>CADWAE010000066.1:1200000-1800000 GCA_902982915.1 Phalloptychus januarius | reverse complement strand
AGTGGGGAATGAAAGTGTTCAGCAATCTCCTGACATAAAGGGTAAGTTTATAAAAGAAGACAGATATATATACTACTAAAGTTTTCATTATTTGGTCCAAATTTTCAGAATTAATCAGTATCATGTGAAAACATGTAAACTGCTGGTTAGCTAATATTTGAAGTGTTTCCTGACTGAGTCATTTTTCATGTTTCCATTTTATAAAGATAAAAGAGAGGGCGACTTGTTCTCCTTTTACGTTGACTTTGAAAGATTTCTTTAAAAAAAAATCTTAATGACAATAATTTTAAGCATTAATATTCCAGCCTGTTAATGCTGTTTGTGTTGAAAATTTACAAGCAATCATGATGCAACACTATGACATCTGGGTTGTTAGTTCAAACCCACATTCTGTCCAGGTCAGCCATTGTTGTCTTGGACAAGACACTTCATCTGCTCTTCCTGCAGATTTTATGGTAGCCTTTGATCCTGTCATTTAACCCCAGAAAAGTTGTGACATGGTGGTGAATGTATAGCTCCACGAACTTTACAATCCACTAAGGTGCCATCACAAGTACAGGCTATTTATTATTATTAAAGAGTGGATTTTTTTTCTCTTGATATTAAAGTAAAAAGATGATATCTCCAGCTACAGACAGTCAGAAAGAATAGAAGAGCCTCCTTCTTGTTTAGGTTTTAACGTTCATCTTTGTTGTTTAAATCTCTGCAGGTCTTCTGCCAGACAAGGCAGCAGAAAGATGTCGCCGCTATCAGCAGCTGGCTTGCTGCTTTGGGACTCTGTGTGTTGTTTTACTACTGAGTGTCGTTGGACTCTGTGTTTATTGTAAGTATACAAAACTAAAAGGCCATGAATGTGATTACTTCTGTATATTTGAAATGGTCTTTCTTGTAACTTTGTTAGTTTATAAATGATTGCAATCTTGAACAAAAAAATACAGCAAAAAAATGGAATGGTACTGCATCATCTATTTGAGCTAGCTGGAATGCAGGTGTTGATTGGTGAATAATTTAGAATTGAGAATATTAATTACACTTAGCTAGAGATTTAAGAAACATCAGATTTATCTTTTTTAAAGAGGTTGTTTATCTTGAAATTGAGTAGAAGCAAAATTCAACTCTAAAATACACTTTTAATATTTTAGTTGCAACAGTTCGTGCAGATGAGCTGAACCAGCTGAGATCTAAGGAAAAGGTTCTCCTGGAGGAGAATCTTAACCTGACCAGCCTCAACAACAAACTCAGTTCAGACAATCACAACCTGACTTCAGCTGACATGGCCTTAAAAAGCAAAATCACCACACTGACTGCAGAAAACCACAACCTGACGTCGCTTAATGAGGACCTGAGGGAACAAAGTCAAAACCTCACAGAACTAATAAAAAACATGGAGGAAACCTGGAATGAGCTCAATGTCAGTCGAGCTCAGTGGATCATTGATGAATACTGCCGTATCAATGGTGGTATGTTCAAATCTTAGACAAAAAGTTTATGCTAAGCTACATTATTATGTCCAGAAACAGCTAATAATAACATCATGGAGTCATGCTTTTTATTTCAACACTTCTATTTCAGGGAGAAATTGCACTTCTTGTCAGAAGGACTGGAGTTTCAAATTTCCCAGCTGTTATGCTTATAATGATGCTCCTCTTTCTAATCCAACAAACTGGGAAGGTGCACGAGAAGACTGCAGAAGGAAGAATTCAGATCTGGTAGTTGTGTCGGATCAGGCTGAAAAGGTAATTAGTTAGTCTATTAAAGCATAGCAGCTTTAATAAGTTAAATTGTACACTAATAAAAAAGTGTAATAATTCAATGTGCTTAGTTCATTTTCAGTGAACATAAAAATAAATTGTCATGTAAAAGTTTAAGTTTGTGTAATTTTTTTTATGCTCTCTGCAGGATTATGTCCAGTCAATCCGCCCTGCTATAAGTGGCAGTGATGGATACTGGATTGGCCTTAGAGCTGTAGGAGACAAATGGAAATGGATCGATGGAAGTGATCTGACAGATCCGTGAGAGACATTATTTTCTAAACTTTGTAGGAAACAAACCTATCAGCCTTGATCTAACAGTTGTTTTTCCTTAGATCCTGGATAAACAACCAGAATGTCCAAGAAGGTTACTGCGTGATTTCTTTTAATGGATATTGGAATACATTGGAATGTCGTGACATGAAGGCATGGATCTGTGAGAAGAAGGGTTTATCTGTTTAAAACATGAAGGATTCAAGTTGAGAAAAGTTATCTGGAAAGCTTTAAATACAGATAAATTAAAAGTGCAAGAGGTTTGTAATTTAAAGTTTTGATGTATCTGAAACAAAATTAAAATTTGAGATGTAAAGTCAGCTTTTTGTCTGCTTCTCAAATGTATTATTTATACAGAAATTTTAGAAATTTTAGTTGTAAGTTGTAGAAAGTATTGTGGCTCCCATTAACTGCCTACATGACAAAAGTTTGGAATTCTGAGTTGTTTCAAGTTCAGTTTTCACAGATTATAAACAGATGCATGCCAAAAACATAACAGACACTTCTGTGAAATTATGTTTCCTTAACTTTTCATTAATTATAGTTTTTGAAGGAATTTTATGTTACTTTAATTGAAGCCTATTTTGTGTTTAACTTTCTTGGAGCTACACATTAAGATGTGTAAAATGATCATAATTTGTCTATATTAAAGGAAATAATTTACCTTCGGAAGGAACATTTTCTCTTTATTATGTTGTCCTGAGTTGATTCAGGTTTCTGTTGTAGATCAATATCTTTGTGTATTCACTTAGTTTTAACAAGCTATAGATAGAAGTGCAGAAGCTTGAGAAGAAGTTGCTGACACACTGTAGAGTTTTGAATAGTCCCGTAAAATAACACTTCAAGAGTTAAAAATAATTCTATAGTAGCAAAACAAGTTCACAAACAAAAATCTATTTACCAAACACGTTTTTTAATTACCATAGAATTGAATTGATGAATGATTGGAAAATCTAATACTGATTCTGCGAAAAAGAAAATAAGTAGACTTACAAAAGAAGTTTAGCAAAAGTAGTTGGAGTCTAAAATTAGTTATTTTACAAAATTTTAGAATTTACTCAGAGTAATTAATCATAAATTATATCACACATAGATTCTATTTAAAGTTGTATTTGTTCGCAAAAAAACAAACAAAAGAAATGTAAAGAGATCAGAAAATATTTGTCAATTTTGCAGTTCTATATTAAATGTTCAGTAGAGCAAACAAAACAATCTATTTAAAAATGTATGAAAACTGATCTATATTTAAGATATAAATTATTTGGTCTTTTATGCTAAATAAAATTCACATATCTAAGCTAATACAACAGGGCAAACCTGGTTTTCATAATATTACGCGAGTAATATCAGAAAGTTAGCTACCTGTGATACGAAAACTTGATAATATTAATTATATTCAAAAAACTGGAGGCTTTACTCATTTATTTTCAACATGTTTGTCAGTGTAATTTTTTAAAACAATTATTTTGAAACAAAATCATACAATATTTTATGCTACTACAGTTATAACATTCAGTGTTATGTCTCTACCAAATTTGCATATCCAAATAAAATATTTTCCTAACATTTCTATGCAAAATGGGTTAAATTTAGTTTGGACAGAAAACAACACGCCTCTCTCCCGAAACGATCGCTGGAGATAGGCACCAGCACCTCTCCCGACCTCGCTTTGGGCAAAATGGATGGATGGATGGATGGATGGATGGATGGATGGATGGATGGATGGATGGATGGATGGATGGATGGATGGACGGACAACAGCTTTGAACATCTGGACAACAGCTGAAAGCAACAACAATACAGTGTTTCAATGTATTTTTATTCTAGTGAAGTGCATCATGTTAACTCCTACATGAACAGGTTTTGACTCGGTTCATCAGAGAAGAAGAAACCTGAACATTCTCATGCTGAACAAGAATAGTTCTGTTTCACCTGCAGTTTAATTATTTAAATAAATTAATAATGACAACCTCTGGCAGGAGGTTTTGTTGTTAAATGTTAAGAGGAATCAGTGAGTGAAACCAAAAGAAGTGAGTGGGTAAAGATCAAAAACAAAGAAGTGAAACAGGAGATGTGGTATTATGGATTTAAACTGGGTTACATACGTTTTGTTTTTGTTCAACATAATTTGCTAATCTTTTTTTTGTTAAAGTTTACATTTTTTAATAAAGTTAATTATAAATAAAATCTTAAGTCACACACAGGTAAACAATGACATTGGATTATTATAATACATATTTGTCCTATGTGTTGTTTTAGATGTTCGCTGCTTTCTTTGTAAACCTGGTAATAAACCTGATGGATATTCTGGATTTATTTTAGCATCCAAGTGTATAACCTCACTTTGAAATATGAATATCACAGGTTTTAGTTCTTGAATAACTTTGTCTTTTACTCTGGTGGCAAAATATCCAAACTGTAACATTTGTTACATAATTAATAATAATTGTTAATAAAGAGGCAAATCCGATATCTAATTGAGAAGGTAACTATAATGTTTGTGTGGATTTATGGTTAATTGACGGCCTCACTGGCATTCATAAAGACAGAAGTGGAGAGGAGCTGATTTGAATATTCCACACTGTTTTAACATTCAAATTCTGAGTTTCACATTAACACATTTTGTCTGCCACATAATATTTGTGTAGCCATGTTTTATTTATTTATCCTTTTCATAGCACATAAACATTACATTCAGTGTGTGAACTCAGTTTAGACGTGACATAAATGCAAATGACTTCCCATAACAAAAGCAGAAGTTGAACACTTAAGAGCTGTGAGACAGAGTCGCAGAAAGAATGAACTGTTTCTGTTAAATGACACCCGGCTGCCGTGGAGAGGGGAATACAGGTCATAAAAATTCTGATATTTCTACGACGTTTGTAGTGATGGCAGAAGAGGAGGATGTTACCTACACATCTGTTGTATTCAAAGCTAAAAATAACTTACAGCCAAGAGGTAAGTTACCTGTTTTACACACCCTAGATGTAATAAATTATTTATAAAAACCTAAGATAGTCTGCATATTTCTTTATATAGCCTAAAAATATGAATGCAAATGTTTTTATAATAAAAAAATAGCAAATTTCCACAGAAATAATGCTTATTTCTGCTCATTTCTGTTAATAAATTTTAATATAAATTTAAAATCCAGACAATTGACTGTTAAATTATGAGTTTTGCTTTCAGGTTTGAAACTATATCTAATTAGAAAAGCATTGTTTGTTTCAATGAAATGCTATTTAATTGTGTTGGTTTTAGCTAAAGCCAGCTGGCAGGTTCACCAGTAAAAGGTTATAAAGCCTGGATTAACTCTAATGAAACGATTTTGAATTGTAAATGTTTAATAAATGGAATTTCTAAACTGTTAGTCTGACTTGAGATTGCTCATACTATAACTGCCATATCCTAAAACCAGAAGATGTGTAATGACATGTATTTCTTAAGCATTTCCCAGAAAGAAAAAAAAATAAAGTTGCACAATTCAATAAGAACTGCAACTTCATGAAATTATTGTCATCTTAGTAATTTTTCAGAGATCCTGTTTACGTCTGTACAGAGGAGTTCTTCAAAACGTATAGTGACTTGTTTAACATTATGTCTTGTTGCTATCACAGTCTTAAATATATTTAATTGGGATTTTTATGATATACCAATATAGTGAATCATTTTGAAAGAAACAGAGTTTTGAGATACTGCAAATAAAAAGTGAAAAACACCTTTTACTCTGATGACACTAAATTACAGTCAGTGCAAACAACTATGCCATCTGGAAAATAAGACAGAAAAGCCAAATAGAAATTATTTCTCCTTTCTGATGGTCTTTTCATCCTTAAAACTAATTTCTATTATATACTCCTTTCTGTCAATCATGTGTTTTTACTAAGCTTGGAACGGTTATTGAAGGTATGTGAATGCATTTCCAAAATGCTGTATGATAAAAATGAAAGCTTTTTAAACAAAAAAAGTTTTTAATGTTTATTAGAAAATAATATGTAGAAAATAATTTGAAAATCCTGCTTACTATAAGATGAATTTTAATATCTTTCAGTCACAGAGGAGGAAACTGTGTATGATGAAGTGAAAGTCCGCAGTGAAGCAGTTGAAAAAACTAACACCAACTGTAAGTTGTGAAACAAACATAAAAACTCTTGTTTTTATGTCAATACTTTGAATTCTTTGTTACAAATGGACACAAAAAACACAAATAAAATGTCAAAATGTTGACATTTTAGGAAATATTGCATAATTACTGTAGAGCTTTACTTAGAACTCTTCTTACAAAAGCCTTTAACTTCTGTTGGTTGTTGTAATCTGTTTCTTCAAGTATTTCCACATTACAAAAGAAACACATCCTATTTTTTTCACTTACTGTCTTGAGAAAATGTACCCAGGGGTTTTAAAGTGAACTGGTTTTATTTCCCCTTTAAGACCTGATTCTGAAGAAAATAATAATGAAAACATTAGTGGTTGGTTTGTGTTATTTCTCCAACTGACTTTTAATTGTTTAATAATTCAGTTATAAAGGAGGAGCAGATTGTGTGCAATGAACTGAAGACATGCAGTGAAAAAAGTGACAACTCTCTTGAAATAAATGGTAAGTTGTGATGGGAAATATGCAGAGAAAAGCACAGCTAAAATTAAGCACAATGTTAATTTTATTTCTCAACACTCAGCATGTTTTAAAATCTGGCCAACATCCGGCTTTACTTGAATAAATAAAGCTCTAATATTTTACGAATTAGAGCTTGTTTGAGTGAATGTTGCGCTACAAACAAAGTTACTCCTTTTGTTTATCAATTATATTATTCTCTACAAATTGACACAAAATGAATGTGAATAAATTGGCTGGAAATGGTTGTTTATCCTCAGCAGTTCTGTTGCCTGATAAGATTGAAGAAGACCAACGTCGATGTTACCAGCAGTTGGCCTGGTGCTTTGGGACTCTGTTAGTCTCTGTGGTGTTGGGAGTCATAGCAGTCTGCATCTATTGTAAGTATAAAAACCAAACAAAACTGATCAAATAGTTAAGATTATTTGATCGTTAGCACAGTGGATTAGCACGTTTCCTTTCTATGGGATTTTCTATGGCATGTTTCCCCTGAATGACATTGTTTAATATTCATTTGCTCATTAAAAGTGGAAACCCTAAACCTGAAGGAGTTTTTGGCAGCGACTGTTTAACAGTCAGATCCACTGATAGTTGCAAGTAACTTTGGGGACTTTGTTTTGTTTCCTGAAGAAAGTATTCCACCAAGCATTATGCACACTTAATACAGGATTGTCATGAATAGAACCGTCTTTTATTCATGACAGTTTGACATAAATAAAAGCTTCACCATCAGTTTCTAGAGCCTCTTTATGTACAACATCCTGATCATCCTCACCACTATGTGGTAGATGCAACACAACAAAAAATCTACAGCAATCTACAACAATCTACACAGATAGACTGCTGTGAAAATAAATACTTTTTCTATTTGGAGATGATTTTCCACAAAGCAAGGCTCCTTAACCTACAGAAGAATTTTAAATTACTATTTGTTTATGTGAGAAACTCTCCTCTCCAAAAATTAAAGATTATCATAAGAAAACACAAGCTCATTGCATTTCACAACACATTGTTTTCCTTGATGATCCAACTAACCTTTGTTTCACTACAAAATTTGAGCACTCAAGTTACAGGGAGATGAGATCAAATCTCTTTGCCAGAGTTGATATATTTTAGAGTATAACTCAATTGTAAATTAGATTTACAGAACAGGAAATAGCTTTCAAATGTGGTTATGTGCTGAAAAAAGCCCTGTGTTGCATAATTTACAATCTGTTTTTTTTTTTTTTATATCCAGTCTTAGTACGTCCAAGGTCTGTCGACATTGAGTTGGACCAGCTAAAAAGCAACCAAACGGCTCTACTGAATGAAAATTACAACCTGACGAACCTTAACAACAAACTCACATCAGACTTTGACAACTTGAGGAAGGATCACGACAATCTGGCCACTCAGTTTGAGAGTCTTGAAAAAAACTTTACTGTTGAGAAAAGTAAGGTTCTGAATCTCACTAAACAAGAACAGAAGCTGGAGTCAGAGAGAAGAAACCTTACACAGCAAATACAAAACCTAGAGATAAGACAGAATGTCAGCCACGCTCAATGGGCCATTGATGCATACTGTCCCAAAGAAAATAACGGTATGTTCAGATTTCACTGATTATGCTCAAAAATTGACAAAAACAATATAAAAATGAAGGTCTCTTGTTTACTTCTGAACCTCCGTTGTTTCAGGACGCACATGCAAATCTTGCCAGACAGGATGGCTTTCCTCTCAGTCCAGCTGCTATGCAATAAACAACGCACCGAATCCTAAGAGGAAAACCTGGGAAGAAGCCAGAAAAGACTGCAGGACAAAAGTTTCCGATCTGGTTGTTGTTTCTGACGAAATTGAAAAGGTAATGAGAGAGATCTCATGCACAATTCAAATGTTCTGGGGACGGGAACAAACCTCAACATCTTGAACCTGATGAAGATTTCTTATGTTCTTTTTTGTTGTTGTTTTTTACCTCTCTCTTTCTTAGAGCTTTGTCACTGAGAAGAGTTGGGGGAGTTCAGGGACTCAAGGATACTGGATTGGCCTGAAATCAGAGGACAACAAATGGAAGTGGATTGATGGAAGTGAACTGACCAATTAGTAAGAGACATATTCAGAATGTCTCATAATAAAAACCAAATCATTCTTTTTTAACTTTTAATATTTTTCTTTCCTGCAGCACGTGGATTCCACAACCTGAAAATGACAATCAATGTGTTATTTCTCTTGAAAAAGAAGGATGGAAATCAGTGTGGTGCAATGAAAACCAACAGTGGATCTGTGAAAAGAAGGCATTGTCTGTTTAAACCTTGAAATCAAAATTTAAAAAGGCTTGAAAGTATAAACATGTCAATGTTATATTTTATGTTATTTTATTTAAAAATACACTAAAATGTATTTTCTTCTATCAAAGAGTCATTTGATCAAAAATGTTTTTACTTGCTGTATTTGAGAAACTGTCGCAGTTTTCCCTCTAGATGGTGCCATATTTCTGTTACTTGTGAGTTGTTTTCCTAAAGATATTTTTTCTTATGGACAAAATAAATTACCTGGACAAAATGTGTTTTTGTTCTTTATGAAGAAATTTATTTTTTAAATAAAAAAAAATACATTTAGTGATTTCTGTTTTTTAACATCATATAAAGTGATGATGCTCCAACTCACATCTGTTATGTTACAATCACGAAATTGAATGCATTTCAATTGGATTTTATCTCATAGATCAACAAAAAAGTTGGACTTAGAAGGAAACGGATACATGCATTTCAACATTCTTTAAAATAGATCTGAAAAGAGTGACATTCAATGTCCAGGGCCATTATTATTATTACATTATACAACTCAATAAGCAATAAATTACTTGTAAAATTCCAGATTTTACATAATTCCAGCATTTATATTTTAATGTCAGTATTAATACATGTTATACATACAATTTATTATGTGGCAACATTATCAATAACTCAAAAACTGAAAAAAATTGAAAAGTGAAATGTTGCAGAAATATTCTGAGACAAATAAAATGGTGTTGGCCATCAATATTGGCAAGTCAAGGGTTTTAATAAAAAAATCAGTGATCGGATAAAAATCTATGGACAGTACACCCATAATCATTAAATTACCTCTGAAAACTAATATATTAATTAAAATAAAACTATTATAATTAAATAGAAATTGCTTCAATTTTCTTTATTTTTGGTGGAAGCATTCAAATACTTTTCACATTTTTAAAATTCAAAATTTTCTGATGAAGATATGCTATCCTAAGTTTTAAAAGGTTAAAATATTTTTATCGTGGTGTTTCTGAAAGCAATTTCCCCCCAGCTAAAGCTGAAGCCTGGTCAAGCAAAATCTTGATATAATTTTTCAACGCAGGTTTCTTTGTTCATGTTTTTAATGGATTTGACTCTTTACAGTCACTAAATAAAAAACCTCGCATTTTACTACTACCAATAAAAAACCGTTCAAATTAGTTTTACATCAACGTTTAAATACAATTTTTCCTACTTTACTTGAACGCAGCATGAGACAGCCGAGTTTGAGACCTCTACTGCGGCTGCGCAAATTGTTTTTTTCCCGGAAACTCCTCGGTTGTTTTGATGTCGGCTGGTTTTGTAGTCATTTATCATAAGGAGAATCAGAACTTTTCCCCAGTCTGTATAGTTGTGTTTTACTGGAAAGGACACGCAGAATAACCTTTAAAATGGGCAGTCGAAGTTGATTAAGGAAACTGTCCGGTGAATGAAGACAAACATTTACTTAAAACAGTGCTTAGCTGTCCTGTTCGCTGGCTAGCAGAGAGCTCGTTACTCTGTCATTAAAGTTGGGTTCAACATGGATTGTACGGCGCTGGAAGTCGACGCTTTCAAATTCGCGAAAACTGCTGTAACTTATGACCAGAATGCCAAATATAATGAGGCTGTGTTTTATTATAAGGTAGGTAAACAGCTGGTACTTGTCATGGTTAGCATTTAGCTGTATGCTTCCTGTAGTTAAGTCCACTTTCACTTATTCACTGGATTCTTAATTACATTTATGAATCTGAATAGTTTCGGTTTTTATTTAAAAAAATGTAAATGTTTTGATAACGTCATATGAATAGTCCTGACAGTACTCATTGATTGTTTTATTTTTTTTATTATTTTATTGTTGTGTTAAAGGAGGCAGCCCAGGCTCTTATTTATGCAGGCATGGCAGGGTCCAAACTGGAGGGGCTCCAGGACAAAGTGAGTGAATACTTGGACCGGGTTCAAGCTCTCCACAATGCAGGTAAATTCACCTGACAAGTACCTAACAAGATGCCTTTGTTGTTATTTCCGCTTGTTCACCAAACCACTGATTGGTATTCATATTTTCACACATTATAACTACAAACCAACAATAATTAAAATTCTTTACATTTGAAAAGCCGTTCAAACTCAGATTGGATGCAGAGGAACATCAATGTTTTGTTCTTTCCACATATTCTCAATTGGATTTAGTCTTTTGACTGTCTAATTAAACTTATCTATTTTAATCCGAACTCTTCTACTGTAGTCCCTGCAAAATGCAGTAGATTTATCATCCATCTGGAAAATCTGCCCCAGTCTCAATTATTTTGCTGCCTGTTGCAGGTTTTCTTCCAATGAATTCTCATTGTCTTCCTCATTCCTGTTGAATGGAAAAGGAATCCATTGTGAGCAAATATGCAGCATTAGTTTTCCACCCCAGTTAAAGATTTAAATGTTGGCCAAAATGTCTGTTTTGGTCAGAGCACCTTTATTAACGCTAGCAGTATCTGCTACGTGCTGTTTACAAATTGCAAATAAGATTTTGTTATTGCTTACTTTCAACCGTGACTTTTCTGTCTAATTTTTCCATTTAATCTATATTTTTTCAGTTTAAACAAAAACTACACCTTTTTAAATACAAACATACAGTAAGCACAAGACCAACCAGTCTAGCTTAACAAACCTTACTTATGTTCAACTTTGACCCCAGTCCAGTCCCAGAAGAGCGACCCGCTGAAAACTCGCCATCAGGTGGATCTGGAGCGTGCCCACTTCCTGGTTACCCAGGCCTTTGAGGAGGATGAGAAAGGGAATGATGATGAAGCTATAGAGCTGTACACTCAGGCTGTGGAGCTGTGCATCAAAACGGTATTTCTTCTTCTTTATAAGTGTTTGTCCTTTTCCCAGTCAAAGGCGGTAAACTTATCTTACCTTTGTTCTGTTTTTTCTTCCATTAGTCAAACGAGTCATCAGACCAAAGTCTCCAGATGAAGCTGAAGCAGCTGGCTCGTCAAGCTTTGGACAGGTCAGTTCTGGTGCCGATATTTTCTAAACTAAAATGTTTGCACCAAACAGTTTTAAGCTTTTGTTTTGGACCATCCAGAGCTGTTGCTTTAGTCAAAAGTGTTTCAAAAATGTAACAAAAAGTGAAATAAAGGAAAACATACATTTTTGCCTTTTTTGTGCTAAGATCATTGTCAATCACCTTTAAACATTTTGCATATGAAAAATACATTTAGCTAAAAATAAGGATTAAATAAGTGAAATTAGTTATTAACAAGAAACCAAACATAGCAAGAGTTGCTTTGAACGACAGTGAGCATGCCTTGTTTTGCAGAGCGGAAGGTCTGAAAGAGTCGCAGTCCAAATCGAACTCCGCACAGTCTCAGGACAGAACAAAGCTCAGTAGCGGCGCTGGTTCTGGTGGACCGCTGCGTCAGTTTTTCCCCCTTGGGCCAGACTTCTCCCTCCATGACCGACAGCAGCCTCAACCAATCAGAGCGGTCCAGTCAAGTGAACCCCAGGGTCAGCGGTACACGTCGGAGGAGATCGAGGTCCTCAGGTGAGACGGTTCATGGAACGCATCAGAAAAGTATCCAAGTATAAAGAGTTAAAGTAACTATATATGATGTGTCATGACATTTTTATTGGGTCCTATCTGAACTTTAAAAATCTGATTATTATAATTAGTAATGATCTGAATCCTTGAAAGATTCTGCAATCAGTTTTCTGGTTTCTTTTGCAGGAGTACATCTACAATCAATGGCATCGCCTACGTGCCCTTTATGAGCGTGGATTTAAAGGAGCGATTTGCCTTCCCTGTGCCCTTCTCGTGAGTCCTAATGATTTTTTTCACCTGTTTAAATTTAATATTTCATAGATGTTTTGTCATTGGGTTCAGGATCTAAAAATATATACCAGTAAACTACATTTGATGATCCGTGTGACGAGCATAAAAGGCCAAACCTCTGACTCAACCGGCTTTTCCACATAAAGATATTTCTCTGATAAGAGAACATGAATCATTTCAATCAACTTGTAAAACATACTGGTACGTTTAAGGTTACCAGCCAGTTATCAAAAAATACAATTCTGAGATATTTACATAGAACTAGATATTTACATGTAATATTATCTTAACATTCTGAAAAAATAATATTTAGTAGAAAGAAAAATTTATTTTAGTCCATAAAAACAGACATTTTTGTAGATTAATGGGTGATGAAGTACAAAAATGATTTGTAAACACTAAACAGGATACCTGGATGCCAAATATGGAGAATCAAAAGCTTTGGTCAAGTTTAACTAGAGAGAAATTTGGATTTAAATCGGACTGTTGAACAAAGCTTTTTGCATCTGACGGCTTCAATTCAACTGAATGTTTTCCACAGGGACAAAACCGGAAAACTTGCCCTGTCACCCAAACAGAAAGCCATTTTCTCCCGCTGGGTTCGACCAGACGAGATCTGCAATAATCCCACCATGATCATGTCTGTGTCCAGCTTCAGCATCAAACAGGTCAGACTTTAACTGATGTGTTTGTTTAATTCTTACAATACATTCTTCGGCTAGAAGCGTAGTCACTTCACCTTGTTGTAATTCCTTATTATAGCATCATTAAATGTATATTTATGTGCAAATTCCAAATTCACCCAGTAGGTGGTGCAATATCATCAAGTTTACAACTTTATAGCAGAACAGAAACAGAAAGATGCTGAACTGGAATAATGCCGTTACACTGAGAATCCATGCAAAATTGTCAAAGTGTCTAATAAAAATGTAGATTTTATAGCAACAATCATTTAAATGACTGTTTTTTGTGTCTTTAATACCCTGTTTATCTAGACGGTGGTCTCTGACTGTTCATTTGTGGCTTCACTGGCCATCAGTGCAGCTTATGAGAGGCGTTACAACAAGAAACTCATCACCAGGTACAAATGTAGCTTCTGGGATTTCCGTGAATGTTTCTGTTTTTGTTTTTGTTTTTGAAGCTGCTGGTATTTTATGCAGAATATGAAATCAGAAATCCTCAGCTTTGTTCTCCTCTGCAGCATAATCTACCCTCAGAACAGGCGAGGGGAGCCAGAGTATAATCCCTGTGGAAAGTATATGGTCAAACTTCACATCAACGGAGTACCCAGAAAGGTTTGACTTCAACCACACTATCCACTAACAACACTATCAAGGAAAAAAAGGGCTGTTTGTACTGCAAAATGTAATCTACTGTATACAGAGATTGTTTGAGGAGTCATGAAAATAGCCTAAATCCAGGCATAAGAGGTTTCAGTCAGTGTTAAAACAGAAACTGAAATTGTTTTATTTTTCTGTAAATGGCCTCAACTGACAGCATTCACTGATATAAAGATAAAATGCTTACGATTCCTCCATAGTTTTTTCTTTGTCCACTAATCGTGATCTTTGGTTCAGGTGATTATTGATGACTACCTGCCAGTGGATCGTAACGGAGAGCTGCTCTGCTCCTACTCCAGTAACCGGAATGAGTTATGGGTCTCCCTGATAGAGAAGGCCTACATGAAGGTGATGGGTGGCTATGATTTCCCCGGCTCCAACTCGGTGAGGACTAGAGCATCGAGCTGTTTTTCAGATTGGTATTGTGCCTGCTGGTGTTGAACTCCTCAGATTCATTTACTTAAAGGGGCAAAAAACTCACAAATGGCTCTTAGGAACTGCTTACACTTCTCAGTAGAGTGTTGTTAAAGTGGAAATAGTGGTTTCATGTCTACTATTTGAATATTTTCTTACATGTATCTACAATCTGTGCACATATGTCCAAATTTGAACCAAAATTGGATGTTTTTAAAGATTAAAATTCACATTTTTTGTTTTTCTAGAATATTGATCTGCATGCACTCACCGGCTGGATCCCTGAGCGCATTGCTATGCATTCTGACAATCAGTCATTCAACAAGGAAGACACCTTCCGCATGCTCTTCCAAAGGTGACGACACACCAACTCACACTGTTACTTCTGCAACACCTCTTCTTTTCTAATCTAACCTCCCTCTAATATTGCTTGGCTCTCTACGCATCCAGATTTCATAGGGGTGATGTTCTCATCACCACGGCAACCGGAGTGATGACTGAGGAGGAAGGGGAGAGATGGGGCTTAGTGCCAACACATGCTTATGCAGTTCTTGACATCAGGGAATACAAGGTTAGTATTTGTTACTTTCCATGCAGAACATTGAGTTTTAGGACATTTCTGAACATTTTATTTCACATCGCAGTTGCTAAAAATTAATTTGGTACCCAAGAGGATTAACTTTGCTTTGTTGTGTGTGCGCTTGCAGGGAATGCGTTTCCTGCAGCTGAAAAATCCGTGGAGTCATCTGCGGTGGAAGGGGCGCTACAGCGAGCGAGATGAGAAAAACTGGACTCCACAGCTCCTTAAATACCTTAACTTTGATCCCAAAACAGCACAGAAGTTTGACAACGGTATGCTCATGCTACTGCACACATAAAAGCACCTTCTTACAGCTTTAGGCTAAAATCATGGTTGTAATTTCCCTTCTTAAAAATATCGAGGAAGTGAGGCATCTTTTATCACCTTTAGAGTGAATTTATCTATAGAGAACTTTAATAGAACCAAATGTAGGTCAAAGAGCTTTAGAGAGGCTGACAACAAGACAAACATTAAACCACTAGAGATCCACAAAAAATAAACAAACAAATCAAATATTATTAATAGTTAAAAAAACATATTAAACACATAAAGAAAACAAAATAGTGGATTATGTGTGTTGGGGATGCTTTAGAAGATGTATTACTTTAGAAATGATAAAACCATGGCAACATGAGATCAAACCACTAAAACCTTTTACTCTATGTTGCTAAAAGTATTCAGTTACTCGTACAAATCATTGAAATTAGGTTTTATGATCTCTTTCAGGTATATGATTTTGCAGGGGAAGAACTTCTGTACTTATTAGCACAGAAACATTACATTTACCTTTTGCACCTTTTGGGATGAAGTAGAACAAAGAATGTAAGCTGAGCTCTCACGTCAACAACAGTGTCTGACCTCATAAAGGTACTTCTAGACTCTTAGTTTGAATTCCCATGAATCTCTCCTAAACCTGCCAAAACAGTTTTCACTCAGCTCTATAGGTTACAAACTGGATGTCTCTCAAGTTAATGTGTTTATAAAAACAAGTGACTCAATATTTTAGGCAATCTGATGTATGGGCAGAAATATAAACATGACAAAAGATGCAGTTCTGAACATTATTTTTCCTGTAGTCACTGTCAAATTTACAAAGAACTACAAATGTTTGTTTAATAATTTTCTGTTTTGTTTTTAGGGGTTTTCTGGATTTCATGGGAGGATCTTTGTCAGTACTATGATGTCATTTATCTCAGCTGGAACCCTGCACTGTTTAAGGACTCCTCCTGTATTCACAGGTATTCCTTTGTTTACTGTACAAGTCATACTTATGTTTTTATACAAACATTCTACAAGAACATGAGAAAGTAGGATTTTATCTGCCTTCTCCATATATTTATTGCAAACTAAAAACTCAGTAATCTAGCATTTGATGTTATTGAAATAAAATCTTCAGAAGTAACAGTGTATGTGTTGCTTTTTTGACTGTTTTCACTTATTCACGTTGCTTTTTCATATTCTCATTAAAATAGGATTGGGCTGTATTTATTATATTTTTACATTAGAATAAAGGTTCAAACAGACAATATGTTTGTTTCGTTGAGTTGTTGAATCTTTTGTTCCTAGACTAACATATGTTTCAATTTGCAATCTGTTATTTTGACCAAAGAAATCTCTTTCTTCTAACCGCCTGCAGTAGCTGGGATGGGAAGCAGGGACCTGTGAAGGACGTCTACAGCCTGGCAAATAACCCTCAGTACAAGCTGGAGGTCCAGTGTCCAGCAGGGGGAGCTGCTGTGTGGGTGCTGCTAACCAGACATATCACAGACAAGGTCAGTACCTGATTAAGCATCATGTCCTATTTGTTTTTTATTTAAACCTAATTTTCTGATTAATTGAGTTTGTTTGCTTCTACAGGACGATTTTGCTCAAAACAGGGAGTTTATCACACTGGTTGTTTACAAGACAGAAGGCAAGAAGGTTTACTACCCAGGTGAGGTTTTCATTGCTACATTACTGAGGTGTAATAATGTGCAGATCTGTCTGACCTTTGACCTAAAGTCAAACTGCAAAATCAGGGATCTTTAGAAACAGTCTGTTGGAGAAAATAAATTTTTCTTAACAAATACATTTTTCTGTGAAGATCAAACATATCTTTCTAAATAAATATGTCACTCCAGAAATAACACAATTGATTAACACAAATCCAATTTCATTGAGATTCAAGGAAAATAATTGAGTTTTTCGGCATCGATCACTTTCTGCAGCCGATCCTCCTCCTTACATCGACGGGATCCGCATCAACAGTCCTCACTATCTGACCAAGATACGGCTGACCTCTGCAGGGACACACACCTTCACACTCGTGGTTTCTCAGTATGAGAAGCAGAACACCATCAACTACACTCTGCGGGTGAGAACTTTCTGTCCGAGCTGCTATTTAAACGCTTGTTGTCTTTCTGTACGCGCATATTTGAAAAGTAAAAATCATCAATCCTGGATGGTTTTAGAACATATTTTTTATTTGGCAAATTATTTGGATGAATATGATTGAATTTAAAGTTGGTTCAGTGGTTTAAACTATAAAGATGCTTTGACTTTAACTCAGTGCACTGTAGGAGAATTAAAACCAACTTTAAGGACATTTCTTTTGGTGCACTTAAATTAAGTTATATTATGGACACTTGCAGCAGTAGTTCTCGCAGAAAGAGTCTTGCAACCATAAATAATAACCCATGTTCAGCGATACATCCATTAATAAGTAAGTAAAGTTTAATTATAAAGCGCTTTTTGCAGACATAAAATCACAAAGCGCTGTATGATAAAAGTCTACAAAAATCTAAATGCATTCTTTCTGCATTGAGGAAAATTTTTCTTTTTTTATTCTGTGAATGTATCCTTTAGTAGCAGCGACTTTTTCACACTTCCATCTTCTCACTGTGATTTAAAATCCCCCTTTTCTATTATTCAGCTGAACTCGTGCTTGTGAAAAAGCCTGAGGCTGGATGAGCGAGTCGAGGTCTTTTAAGTGTTCTGCTGGGTTTGCACGTGTGACCCAGATAGATCTGTTCAGTACTTTATGATTAATAGATTTTCCTCCCTCACTGCAAAATGCTCTTGGGAGGAGATGAGGAGTTGGCTATAAGATCTGTTCACTCTTAATGATTGCACGTTTCTCTTTATGTTTAACACAGTTAAATTTGCTGCAATCACTTTAGACTTTACCTTAAAATCATCCGAAAAAAATAAATTCCAATCTGCCTGCAGCTTTGATCATTTTCTGAGTGGAAAACTGATTGAACTCTTTCTTGTTAAGAGTTTTCAGCAGAGATCAAAGCCGGGAGCTAACATTTTTAGAGAACATGTTCATGAATAAACTATGAATAAACTTAGAACCTCAGGAACTTTAAGATTGCAAAGAGCAGAAAACATGCCTCATATTAGTTTTGCCAAAATGAAGAGCTTGTTGTTTTTAATGCAATAATAGATTTTCTGTCTTTATGCAGGTGTACACTGGCTGCAAATTCACCTTTGCCAAAATCCCAAATCCCTTCACCCACACTAAAAGGGTACGGTACTTATGCAGTTTGTGATTTGTTGTGCAATCTGTTTGCAAATTGAAAATGTTGCCAGTGCCAAGTCAACATTCTGATCAAAGCTAATTATATTTGTAATTCTGTCCTCAGCTGAATGGCCAGTGGAAAGGAGTCAGCGCCGGCGGTTGTGGGAACTACAAGGACTCGTACAAAAACAACCCCATCTACCAAATAAACCTGGAGCGTCCCGGCCCCCTGCTGGTGGAGCTGCGTGGTTCCAGGTCAGACTCACAGCAGAAAAGCTGCTGGAACAGGATTTCCCTTTGACCTTTTATGCTTTTGTATTGTGGCCATGATGGCATTGGCATCAATTATTCTTGGCAAAAACAAAGCGCACCATGTCTTCAGTTCTGATCAGTTATTTAATAGATTCGTGATTGAAATTTAAATTGTAGCTGTTAAAAAACCAAAAATGTGATTCAACAATATATTTTTTATGAAGAAATTGTTCAGTAGCTTATAGACATAGTTTTAGAATTAAATCTTTGTATTTAAATTTTTTTTAAGCAGTCATTCACATCAAAGTGGAGATATTTCGAATAATTGCGGCTTTGCTTCTTTGCCTCTAAGACCCAATTTTGATCAACCTTCAGCTTTCTGGCTTTACATCTGACTCTAGAGAATGATTAGGTGTAAAACAGTTTATGGTCAGATCATGGAGGTTTTTTATTTTTATTTTAGGAGTTTGTCAGTGAGTCTCTGACCTTTCGCTTCATTTGATCGGTTCTGATTCCTGACTCATGCCTACAGTGTTCATGGTCAAAAATCTACTGCTTTAGATTTGCAACACCTGCCTTGTAGTTCCCCCTGAAATCATAAGGAAGTAGTGGAGTTTTTTTTACAACACGTATATTTCTTAATGAATACTGGCAATATAATTAATATAGGAGATGTTTGGGGTGTTTTGAATCCTCCCAGTTTGGTTTAAGTACTTTCTTTTTCCCACAACTGAATGTAATCTTTTGCTTGACAAGATTTGACTCATGTGGCTACAGACAGAAAGTTTTGTTCTTTTTCTAACCTCTCATTCTGGGTCTCAAAGTGTTTCTTTTTATCATCTTAATGATTGTGTTACAGATTCTGTAGTGCTGAGAATCAAACAATGTATTCCTGCTTTTATAACTTTTAGCTGATAAAAAGTTTAAAAACATAAAAAGTTTAGTTTTTATCAGCTAAAATATCCTCTGAATAACGAGGAACCTTATTGGCTGTTCAGGTGGAGCTGATAAACTCTCTTCTAAAATAAAACTATGTTTTGACTTTGTTCCAAACTTAATTGCAGTTGAGTTATTTTCCATAGTGTATCAAATATTGTTTTTTGAAAAAAAAAGAAAAACATTGAAAATGAATCGTTACCATTTGTTTTTTTACTCCATATGTGTTCCCAGTATGGGTTGAAGTTAGTGATCTCTTCCTCTCCCTGCGTTTTGCACTTTGCCTGCAGGCAGTACAGCGTCGGGTTTGAGATGGTTACCGTGTCGACGGTGGGTGATCCAGGAACGGCTTCCTTCCAGAAGAAGAACAGTGGAGATTACAGGTTTGTTCTCTAATGTTCTCGAACAAACCTCTGAGGCCTTCACACAACAGCTGGATTTATACTTACATTTAATTAAACTGCACACCAGTGGGTTCTACTTAACCCTTTAAAGCCTCTTGCAACATATGTCAGAAAATGTTCTATTTCAAAAATGGAACTGCTTTTACCATGATAAAATGTCATTTTGATATCAACTAGATTTATACATTTTTGTACAAAAATGTGATTTTATAAAGTACGAATATATAAAATCGAGCTGAGATACAATTGATTCTGATCACGCTTAGTTAAACATTGAATAGATTATTTTTTTACTTGGGTTATTGTTATATTATCTGGTTAAATTCGAATCCTTAAAATTATTATTTTTTTTAACTATTTAAGAAGAAGGACTTTGTGTTGCCATCTCAGACCCATATCTTTCACCAGAGGGCAGAAAGTAAAAATGATTTGCTACATGTTTTTGTGTAAAGTAACGACTTTATCAAACAGGGTGAAGTCTTAGAAATGTGTGTATCAAAATGGTTATATTTGGACTGATGGTTATTAAATAGGTGGATCCACTTTCACTTCCCAACTGTCCAATACTTTTGTGCTGTTTGTGGTTGTATGTGTAAAAAAGTTCAAATGTTATAAAGACTTTAAAATTATACCTTCTGTAAAAATGTTGTCGTCTCATAATCCAGAATTATTACTTTTATGAAAACTAGAAGGAAATAAAAAGATAAAAATATATTTAAGAGCTCTGGAGATGAATCAGCAAAATTTCTAGTCAAGTGGAGAAAATAATGTCTGTTTGACCTTTTCCACAAGACATTAACTACAAACAGGCATGATGAGCTTAACTGATGGCTCTAGTATTTTATGTCTAGGAAATTATAGAAAACTTCAGCTGCAGTTCATGTTTATCACCTAACATCGAACTTTTTGCTTAATAAGATTTTCTCTTTTTGTGCTTTTAAAGATGCGGTTTCTGCTACATGGAGTTGGACCACGTCCCAGCAGGCATCTACAACGTCACTCCCACCACCTTCTTGCCTAAACAGGAAGGACCTTTCTTCTTGGACTTTGCCAGCACTTCCCCCCTCAAAGTCTCCCAGCTCCAGTGAAGATGGAGCGCAGGACAAAAAGCCAAACGGAGAAGGGCAGGAAGGTAACGAAGAGAGGAAGGCATTATGGGATCTTCATAGGACTGCAGTTTAAAAATGAATGAAATAATGAGTGCGTCCTGCAGCTCCAGGAGTTCAGAAAGTGACTGCTGCTTTACTTCCCCTGCCTTCACACAGTGCAGCCTCTCCAAGTTTAAATGGACAGATGGTGGGTATGAAGGTCTGTGTTAAATGAACCAAGAATAATGCATAGTTCTATGGAAAACAAGGTTTGATAAACTATTATTAATAATAATCTACTCACAGACACAAAACATTGGCATGAAAACACAAACGCGAGGTAGTTGATACCCTGGTCAGTTTATGTTCACTCATCATTGGCATGGATGTCTTTTCATGAGATATTTGATATTTTTTTCCAGAGTGGAATACTTACATACTTTACATTGACTTTTATTTATTTTTTTATGTGAATCAGGTCCACAATACGTTTTCCCTACTCCACAGAAATTAAAATATGTACGTACATCTCCACTAATATTTGAATAAGTTTCAGAGAAACCAACAAGATCTTGAAATAATTCTGGGTGAATATTGATTCTCTTCTTATCTGTAGAGTTACACCGTTCTCATTCAGAAACAACCAATCAGAGCTGGGAGGTGCGTCTTAGTGCTGTTAATCATCCTGTCGTGTATACGCTGCTCACACTCTCTCTCTACTTCAGCACAGGGAGCTAGTTAGCATAGTGATGTGGTGATGGAGGATACAGATTTTCTGTAACGGTAAGTTGCACATTGAGCAACGCTTACATAAGTTTGATTGACTGCATCCGCCTGGCTCTGATTGGTTGTTTCTGACCGGGAGCGGTCTATTTTTGCAGATGGCAGTGGAAGAACTGGGATGAGTTCTCACAAATTGTCTCTCATGTTACAAACAAATATGTAAAAGAAAACATTGTTCTCAAAATTTAATTCTGCAGCTTTAAGATACATTTATAATTTATTTCAATAGCATAATCACACTGGAAAATGTAATGCAGATCTTTAAAAATAACTGATAAAGAAGATTTTTTGACCTCCCTTCTCTACTTTCTCGTTGCCATTTGGAGACTTAAAAACATCAACACATCTGCCTTACTTTCATGTTTTTTCTGTCTTTCCCGATTTTTAAAGAGTGGCTAAGAAAAATGTGTCTCATGCCATATTCTAGACCCATGGAAAAAAGGAAGTGGCCAATTAAAATCATGGAATCATGGATAAAAGTGTTTTGGTTACAATTATTTAATATGGAGGAATTTTCATCTTTATTGTAAGATGAATCTACAACAATAAAAGATGAAGGATTTCACACATATATGTGTGCTTTAAGTAGATGTGTAAAATGATTGCCAAGTTACTGAATGTGTCCCAACATCACAGTTTGGTTCTACAGTTCCTAAAGCCCATGAGGTTCCTTTACTAGCAACAAAACATGTTTCCTTCAGATAGTTATCAAAGCAGTCAACTATTACTTAACAAGATGTTGCTGAGATGGTAGCATCTTGTAAAGTGTTTCCACCAATTAGCTGCTAACAATGTCGCATGGCAGGAAATTTTCTTCTTCTGAACCTTGTTGTGGTTTTTAAACTCAGGAGCAGCACAGGGAATCCAGCATGGCGTCATCTGAATGATGTCTGCTCTTTGTGTTTCAGTGTGGTGCTGAGTGAGTCTCACTGCAGCACCTGCTTCTGGCAGGTGTCACTGTACTGTATTTGTTCTACCTGAGTCTTTATTGCCAAGTATCCATGCTCTGTTTATCTTTACTGTGCTGCACTTTTTTCATGTTTATAATCAAACTACAGCAGTGGAAGAAATTAAAATGTGATTTTCTCTCAACCCAACACCGACAGATAAATATCTGCTCCTCACCAGGAGAACAAGGCTTGGATCTGTTCTTTGTTATACTATATTTCACTCAATTATGGCTTCATAAATGAGTGAATATTATTAGACTCACTGGAGTTTAGTGCAGCTGAGATTATTTTTGAGTTTTAAAACTGAATAATTGGATTCAGGACAAGTTCTTCCCCACTTCAGTGAATTAAATTTGCTCAAATGTTGTGGAGTCAGTAGCTCCATCACAGCAAAGCAAACTGCTTTACTGCTAAACTCCAGAAATACTTCTAAGTGGATTAAATGGGTTAAATTTTATTTTTAAGTTAAAAGCTGGATATCATGACACTAGGGATTATTGTTTACTCAAAACTTTGTTTTACATTTTCAAAGAATGTAAAACAAAGAATACATTTTCATATTACATGACACATGATTAGTTTTAAATCTGCACATATTCTGTGCTTTCAGTTATCATGACTTTTCCATTCACACTCATTAGATTTACCAGAATGCTGTCAAATATTGACTATAATATTTACTATACAGCATAAAACTGACTTTTATTCACCACAATGTTCTGCTGCTTTACACTCAAGTTGTTTTAAAGATGTAAACCCGTATTTTTGACTCACTATCTGCCACCATGTGCAGATAGTGAGTCTATCTGCAGTATGACTGGCTGTAAATGAACTGTTGGCTGGGCTGTTAAAGGGTACAATTATCTTT
Source organism: Phalloptychus januarius (assembly GCA_902982915.1). Lineage (NCBI taxonomy): Eukaryota > Metazoa > Chordata > Actinopteri > Cyprinodontiformes > Poeciliidae > Phalloptychus > Phalloptychus januarius. The sequence continues at coordinate 1,776,151 of CADWAE010000066.1, read as the reverse complement.
TTAATGTGTTTCTTTGAATTGTCCATTATCCAGAACTTCTGTGTACTGTTTGATACATAATTTATTGTCATAAAAGCCATTTTTCTCTGTCATTCTATTTTTTTTTTATTTGTTTACCAGCGAAGTGGTAAACAAATACAGCAGGACAATCTTGTACCGACCTGTTGTATGAATGTTGATGTAATGTTTGCAGAACTTGCACTAAATGTTGAGTAGACTGATGTGATGTACTCAGATTTTAAATACAGGGACATGATTATACCAGTTTCTGCCTCCCAAGTGATTCAATACAGGATGCATTTACCTACTTTGTTTATAATCCATTTTCTTTGCACCCTTGTCTTTAGTGTCGGGAGGGCAAGACATTTCGAGCGAGGGTACGGTGTGTGACAGATAGGACGCACACCCACACTTAAGGAACATTTAGAGAGACCAATTAACCTGACAGTCATGTTTTTTGGACTGTGAGAGGAAGCCGGAGTACCTAGAGAGAACCCACACATGTGCAGGGAGAACATGCAAACTCCATGCAGAAAAAAACCCAGGCCGGGAAGTGAACCCAGAACCTTGTTGCTGTAAGCCAACAGCTCTACCAACTGCACCGCTGTGCAGCCCTGTAAAAGGTTATTGAACATATTTCTGTCAAAAGGTTTTTCATATCTGGACATGAACATATCTGATTCTTTATCAGATTTTAAATTAGGTTAAGGAAATGTTTTCACTGAGTTTGAAGTCATCCTTTTTTAGTCCTCCTGTTGTTGATTTCCTGCTATCTATGCACTCAGTCTCCTGTTGCATGACCTAATTTTGTCCAAGTTTCAAAAATAGAAGCATTAATGGAAGCTTTCAGATCTGAGTTTTGTAAAGCTTCGTTCCACCAACTTTAGCCAATACTGACTTCACTTTATGAACTACAATAAGAACATAACCGTTTTTTTTAGCTTTTCTGCCTTTAGCGGCCTTTAAGTAAGTGTAAAAAAACAGATGCTACCGTTTTATGTCTTGTAAAATACAAGACATATTAACCAGGAAAGTCCCATTGATATTAAGAAGTTCTTTTTGATAGCAGAAAAAGTTAACTTGGAGTCATTTTCAGACAGTAACAACATCCCACTGAAGAGTGTTAGTCCCTCTTGTGAACCCATTAGGATTTAAGTAAGGGTTCACACACAGGAGAAAGATGAGTTTTTCTCACGTGCAACTGACCAATCAGACTGATAAACAATATATTCATGCCAGTGTGTATTTTGTTTCAGACAAATTATGTCATCTTTTACTTCAAATGCATATTAGTTCAAAATTATAACCATAAAAAGTGATCTAAAATGTATTTGTCATTTCTTGATGTGACATCTGAGAAAATTCAAAACGTATTCTTAAATATTAGTCGCTGATTAATCTTTCCAACTTTTGAGTAGTGGACTTCAGACCCATTCCTAGATTATCGACACCACCAGTGACTTCTTAGATTCTTTTGTCTCTAATCTTTGGTACTCAGTTAATGAAACCATGATTTTATGGAGGTGCTTACACTTACCAATGTTTAGTCACTCAAGCAAAACTGATTAGCTGCACCTGCTTTACTCATTTTCTTTATTTGATTCCATAATTTTGCAAGTAAATCCTCTTACTGTAGTTTTTCTTACATCCATGTACCTTCCAGATGGTCACTTTTAACTGTGAAGCAATATATATTTTTGCTTTAATTGAAATAAAAGTTATGCAACAGTAAAATAGTTATTGACAACAGCTGGTTGGAGCTGAGAAGTCCAGCAAGTTTAGAGTTTAGTCTATTTCAGATTTGCTGACGTAAACACTGTTAGTGTTTATGTTCCATGAATTTTTTTCTTCTTTTCTGGTATGTTTACTGCCCTGGTTGACAATATTTCAGCTGCTGTTCATTTTGTTTTTTGACAGAAATGTCATAAAACGTCTCCAGACAATTTAACTGAATTTGAGTGCAGAACCACGTCTGAAAAGCTACTTCAAATCTAGTTTTTGAGGCAGTTGTACCAAGTCTGTCAATGGAAGCAGTGTAGAAGGTCAAAGTTCAATGGCCAATTCAGCTGATCTATGTTATATTGCTGGAAGGTATTTACTCACTGAGTAACCAGAGGAATGCCTCATTCTTAATCCACTGGGTTTAATATTCTGTTGGCACACCCTTTGCAGCTGCAACATCACCTGGGAGGCTTTAGAGGAGATTTAGATGTTTATGTCTGGAAGTCATTGAGCCGAATGTTGGTAGAAGCAGAGTGGACATTGTTTTCATCCTTTAAGCTCAAAATTTATAGCAAGGTATTTCTTTTTGAGTTAAATCAAGTTACAGCTGCTGGGCTGATGAAAGCCCAGTGCAAAAACAAGATTAATTCAATTTTCACACCCTTTAAAGTCAACTACAGAAACAAGCAGAAAAACAAAACGCCTAAAGGTCACCAGGAAGCGAGGGGTCATTTACGTAAGAGCTTGGAGAGATTTCTAGGAAGTAGAAACAAGATTTTGATCTGTTGACGTGAGGAAAAAATTAAATAAAAGTGTGACGTTAATTCGGGCAGATTGAATAAAACTAGACTTTTGACACAGTTTGGTTCATATTTCAATTGAAAGTCTCTGTGGATACATCCTTCCATAGTTTTTTTTTTTTTTTGCAGTGCTTGTGTCGATTGCAAAATGAAAAAGATCCTGATACAGTTTCACATCCAGTTTATAAAAAAAAAACTTAAAGTGACCCTGACATTTGTTTTGAAACAAATCTTGAATGTATTTCTCTGCTATTCTAGCAAAAACTATCTTGCGTTTTTACAAGGCTGCATCTGTCGAGCACATCCTGTTTGTGAGTTTATAAAAAGCATTCTCAAGACGTTAAGGTTAACCTAACCGGTGCTAAGCTAACCCCAGCACAGAGTTACAGGACAAGAAGCTCTTTGTGTTGAACAGCTGAACTTCAAAGTGTTCCAACTAGATTAGATTGGAGCTTCTGTAAAGCAGTACCATGTGTCGGCCAAGATTGTCTTTTAACGTTTAAATTAAACATAATGACTTTATTTAAAGTAATAGGTTTCTTGGAAAGTTCTCACTCCAGAGAAGTTCTGAGGAAAGAATCACAAGAAAGATCCTGCAGACGAAGATTTAAGAGCAAGCTCAAATTTGCACTTCAGACATCATTGAGTGACACTGTTGGACTCTGTTGTCCTTCCACTCAATTTTCTAATAATTTACTCAGATGCTCCTTGTGCAACATGTCGAATTTCTCCAGGACAACAGTCTACGGTTAGGGTGGTTGTAACATAGCATTTCTAATATGCTGAACTTTAGGCTTTAGTATCTTAGAAAGGCTAAAGTCTTAGATATTGATCTAAGTAATACATCTATTTAATACATTTTATTTTTTGAATTATTCAAAATAATTTACTTCAATTGTAAACAGCAAACTAAACTGTTTGTACCTTAGATTGAACTAAGACGTTTAGCCATTTTCCTAGAAACATTTGATCTTTTTGTTCACTTACTTCAGATTAAGTCCAGACTCTCCACGCTGAGCTTGAGGCAATGTGTGACGATTACCAGATAATGGTTTTGTTTTCACTTCAGGACACTTCCAGGAAGCAGGGTCGGCTTCTGGGGACATCTTTACCTCCCTCCTCTGTTCTCAATGTAGGGATCAGGATAAAAATCAGATTAGCCAGGAAGAAACTTTCCCTTCAAAAAAGATTTAGTATTTAAAAACAAAACATCCTCTTCTCTCTGTGGGCAAAATGTTCCTTAAGTTTAAATTGATTAGAGGAAGAAGGCTTTGCAATTTTGTCAACTTCTCTCTTTATTCAAGCTAAATCGCACCACTTGTGATGAAAGTAGACATGTTTAACAGTTTCTTGTTGTGCACTGAGGAATCTAAAACACGCTTTGGGCTAAAATAGAAATGAGAAGCTGGAGCTGTAATTTTCCTGAACTGCAGTTTGTGTCCAATAAACAATTTTTAACACTTAAATCGTAATATTATACACATCATACATACAACACAACATTGTCTTATCAGTATTATAGAGTATAAGGCTAAGGGCTAGTCAGGCGTCCTCCACTGTGTCCCAACTTCCTTTAAATGTTGAGCTCAGCTGAGCGCAATCCCTTACAGTATTCTATGAGCCACTTAACTGTTATATATAATTCAAACCCAGGTCAAAGGTTATTTGCTTCGTCCTATAATATAATTCTTTTACTGGAGAGAAATGTAACTTTTATTCTTTTTATCATTTACCAGAGTTTGTTACGTTTGGTGTGGGAGTTCATGGGTGTGTGAAGGTTGTAAAAGAAGCCTAAATTACACCAAATATAATATTCAAAGTTTTCTGTTTAACCGTGGAGAGTGGAGTTGGACTAAAAGTAGCTTATTAACAACCCAGAAGAGTTCCAGGAGTTTTTGGTTCAGAATTCAAGTCTCTGCAGAACCGCAGTCCCTCTGAAACATTCCCCGTTTGCTCCTCAGACTCCTTTGATGAGGACAACTGTTTGTCCCGGTTCAGTCTTCTGGGGACAGCTCTCCTTCTTTTTGGTGTTGCCGACTCGCGGCCGTCGCAGGTTGAGGAAACTGAAGCGCGCCTCGAGGCTGAAGCTCCTCTTGGTGTTGGAAGTCGAGACAGCGTTTCCAGTCGGAGCGTTGTCCAGATCTCCCTCTGCTCCTTCAGCTCGGTCACCTGCAGATAGGAATTTACAATCCTGCTGTCAGGCATCTTAACATTTTATTTATATCAACAAACTTGATTTAGACTCTTTTTTTGAATTCCAAAAAAAGTCTCTGCAGTTGCTCCACACCATCAATGTGGCTACAAGAAAAACATATCTGGCGGATTGGAAACACTTCCAGAGGAAAAAAGGCCAAATTACTGTGTGAAAAGAAGTAGGACCATCCATCACTTCTGAGGTAACAGTTTTCAAACTGCAGTAGCATGATATGAGCAACATGTCTGTAAAGCAGCAAACTGCAGGCGAGCTAAGCAGATGCCTTGACTAACTGCTGACAATAGATAGGAAAAAAGAGGCTGACATACTGTGCAGAAATATTAAAAAATGCTTTGCATTTTAAATAAAATCGATAGATTTTACATATCCCTGATGTAAAATTCCAGTGAAAATCCTATAAGTATTCTTGCTCTAGATTTTCATACTATAAGATGTTCAGATGAGAAGACTAAGTATACTGAAATAGGAAAATAGTTTCTTGAGCACAAATCTCTTCATTCAGCTGAACTGAAGGGATGTAAACAATTTTCTCTCTGGATACAGATCTGCAGATGGGTTTCTTCTCCGCACACGAGCCTCTGGGGCCAACTGTCACTTTGACAAATTTTACGCTTTAGGGGAGCAGGTGTGAGGCAAGCAGATAGCAGGACATGGAGGACCTGAGCTGAAATAGATGCAGAAATTCCATCCATCTCACTTTACTTTATTTATCTTGCTCTGCTTTTGTTTCTTTTCCTCTGTCAGAGTCACATTGTGCGCACAGAGCCATGTTAAATCTCTACAATTTTTTATGCCCATTATTGTTCCACAACTTTTATTGACGGTCCAAAAATGCATGATTTTGCATAGAAAATAATTCCTGAAGCGGAAATTTTAAAATTAAATTTAAAAATGTAAAAATATGTACACCTTTCAAAGAAGAGTGTACATATTTTTAATTTTTTTCCCCTCCAACTTCCCTGGTAAATCCAGCTGCATCTTCCCCACCATCACCTCTTTCCAGGTCACATTCAGGTGACGAAGCGCCGCTGCACTCGCTGCGAGGCCCCAGCACGGGCGAGATGAGGCCGAAGTCTGACAACGAGACGGTGCTGGGGAGGTCGAGGCTGCAAGGCCGGGAAACGAGAGCTGGGGACGACGTGGAGGAAGACGAGGAGGGAGTGGGAGACGGACAGTCGGATGAAGACATTCCAGAGGAGGAGGAGCCAGCGAAGGGGCAGGGTGACAGGAGCTCCTGGGGACTGCTGGGGGTCGACCCGAGGCTGCTGGTGGAGCGGGTCTCTGAGTCCTCCTCAGACAGGAAGCTGCTCCCGCCGCACGGCTCGTCATCGAAGCACTCCGAGGCCACTGGAGAAAAGACACGGCTGGTTTTAATACACAGAGTGGAGGGAGGAAGAGGTCGAAAAGGGCGATGGAGCAAAAAAGATAGAAAAAGATTTCAAAATAAAGAAAGAGTGGTGATATAAATAGGCATGAGAGGCATCAGGTCTCTTTGTGAGGGGGCGCATCTCATTTTCAGCACATAAATCAAAAGCACGTGAATGCTCAGTCAGTGTCCCGGCTTATTTTAAGCCTCACGCGCCTCTGCTCAGCATCTCCTTAAACTAGGCTGCTGTTACCATAGTAACACACTCAAAGTTAATCTATAGGCCACACTGATGGGTATGCAAGGCGGATATTCGGATTCTGTGGTCTAGTTTCCAAACTATGTGATCTGAAAGAGGAGGGAGAGTTTTGCTGGCATCTCCTCTGCCGAAGTGACTCTGCTACTCGTTTTTTGCTTTAGATAATAAAATCATCTCAAATAAAGCTGAGGCCGCTCAGAAGAACTTCAGCTGACATATTCTAAAAAAAAATAAAAAATTAAGAAGAAAAATGAATTTATTTTTCTATGATAAAGATTGTTAATTAAAGTGGTGAAAGTTTAATGCCAGAACACATTTTACAGTGTTTACCATCAATCACTTGGTGACGTATAAATTACTGCTGTAATTTCTCTGGAGACATAAATTAACAATTTACCAACAAACACAGAAATTTAATTGGAGACCTATAGGAATATATTGTATTACAATATGACTCAACATGCAGCTGTTTATTGTTCTGGTATCAACTGAGGAAGCCTGTTTTATTTGAATTTTATTGTTATTTTGGAGGAGATTTCACTTTTAATTCTAAATTGATTTTTACTGTAGTAATAAATGCCTGGTTTGTCAGAAAATGTTTAGCTTTGTCTCTCCATGTTGTTCTGATGTTTTGGGTCAGAAATGTGTTCTGTGAGTTCTTTAAGCTGCTTTTCTTCGTTAATCTCTCGTGTTTTTGCTTTAGAGCCTTATCAGTTGTTAAAAGAATGACAACAATGTCTTTAAAAGGCAGAATTGCTGGCTGTGATAAGAACATGTCTCCTGTCCACTCATGAAGTAGATTTAGGCTTTTTATCTCACAGTAAAACATCTGCACAAAGAAAACGTCTGCAGTACACACATTTTTGTCATTGTTCAACTGAGCGCAGTTGAACAATGTGTTCTGGTCTGACATATAAAACAAGTACTGACAGGACAGGGAAACCTTAAAAATTGTAAAAGTTCATCAAACAGAAACCTGAGTCTGAACTCACTGGATATTCCATCTGACTCCATCTTGAAGCTGGAGACGTCGTCCCCAGAACTGCTGTCCCCCTCGGCACCGACTCCAGGTCTGCGCGGCCCGATGGTGGAGCTGCGGCGGCGCTCGTGGATTTCATCAGAGATCGTCTCCAGGTTCTTCAGAGCTGTCCTGTACTCTCCTTTGGCCTGAGTCAGTTTGGCTTGTCGCTCATCCACAGTTTTCTTCAGGTTCTGGCGAAGAAAAGAGGAGCAAACTGATAAATGATGCTGCAAGGTTCATTTTGGTTTAGCATGAACTGTGCTGAGAGGCGAATTGAGGAGTTTTGATTAACATGTCTGAGGAGAAAACTGTGTGTTTGGAAGAATTTAAAGTTTTTCTTAAAGTTCAATGTTGGACACATTTAAGCTAGTCAACATTTCATGATGTTATAGCATTTGTTGAATTTTACTGAAAACAGTTCTTCATGCTTCTCTTCTGTAAACCTAAATCAAACGGTTTATGCACACAGGAATTGGCCATTAACCAGAATTGGCTGATTTTTCAGGTGGAATAATCCTAAATGGTAACTGGCTGATTGAAAACTCAAAATACAACCTTCAATCGAATTTTAGAGTGAAATCTGAAAAAATTTGCACAAAATCAAAAACGCAAAAAAAACATCATGTGACCACAATGGGATCATTTTTAGCCTGACAGGCTGATTGTTGTGGATGCTCACAACAATCAGGCACTGACATCAACCCTCTTCAGTGTGAAGGTCGTGACTGTAAGATGACGCAAAGCAAAGAGTTTAAAACTGGAATCAGAGGAAGCACAGCTATGGAAGAAGCAATTTGACAGGAAAATATTTGGTGCATGTGATAAGCTTCAAGAAAAAGTATTTCTGTTATTTTTTTACGTAAATAAGAAAGCTGAACAAAGCACAGCAAAGTTGATCTGTTTTATCAGCTTGAGTTCTTCGCCTCTATTGATCATAGAAAATAATTGATTTGGAAATTTTGGCAGCCTTTTTGTCAGTCTTAGGGTACATCCTTTAATTGCAATATCAATTGACTAAAATAAAATTAGTAATTATCCTTCAAAGCCAGAAGGCTACATAAATATTTTAGCAACTTGTAGAAGTTGTTAAAATATTAATATTTTATTTATTTAAATATTTAAAATATTTGGCTATTGCAGAGAAATTGATTGATTGTAGTATCTTTGGTTTTAATTGTTGATTTTACATCCGCAGAAAAAAAAAAAAGTTGAATCCAGTAAAATCATCATCCAAAGTTGAAGCTGTAAGAGTTTAACAGTCGTGACGTACCTCCAACTGCAGGTAGTACTTTGCCTTCATCTCAAAGTAGGGCCTGTGGAGGAGAGGTCAGAGGAGATGAGATTAGAAGGGGGTGAAAAAACACAGTACAGAGCAGTACCCACATCATCACCATGGCAACCTGCTGGAGGACAAGGAGATAAAGGCATTGTGATGTTGGATTAGCAGGCAATGCAAAACAAATTAACACCCTGCCAAGGCAACGCGCAGCAAGGCGGCAGCTTCTGATGCAGATAGACTGGATCCAAGAAGAAAAAACAACAAAACAATGCTTCACCCCTCAGAAAATATTAAAGAGTTCAATATTAAATCAAAAATGTTTTTATTTCAAAGAGAATTTGTTGAGTTTCTGCATTGTCTACCTTATTTAGCAACAGTTCAGCAATGAAGTATTTTTTTTGTTTCTTTTCAGAAAATGTGTATATTTTATTTATTTAAATATTAAGTCTGAATTTTGGAATACATTGGTGAATGATCAGCAATAAATGTATACCAAAATGGGCAGCTACATTTAGCATCATATGCTTCAGAGGTTTTGAAGCCAAGAATGCAACAGCATGCTTTATGAATTACTGCACTGTGCTCTGATGCATTAAAAGCTAACTGCAAACTGTAAAGTAGGCTACTGGTGAGTGTTTGGCAACTTACATTAATGAGATCCTAAAATGTATATTCATCAGGTTATATTGGATTTGGTTGCTTCAAGCCTGGCTTTTTATGCACTGCTGCTAAACTCTCTCAAATTCTCATTTTCAAAAAAACAAATATATTTTCATCATTGTCAAAAAGAGACCTTTACATGCCCTCTGCTTGTCCAGACATGCCTGCCTGCCTCGGCTCATACACCGTCCTCCTCACTCTGAGCTATGAGATGAAGATAGAGGACATGACAGAGGATCTTACGCAACATTTCAGGTTGAATCAGGATCAGTTTTGAAGAAGCTGAAAGAGTTCCAGGCCTTAAAGCCTGCAGTGTTACAGGCAAAAACAAGGTGTGCTGGAACTAGACTGGTCATTTTACATTTTAATGTTTCTAAATTTTGAATAATATGTAAAATTTGAGTTCAAGATGAAACTACATCACTCAGAAATCTGTATAAATGTGTTCTGGTTTGTCCCTGTTGTCCAGTGAGCAATAACATTTGTTCTGATGCAGCTTTTCTCTCTGAATTTTCCATGAAACCTCACAGTAATGAGATTTTTTATGCTTTCACATTTTCTATCATGTGATTCTGCAGTTCCACTGCAACTTGTGACTGCGCCACATTTAGCCAAACTTCCCCTTTTTAGACACCTGTTTAAAGTCACCTGACTGCTTTCTGTGGGGTTCTGTACAACAAGGTTTTACCGTTTTTAGATTAACCACTTTCTTCTGAAAAGAGAAGCAGCATATCACCTCAACGCAAAAATAGAAAACTGAAACATCTTGCACCTGGTTCGGTTTTGTCACACTACCTGTCATTATGCTATTTTATAGGGATAGATGGACAGAAGAGAGAACATGATAAACTAATGCTGCTGTGCTGAAATAGAGTTCTTGGGTTTTCAGCAGAACATTTGGCTGAAATCAACCTCAAGCAGTCAGCCATGCAGCGACAGTCTGCTTGGAGGCCCTGCAGCTCGCCGCCATGCTGTGTCCACATGCTGGAGCAGCAAAAGGACAAGCTGTCAGAGCACATCCAGGTGAGACGCAGCTGAAAATACCACTGTGAAAAACCAGAACTCACACCAAAATATGCATGTACGTGTAAAATCATTTCTTACAAGGCCTTGGTCTAGTTTATCAACATTTATCAACATGCTATCATTATCAGTGGCAATTTTAGCATCAGAAATTCATCAACTTATGACAATGAATGAATAAATTGTTTTACTAGAATTGTAGCAGCTGCATAAAGGAGAAGAAATTTACTTTACAGAATATGGTTGAAATGATTACTGGTTTTAATAATAAATGTTGATGAAATTCTGCATGGTTCATATTAACATTTAAAATAAAATTATAATTTAAAAAGTCAAGAAATGACCACACTATTGAAACTAAACACAGTGTCTCAGGTGTTCAGTAAAATGGAGATAATTCAGCATCAAAGGGTAGCAAGTATGTAATGTTGTATTTTAGGTTTTATAGCAGATGTATATCTGTTTTTATCACATGCTGCCAGCCGCTACTGACTGCCTGGTGGGTTAATGTGACATTTTATCTACAGAATGTTCTGGTTTGTCTGTTTTATTGTGTCTAAGTTCTTGGACTCTTAGAACTGTAACCAAGTATCAGTTTCTACTCAGCAGGATTTCTAAAAACATGCGTTTGCTCCTGAAACTGTTTGCCAAGTTCTACTTTCTCGAAAACATCAGCACAGCAGATAACGACGGAAGTTCCAGCAAGCCTTCACAATAAAAGCCTCGAACATAAATTTACTGGGTTTCTAACATAAAACAAAATACATATTCAACCCAATTAACATAGATCATGACCTCGTTTTCTGTTGTAAAAACCCAAGAGGTCGGTATAACATAAAACTAAAAAAGACCATCATAACAACAATGACAATAATTATATTTTTGCTGCTGCTTTCACTCCTAGTGAATAAAACTGAGCAGGTATAGACAATGTACAGACAACACAACATTTATCACTACATTTATGACAATATTTAAGTACTGGTGTGTATTTTGTTACAAGGTTCTAAGTTTAATGATTGAATAATTTAATTCACTTGCAAAATAAAAAAATATAGAAAAAAGGAACATCTGGGTTCCTTTTAAATCTAAAAAGCTTGAAGCTCAGGTCTTGCTAAAAGTTGCAGCACAGGATTCTGACTGATCTAATGTAATGTAGCAAATCTGCAGGCCAATGCTCTTACTTGGACTTGCTGATGGTTCGTTTCAGTTTCTTCTCCAGTTGCTTCATGCGGCCGATGGCTGCCGTGTATTTCTCTGCCGTTTCCTTGTGCAGAAGCTCACTTCTCGTCTTGGTGTGCTCCGCCTCCATTACCTGGAAGAACCATTGACTATTCACCTCTACTTCATATTTGTTTAACAAATGATTACACTGTGGATTATGTAACTATATAAAACCAAATTCTGTACAACTTAGACCCATGAATTTGTCCATAAGTGTCCCCAAATGAAAGAATTCATGGAAGTCTTGTTCAACACTCAACCAAAATCTAAAACCAAGACAATTTCCTTTCAGAATAAAAGCCTCCAGTCACCCTTTGTGTGGCGTGGTTCAACATCTCCTGCCAGGCAGAGTCGAACTGCCGGTTGTCTTCCTCCAGGAGTCTCTGCTCAGCCAGGGAGATGGTTTCCTTCGCTGCTCGCAGAACCTCCGTGGCTCGGTGGAAGTCCTGCGTGGCTTTCTGGGCCTCCAGCTGGGCCTTTTGGACAAATGAGAAGAAATCTGAAATTTTTCTGCCTTTTTAAATCAGACCTTATGAAACTAATTTTTGACCTAAAGCAGACTGTACAGTTTATAGCGTCAACACATCTTAGATAGTAAACTTTTATGCATTCTTGAACAGGTTAGGATAGGTTATGCAAAATTTGTTCACTACATTTTTTGCACAAAATCAACTTCAGATTATAGTCTGCTCAGTGTTGCCTCTTTTGAGCTCCTTTCAAAATGATTTTTTTAGGGCCTTTTTTCACTTTAAATCCAGTTAAACTGCTGCTGGCCACAGTATTTACACATACACATAAAAATGGCTGCAAACAAATGCACAATTAACAACCTTACATCTTTGAAAAGCATAAGTGGAGCCTCCTGCACAACCCTGAAAAACACAGCAATTGGTTTTGGAATGGTAAGAAACAACAAAACACATATATTCCCAAAGAAAACTGCACAGCGAGAAAACTAGCAGACTAAACACACTGAAATAGTTAGGTGACAAGTTGGGTTCCACCGAGGTTGCTAGGTAACGGGTTGGACTTTCCTGGAGTTGCTGGATAAGAGCCAGTGCTTGCTGATTTGTGACATTACATTGAAATGATTTCTGAAATGGTTCAATTTCCAGACACTAAAAACATTAACTTATTGCCAAAAATGAGTGACTTGGAGACCAAATGAAAGTACAAAAATGTGAATTTTGCATAATAGGTCTCCTTTAAAACAGCCACAGAGTTGAGAGTCATTCAACAACAAAGCTTTATTTTATATCATCACTACGAAATTCAGTTTGATTTAGTTTGTTTATAAATATCCAACAAATGTAATCTCAAGACACTTGAGATGACAAGCAGTTCCAATTCAAATCCAGAAATATGAAACCAGATTAATCCAATCAATCCTACAGACAGATTCAAATTCAGCTACATACATTTCAATTTGATTCTGGTTATAGTACAGTTACAGCTGGTTCTTAATGGGAATTGATAAAAGGTTAGTAGACACTGGCTTTGCAGCTTGTGGTGAGATCAGCTTTACATCATCTGTATGAACACACAGTGACTACACACAACACTGTACCCACCCACTGGATAACTTCCTCAATCATGAAGGACTGTTGTCTAACCATGCAGTTTACTTAGAGATCTTTTCAAGACAATCTTTGAAGCACTCTGTAGACATTATTGAGCCTTGAGACGTTAAATGCACAGAAAGAGGCACGTGATATTCAATACAACAAACAAAAATTGCTCAATCACAAAGGTATTTGTTGCATTGCTCAAATGTCTTGTTGCACAACACATCACTGACTTCACCTTTGAGCTTCATGTGAAGCTTTAATGCAAAGGTTTCTCAGCTGCAACTGGTACAACACAAACAAGATGTCTGTCACACTCAGACTGAAGCCTAATCAGTTACATCACACGGGTGGAGAAGGTTTCACGTGGATGTGCAAGAATCAATTCTTGTCACTGGTGAAAGTGGATAGATAATAAGTATAATGTTCATAAATTGTCACTTTATAGAAAAAAAAGCTTTTTTTAAAAATGCAGGCACCTGTACCTGCACACAAATTAGCACTAAACTGTGTTTTATGTTAGAAGTTTAAAAGAAGAACAAAAAAAGCAGTCATGATAATAAATCAACAGCATGCTGCAACTTTTTGATAAAAAACACAAACATTTCAAACTACTCAAATATGTACTGTACAGTAAGTACACCATGAACTAAAGATATTTACTTCTGGTTAATTTGCTGAAAATGCTGGTAGCCTTCCCTTTAACTCAGAATAAGAAGTCTTTGAATTATGACAGTATGCAAGAAAACAAGCACCGGCTGAACATTATGTGTCTGCAGATATAAAGAAAGTACATGATGTTAAAGTGCTGAATCATCACTGATGTGCTGCCACTTTATCGATCTTAGAAAAAAAGTTTGAGTTGAGTTTACTCTGCAAAGACATTTTTATTGCATTACATGCAAAAAAAGTATAATCTGTGACAGATTTGTGAGCAAAGCATGCAGGTGTGAAAACTTTGGTGAATATTGAGTCAGATAATGACTCCACTGACCCTGAAGGTGAACTCTGCTGTATCTGAAGACTTGTTAACAAAATTAGACCAGAAGCAGGTCATGCAGTTATTTAGCTGATTTGGTCTGAAAAGTAGAAAACAGTAACTGAACTCTACAATCTTGCAGCAATCTTGTAGAAATCTCTCCAAATCAAATTATTTCAAACCCATACTTCGTTTTTTTATTGTTCTGTTTACTTGAATCTGATGTGGTCACATGAAAACTGATTTCCAAGAATATTTACATCCAGAGAGTCTGAGTCTCCCATCAGCGCAGCCAGCTGAACTCTGCAGGCAGATTGACATCACCACATGCTCACTGTAATTTCATTATCTACAGACATCGTCACGCCAGCGCAGCAAGATCCAAACAACTCCCGCCTTGTTGCAGTCATGGACCAGGCTTTGTTTTCCACCCAGAACCACAAGTTACACAACTCCAAGAGACTGGGCCACTGTTCTCATTCCTATAAGTTTAGGTGTACATCTACTGCTGCATTGTGGTTAGTAACACCTGACTGCAGGGTTAGGGGCAGATGCTGACATAAAGCTGTCTGAGATAATAAAGCTCTGCATTAAAAGTAATACTCACTTGTTTCAGCACCACTGTTTTGCTCAATATGAAAACTTTGCATCATATATTTGACTGTATTGCATCTGCAATTGCAAGCAATAAGAATCTCAAGAGAGACAACTGGGTATAAAAAAACAAGATGGATAGCTAATATAATAAGCTAAAATACCCAACTGACAGGGCCTGTCTGAAAAGATGAGTCACTACTTGCGTAATAAAGACATTCATATTCAAGTCCACAAAAAAAAAACAGATGAGAAGGTATAATAAGGATTATTTATTTGCAGACAAAATATGTAGGTTCCTGTAAAATATGTTTTATTATTTTCCAAATTCTGATTTACTTTTTCTCCAATTTCTACTTTTTCCATTCTAACCATTTTTATTCACCCAAAAAGTCCCATAACGGGGTAAATAACGAAGAATTCATCAAGTCAGCAGCCAAAAGAGTTATTCAACATTCACATATATCAGAACACTGGATGCTTTTGGAAGGTATATAAAAGTATTTCCCCATCATTTTTAAAGCAATAATAAATATTCATGTGCAAAAAAAGAATTTCACATATTTTGGAACACAAAGAAAGTAATCCTTTTAAAAACGATTTAGAGTTTAACTTAAAATATGCCACATGAAGAAACAAAGTTGCAAACAGTAATAACTTTGTGCACACTTCAACAAAACCTACATTTTCATTTCAATTTTTTTTATCGTTTCCCCCGAAGCCCATAATTATTAGCCGGGTTCTGGCAGCTTAAATAAAATAGGAGCAGAACAGAACCATGTGGAACACCAAGATTAACATCACTAGTCAATTTGATCTGCTGGTTTCCTTCGTTAATATTTTAATTACTGGCATTTCATGATTTTCTGAATACGATTGTCAAAACTTGTTTTACACTGAATTAAATGTGAACAATTTGCTACAGGAATTAATAGTTTCAGTTAATTAGATTGAACTCAAAGCTCTTAAATTTGATCAAAACAACTTCTTGTTGTATTTTGTTGATTTTTGAAACATTAAATTATAGATTTGAAGTTTTTAATTGGCTTCAAATAGCATGATTAGCACACTCATTTTCTTTTGAGTTCTGTAGCTGTAATATTTGTTTATTCTCAGTCACCTTCCTGCCAACATTGAACAGTCAAAGCAATGTTAGAAAAATCTGAGAACCAAAGTCCTTTCTTCATCAATAATAGAGCTAAAAGAAGCAGGCTGCTTTTCCCTCTCTACCTCCTCCTCTGTTTTACGTTGCCCACAATAAACCATCTTTCGTGTGTTTGACACCCATCCCACCCTCTGCCTCCCTCATTCTGTCAGCACAGACATGAAACACTCTGTAGGAAACAGCAGATGTAATACCATCAGTAAACATGCTCCAAATAAACAAATTATCCATGAAAAAAAGTCAACTTGTTATTGACCCTTTGTGTTGTAACCCAATGAAACTTTGTCCCCACTTTTGTTGATTGCATTTTAAGCCCATTCGATTTGCAACGTTATTTTCATACACTCTCTGTAACAAATAAAACCATTTACTTTTTGTTCCGCCTCATCGTCTTCGCCCTACTTCTCTCAGCAACATCAACAAGGCAGCCACAGGCAAGAGAAACATCAATGCTGTCACTATGCAGCAAGTGTTCAAAGACCCCACTCACTAACAGGCACGGCGAAGAATAAGAAAATGAAAGAGGAAGCAGTAAATGGGAGATAAAAAAAGAAGGAGAAACTTTGCACAGGCACAACTAAGAATATGACCCATTTTCTCCACATCTTAAGATTAAACCAACTAATGTTTCACTGTGCCAACATGGATGAGTAGAATGTGTCCACACATACATAAATAGACCAAATGCACATACAATTCATAAAAAGAATGACATTCTCAAACATTTGTCATGTTCCTTTAACTTCAGCATGGCTTTAAATTTAAATCAAACATTGCTACTTTCTTTTAAGCTCCATTTGCCTACAGACATGCTGTTACAAGAGCAGCTGAGTTCTCCTTTTAAAACAGTGCATTAGTGTTTCATACTGTGATACTTTGTTACAAATACCTGTTTTTTCAGTGCTGGAGCTTATTCTAATGGCAATTGTACTTTATGTTTGAGGTCTTTTCCTCTCATGTCTAAAATTCAACATATTTTTACTTTTTCCATTAATTCACTGTGTGTTACAGTATCTGCTTTATTTTTCAATGTGCATCTTCTTCCACCATCATTTCCTTTCTATATACCACTCTCTACTGATCCTTCACTTCCAATTTCCATTATTTATTTTGCTTTGATGAAATTAAATAAACTTCAATTTCCAAAATAATCTTCACATGCAAGACTGAATAATTTATACGGTGCTACTTGTTTTCAGAAACCACTTATCAACTGATCTAAACACAGAGACACAAACATTCATGGTTATAAAATGCATCAGCGTGGTGAGAGAAAAATATTTTCGAGTTTGCAGCCTCCTGACAATTATATGCAATCAAATCTAATGATTTGACCCACAGCTGTTGTGCAGACTCACATGAGGCTGGTTGCTACTACACATCATTTCTGCCATGTTGTACCTTTCTTATTGGCCTAAAGTCTAAGAGGACAGCAGGAGGTAATCTTCCATAATGGCTGTCAATAAAGAACATTTTCAGGGAACTGAGCTTTCTGATCATAAGACATTTTTCGTTTGATCGCCACATGGTTTTCATAAAAAGAGAACCAATACTAGCTCAGACATCTTGATGCACCACTTTGCACAGCTGAACTCAGAATTGCTAAACCAAGTAAACTGAATAAATATATCAGGGCAAATAAACATGTTTGTCTTAAATAATTAGGACAAAGAAGGCTGGGACAGTCCTGGAGTTAAGGAGAGGACACTTGTTTCCAAAGTGACCTGAACTGGCCCATTTCATGGTAAATTTGATTATCTTCATCCGTGTCTTCAATTGAATGTGGGAATTTATTTACACCGAAGCAGCAGAGAAAATGATGTCCAACACGTCAGCTGAGATCCAGGACTAAAACTGCAGTCGCTCTGCCTTCAAACTTCTCACTAAATCATTTCAACTTGTGTGTTTTTTCTACAAGCAAAACCTGATAAAACTGCCACTGGCCTAGATAGTCTGAGCCACTCTGAGTAGGAAATCACTACTCGATTGAGCAGCAAGGAGCGTCGCCTCTGCTTTTGATGTTCACTTCACGCTCTTTAAACTGCAAATTAACACAGATATATGTTGGAGCTCAGAGGTGGGAAAAGTTCAAAGGAAAACATTAAAGCATTTGCAGTAAAACGCAGGAGAAAACCACAGACTCTCTAATGATGAGACCATCAGGACTGCAACAAAACAACGGACACTGGCAGCGAGTTTGGTGACAATAAAGCTAATTCTCCCCACAGTTTGACAGCTCTAGGGATGCTGAAACTGTACTAGAAACACTGATGCTCTACTACACCCACCATGTTAATGCACCATCCCAGGAGGTCAATGGAGGAGCAGATGGCTGTGACCTTCAGCCTTATCCGCATCCATCCCAACAACTCCTAAGTCTCTCCATCATTCCATCCATCTTTCCATCCCTTCCTTTGTTCAACTCCATCCATCATTACCCTCCTGTGCAGTGGCACTGCCAGGAAATGCTCAACTCCAGCATGAAGATAAACAGGGGGAGAACGAATGAAAGATAAGAAAGGAAATGAGACAGAATGATGATAACTAGAGAGAAAAATTTTGGTTACCAGGTAGGAGTTTATTATTAAGTTTTATTGAAACTGATTTAAAAAAAACACTCTTTAATGCATGTGTCCCTCAAACAACAGTCTGTTATTCTTCAATCAAAAAATGGACAGTTTTCCTAAAACAATATTAAAATTAAGATGGTTAAACCTTCAAGCTGTAAACTCAATGTGGATTTAGAAATGTGACACTATAAATCTGCTTACATTTAAATGAATACAGTAAGAATCATGTTATTTATTATTATCTCTACATAAAACTAACGATTCTTTATGCGCTATAGAAATGTTTTTTTATGAATTAATTAATATGAATTATTTTTTATGGACTAATGTTTCCTCTCTGAAATTAAATCTTTACTTTAAGCACATTTAGGTTTACAACAACCCTGTCCATCTGCTAGATGCCGGAATAACAAAAAACCTTTTATCTTTCAGATTCAGGAGTTTACATATACTGAACTAATTTATTTGTGTATTTCAGCTATTGCAGATGTGGTCTCCAACCCTTGTGAATACCAAATGTCCACTGTGTGTCCAGTCAACATCTATTTATCATCATAACTTCAAGGACTTCATACATTAGACCAATTCAGAATGAGAATGTTTTAGAAGTCTCACATTTCTAAAACTGAGATGCTTCTAATTTACAGGCCTCATTACAACAATGTAAGGCTTCATTATATTACTGTAGACTGAAATCCAAACCATTTAAACTCAACAGTCAAACCCTTAACTCACCCAAAGTTTCCTTGCTACTTTTCTGATTTATCATTCATCACTGACAGTCAAAGCAAAGCAGGGAAATAAGACCCACTTTATATCCCTGCATTTTTCTTCTCCAAGCTTCATGATACCAGTGTAATCTCCTAAACTCTAAATGTCTTTTCAAGCTTCACTTTCACACCTATAAATCGTATATCTGCTGAGATCTTGTCAGATCTGTGGAACCCCAGCCTCTAAAACTGACAGGCCACGGTGCAGACGACATAATGCAAATTAAAAAGATATTCATCAAATTTGATATGGATGGGCTTTTATTCGATTTGCATGTCTGTTGACACTTTTCATTTGCCATTTGGAGCTCCAGACACTGACAGATGTATTCCAAATGACTCTCCAGTCCCAGTTTTGCACATTCCCATTTTACGCCAAGTTTCTCTGACAAGATATCAACAACCTGCAGACTCAGTGTGAGGCAGCACGACTGAGTGGGCGGCTGATTTCAGTTGGTAAGATTCATGAAGCGTGGTTGAGTCATTCCCTGCCAGAAAATCTGATCCTCTAAAATACAGGATACCAGCAGATTCACTGCATCTCTGGTCAATTTCAAAGCAGCAAGGCGAGGAGGTATGACTTTAACATGTGGCACAAACACGATATAGAGAGAATAAAACCAGAGAGAAAGCTACACATTTTACATTTTCCTGGATGTTCAGAATCGGCTTGCTTAAATTTGGATCTTTACAGCTTGTAATTTGCAGCAAGAAGTTTATGTTTGGCTAATGTTCGTCCTAAAATGACTTGTAAGAAATGAAGTGGAATACCGAGTCCCATACATATTTCAGTACATTTAAAAAAATTAAAAAAAAATCAGACTCTACTGAATGTTTAAACTGAGATTGAGCAGACTCAGCAACACACACACCAACTAAGCAAACCTAAGTTCTGCCGCCCTGACCCAGTTTCATGATGATTAATCAAGTTACCTAGAAGTGCACACAAGCCCCTCCCCTTCGGACAATCTCTGTAACCTTCATCAACGTAATCAAGTGAAGAGATTAAGCTCAAAAACAGTTTATCTTATTATGAAGGGACAGTGTATTTCTCTGAAAAGGTCATGAAATTGATTTATGGAAAATTTATTAGCTCAGCCCAAATCGTCAAAAAACAAGAAAAGTTGTCCTTGTTACAGATTAGAGAGCACAGAACTCTGTATGGCCACATTTCTGACTATAAACAGTTACTAGGACAACTTATGGTCTTTCTCAAATTAAAAAAAAACTAAAAACAAAAATTTGAGGTTTTCCTAACAAAGAAGTTCCAGTGTTTTGCCTCTAATGGGTTCTGTAAAAAAATGTGCTTGGTTTTCTTCAGGTCACTTTAGAACCTCATTATTATAATCAATAAAAACATTGTTTGTATTTCATTTATTTTCTGTTATATTGTGAACCGGCCGACCAGGTCATGTCTGCACATTTACAGTTTATTTATATTCACATTGTTGCCAATTCAGCAACTTCCTTGAAATATTAAGCAAAGTTTCAAACAACAAACTGCTATCGGCCAAAATCAGAATCGTAAAGTTAGACTTTTAAAATATCGCTAATCGGCGATCGGCCAGAAAACTGCAATCGGTGCAGTTTACTGAAAATGCCACAGTAACAAAAAACAAGTAAGCAAAAAAAAAAAAAAAGGTAAAGAAATCATAACCCACACATCACATTGCAAAGGTAGCACAGTTTTTTGCTCATCATTTGGCTGAAAATGCAAAAAAAAAAAAATTTTTTAATCAATATTTGTATACTCTCAACTGAATTTTAGATATGTTTAGTTTGGTTGTTTTGTTCATTTGCATTGTGGTGAAATTAAACACGGTAGGAAAACACCTTGAACGTCGAAGCACTTTGTGGTTTTGCTCCATATGTATTAAATTAAATATGATCAATAGCAAAACTTTTGATCTGAAGTTAAAATAATTGCCACTTTTAAGACATTTAATTGTCTGTTTGTCTGCCTCCAGCTCCTGATGAGAGTCAGAGGCAGAAAGTTCTGAGTTTGTGGGAACATGGGATGAATTTTTAGACACCATAGTTGATGCTAGTGGCTGTGAAACCAGAAGGAACTCATGCTTGGTCAGCAAATTACTAGCTGAGCACTGGAATTAGCTTTGTACCAGTTTAAATCTTTAAAAAAAAAGTAGATATATTTTCATCTACATTTTTCTTCTTTCAAACAGTTTTGAATACATTTCAATTATTGATTAATTGTACAGTGCCCCGTGTTTTATTGGGTTCATGTAAAGTCTGTGAAACTTTGCTACACACATAAACTTTTACTTCATTGAAAGAGCAAAAAACCCACAGTGACAAGTTCTTATTTCATATCCTCCCTGTTAAGCAAGCAAGTGCATTTAATTGTCTAAATGAACAAAGGAGCTCATTTGTTTTGAATTAAACAAATAAATATTAAGAGGAATCTCAATCTCTATGGGCTTTTGTAAATAAAAAAAATAAATAAACGATGAAGGCTCTGGGGGTATTCAGAAGGAAAAGTTTTTCTGCAGAATGATTTGTACAAAATGTAACTGTCACTTGGCCCAGACATCTGATAACATTCAACCATCTCACGTCGTTTTTATCTTTTATCTAGAAACAAGGTCGGATGGCACCACCACCGCCACTATGGGGGTGGAGGCTGTCATGTATCTGCAGCTGCAGTTATTTAGTTTCTTAATAACTAAAGTGGGGAAAACATTATAACACAAAGTCTGTGTGCATTAGCCAAAGATGCACAAAGTTGAAATTAAATTAAAGAGGAAGAAAGGCAAATTGAGACAACACAGGGACAAAGGACAACACAAACAAGGGTAAAAGGATAAAAAGGAAATGAATGATAAAGAGCAGTAATACAGAAAGGAAATATCTCAAATCCTCAAAAAAGAAGGAAGAACAGGCTGATAGAAAAAAGAGAAACATCAAAAGGTTAAGAGAGTCATAAAATAGCACAATTAAAACAAATCAGGTTAGTCAAACCTTTGGTTCCAACACAATTTGTGATCAACAACAACAAAATGTTCATAAAATACCATTGAGCCTCTGAGGCTAAAAATAAAGCTGATTAACAGAACCAAAAACATCACATTCAGCTTAGCTGTGAAATGAGTAAAGTGTGAAAGATAAAGGGCTAAAGCAAAGCAGAGTCTGTGTGGCTTATTCTATTTATAGTTCTCCAATCATTAAAGTACGAACAACAATAGAACTGGGTCTAGTTTTGCCCAACTGTGACCCGAACCATTTCCAGGATGTAGTTTTATGAAAAGAAATCTGACACTTGGTGAAAAGACACTGAATTAAATGTCAGAATGAAACACGTCTGCATCATCACTGAATTACCTGGTTCTACAACAATACTGCAGTTGCTTACATAGAGCTCTTAGTCACCGAGTTTCCTTTGATGGAACTTTGCTTTATATGGTTATAAAGCAAAACATGGTGCAGAGTAGAGATCTGATGAAAAGATAAAAGCTGCTTTTGGTGGTGGCCATTAGAGAGAAGAAGACAAATGCAATAGAATCACTATTGAGATGCTTGGATGAAAAGATGCATGAGAACAAAGCCGGATTACAGGAACAAACGATGTTTCAAGTCATTTTATGCAAGCATACAGCTTAATATTAGAGGCTAAAATTAATCTTATGGGTCATTAAATATTCAAAAGAAAGTGGATTGATATACTTCTAGGTTTAAAAGGTTATGCGAACAAAAGCAGAAATAGAAGAGTGTTTCTAGTGTTTGTGAAGAAGTTTCAACCACTCAAACATGTTTGCAAAATGCCTAGTTTAATTATTGTCAACCATAACAATTAAGCCA
The DNA here is from genome assembly GCA_902982915.1 of Phalloptychus januarius. Classification (NCBI taxonomy): domain Eukaryota; kingdom Metazoa; phylum Chordata; class Actinopteri; order Cyprinodontiformes; family Poeciliidae; genus Phalloptychus; species Phalloptychus januarius. Next base: position 1,753,123 of record CADWAE010000066.1, on the reverse strand, counting down.
ATAGTAGTCAGAAAAACAAAATATAAAAGAAATGGAGAAAGAAATCTGTTTATTTTAACAAAAAACAGATTTCTGCAGCTCATTCAGGCTGGAACCTCTAACTGTTCAACTCAACTCTGTTCTGAGCTTCATTTATGCAGAAATCCCTTCAGAAGTTGCTACTCCATATAAATGTCTGAAGAGTGAAAATAAATATGGAGAGAAGGCCTAGATAAAAGTGGGGCAGCAGGTGACCCAACAGGTAAGAGGGAAGAAATGCAATCACATGGGTGTCCTGCTGGAAAACTGGGTTGAATATGAACCAACATCTATTTTGGAAGCATTTGGGAAGCAAATGAGGCAAATTCTTGAATTATAAGTATTTATAAATAGTAGTATTCCTCTAATAATAATGTTGCTGTGCAGAAACTTGAACAACAGCCATTTTAAACACTGAAATGTGTATTTTAATCCTAGCAATGGCAGCCATGAAATAGGAGAACTTTATTTTCACAGGTTAAAAAGAGGTGTGAAGGCAAAAAAGAGGGAAGTTCATTTGCCTCATCACTTCACAGGAACTCTTTCACCACTGCCTGCATTTCAGCACACAGCTGAAAATGACCCTCCATAATCAGAGTGCTTGTGTAGCTCCATGTGAGATCATAGGTACTGCTGATAAAAGATCCAAAGAAAATGTTATTGGAGAGGAGAGCTGAACTCCACACAAGCACCTTTAAAAGCTCCTGTGGTGTTTGTGTGAATGAGCTGCTGCAGCTGCATGGCGTCTTATTGAGAAATGCAGGAGGTTCCTTCCCTTTTATCTATACACACTGAAAAGGGAAGTAAGACTTTGTTTAAAATTATCAGTGCAGCCGCAACACAGCGTGAGTGCAGAGTATGGTTTTAAACCATCACAATGAAAGATGAGTTTTCAGTTCAACAAGAAACAGCTGTAGGACAGAGGCTAGAGGAGCTGAATGAGCCACACTCCTCTGGGTGGAGTGTTTGCCAGAAAGTGGCAAACACTCCACCCTGTTTGCACAGGGTTTTCTGGAAAACCTTTTTTTCCAGAAATTGGAAAACAGGGTGTGAACTCTTCAACTCATCATAACAGATAATTATTTCCTTCAGATAGAATTATCTGAAGGAAAATGGTGCAACATTTAAATGTATTCAGAAATACTTAATGGACCCCAAATGGAAATTAAATGTAGCTCATTTAAGTACAGAGTTATTGCAGATGGGTTTGGCTGTAAGCAGGAAAGATCTCCTCTAGCAGTCTGGATCATAACAGACTAGAAGAAGCCTCTGACTGAAGACAGTGTCAATAAGAGGATGGTCAGGGCTGTCCATCATTTTCTTGATTTTATGTGATAACCTTCTGCACCATAATCATTTGATTTTTTATACATGTAACGATTAACTTGGAAAAATGTCCAAAGGGTCTTTAAAAATGTACAGCCAGTCTAGTTGAGAAACATGTAGACCCTGATCTTTTTTTTTCTCTAAATTCAGTTTTATTTCTTTTGTATTTTTCTGAAAACTGTGTTTTGCAAAACCATCACATTATATATATAAAAAGGTTCCATTACTTTTACGAGATGAATAAGTTAGTATCTAACTTATCTATAGCATGAACACACAATCTACTCCACACAGAGTGTTGCTTAAGAGAGAATGCTGCTAGTTATTTAAATGAGCTTTAATATGTGACATTTGTGTGGAAAGCTGAGGCTCTTATTGTGAAGGGTTGAGTGAAATGTTTCAGTTCCTCTGCTGTACTGATGCTTTTGACAAACAAACATTTTTCTAGACCACTTAACCTAGTATGTATAATTACTATTATTATTATTAGTAGTAGAATTATTATGTCACTTTTGTTAAGTGCCAGTAAACCTTCAACTGCAAATAAGTCAAATAAATCTGACCAGCTCAAAAGGTAAACAGACAAATTGGATTATTATCAATGGTAAAATTAAGTTGCCCAGCATTAGCTGCAGACAGAGCAAGTGAGGCAGTAGGTCAAGGCTCAGGGCACATTTTTACAAAATGAAACACAGTGCATATGCTACAACACATGAAAAATGTTTTTATGCTGATTTTCAGTTTGCAAGGAAGAGTATAAATGGAAGGAAGAAATTCAAAAGAACCAGAAAATATTTGATAATTATGTTTGGACACCAAGAGCCATTTAAGAAATTTCAGCTCCAACATGTTTATCATTTAATTATAAAGCATATCAAGTTATAGTCATAAAATATAGAAGAAAGAGTTTAAGACGTACAAAATGTAAAACGCCTTTTGAAATGTAGGTGTGTCCGTTGCCATTTGGAAATGACTGACCTGTCTGGCCAGCCTGCGGGCCTCCCAGTAAGGCTTCGATTCCTCCACTGGTTTCCCGATCTTCTTCACCAGTTCATCCAGCTTCACTGTGGCCTCCACCAGCACTGATCGGAACTTCTGCCTCGCATCCTGAGAACAACAAAGAAATACAACATTTAGGGCTTTTAGCTGAGAAGATTTTGGGGTCAGACAGGTTTGTCATAACTAATAAAAAAGTATTTTTTGTAAATTATTGCACAATACAATAAATCTCCCATCAATGAGTCAGAAGGTCTTCTCATGACCTCTGACCAGGTGGCTCACTTTCCTTAAACATTATTCTGCCACAATCAATGTTTTTTGGTTTTTGGTTTAACAGAAGATCCTCCTGATCCATCTGTGAATGTCACCACTGACCTCTAATTCCCTTTCTGTTCAGATTGTAAATTTATTAGAAGCAGAAATGAAACCTGACCTTATTTCTGCCTTTTCTGTGAGTCACGTCAAGTAAAAACCAGAGCGCCACCCAAAACCACACCTTAAAAACGAAGCTGTGAAAAACTGAGTCCAAATAATGAAACAGAAACATTTGTTTCCAGACAGAATTTGTATTTACTTTAGGCTAAATAATCACACCATGTGCCAATCTGACACAGTTCTCATGAAAACAACTCTGTTCCAATAAAAAGCAGGAAAATCAAAGCGATGCTAATTTGTTGTGAGCAGCTACTAAAAATAAATGCATTTCTGATTCAGCCTACTTAACCAAGAAGGAAATGTATTCTATGTCAAAGTACTTTGTTTGTTCAAAATGATCTATTAAGGGAAATGACTCAGGCTTTTATCATTACACTTTTCCAACTGAAATAAACATTATGAGCAAACAACAGAATTTCAATTCAATATTGTTCCCCCTCAGTTTTAAAAAAAAATCATAAAATTTTAACTAGCCATTCATTGTACAGCCATTTTCTAGATCTGGCCTTTTCAATGCTTCACCCAAGAATTACAGTAAGAAAGGATAAAGGAACCCTACATAAATGCTACTAACATGTTAGTTTTCATCAGCATTATGGTTCCTTGTATGAACAGCAAGTTTAACTTTTCACTTGTAGTCCTGTATGTATAGCTATTCAATCATTTTCCAGGCAATACTTTGAAGACAAAAATCTCGAACACTCATCTCAAATTCACCTTCCTTTCTCTTCTATCATGAAGGCCTTTTGGCTGCTCACTATATTCTCTGTTTTTCAGTTTGTTGTCTGTAAATCCAAGAGATGATTGTTCAAGAAAATCCCAGTTGATCATCAGTGAGTGAAAAAGAGCAGTTGCATGTAAAACATTTAGAGGTTGAAACTGTCTCGTTTTGCTGCTGTACAGCCCAGAACACTAAAATACATTTTTCCATCTGAATGAGTTTCTTTTCCTCGTTAAATAAAGGTTACAAACAAACAAAGTCCATCTGGTTCCAACACCATGATACATCTAAATCCTCTTTCTATTCCGATGCTTGCAATGGCCACGTTTAGATGCCTACATGCAACTGTGTCAACAAGCAACTGGAATACAAAAGAAATAAAGACAAAAGTAATTTTGGAAGAACTATTTGCCATCTTAATGTAATAAAAAGTTTAGAACTACACCTAGTCTGAAATCTGTACTCTTGGGAAAACTATTTACGGTACATCGGTTTTGGTTTTGTAATCTACTTGACCGGATTAAGAGGGCATAAAGTGCTGACCTAACAGTAAAAGCCATAAGGAATTGTGACCTTTTTTTAACCCTGGTCATATGTCGAAAAAAGGAACACAATTTCGACAATATCTGTGTCAAAAGTGAAACGTTACAACTTCATTAAAAGTTACGATCCAGCACATCAACCTTTGAGCAATCAATGCCAAAAGTGCTGGACTACAGAGTCATAAAAACATGGCACTGTAAGGTGATTTGGAGCAAAGTGCCATTTTAGAAAAACATTTCAAGGTGTTTTAGAATGACTGATCTGAAAGACGGGCCCGTCATTGTCATTTCAACTTCTGGGATCTTCTTTGTAATTCACAAACTGTGTGATGCCTCCGAGGCTGATGCAGCCGACAGAGAAGTACTTCTCCCTCCAGTCAGATACTGGAACTGTGACGCATTTCAGCTTCTAAACATTCAACCTGAGTTACGTTTAGTTGTTCAGTCGTAGTGATACTCCAATCAATTGGATCAAGACATAGAGGCAGACATGTTTGTTGATAGTACTTGTCAATATCCTGAGTCCTTTATTAAACTCGCTCCAAATGTATTCTATGTTTTAGGTCCAGAACTGGAAATAGTTTTCTACCAGATTCCACCAAAATTTTTATTTAAAAGCTCCTGATATGTCAAAGTGTCCATGATCCCAACCCTCTGCAGGGGTTCTCAGGAACTGTGAAAGAGAAAACAACTGACAGCAAAAGTTTCTCCACCATACAGCTAAAAAGTAGAATTTTGTGAAAAAGTTTTATATTTTTTGTCACTCACAAAGTAGACTTTGACCTCCCACATGGTAGGGATAAGCATTTTCACCATCTGGGTCAAAATGTTATAGAAAAATGTATTTGACATACTTATCCTTACCCAGACTTATAAAAATTGTATGTGCATTCATTCCATTACTTCCTGTTCACTTATATTTGTGTTATGGTGAAAAAATGGTTTGAAGAAAACCATTAAAATATTACAATATTTACATCACGTTTAAGGAAAAAACAGGGAAATCACTTTTCAAGAAATGGTATTTGCATTTGGGAAAAAATTACAACCTTAATTCACATAAATAACAGCACCTTTGTCATTCGTAGAGTTTGAATCTGATGCTGTTTGCCCGTTGCACTTGAATTGTGTAAGAAAACAGCATCATCAGCAAAAAGCTGTAACCATTTATGTTTGCAATTCCATAGCTGTAAATCTCCTCCAGGTTAACAAGATGCTGATACTGACAGAAATACAACACTGCACCACTGAGCCAGCAGCAGAAGTGTCATAAAGGAAATGCTAATTATTTTTAGACATTTTTCAAAAGTTCTCTGGGGAATTTCTCATTTTTTAATTTTTGCAGTAATGTCATTCAAAGACAAATTCAGTCATATAATGATCTAATTTATAACTTGTATTTATGTGCACAATGTTACAACATAGTAAAGTCACAAGCTTTTAGGAAGCTTTAATGGTAGTTAAAGATCAGTAATACATATTTGTAAAGAGTCTGTGTCTGCTGTGCAATAGCAGGTTTTGGTTCAATCTCAATAGAAATCACCCTTTTCCTACAAAACTTACACAAGTTAGAATTTGCCAGTCTACCATATTTAAAAATGGTAAGAATACAGCAGACTGCTCAAAATACAATTCACAGCAAAAGTGCAGCAACCCACCCAAGATGTCCCCTGACAATACAGTAAAGGTCACCCTTAACACGTTCTGCACCCTAATATCATCACATTCTCACCCCTGAGCTCATCTGTGGCTGTCCTTGTTCATTAAAGCATAACAACTCCATATGAGCCAAACTAATTTACATTGGTCAAATTTAACAACACAGCAGGCTCAAAACATTAATAAAGGTTACTTTTACCTCCATCTTTGATATATTCTTGGATCGATGTCCCTCACTTGTGACTGGATGAATTTTAATTAGTGTACTTGGATTTAAATGTCTGATAGAAATGTACTCCAGACGGGCTTCAAAGGTTTTGATCCATGAATTTAGTTTCTGCTTTATAATTACACGTTTATTTTCTTCTTTAACTTAATATTCAATTGGGAGCCATTGCTGAACACTTCTATTAAATTCCACAGCAGCCAGTGTGTTGCCATAACCCACAACAATATACCCTAGTTTTGCAACAAGTTGCAGTTTTCTACACCTGCTGACACAAAATAAAACTCAGCTTTACAGCTTGCCCTGACGACAGGGCAAAGGTCAAGCTATGATTCAACCTAAAAAAAAAGACTGTCGTATTGACCAGCATTTGGACTTTTAGGGATGAAACATCTCTGAAGGGGGAAGAGGCAGTTCCTCTAAACCTCTGGCCTGGAGCTGCAGAAACAAAGCCTTAGCTGATGAGAGGTGGAGATCCCCGCAGTCACATTCACTATCAGTCGAAACATGACGCACACACAACCTACAGCACTTGTAGCACGCTGCACGTCAATGAACTGACCTCAAGCTCCGTCTCACATCTGTTGATGTCATCGGTGGATTGATTTAGTTTCTCCAGCTCCCCCTAGAAGAGATAAGAGACTTCTGCTTTAAATACCAGGAAATAAAGAAAAAAAAGACAGATGGCACAAAACACAAGAAAATATGTTACCAATGCAACAACAAAGAGTAACTAAAGGTACATAGATCTGCTGGATACACTAACAAAGAATCATATAAACAAAGTTGGGTATTGTAGGAATGTTCAGTTTTAAAGTTCTCCTCCACCATGAATAAGCAGGACAGTAATTGCTTACTATAGAAACAGTAATCAGGTTTTTCCTCACCAATACGATTCATAGCTCTGACTGCAGACTGACCTTATTTGCTTTTCAACTACAACACACATAAAAGGTTATTTTATAAGAGTGGAAGTTTTTAACCAATCAGAAAATAAAGGCAGGGTCACCTAAGATTTTAGTGAACTCAAAAAAAATGATGAGTTTTACATTTTTTGTTTACGATTTTAATCAAGAAGAAAAAATTGGGGATTTTTCCATGTTTGAACTGCAGATCATCAGTCTGGGCCAATCAAGGAAAAACTGGCCAATTTCAATCTCTGGCAAAATGATTGGTGCATCCATACTGTCCAAGTCAGATGCTGACAAAAATATACATAGCTATATAAAATGTACCTTTGTCTGGTATCAAATCTAGTCGCGCAAATATAACTCATGTTTTCAATTTCCTACATAAGTACATTTATATTTCCACTTCAATACATTACTTACATTATTACTGTCTTTCAGAGTTTTGTTATTTTCTTCAAATATTTATACTTTTTTCTTACAAGATTCAAAAGAAGCAACAAAAATATTCAGAAATAGTGGCTCGTTAAGATTTAATGTTCACTCATATATGTTGGTATGACTATTGGAATGCCATATATTGTGCAGCTTTAGAACACAATAATCAACAACATGTGCTATGAAATACAAAGATTAATCTATTTCTACAGGAGTGCCAATAGTACAGCTGATCATATATATATATATATATACAGTGCTGCTTGAAAGTTTGTGAACTAGTTGAGTAGTTTAGATTTTTCTTTATTTTTACCACAATTTTCTTATTTTCTTATTACGAACCTTTGTATATGAAATGTCAGGTTTATGTTCATCCATTCCATTCACTTGTTTCGTGGGAAATGTGTGAGTTGAAAGCAAACTACATGAAAAATGAAATCAGAGCATTTGCAAAAGTAAATGAACCACAGCTGGACTGGTAAAGTCAAAGAGGTAAAAGACTCAGGTGAAACACACGTGAGTGCTGAAATAATCAGTTAATCAAATGAGACATCATTGGGAAACGTTTTGGGGCGCACTGGTTAAAAGGGAGAGGAAACCAACCAAACCAGTATTGTGTCAAGGCATAAAAACCAGATCAACAATGCCAAGAGGAAAGGAGACATCTGAGGACATCAGGAAGAAGGTAGTGACAACCCATCAGTCTGGGGAAAGATACAAGACCACCTCCAAAAGATTCCAGCTTCATCCATCCACTGTAAGACAAGTCATTTACAAATGAAGGGCACTAGGCATCACTGCAACTGTGGCCAGAAGGGGACAGCCATCAAAACCTACACAAAGAAGCACCAGAAAAATGATAATGCAGATAAAGGCCAACCCAAACATCACCTTCAGAGAGTTGCAGACGTCTCTGTCAGCGTCTGGGACAAATGTACATGGATCTACAAGCAGGCAAAATATTAATAGACATGGTATTCATGGGAGAGTTGCTAGAAGGAAAGAACAAAGATGCAATTTAATCTTTTCCAGAGAACACTTGGACAAACCAGAGGCTCTCTGGAAGTCCATTCTCTGTACAGAATTAAATTATTTGGCCTCAATCAAAAGTGCCATGTTTGGAGAAAAGTCAACACTGCATTTACAGAAAAGTACTTCCTCCGAACAGTGAAGCATGCTGGTGGAAATGTGAAGTCTGGGCCTGCTTTTCTGCCACCAGACCTGGACGACACCATATGATCCAGGGAACCATCAGTTCCCAGGACTATGAACAAATTCTTGACCAGAATCTCCTGTCATCAGTCAGAGTTGAAGCTGGGACAGAAATGGATTATGCAGCAAGACAATGACCCAAAGCAAAAGTACCAAAGAATGGATTAAGAGAAAGAAGATTCACACTCTGGATTGGCCCAGTCAAAGTCTGGATCTAAATCCCACAGAAATGCCACAGAAGATCTGAAATGGGCAGTGCATGTTGGATGTCCGTCCAACCTCTCTCAATTGACAAAGTTCTGCAAGAAGGAGTGGACAAAAATCCCAAAAAGCAGATCTGAGACACTCATCTACAGTTATAGAAGACGTTTGGTTGAGGTAATGGCTAAAAAGGAGGTGCCACAAGGTACTAACTAAAAGAGTTCGCATACTTTTGCACTTGGCAGGTTTTCTGTTTTTGACAGATAAAATACTTTAGTTGAATAAATAATGAAAATATGTTTCTTTTTTTCTTTGTGTTCTTTATTTGCAAGGTCTGCTTCACAATTTGAGCTTTGAATGTTCATTTCACATGATTATTATACATTTTTCTTTAGAAAACAATGGCAATGTTTGGGTGGTTCACAAACTTTCAAGCAGCACTGTATATATGAATAAATATGCAAACACTGGGAATTTTGTGATGGTCACCAGTCCATCACAAAAGACACAGGACAAAAAACACACACACACACACACACACACACACATTGTGGGAGGAAGCTGGAGTACCCAGAGATAAATCATGCATACATAAAAAGCCACACCAGACCTGGATTCAAGCCCAGGACCTTTCTGCTGCATTATTGGGTTTTCAGTTAAATTACATTTTCCATCAAATCTATTTATTAAATATCCAAAACATCAGACTTGCTATGTTAAAACTAGTTATTCTAAAACTATTCATGCTGTCTTATTTCGATATAGCTAATCCTGCTTTGAGGGAAGTTGTTTGCCACTTGACAAAATGTAATGCTCCAACTGTTGACTGTGGGCTCTTAAGTGATTTTGTGTTTTTATGATGTAGAGCACCTTGAACTGCCTTATTGCTTGTTCTATGCAAAACTTGATTGATTGGCTTAATCATCTTGTTAATTCTTACATTTATTTAAGCTTTGCTTGTAAACCAGCTGTCCTATCTTTGAACAGTGATTTACATCTTATAGGTTTAATGTGACCCATTTGGAGATGAAAACCGAAAGATTACAAATATTTAACAAGCTGAAATCCATAATTTCTCTGACTTAGAGGCTGATGTGAGCTTGGACTTTGCAGGCAGCTGCAGGGGACACAGATGGCTGGGCAACAATTAGTCTATGAAATACAACCAGCAAAAAGCAAAAGAAGGGCAGATGGTACCTGTATTCTGGGGTCCACCTCCTCGTCTTCATAGTCAGCCTCGTCGTCTGACCTGGGCTCCTTTTCTGAACGGTCCATGTTGGAGGTGAAGGAGAGATGCCTCAGCCGAACAAAGACTCGTTAGAACCACCAGAGACACCGCAGACTCATCTGTCTCCGCCAGCTGCAATCACCGCTTCAGATGGGAATCATCAGCCTAGAATGAATGCTATTGATGGAGGAGCATGTTTGTTTCTGTCCGTCAGACCGCGCAGCAGCGTCTCACTCTGCTCTGCTCTCCCTCCGCACCGAGCTGATGAAACAAACCGAGCTGACGGAGCAGCTCCTCTTCAGACCGGGACCGCCCCCTTACTGCGAGGCAGCGGACTGTATGAGGGGTGATCAGTGCCTCTGCGAGCTGGAATAACTACATATCCTACCAAGTTCTTTCAAATACCTGTTCTCAAAAATGAGTGGAATTATTTTCTAGATTTTCAGGTTTCTATTCTAGATGAGTTATACATTTATCAAGCAATCAAGTTTATTTGTATCTCATTTCAGCAAAAGCACTTCAAAGTGCTTTACATTAAACACATCACATAGTCAATAATTGCCCAAACTAGTTGTGCACCAAGGATGCAACAATCTGTTACTGAAGGAGCTCTCCAGTTCTGCAACAACTTCATGAGTAGAGTGGGAGACACGATGCCACCCTGGGCGGTTGCCCATGTGTCGCCCATCTCAGGCACTCTAAATATATTCAGAGTATGAAGTCCAGAGGTGAATATTTCCTGCGCTAATTGCAGCTAGAAGGTATTTCTGTAAATATTGCTGCCTGTAAGTGTTTCAGGACAGAACTTTTCATATGAATGACCCTGAATTCTGAATTAAGCAGAAATATGCTTTGTTTTTCAAACCTAAGGAATCTTAAAGCAGTGATTTTTGTATTTTTATTTGTTCTGATTAAAACTCAGCTGCCTAGGGTTTTATGGTGAAAACATTTGACACTGTCTTCATCTAATTATGCTGACATAATTAAATGGCAGACTTGATATACCAAGGGGTAGAACAAACTAACAAAAAAACCCACGCAGCATCTTAATAGCTCCAAATATTCCAAATGTACAAAAGGCTTTCAACAAAAGTGGACCTCTTGTTTTTAATGCCGTGGCACGTTTTCTGTTCCAGTTTGCACATCAGAAGAGATGGCACTGAGTGCTCAGAGACTGAAAGACGGGGGCCTGAGGTGACTTTTTACAGGTTGCATAACCGCCATCATGTGTCTGCAGACCTCAAAGGCTGATGCTAATGGAGCTGCTCAAACAATCCAAATGTCTGGAAGCCCTTTTCTCACAAAAGGCCTCAGCACTGCAGGACTGTCCACTAACTTCTCTGGGCAAACACATGCAATGGCAGACATTAGGTTTCTATTAAAAACTGGAGCATGATGTTCAACAAGAAACTTGTTGAACATCATGTTTTTAAGTCAAACAAAAACAAGGCACTGTTTTATGTGTTGAAACAGACATTGGCTTGCATATTTTAGACAATATATTTCTCACAACGTAATAAAAATAATTTATGCAACTCTCTTGGGTTTATATATTGCACAAAAACAAATAAGATTAAAATCTAATGGAAAGGCTTAGAGTCTAACTGTAATGTGTAATTTATAATTAATTTAACTGGCTGATAAATAAAACACTTGATATGAATGTAGAAATTTTGATTCAGGTTACTGTACTTGTTATATTTTAAATATTTTAAGACAAGCATTTTAACCCTACATTTCCTCCATGTGTAATATTTTCAGTCGTAGAAGTGAAACCCTCATACTTTATGTTCCTCTGTGAGCGTAAGGTAGTGTCAATTAAATGGTTAAACCGAGAAATGAAGTGTTTTGTGAATTGCACATACCAGTCAGACAGTGGCAGCTTTCACAGTCGGAGAAAAGCAGATTGTATTCTCTTAACTTAATTAGCTCTCACTCCCCTGAGACAGCTGTAAAAGTGGTTCTGATACAATCACCAACTAAATGCCTCTTTTGTTTGGAAAGAAAAGAAAATTAATGTGAGAATAAAGAAGAAAAAAAACAATAAGGATTCTCTGGAACCACTTTTCCTTCTTTTTTCCCCAAGTTGGATAACCAGGGCAAAGTTTTACAAAAGCAAGAATTACTGAGGATTTTCCCTCATAGTTAGCGTATAAAATGACTCATCGTATGACCAACATCAGCCATTGTTGCCAAAATAGAAAGGTTTTCTGCACTGCAAAAACACAAAATCTTACTAAGTGTTTCTGGTATAATTTATAAAACAAATTAGTAGACCAAAATTAAGACAAAGCTAACTTACAAGGAACCTTTTAGTAAGATATTAGTTTGTCTGAGGTCAATACTTTCTTAATAGTGATGAAAAAGTATTAATTCCACAGGCAGATTATTTAACTTACATGGGAAAAATATCTTGTTATAAGTGAAATAATCCGCAAGTGGAACCTGTAGTATTTTTACTTAAAGTTCATGGCGGTTGATTTGTTATAAATAGATGTGATTTACCATCTACCTTTTTCACAAATGCATTACAGCCCTGATGTTTTGTAATTGGTCATGGGAAGTTGAATTTACAAACACAAATGTCTTTCAGCTCCTGCTCTAGTACAGAGTTTGCAGAATCAGATATTTAATAAATCCTAAAAGCAATAAGAGTAACAATGAATGAATGAAGCATTTAAAGCATTCATAGCCTTTTCTGTTCTGTGATAAATCCACTACTTTCTTGTTTACATTGATATTTGTAATTGACTCATCATATTCACTGGACATAATTATGTTAGAATGTTAGCTTTGCTGCTGCAGCTGAGAATATTTATATTTTTTAAAATTCACTGTTGAGGAAATTGCATAACTCTGTAGAGATACATCCTCTTGAACTGTTGTGCTGTATCATTAACCTTGTTGCAAGGCATAAAATCTGACCTCTGTGCCCCCATCGCTTTGCTATCTGCTTCCTGATGAGAGAATGACAAACAGGGACATGTTGTTCTCTCTACAAATAGCTGCTTAAGATTAAAAAACAAATGTTATTGTGAAGTACATCTTTGGTAGGTACATAGACTAAAGCAATTTTCTAAAACTTTTTTTGTCAACAAAAAATATGGTGTAAGTATTTATTGGGCGTTTCATATGTTTAAAAAATATCACAATGCTTTCGTAAACATAAAGCATTGTGACTGTACCTTTTACAGAAAAAGGTACAGGGATTTTGTTTCTCAGTTGGAATCCAAGAAGTATTAAGTAAAACTAAACAACAGCACCAGCTAGTGGACAGTAAACAACATCACAACAACATGAAACTTTTCGACTCTATAACAGTTTTCATTTAAGATTTTCTTTCTGGTGCATATTTTGTGCAGGAATTTGTTTATTAAAAGAGTTTGACTGCCTTGACAGCCAAAGGTTCATATATTCATACATTAGTGGTAATTGCAGTTAGAATCTTCCAAAGACACAAGGTGATTCAAAGTTCTGAACAGACAAATAATTGAACAGTGTTTAAAATGTATTTCAAACAAAATACAATAATAATAATAATAATAATAATAATAAACATGAACAATTGTTAAATTCAAGCATAAGCATAAGCATTTCTTATAAAAAAGAAATGTTAAGGCAGACATGTAAATACACCACTAATGAAAATTAAAGCTTACACTTGATTTTTGTGTCCTGTTTTGATAGGAAACTCTTTATCCTGGCAAGATTCTTCAGGTGGTTAAAGTCTGAACTTGTAATAGACATCAGAACCTCTTCAGGCCGAGGTTTCCTGGACAGGTGGGTGCTTTATTTTAAGAACCAAAAACCATTACTTCTGGGTTCTGTTTGTTTCATTGTTTTTTGTTTTTTTTTTCCTGACTTTATTTTCAGTCATCTAAGTTATATCTTATACAATAGGCTTAGGTTGAAGGCAACCACATTTGTGTCTATTTTGCATAAAGCTGGAGGACATTTTGGCCGTCCACATACTCATGTCATGGATACACCAACTCAGGGATTGTAAATAGCCATTTCTATTTTTCACTAAAATACAAACTGAAATTGAGAATAAGCTGATACATAAAAGTGGCTTGAGAGTAGAATCTTGATTAATGTCTAATTAACGATTAACGTATATGTTGTATGTTGCTTGGTTAAATGTGTGATATTTGACTATCGTAGATCAATAGCACAAGGTTCATATCAACATTTCTGTTTTTATTCTTTTTTACATCTTAGTTAATTATAATGACAGGCTCAAAAAGCCAAAACAAATGACAAAAAATGTAGTTCAGCAGAATGCTAAATGCTAAGAAACATTATTTTTCTCATTTGAATTATTACCAGAATGCCTATTTTACTGGAAGCATTTTAGAAATGAAATATATGATGTCACAAATTCTCACACAAGTCTTCTTGGATTAATGGCAGGATTGATAAAACACAATAACACACAAATAAAAAGTTATTGACAACTGTATGATTAATCATCACAAACATTGCTATTACATTAATGTTCACTTTCTAAGCATTCTATGTAATTTCTTGTCTTTAAATATGTGACTAATGTAAACTGAATGTATAAATGACCAGTTCATTTAATGGTTGAAGAGAAAAGAAAAGCTCTGTATAGATTATACACATTATGAAAAAGCATTATGTTCATTTCTTTTATAAACATTAAATATCTACATTTCTTGATTTCTTACTTCTTAGACCAAGAGCCATACTTGAAAAACTTTATATTTATTTTACAAAAGCAACAAGAATGTAAATAATTACAACATACAAAGAAAAGAAAATATTTTGACCTCTGACCTCGTCCATTCGTCTGTTGACTGGTACATTCGCATAGTTTCTTACTTCCATTCTTATTAAACCGACTCTCTAGCACCCGAGAAAAGCTTCTGTCTTTGACTGCTCTAGCAGCTGAAGTTTCCCTGGTATCAGGCTGGGATCATAAAAGTCGTCATGTCTTATTTGGTGCTGCACAAAAATAGCATTTTTGTCACCAGAAACAGGAAAAGAAAAAAAAAACACACATAAACATATATAGACAGGAATAACTATCACCTGACTGACAGGAAATTTACCAAACACCTCAAATGATGATGCATTTCCTCTTTGAAAATCAGCCAGTAAGAGTAATTTCTTACCATTTAAATTGTGAATTTTATATTACAAACCATAAATATGGGGTATCAGGCAGTTTATGTCCCAAAGGACATCAAACACATCAAAAACAGAGTAACTGGGGAAATAGTATCCACAAAGGGAAAAAGTTTTGGTAATAATGGGTATTTGGGCAGAGTTTGGTCTGTTCAGCCAACAATGACAGGAAGTAAATTCAATGAAAAAATGAATTCAATAAAAGTTTGGCGGAGATCAATTTCTTCAAATCTCCAGTAGATCTACAACCATTGGTGTTTCACAGATCCAATAGAACTTTTCCATACAGCTGCCCATCGACCAGGCCTTCATGCATGGAAGACTCTGATCGATGTAAACACAACTTTGTGAGAAGCTAGTCCAAAATTGTGGCTTTGGAGTGTTTGATCCACTGGAAACAGAAAAAACAAAAATAAGTGGAATTAGTTTTTATAAGGAAACCAATTAATTGACATATTTTAAATGAGTGACTTGATGTGAATTTGTAAATCTGTAAATTTTACTTATTTATTGAGTTTTTTCATGAATCCAAATCTCAAAATCCACCTAACTTGAGTTAGTTTCAAATGCATTAAATCTGTCTCATTAAATCAGTCACATACAGAGTTTTAAAGCACAACATGGAGAGAAATATTATGGATGACAGACAGACACAGAGGGAGAGTTTACCCTGTTTTCAGCAGTCTTCCATCTACTCCTCTCAGATACCAAATGAAGGTATTATTCTGTATTTGACCATACAGGCCGATCCAGATTTTTAACACTCCTCCAAAGAAAGGTCTCTGTTGGCAAGAATCATAGATGAAACACCAAGCTATGATGTTTATGTAATGCAAAAATATCAACCATAAATACTCAGAGTCACTGTTTAATTTACTGTGGGACAATTTTCTTCAAAATGAACAACTGTATTATTAAAAATACAGATCGACTGAAGTAAGAAAGGAAACAGAATCCATTTTAACTTCTGCATATAGATAAAGAAGTACCTGTTCTGTTTCATCATTCAACATCATGAGTTGAGCTCCTTTGCTCTCACAGTTTTGTTTGGCATACATCCAGGTGTTTGCCTCAGTAGAAAGCTGGTAGCAACTCGACGTAAACCTCTGCCATCCTGGCGGACACTTTGGCTTATTGACCTCCACTATGAAATCAATGACAAAATTAGGACAAAATAAGGTATTAAAGTGCTTTAACATTTTCATGCATTAATGAGTAGTCAAAGTACAGCATGAAAAACTGTGGCAGATAAGTCAAGTAAATGTTTTTTTTTTTTGTAGTTTACAGAAAGTTTAAAACAGGTTCTAATCCAAGATCCATGTGTATTTTTTGTAAAAAAAAAAAAATGCATGTCTCTTTTAAAAAATGTTCAATAAAGATCATTCACCTGTACTTATCATTGCCTGAAGTTCTGATATCCGTTTCTCTTTTTCCACTATTTTATCTTCCAGTTCTTTGTTTTTCCTTTCTAGTAAATCCTTTTCTTCTTGTAATTTACATTTCTCTTCATACAGATTGCATTTTTCTTGTTTTAGTTGCTCGTTCTCCTGGAGTAGCTCATTGTTCTCCTTTTCCAGTTCAATTTTGTTTTGAAACAGTTCATTTCTATCTTTCCCAGCTCATCTTTTTCTTGTTTCTGTTGCTTATATTGCTGGCGAAGTTGATTCTTCTTTAGATTCAGTCTGATTTTTTCTTCATGTAGCTTGTTCTGCTGCAGCAACTTTTTTTTAATTTCATTTTCCAGTTTATCTTTATTTTGAAGGAGTTGTCTTTTCTCATTGAACAGCTGATCTTTTTCTTGTTCCAGTAGCTTGTTTTTCTCCTGCAGACGGTTTTGATCCTGCTGTAGTTGTTTGTTCTTCTCAAGCAGCTCATTTTTCTCCTGAAGCAGTTTGTCTATTTGTTTAAGATGTTGGTCTTTTTCGTCAAGAAGTTGTTCTCTCTCTGAAGGAAGAGCTGGGACTTCTTCCAGCAAGGTGACATTGCATGCTGAGACATTCACACTTTTTGAAATTCCAACTAGAAATATAAAGAGAATAGATTTATTGTACTGTATCTGGTACAACTGAAGAAATGCTAAGATAATTTAGAAATTATATTTAAAAAAGGTGGTTTTGCTATGAATAAAATAAAGATAATATTAACAATATCCTATCTGATATTTGAAGAACAGCCTCAGTAAACAAACCATGTTATTTCCATTTTAACTTCTTTCCATCCCTCAAGGTCCCCATCCTTTTGTTTTTACAATAAGGCAGTAAGTTTTTACTTTATTGATTTATAGCCTTGTCTGTTGTTACTGATTAGTTATTGCTGGAGTTGCAGAAGCTGCTTTTCCATTAAAAAGACCACACAGTACAAATCTGCTCTTTACAATAAAGTTAATTGTGTTCTTACGAATATTTTTGCTTTATTCATTCATGAACACAACTCTATTGTGTACAATATGCTTCAAAAGGTTAAATCACCTTAACCTTTAAACATTCTGCCTAACAACACCAAATTTCTTGTTTTATTATTATTGTTATTCTTATTGGATTTTCATCTTTGCAGACATCTCAGTTGCTTTACAACCGTTACCCTTTTTCCAAAATAATGTGGATTGTACTTCCAAAGTCGAAGGTAGGAGGATGACAGCGCAGCATGTCTCTTAATGACTTATCCCATGAATTATTGTCATCATCATTAATACACATGATTGTGTTTTTTCAACATTAGCAGAATAGACAAATTTTGTTCAAATCTGTAATGGAGACACAGCTACAGAGATACACAGAGGATCCACCCTCACATACAACACTGAAGAGAATCAAACTGGTGGAAAAAAGAACAACAGATCCTAACAGCAACTAGAGGTTGCTGCTATGAAAAACATCAATGCATGATGCCAGCTGTCAGGTTAGAGTGCATTCTGCTTCTCACCAGATTGATACCAAAGGTAAACGTTGAGAGCTGACTGTGTGATGCACAACAGGACAAAGCTGACTCCAATCAGCTGGTAGACTTTTGATCTTCCTATAAGAAAAACAAGAAGCACAACATGTATTAGATTCATACATTTGATGAGAACTACAGCTGTACTTTTAGTTGTTTATACATGTGTTTTGGATAGTAGAGTTGACAGACAGAGGAGCAGTAGATTAGGTGTGAACGCTCAGAAGTTTAGTGATTTTTCCACCAACTGTTACCTATAGGTATATTAATGTAGCACAGGATTGCAAGATGAAAACTCATCCCATTGAGTAAATAAATAAAGGTCATACATAAAACACATGAATAAATTTCCATATCTACACACTTACATACAGTTCCATGAAAATGTATCTGTCCCCTTATAGACTTAATCATTTCTTTTTCTTTCTTGTGACACTTGAATGTTTCAGATCACCAAACAAAAATCTTTAAATCATAAGATTATTCTTCTGATGCTCAGACTTATACTCAGAGTAGCCTGGGTCTGTCAAAAAGTAAATTCAAATGTGGTTTGGAAACATTTTACCTTAAATAAATTAAATTATTATTTGAAATGTATATTTAGTATTTACTCAAATGTTCTTTGTATAATAATAATATTAGTTTGATCTCAAACATTTCAATACACTGTAGGCTGTCTCTTAAAAAATTTATCAAAGCCATGAGATTGCTAATTACATTCCTGAGATTTTTGGAACAAGAATATGATTAAGTTGTCTAATTAATTGCACAAACCTCATCCAAAACCTTAGAAATTACATTTTTTCAACTTTCCAGTTATTCTAATAAGCCAACTACTTTTGATTTATGAAACCACCTTTCTTTTCTTTTCGCTTAGTTGTGTTTGGAGCTGGAGCCATATAAACCGAAAAAAACTGATATTTAGTAAAAATCAAATATTGATTTGAGTAAAAAAAAAAACATTCCTTCAGAATCCTACATTGTGTATATGTTATGCAGAAAAAGTCAAAAGGGAACAAATATACTATCATTAATATGTGACATGATGAAACCTGTGTGTAGCTTATATGATTGCAAGTCAAATGTCAAATTCTGCTGCATCACTTTAGAATTAGAAATTGTAATGAAAAATATTTAAGAAATTCTCACCTAAAGAACATCTCCGTCTCTCCATTGTTCTGATGGATAGTGAATTCATGTATTCATTTGCCTCCATCTTCTGATGGTCTTGGCTCAGTGGTTAGAAGAAGTTCTGCCTGAAAGTGTCTAGTGATGCCACTGTCACTCACCCTTTTTAAGCTTGCTGGTTACAGTGCAGTGGAAAAACCTTGGTCACATATTGCAAGGTAACATATGGCTGATCTTAAAAATACACTATGGAAATAAAATGTGATTCACTCACAGGGAATTCACCAAACATCTCAAACTTTCTTTAGAAACATGGAGGCAGGCTGTGGTTTCTATATAAGCAACTTCTTCATGTTGGGGATCTTTGAATAAGCAGAAAAATACTAAAACCTTTACCAATCAAACCTCTAGCTTTTGATTAGAAACACATTTTGATGATAAGATGCAGGCTATTCTCAAAAGGAACCTGGGTGTAATCTTAATTAGCAGAATGTTGCACAACTTCTTTGCAAATGACATTAACAATGAGTAGTTTACTGTTTCATGGCAATGTAGAGACATAAAGTATATTCATTGCACCTACAAAAAGCATCCTGTACCACACAGACGTACACATATACTTCCTTTATGACTTCATATCCTGAACTGCTATTATTATGGGTTGGTTTATTTTCTATCATTAAAGGTGTAAAAGTCTTAGTCTTAAAAGCTTATTACACTTCAGTGCATCAGTGTTTTTATATGAAGTAAAAGAACTTCGATACATAGCAGACAGTCAAATGTGCATCATTAGATGACAAAGAACAAATATACATAAGCTTTAATTACATAAAATGTCATATAAAAGGGAGTGTTTGTTAAATTATAACTGTACCTGCCCTTCCTCACGAGGTTTGTACATAAAATTTGATTGCTCTATGATATTGTTGAGCTGTCCAGGTTTGGTGGAGTCGGGTTTTTTGTAGATCTAATAAAACTCTGCTGTAGAGGCAAGTCTTTTGGACATTTTGGTGTCAGACAGTGATGAAATAAGTAAGTTGTTATTGTTGAGTTGAATTGATTTGAGAGTCATTTCCATGTGTTTCACTCATCGATAAAATGATCTATACCTGCTAAACCATCTCTGACCAGCAGGGGGATCAGTGCTCATATGATAAACCGCCTTAGCTGGAAATCCTCAGTGCTTCATGAAGGTCCATTTGGAAATCAGAACTGTTCTCCACATGCTACTCTGACATTATGAAGATTTCCCCGTTGCATATATATATATATATATAAATTTTTTTTTATACAATCCTCTAACTGTGCAGTTGCCACCCTTTCCCTGTGCGCTTAAATGTGCACCACACCCAGTATGGCCTCTTCTCTTAAGGCATTCTTCAGTCAGAACAGAACTTACTTTTTATTAAATTATTTACAAAATGTATTAATTTTTATTCATTTATTTATTGGTAATAGTCTATAAAAGGTAAATCGGTTTTTTTGCATCAAGAGAAACATTTGCTTAGTTAGGGTTGTTCCTGCTATTCTGTTTTATTGTTAGCTAGCTATTTCTAAAGCTCAGTTGCATTAGTTTCAACCCAATTATTATGGGTTTTATTTGTTGTAAATGTCTCTGCCTCTGTGCCGTGGTTATTCATGAAAATTATAACTTATTTTCAATGAGACATTTAACTAAATAAATATGTAACTGAAATTTGATTAGACATATAAATATTTATATTTGTTGAAGATGGGTTTCAAAGAAACAAAAATACAAATTAAACTCAGCCAATTTACTCAGTATTATAAGACTGAATATATAAAATGGGAGACAGGAAATTGCTTACTTTTCTTCCCATGATTGCGAGCAATCACAAACCAAACATCTGAGGTAATTCATTAAAAATATATATATTTATATACTTTATTCTCTCATTTGAGCTATTTATGGAGCAGCTAACTAAAATATGTTATCATAATTTATCTGTATTACACTAAATAAAAACCCAGTAGGCAGTAAATATATTTCAGCAAAGGCGACTTTCAAATAGAGCAGCAAAATGGAAACAGTAGCGATGTTACATAGAGCAGACTCTTTGATGGTCAGAACGAATGCAGATGCTTCGCTCTGAAACAGCAGAGAGTTGCTCAACCTCCACCCACACACAGCCAAACCCACTTCTACTGAGGCGCATCACAGATGTGAAATCTATTTTTAACCTGTGCTTTTCAACCTGATGCTCATTTGATCTTTTGTGCATCCTCCCTGTGCAGAAAATGGTTGTCTCTAGTGGACTTACACTGCTGCTGTTGGTGACTCTGAGTCTGTTGTCTGCTGAAGAAACAGGTCGGTAAACAGTTTATTACTTAAAATATCTCTCACTCTATATTGCTGATTGAAGACAACTAGTGTCCAAAATGTAAGACAAGTAATCCAAAAGTAGCTATGTTTATATACACAGTTTTTAAAATAAAAATTTCAGGGAAAAAGTCACGTCTTAAATATCTTGCGTAAAGATTACCAGGAAACTTTGTTGATACTAAATATTCAGAAAATCATGGATTCATGCATTTATAGATCACATTAAATAACAAAATAGATTGCATATTATATTGATAACCCCAATAATTAATCTCTGTAAATGACCATAATTTTTTTATCTTAATCACTCTTACAAGGACTTTATTGATTTTGGATATAAGTTTAATTAACGCGTGAGAAAATATCACTGCAAAACTAACAGGTGGAAATAGTGCGAAGCATAAACCAAGTAGGTCAACATATTTGGCTCTAGAAAAAAAGGACATCACTAAACAAATAAGAATACCTTGGTCACCAAAAATCATGCGATGTTTGACGGTAAGCTGAAAGGGAAAGTAGAAGGTGAATCTTCCTGCTCTCACTTAATTTACGACAGACAAAACCAAAAGCAATTATATCTAAATTGTTTAAACCACTAAATATGTTATAAGAGCCATTCTTTATATTTTAGCAGCACACCATAAGCAGTTTGTATTTCCTGCCTTGAACACTTTGTAAATTTGCAGTCATAAGACTGTTGAGTTTAATCCTTTTTTCATGTATGATCTACTTAAAGTTTTGACAAAGATTTTTTTTCGCTCAACACTTTCCAGACCCTATTTGTTGTGTTTTCAGCTTTTCATTTTCCCTATAACTTCCTGTGTTGTGGAGTTAGGATTTATTTTAAATCAGCGGTAGTTGGTTTCAGTGTGGTAAAAACATTTATTTCCTTAATAAAAATGAATTTGCCTAATCAATAGCATGTTCCATACAAATAAAACTGCTGTGTTTTTTTTTACCAAAATATTGATTTTGGTTGGAGAAGAAGTTGTGAAGTTTTAACTAAATTAAACTAAAAACTTTTGATCCAATTTGAACAAAAAAAATTGTATTCAATTAGCATTTTATCATCATAATCATCAGCTTAATTTATGAAGCAGCCGCAGCTGAAACAAAGTGCTAAAAATCAGATGAAAGAAAACATCAAATATAAGAACAAAACTAAACACAAAACATTGTAAAATAATTAAAATGAAATGCAAACATGATTAAACACAACAATAAAAGATCAGATGTACTGCCATCCAATAAAAGTAGAGTAAAATCAAGTCTCAGCAGGGTTGAAGACAAAAAGAAGCTTTGAAATGGTTTTAAAAATTGACAGTGATGAAGGAGCTGCCAGTGAAAGAGTCGACTTTATTTTATTTATTTAGTTATTTATTTTTCCAAATCTACCACTCACTTTGGTCCAAAAGTATTTTTTAAGACTGGGTATCAAATTTAAGCAATAACTATTAATAACTGAAGATGTTATGTTATTTCTAGAGGAGTTTTATCTCTTTTTATTCTATAATTATCAGAAATTCGTGGTATTTTTATCAAAGATTATCATGTGATCATTTTAAATACCACATTCAACCCACACCACATTCTTTGGTGTGGGTTAACACCAAAACTAAATTAGTATGTAGAAATAATGTCCCAGTGACATATTTTGTTTGTTGAGCTGTAACCTGTGAACTTCTTTATTTTCTATGTGAATGTCAATAGTCTCTAAAGACATTTTCATATTTTACACTGGCCACGTTAAATCACCTGTTTCTGAATTTTGTTCATGATATTTTTTAGCATAGAGTTTAAACATCAATTTTCAATATAAGTTTGATTGTTTTCATTGTTTGTATGCTGTTTATTAGTTTTTAAAATGTTTTCAGCATCACATAATTTTCCAACACTTTGCAAATGTTCCTTAAAACTTGATTTTAAGAGCTTTTATAAACTCAGAGTGCACAAAGTAAGCAATACCTGATGAAACTTCTGATATTTATGTATTTTATTAAAACAAAATTATGATGAAAAACAGTCGTAGTCGTAGAGAGTCATAGTGAGGCTGGAGATGGAGCGCAACGTAGGGCTTTGGCCTTTGTGTCGGTACAAGAATCACATTCGACATCTTCAGGTTTAGATAATGAGCTTCAACTCTTGTTTTTGTAGATTTGTAGTTTGTCTCCATTAGATAAGCAGCTTTACCAGAAAAAGCGTTGTTGTTCTGGTAAAGCTGAGCCCTCAGGGAGCTGTCACTGAGTTCCTGCGTAAATCCAAACAGAGCAGCAGATTGTGTCCTGGAAGGAGAGAGGACTGGTTGTTCTGGTTACCATGTTCCAGTTGAAGGAGTAGTTAAGATCAGTGTAAAATATGAACATATCTTTAGAGACTATTGACATTCACATAGAAAATAAAGAGGTTCACAGTAGATTTCTACATTCTAATAATAAACAATTAATTGATTTATTGTTTATTGTGATAAGCTTACAGGTAGACACCAAGCCCCATACTTTACTTTTGCAAAAGCAATAAATAGAACTCATTATGCATCTAAAATCAAGTGCAAACCTTATAATTCCTGCTTTCTTTTCTCATGTTGCAGATTACTTGGTGGTCCGTTACCCTCAAAGGACCATTGAACCTTCTAGAGGATCCTCAGCCAAACTATCTTGTGAGGCAAATTATGATTTCAAAAAGTGTGGAGTGATACATGTGGTGTGGAACAAGGAAGAAGAAAACCCTAAAACAAGCACTGAGCTGGCTGATCCTGACCTGTACCTAACCACAGTCAACGAGACGATCAGTGATACCAACTGGAGACGCAGACAAGTCGAGACGGAGATTATGAGTGTGACAAAAAGCGATGCTGGTCGATATCAGTGTAAAGCTACATGTGACAGTGGAGAGCAAGCAATGGGACATTTCATTACCATCACTGTCAAAAGTAGGTTTATCAGAATATCATTGTTCTTAATTAGATTTAGATAACTAGCTAAAAGAGTTTAAATCACTACTGTTGATCTGAAATAAGACACTTTACACTTTCTATCCAGACTAACACCTCGTTTTGCTCTCTGTTATATTTTCTTGCAGGTAGACCATATCCCTGAGCTGCTTCTTCTCCAAAATGACAAGATAAAATGATCATGAGTCAAAGTATGCTCCTCTGAAACATAATCTTTTGTCTTAAGTTATCCAATTAGGTCAAACTATATTTCTGTGCAGTTTAACCTTTTTGCTGTTGTACTTCATTATGTGATATGACTGTTTCTGTCAGTGATATAAAATGAATCTTTCCAACCTTTAACATGCTTTTGTGTGTAAGCAAAACCAGCAGAGTCATTAAAAACGTTTGATCAAAACAATCATGTTGAACTAAAGAAAGATACATTGTGTTTTATTGAAGAGCTCCTGTCATTTATGTGGAATTTATGGTTAGGTTATTTGTGATTGTTTCTACTGCAAAGTATTTCATAAGATGAACGTAATAAAATATGCTTCTTGGTCAGATTTTTGAAATATTTTGACAGTTTCATGGTCACAATCTTTGGCTCACTTCCTGGTTGCTGAAATATAAGGAAAGTAAGTACTAATTATGCCACTGAGTAACTCCATGAATCATCAATATTTAAAGTTTTAAAGAATTTCCAAAATGAGCAAAATAAGATCAATCAAATGATTACTTGCAAATGTGTCAGCAGGGATAATGTCAAATTTTTTTTTGTGCATAACAAAAGACTCGGGCATGAGGTTGCTGAATGTGTTGAAAAAGAGACTCCCGTGTCCATATATAGAAATAGATACATGATTCAATAAAGAAGATTTTTACTCTCAGCTCTGCTCACTTAAATTACATCAGTGAGCAGAGGTCTGATAATCTGGGTAAGTCAGAAAATGGCTACAAAGAAATAGCTGCTATCGACAGTCAGGAAACTGAAACTGTGACAAACGATACTGGATAAAGACCTGACATAATAGTAAGTAAGAGAGCTTGAAATGAACCATTTGAAAATGTTTTTATGAGTCAATGACGGTTGTCTTTGACAATAGAGAAACTCTTTCAAAACGGAAATACTTTTTAAAATGTCTTTACTTTCAGCACATTTAAGGTGCATTTACTGTAATTGTTCACTTCTTTCAAGAACATACCTGCAGATTTGATATTCACCACATTGTTTTCATATTTATCGTGGAAGGCCTGTGAGCCAAACCACTAACAGGAAACTCTCTCGCCTGCTGGGTAATGTTGTTGAGACCTTTTGAAAGTATAATCCACAGAGATTGTGCTGTGTGTCCCTGCACCGAGCATGCAAACTGTTTTAAAAAGCTATTTTCAAAGTGTTAGGGAACTTTTAGAAATGAATATTTCAGACAAAATATATTTGCAAAGACTGTGGTGGTGAGCATGACCTTCTTCACAAAAGGTTCTGTGGTTTGAGCCTTATATGCAAGTCTTTCAGGAAGTGGGGGCACATTATACCTGTGAGTAAGTTTTCTCATTTTCATCATAGAGACCAAAAAAGCAGCATATTATTTATTGGTGTGAAGATACTTATAGATTGAGCTGACTAACTGTTAGGTTCAAACCCCAAACATTTTTAACACACACACTGCAAAGAGACAACAGAGACAAGAGAATTAGTTTCAAACTCGCGAGGAGAGGAGTTCGGAGATGTGTTTCAGTTACATGCCCCAAACTACTCTGAAAACATCTCCGCTCTCAACGCTTTTTATTAAAACAGGAACGCCCTAGTTACATGACTGTCCAGCCGCTAAAGGGATGGGAACAAACCGGCTGGAACAGATAAGAAGAAGGTAGTGTGAACTAGACAAAATTCTTCTCTCAATATCAGAATTCTTCTCTCAGTATCTCGGTGTAGTTGGAACATTCCGTTCTGCGTGAGTTGTACAGGTCGGCACCAAACCACTTTTCTTTTTCCCCTTTCAGACTGCAAACTTAAAAGTCATTTCATGCAATGCTAAAACAAAAGCAGATCTAAGCATGTAATTATAATAACTGACATTACTTTCAAAGATAAAAAGAACTAAGAACAACTTTTAACTTCAACACTAACACTGGTAAGGAACATGTCTGAAAGTATAACCTGCAATCATTTTTACAGAAATCAGTTTTTATATTAGTTTCAAAATCTTACTTTCAGAATGTAACATTTTATTTTTAATGCATGGATGTCATCTCTGCATTTTAAATATCTCTTTTGTTACACTGTAGCTTAATGTCTTTTTTTGTTTATTTAAATAGCTGGTCAAATAAAAAGAGCGTGCATGTGTTTGGTGCTACTGGAAACTTTGCAGTTGCTCTTCTCATCCTGGACAGGAAACCACATTATAATCAGGTTGAAAAGCTGCTTCGCAGAGACTTCATGCTGCTTCTGCTGGGTGCTCTCTTACCAGTAAAAACATTTATGGCAGTAATTATTTGTATGTTAAGTAGATGTTTAACTGTTTTTATCTTTTTGGATAATAAATTAAATTAAAATTAATTAAAATACATTCTTGAAAACATATTTTCAAGAATACATTTTCTTGAAAATACTGCTTTCTGTGTTCATCCCAGAAAGCAGTTTGTGGATATTTTCGAGCAAGGTATTTTGGCCAATATTCTTTTCTTTGCTTTACTTTGCTGTGGAAGCTGATTAACACCAGCACACACATACAGTATGTACATAAACAAATGTTTCATAGTTTTCATAGTCTCTGACACTTTTTATTCTCACTCAAAAAGAAATGGAGACATCTGTATTTTGTTTAGTAAAAAGAAATACATCAAGCTCTAATGAATGTCAAGGTACATAAAATTCAGCTGAATGTATTGAGTATATTTTATATAGCCTGGATGTGAATATACTGTATCTCTTGAGTTTGTGACATCATTGTTATTTTAAATGACAGAATAAATGACATTATCTGGAGACTATTTGAAAGGACCAAACTGAAACGAAACGATGTTTACAGATCATCTCCAATGGATAAGAAGACAGATGGTAAAAAATATATTTTTAAAAGGGTAGAAACAAAAAAGTATGTAAAAAAAATCCTCACCTGGCAAGCTAATGAACTGAGAATTTTTCTTGTACAAAAAATGGAAATACCTCCTTGTTCAAAGAGCAAACATGGTTGGAAATCCAAGTCCCTTGTTGTAGTTTCCAATTTCATCCAGCAGACATAAGTTGTTTTACTATTCACATTTCAATCTTGTTGTTTGCTCTCCTTGGAAGAATTGTGAGATAACAGTCCAGAACCTTGTTGGGAATGTGCTGGCTTGATAAACTTGCTCTGAAGGAAAACTCTGGGAACACAAAGCCCCTCTTTCTTATTGACTGTCTCTCTCAGGACATATTCATTAACCACAGACTGGAAGCCCGCCTCCTCAAACAGCTTCGCCAGGAACTCTGAAAACAGAAAAACAGATTGAGCCATTAAAAGAGATCAGCCACAAAGGATTAATGGATATGCATTCAAACACTACATATTCATTTGGTCAATTAGAAGAATTTTTAATGTTGACGTCACACTTCAGATTTACTTTAGTGTTCAATTTGCTAAAACCTAACGGCAATGGAGAAAAAAAATAAGTAAGAAACTGTTGGTTAATCACAAGAATATAGGCAAAGCAGGCATCAAAAGGAACAGCTGTGTATTTATTCAATTTATAATTAAGAAAATTTAATACATTATATGTCTGTGTTGAACAAAATGCCTAAATTGAACTTGACTGACCTTTAGAGAAGAAGTAGGACCTTGTTCCATCTTGACGGACGTAGAAGTTGTCCCCCAGCTTGCTGCCAGATTTAAACCGAAGCATAGCGTGATCATGAAGGCCGTAATCCCTGAACAGGATGACACCGCCAGGCTTCAGGACCTAAAAGCGAGATTCAACAAGGTCCATGTTGACTACATGAAAGTCAAATGATGTTTCCAAAAATGTTGGCATGCTGTATGCAAAGTTTGAAAAGGAAAAATATGCACTTAAATTAATGTTGTACAAACTAGGCCTGGGACTTTAACTTGTTAATTTTAATGGATTAATAACCGAAAAGAAAATACAGAAAAACATTTAATACAATTAATCACACAGTGGAATGTAAATATATGTGCCATCTAACTTAGTATTTGAAGAAGTCAAAGATTCTGAATTGAAAAACTTTGCTAATAGCTTCAAATATGCTGTTAATCATTATTAATTATTTACAAATCCGATATTCAATCTTTTTTTTTTATCATTCCCCACCCATAGCACAAACACAACACCTTAAACTAGAAAACCTATTTCTGTCACTATGAAACCATCAGCACGTTTTGTTTGTCCATCTCAGTTCTTACCTTGCCAATGTTCTCTAAAGCCACCTTCATCTTGTCAGGATGAACGGCCGACAGGACAAAGATGAGAGTAACAACGTCAACGCTGACCTCTGGAACATTTTCTGTCAGATGGTCTTTTGTTAAATCACACTGGAAGGCACAGCATCGTTCGGGGCAGTACAGAGGATTTTTCTGTTTCAACAACACAAAACAAATCACATATACACCCTTCAACTGATGGTTGGGGCACAACATTAAAACCAAGCACAATCTGTCAAAACTACACTCTTTAAATCAGAGCTGCTGATTGTAATTAATTCACATTTTTTGGCATCAACAATCAGTCTGATTTCACTAAATCTCAAATCATGTTTGTCACTTTTTTTATTATTGTCCACTAAAAAAAGCAACTAAACTGTTAAATGTAGAACTGGGCTTCTGTAATTATTCAAAAGTAATTCAAAGATTCACAGGATGAAATCTTACTTTGACAAATTCAACAGCCCGGGGTGAGAAATCACACGCATAAACAAAGATGTTGAGGTCTTCCTCTAGCAGAGGGAAGATGCAGTTTCCTACGCCACAGCCAGCCTCCAGCAGAACCAGCTTCTGGGACTCAAACTGAAAAGAGGTAAGAAAAAATACAGAATACTGTTAAATAACAATTTATTTACTATATGCATCGTTGATGTAAGTTCAAATTATGCTAAATACAAAAACTTTGAGACAACTCCATAAATCCAACTTTGACATTGCTGTGGAGTTTGTTGTTTCTACTGTTTCTTCAAAAAATTATTTATAGTAGTTGGGAATGTTATTATATAAATGTAACTAAATATCCAGACAAAAAATTACAGCGACAGAAAAAGTTGTGAGAATTATCTCAAACCTCTCTACATGCTTGGAGCTCCTCAAACTCTCTGGTGGTCCAGTGTCTGTCTTTGAAGAAATTCGTCGTATTTCTTTTGTAAAACAAGTCCCAGTTTTTTTGAGCTTCTTTTTCAAGTTTCATCTGTTTGAAGTCGGACACCAGAGTCCGCTCGCTGCTCAGTCTGTCCAGCACCTCCTGAGTTAAATGTCCGGAGGTTGTTTGTCCGCATGGAAACGTTTCATCTTTGGATTCCAATTTCACGGTTTGTGTAAGGTCAACTTCGCACTTTTCAATTGCTGTGAGTGACATGATACATTAAAACTTATTGGGTGCCTTGTCAACAAGTAACAGAAATTTTAAAGCGCTAACATCTAGACATTTAAAATTAGAATATAATTTACTAAACTTTTACACCGTTCGACGCCATCTTGTTCGTTATTTTAACTCCGCCGTGTGGAGTCAAAAATAGTAATTCTTTGTCCATTTTAGTGGCAACACTGTCTTGACATAGATACAAATTCTCAGTAAATGTTAAATAAAATATAAAATGACTTTAATAAATTATTACGCTGTGATTCATATTTGTTCATCAAAAACTTACTTACAACCAACTTTCGGAAGTATTTTACAGTCGAACCAAAAGCGGAAGTGCGTTGTTGTTTTGCTAATAGTTAGCATCCGCAGGCTAACTTTTTCTTTATTTGGATTGTCTGCTTTACCCAATTGAAGTAGCCAGATTTAACTCGGCGTTTCAGAGCATTTGACGCAAATGTAAGTTTTTAATCATTTCAAAGAAACCCTCGACCATGAATGGGAGTACGAATCCGCTGCTGGATAAAGAGGAGCATGTTTTGAAGCTCGGAGAAAGCTTCGAGAAGAGGCCAAAATCTTCTTTTCACACCATCAGATGTGAGTGTTAAGAGGCGCCGCTGTGTTTGTTTACAGTCACGATCAGAAGCGACGACTGAGCAGATCATTACTAAATAGTTATAACAATATCATTGTTTTTGTTGCAAGTATCTTAAAATTATATTGGGACAATATGGATATACTTTAAATTCATTCAAAAATAGTACTTGACAAGGCACTTGAAAATATTTGTAGAGTTTAAAATTCTTAACTTTATCTGAGTCTGAGATTCTTAGTTAGTCATTGACAGTCAAAGGTTAATAAACACTAGGGATAAGAAAACAGAGTACAATTACTAAACAATAAGACATTTGAAGACTTTATTATTCTGTATTCTACTTTTTTATACTCTAGAAATGCATACAGTAGCTATGTTTGCTTCTTTATCTACTCCCACAGATTTGTATATTTTGGTTGAAGAACCACAGACAAAGCCACAGACGTGATAATATTATTGGTAAAAACTACAATGAAGAGATCAGTTTCCATAGTTGCTAAGCTCTCTCACCTGTGTGTCACTTTTACTTAGACCTGAAAACCGAAATGTTTATATGTATGAAATAAATAAAAAAAAAACCTGAATATAACATTCAGGGATTTAGATTTTTATCATTTAAAGAGGCCTGGCTGACATGCCAAGATGGTGTTACATTGGAGGGATGCAGAGAGGAGGACTTTTTTCAGATAAGAGTAAGAGTCATGATGTAGGCTCTTTCATAGGGAAGTTTTTAACTTCATCTGAATGGCAAGAAGGTTACACTACAGAGACAGGATGAAATGGAGGCTGACAATTTACTGCTCCTAAAGTAGGTAGGCAAAATAACATTTTATATATTGCTACACCCTTAAATTAGAATTTGAAATAAAATTTAAAGACCTTAAAGGAAAAGTAAACATGTCTTGCTCCCTTTTAGTTGAATCTTTTGTTGTAATTGTGTATTTATTCAGCCATTTTCTGAATGTTATAATCCTATGTAGCATAACTTGTAAGTGGAGTGAACTAGAGGCTACCTCAGCAGTCTGTTACCCAGTATTTTAAGCAAATCAATCAAGTTTTATTAGCAGACTTCAGTTTATAAATACACAGAAAGATAAATCATTCATTCATTAAATTATTTGAGATGTAATTAAATAACTGAGGTCTCAAAAATATTGTGGAGCAATTTAAACATGGCAGCGCCATGCCGTTTGGCTTGGTTGCTTCTACATATGCCATGTTTAATGGGATAATGTTTGATTCTGACTGTAGTCAGTGCAAATATTGAGGAATTTCTGTTAACCAGCCTTACATATATTGAAAACAACCAGGTTATCTGTATAAATAAGCACAATATTTTTATCTAATTTGGCATGAAAGCTTTAAGAGACACCAGTATACTAGCACCATATCCTAAAGATCATTATAAACATGCATATTAAGAACTCACCAGACCTGTAATTAATGCATCAATTTCTTTTTCAGATGACTTCAAACCAGCATCTATTGACACGAGTTGTGAAGGAGAGCTACAAGTTGGAAAAGGAGATGAAGTTACCATCACACTACCTCACATTCCAGTAAGACTCTCAGAGGAGGGTGTGACACAAAACAACTAGATTGCCAGTTAGACCAGCTTGACAATCCCTAAACTCCAGTTTGACATATTGAATAATGAGTAATATGTCAGTGGTTTCAGTTTATCTGTTAATTATGTGAAAACGTTACTATATAAATAAGTAAAGTGCTTCTGATCTGGCAAAAATTTGGCTAAAATGGGAGATACTGGTCAGTTGTTTCCTTATTAGTTGAAAAATAGTCATTGATATCCATCCGTCTGTTACATATCTCTAAAAATACTTTTACTGATGAATATGTAGTTAGGTAAAATAGAAAATAACAGAAAGTTAAAATCAAACTTGTCTTTCAGGGCTCCACGCCTCCTATGACAGTATTTAAGGGAAACAAGCGACCGTATCAGAAGGACTGTGTTCTCATCATTAACCATGACACGGGCGAATTCGTCCTGGAGAAGCTCAGCAGCAGCATCCAGGTGAAGAAAACAAGGTGAGGCAAAAATGCTTTAGAGTTCAAGACAAAATAAACGCAGTGTTTCACAAAACAATCTAAAAGGTTTAATATTTGGTACATCTGCTGTTTGTTTACGCTATAGGGCAGAGGGGAGCAGTAAGATCCAGGCCCGGATTGAGCAGCAGTCAGTTCGCTCCAGCCAGCCCACCTCTCAGTTCCGGGCCCCAACCAAGCCTGGAACTGGGATCAAAACTTCGCCCTCCCAGACTAAGGACAACCCCTCTCCTGAGCCGCAGCTCGATGACATCAAGAGAGGTGAGGAGGTTCAAACACATCAAAGTTACCTGAACGCTAAACATTAAAGGGCCAGTATTATGTATTTTCCAGGTACATAATGCCATGTCATAGCATAATCAAGTAACCAAGTTGCCTTCAGTTATTATAAAAATGCTATATATATTAACTATAACTTAGAAGAATTTGGCTTTGATATTGAGCGGAAGCTTGGAAACTGCAGCTCAGAGGCGTTGCTAGGTTAATCCAGGTGTTTTGCACAATTGAATGGTTGCCATGGAGATTAAATGATTTCTCAAACATATATAAAAGAACACTCCAGGTAGGTTTTTGATGTGATGTGAAGCTTAAAAAAGCAAATTTTTACATAATGCTGCTCCTTTAAGAGGATCATGATGAGCTTTATAAGGTTTAACTTGGATTAGCTTCAAGGGGGAAGGATCTCTAACCGCGCTGATTCCATTCCGACAGAGCTGAGAGCGGAGGTGGAGGTGATAGAGCAGATGAGCAGCAGCGGCAGCAGCAGCTCCTCAGACTCAGCCAGCGCCTCGGGGAGCGGCGACGACAGCAGCAGCAGTGACGGCGAGAACAACGCACCGCGGCCGCTCAGCCAGACCTCCCCCAGCCGCCTCCCTGTGGTCAACGGAGGAATCGACCGGCAGCAGGGCAACCACCAGCTCATGAACACACTCCGTGAGTTTCTGATTACTGGTAGCTTTGAAGTGTCTCCAGGAAACATTTTCTCATCTGTTTTCTCTGCAGGAAACGATCTTCAGCTCAGCGAGTCGGGCAGCGACAGCGACGACGACTGAACTCTTTGGGTCAGCCTCCTCCTCATCTTCCTCTTTTCTGCCTGATTCATTTGTTTCTTTGCGGTGATAACTGACTCCATCCTTATGTTGTAGTGTGACTGTATTTTAAAAGTTTTATTTTAGTATCTCTGTAAAGATGGCCACCCAAACACATTAGGAGTTTATTTTTATTAGATGTATATTTTATTTTGGAAGAGTTTTACCTGAGAATGATGGAAGATTATATCTAGAGCATTCATGCATATTTTAAGTACTAAAAGAAGCTAGTTTTATCAGCCGAATAATTCTATTTTTATTAAGTTTTGTTTTTATCTTAAAATTAACGAGATAAAGGTTCCAGTCGGAACCACCCACACGTTCCTCCCCGTATGTCAGACAAAGCTGTGGACATCCTCTCTTTATGGTATTGCTATTAGCACTTCTTTCAAACTTACATTCATATGCATTCTCTTTAAATACAAAAAGATTAACCTCAAAAGCAGAGTATAAAAAACCTTCTAGTTATTTCACATTTGATTCTTTGGTGGCTATTTGGCACAACAAAAAACAAGAGAAAACAGAATTTTGCCCATCCTATTTTTCCAAAAATAGATTCTAATGACTTTTCATTAATTATATTGAAGGTGAGGATGTTTACAACTGGTATAAAAGCTGCTCATACAAGTTCCTTATGAATAACATCTTGGATGATGTTCTTTTCCCCTGCCACCAGATGGCAGGCAAGATACAAAATTAAAACACAAACCTACTCAATGAAACGCATTCATTGAGTAGGTTTATTTGTAATACCAAAAAAATGGGTTCTTTCAAACTGAGCTTGGTTTCTCTGGAAGGTAATGTTATGATTTGTTTGTGTTGGACCTTCATTTACCTTGTTACTCGTGTTCATCTTTCTCTGAAATAGCAACAGATGTAGATTAGAAAATGAAGAAAGTCACCCACTGTGTATTTGAAACTGGATAACCAAAAATAATCAAAGAGAAAAATATTACAATTTCCAGTTTAGTTGCAGCTTTTTTGTTGATTGCAGACAGTGTTACTATCTCAGAGCTGTGTGTACCGTGTTTACCCTTCAGCTTACAGACATTGTCCATTTTCTCATTAATGTTTGATTTTTATATGTTATTTTTGGGCGTAATGTCAGGCACTTGAAGCATCATCTCTGTGTTTCAGAGATTTGACATTATTATTCAGCCCTCCTGAGCAAATCATTGAGGCAGTTTTTTAAAACTAAATAATCTAGATTATAGGAGACGTGGAACCAAATAAAGCTCATAGGATAACTTTCATTTGATTCAGACATGTGTTGTTTGTTTGACCCAGAAATATACCAGGCCACAGGACCTTTCAATGCTTTACAGAATTTTAGTTTAGTAACAAAAGTAAATGTATTATATTCAGAAAATGCCAAAGAATAGAACTCGTCTAGAGAAAGACATTCAGGATTGTTGATTGTGTTCAGTTTACAGTTTTACAGTTTCTGTGCAAACAGTATAATTTGTTATTTTTTTAAACTTAACTGCAAACTTTTTTGCATTTGATATTATTATTTAGAGTTGCTAATAAAGAAGAGTTTCAGTAATAAAATAACTAGGCCTAAACAAAATAGTTTTTGTAAAAGATGTCATAGAGTAAGAAGTTTTTTTTATTATTACAGAGTCACTCATAATTACATTTGGGAATTTGTATAAAGTTTTAGATCACGTTTGCAAGGACTTTACATACATAAACACTGTTTTACACTTGTCAGAAACTGACTTTATTCTGTTCTTGTGAAAATGAATGCTCCATTGCCCCAGTTCTGACCTGCATTATTGGGAGAATAGCAGCATCCAGGCATAAACTCCTGGCCTCTTGGTCCCAAACTTAAAGTATCCAGCAGGCTAGAGAAGTACCGCTAACTGAAATTTGAGTGAATTCAGGTTCATAATGTCAGATTTCATCACTCTCATTTTTTACTCGTTCATGCTCCAATTTATCTACATCAGTTGCAGAATCATTGCAAATGCATGCTGTAGCAGTAAATAACAAATTATCATCTTCCCTTTTATTTCAAAGAAGCTGGAAGGTGTTATTTTGCTAGAGGTGGTAATAGATAGTTTATCCTAGCAACCTGGGGTTTTGCCTTTCTTCTTCATGAATCACAAAATAATCCCAGGTCAGTAAGTTAAAGGATTATTCCACTTTTTTTTCCCTCAACTTGGTCTTAGATATATAAGCTAGATTGCTCTGATTTGTCCAGTATAGAGATTTTACTTACATTCACTGCTTTTAAATCAACCTTTTTTAAGTGGGATCCTTAGGAGTAAATTAAGTTTTTGCATAACAGCCAGAGTTATGCATAAAAGCAACAACCCTACAACAGAGTATTGGGCTCATTGTAGATAAAATAATAATAAAAAAAATGCACACAGAAGTATATGTTTGCTAAAATAAATCTCTTTTGAGTTTAATTTCCCACATTTACAAAAAAAAAGCCCAAGCAATATGATGTATATTAAAAAAAAAAAAAATCTAGGATGTTGTAACCCAAATGTATTGATTGTTCTGATACAGTATCAGCCTTGCATCACCCCATTTTTTTGCAAATATCTGACTTTATAATCTCAGTAAAGTTTTGAGTTTATTTTATAACATTATAATGTCAGAAAATATTTTAACTTTAAAGTCATTAATGCCAGTGATGAAAATGTTTTTTGATGACTTTTCAACATTATAGAATATTGAAATTTTTTTGTAAATGCGTGAAATTATGCTAGAAAAATGAGAGTTTTTTTTCCTCTTTAAAGGCCTAAAGCTCATTCATATGATTCAGTTGTCATATGAGTTACTTGAGGAACCTGATAGCAACTGGGATCACCTAGTGTTTACTTTTAACATATGAAGTGACAGAAGACATAAAGAGAAATTAAGTATGTTTAAATTAGAAGACTAAGCAGGTGGATGGTCTCATTTGTTCTGAACATTAAAACTGAAACAAGCTTTTTAGAAGATAAACTCATGTCACCTTTAACAAGTTTAGCATTTAGAATATCAAAGAAATTAATTTAAAAATTATTTTTGTTTTGTGTTCATGGTGTTTGACTTGGAATAGCAACTGATGTGAAACATATCAGCATCAAATATGGGTGAATGGGTTATTATGTCCAGTTTTAAATGTCTGCAAGTTAACTGGACGAATACTGCATTTACTTTCTCTCAGCAGTCGAGGCTGGGAATAAACTTAAATACGTGGAGCTCATTCTAGTTTGAGCTGGAAAAAGAGGCTTAGCTATTTGTTTTGGTGCTCAGTACTATACACAATACAAGCCTATAACTATATGTTTCTCTCCATTTTATGCATGAAACACAACAGGAACATGTTTACAGCTCTATGCCGAATGAAGACTGGAAATAATGACTTCCAGCTTAAACGGACATTCTTCCGTTTTCCACCACGGTCTTAGAAAATCCAACTTCCAAGTTCAAAGACAATGCAAATAACCTACTTAGCTAAATTAGCTAACAAGCTAAATTGTCAACTTTCTAATATCCAAGGAAATGTTAGTGTTGCTTAGTTTATTTTTAGGCATCTGGTAAATGTGCAAGGATCAATTGTTGATTTAATGAACTCCAAAAAGAAACCAACACATATTTTTTATTCTGTTGTTTCCCATAGAAACTGTAAGTCTTGCAAAAGTGTGTAGTTGTTTTACCTACTGTGTTGTATTTGTTATTTTAATTTTTTTTGTGTGTGTGTCCTAGAAATGTATTTATGTGAAATTTGGATTGTATTAAGTGTGCAAATTTTATTAAAATAGTTTCCCACATTCATGGTGAGAATTCTGTTTTTACTTTGTGTCAGTATCTGTACTGATGTATTTCCCCCCATACAAATTTAATCTGTTTCTTTTTTGTCACACTGAAATGTTTTAGATCATAAAACACATTTTAAGACAACACAAACATCCATTTTCTGTACACCCTTGTCCCTTAGTGGGATCGGGAGGTGCTGGTGCCTCTCCAGCCAACGTTCCGGGCGAGAGGCGGGGTCACCCTGGACAGGTCGCCAGTCTGTCGCAGAGCAACACAGAGACAGACAGGATAAACAGCCATGAACACACACACTCACACCTAGGGACAATTTAGAGAGACCAATTAACCTGACAGTCATGTTTTTGGACTGTGGGAGGAAGTCGGAGTACCCGGAGAGAACCCACGCATGCACAGGGAGAACATGCAAACTCCTGGGCCGGGAAACGAACCCAGAACCTTCTTGCTGCAAGGCAACCATTCTACCAGCTGCGATACTGTGCAGCCTACAACACAAACATAACCTGAGCAAATGTAAAAAGCAATTTTCATATCAGTTTGATATAATTTATTACAGGAAATATTCAAACCAATGTGACCCTGTGGGAAAAAGTAATTGTCTTCCCTGATAAATCATGAATTAACTTTGATTAACCACATTATTTGGAAGCCTGATTACTCTGATGTATAGAATCAAGAAATCATTTAATCAGTACCTGTAAGACAACATGAAGAAAGCAGTAGATAACAAATAGTTAATAAAATCTCTCAGGAAAGCAATTTCTAAAGAATTAGAATTCCTGTTAGTCATGGAGGGAATCGTTTTCCATAAATGAAGAAAAAAAACATGGAACAATGTTTAACTTTCCCAGAAGAGGTCAGCAAACTCAAACTACTCAGAGAGCTTCAATGACTCATCCAGGGAGTCGCAAAAGA
This sequence comes from Phalloptychus januarius, assembly GCA_902982915.1. NCBI lineage: Eukaryota > Metazoa > Chordata > Actinopteri > Cyprinodontiformes > Poeciliidae > Phalloptychus > Phalloptychus januarius. The sequence continues at coordinate 1,714,723 of CADWAE010000066.1, read as the reverse complement.
ATCCACATCTGAAGCACCAAACGGAGAAGTCAAAATTATAAACCACTGCTGAGATAAAAGTTTCACATGCACAAAAAACATCTTGATGATCTGTTAAATGTTTTGGGAAAAAAAGTTGTTGACTGACTAGACAAATGTTTAAGATTAAAATAAGTGAGTCAAATCCGCCAGCATGTCCAAAACTGCAACACAAAAAAAACAAGAGATGCTGTGGCATAACTTTAAAAAGGCCTTTCATATTTAAAAGATTATTCATTGGATGAATTAGAACAATCCTTCAAAGAAGAGTTGGCCAAAATTCCTCTACAGGGAAACAACTAATTTTCAGTAATCACTAATGCCTGAAGTCAGTAGTTAAGTTTAGGGCACACTTTTACACAAAGGGCCAAGTTGGTATTGAATGTATTTTTCTGCTCAATAATGAGAAAATCACTTTAAAATGACTTTTTTTTTATTTCAACATTTGTTTCTTTGCTCTGATATTTAAATGTTTAATCTGAATCATTTAAAACAAAAAACTAAAGACGTCTGTAAAGGGGCAAAACTTTTTTCACCTTGCTGTGAATGTCACATTATTCCAGAGTCGATTAGACAGCATAAAAATATCTTAAAAATAAAATCCACACAATGAATAATTAGATACATTTCTGGAAATAAAAACTAACTTTCCACATATTATTTCTTTTGTATATATTTAATAATTTAGGCAGGCTTATATATAAAGGTACGAAAATACAATTTATTTAATATTTGTTCTTTCTCCATTGCTTTTTGCTATTTCTGTATTAGTTGCAGAAGCAGCAAACAAAACAAAATATAGAAAAAAAGATTTTTAAATATCTACAAAAATGATTAAATTTTCACAATATTTGAAAATAACATTTTGCACTTTTTATGCTTCTAAGGTGTTCATTTTTACCTCTACTTCTTTATCTATATTCCGCTACATTTTTTTAACAGATTGATTTACTTTTTATATTTGACTCCATTGTCACTTCCTAGAATGTTGCTCCCAGTACTGTCATTTTCTTGTATATTTGATTCCAGTTTTATTTCTTTAGTATAAACATTTTTCAGACACTTTACTATCAGTCCAATTCTTCCCTGTTTAAAGATAGCGATATACTCCAATATTCATTTACTGTAAAGAGCAGAGACAGTAGTCAAAAAGGAACTTCGAAACAAATGATATATTGCTTGTCTTAAATAATTATCGTCAAGTGAAACATATGTTTACATGAACACCTTCAGGTTTTATACTATCCACAACAAACTGTACACGGAGCTTTAATACAATACAGTACTTATTCCCTGCGATGGTGCAATAAATGAGTCACATTTGGGCATTTTTCTTCAAACAGTAACACAAAAGTACACAACAAATACATAAATAGCTTTTTGTTTCCCTTTGAATCAAACAAAACAATTAGATTTCTTGGTTCTGGCTCTTGCTACAACATGTCAATGAAGGATATATAAATTAACATCAACAACACATAATAATTAGAGCAATAATAATATAAAAGCTGTTTTGTCTTTTATATGAATCTGGAAAGCTTACAGTATGCACTGATGGAATAGAGATCAGCCGGGGGGGTGAATATGATGCATCAGAAAGTTTCTCAGTAATGCACAAATCCGTATACCCAGTGTCTCCAACTTAAGTCTCTGCAAGGAGGCGCCTGATTGGCTCTGAGACGAGTCCTCTGGCCCAAGCAGCTTCTCAAAGGCCCAAACTTGAACAGTCCTCAGATGGTGCCCTGAGTTTTCTTTTTCTTGATATTTAGTTTTGTTTTTTCTAAAAATGTCACAGTACTTGGCACCAGAAGAGGCATAAGAACATTTGAGATGTGTCAGTCTGTCCCCTGTTTTTAGTTTCTCTTATGCTGGAAGTCACTTCAGCGCGTTTCTTTGCAACAATATGGACCCTGAGTACCATGGTGCATTTGGTTGGTAGACTTGAACATTAGCGTCTTTAGCGCTCTTTGTTAGCTTGGTCCTCTAGTTTGGACACTACAGATGAGTTTCCCTAATTTAGCCCCTCCCACTCAGTCAGAGGTTAACAAGGGTCACCGTCCAGGGCAGGACGTGGGTTTGATGCAGCGTCCCTGAAACAGCACCAGATTGGCGGGGCAGTGGCAGCCAGCCACGCAAGGTTTATGACACGGTCCGATCTCGTTCCAGTTGTCGCAGGTTTTAATACATCCAGGGCCACAGGTGTCATAGACTGCATCATGTTTACACTGGGTGGCTGGGAGAAAGAAGTAGAAAATCCATAAAGTTAAATGCTAAGTTATGGTCATCATTTATAGCTATTTTTTACACTAGTTTTGTGATAGATCAAACTTTTATCTCTCTTTGAGGATATGTCTACCATAAACACATAAACTATGCGATACCCTTAAGGTGAAAGGAAATTAGAAAGGCTTGTATTTAGATCTCAAGTCATATCCATAAACTACTGTGTTTCTTCTGCTATGTATTAGTCTATGGGACTGGTGATGAGTCACAAACACTAACCCATGCAGACGTTGTCGGGCTTCCACTGTACCGGCACTCCTTCTCTCTCACAGGCTCTGCTGTAGGCAATGAAAGACTCACAGTAGCAGTTTTTATGGACCGGACACTCACACATGTCTGTCACACATGACCTGCAAAGAGCACAATGTGATTTAGTGTAGAACGGCACTCACAGCAAATTAAGACACTTCAAACACACTGACTGATTGATTAAGGAGTAGCACAAATGGACAAAGACTCTTTTCACGAGCTTAATAAGTGACAAAATGGCTTGTAGACAAAACAGTCAATTCTACAAAAAAAAAAAAATCCTGTTTCTACCTGTAGAACGGCCCAAAATCAACCACACGGTGGCACTTCTGAAAATCCCACGACTTTATCTTCTGGCATTCTCGGTGGGCCCGGAGCTTGACTTTGACTGTGCCAGGACACAGGTGGGATGTCGACCTGCGAGGTGGATGCTGCTGGGAGCAAACATCATTTCCATCAACTCGCCACGACTCAGCAAAATCATCCACGTCAAACTTCAACAAGCCATCACCCCCGATGGTGTCGTCTCGCTTCTGACCGTTGTAGTTCCCACAGAGGCCACAAAGGCGACCACGTAGGTGGGGAGCTGCAACAACTTCTACAAAACTGTCGCCATCCCACGTGATTTCTAGACCTGTAGTGTGAAAAACAAAATTTAGGGACTGTGGATTAGGGCAACTGGACAAAATTTTCAGTTGCCCAAGAATATCCAAATATACTGAGTCCTAATGTGTCCCAACCTGCAATGGTGGTGAGTTTAAGCAGGTATCCATCCAAATCAATGTGCACCCCAGGGCCGTGGTACGGCAGTGCAATGCGAGTCCCATTCCTTCGAACTGTGAGGTGTTGATGCAGACTGAGACTCAAAGCGCCGAGTCGAATTTCAACAAACTGAGTCCAGGAGAACGAGCGAGTTCGCCGCGCATCGTTTTTCACCAACACCTGGAATTAAGACAAGTTTGACTTACTGTGCTAATATTTAAACTCAAGATCTTGACATGAAGGTAAGTCTATCAACCATTTCCAGTTTTTTAAGAGGCAGCTGTTTTGGAAAAGGTTGTTTTTAGAAAGGTATACCACTCATCTGTATTCATTCCCAGCAAATAACTCAAAATCATTTGAGGTCAATTGGGTTAGTTTTTGTCCATTCTTCTCTGCAGAATAGCTTAACCTCTGTAGAAATGGATGGAAAGTATCTATGAGCATCTTTTTCAATTCTTGTCCCAGACTCCAATTTAGGTTTAGGATGTTGTAACACATGAAGATCTTTTGATCCGGTCCATCCCATTGTATCTCTGGCTGTAAGTTTGGGGGTGTCAGGACAATTTGAGATTTTATCATGTAGGTGACTTCTGAAGGCCACACTGGATTTTAGATAGAGATAAAGAGTAAAAGTGGCAAGTCACACATTTCAGATTAATCATAAAAAATGTGAAAACTATGTTTGATTTTCCTTCCACAGTAGAAAAGTTCTCATATTGAGCTGAGGTGAGTATTTTTCCTTCTATTTTTCATCTAACTTGGGATAAGCAAATTCCTGCAACCTCTGTTTACCCATTTACCTACCGTGAAGCTGTTGATGCCGTTTCCTGGCATTCCAGATTGGGTCCCGCCACATTCACGTGTCAGCACATATTGACAAGTTCCCTGAAAGTTAAAGGTCCTGCCATCAAAGGTGTTGTAGTGAGGGTCACCAAAGACTGTGCATACCCCAGGTTCTGTACAGAAAAAAAGACAGAGAAAGGGATGGTGAAAAAAAAACATGGAAAAGATGCTAGTGCTGTTTAAATCTCAGTAACTATAAATAACTGCAGTGGAAGAGCAGCAGACCACGAAACATCACAAGCTTTAAAACGAATGTATCTGAAAAACCTGAAATCCAACTCCAGAAAGGGAATTTATGAGAAATACGGAAATATGTGGCTCTAATCTGCCTTGCTCAGAAGTGAAACCAGTATATGTGGTGTGGTAAAAAGTCTGCCTTGCCCAAATAAAACTAAATTTTATTTTATGTGCAAATGAGGTTTAGAGGGTATTTGTATTACTGAAATAGACCATGCTGGGGGATTTCTGCTGAGGAAAAATGACCTGAGGACAAACCACAGTCTGGACCAAAGTACTGCGAGGACTACTTAACCAAAGCTGCAGAAGTTTGTTCTCAGAAGTAAAGATTCATCCTTAGGATCATTTAATATGTTGTTCATATATTCATGCAGCACTTTATATATATATATATATCTTCATACAGTATACATATTTATTTTTCCAAGATAAAAAGAGATTATTTAATACTCCATTTTATTGGACTTACTCACTTTCAGTGCAAACTGGACAGCAGCCGGTTCTGTTCAGGATCTTGTTCTGTAAGGAACGAGTGGAGGCATTAGTCATATTTATCAAAAAAAACTAGACAGAAGGACTAAAAGTTATAACATTTATGACAGATCCACTTAATTAATGGGAGGTCTGGAATAAACAGTCCTCCCATTGCAGGACAATTTCTCAGTTACTAGCCTGCAAAATACCAGTCAGAACCATTCAAAGAAAAATTTTCAATGATTGAATTGGTTCTTATCCCTTCATAATCATAATGCATTGAAGAAAAGATATCAACACTCCAACTGCAAGTAATGGACTTTGTCTGCGTAACAGGAACCTCTGTGTATGTATGGGTGTGTGAGTATGTGTGCATGTTTCAACTTCCATCAGAAGAGCAGATCAGAGAAGTCTTTTACACCCAGAGTTTCTTTTGCCTGAGGGACGCCCTTCATTTGCGCCTCCTTCTAAACGAGGACCACTGACGTAATGTTTTGCAAAACTTTAAGCCTTAATTTTGAAGCTCAAACAGCAACCCCCGTTTTAACTCCAACTAACCTTTGAAAGCCTGGACAGGCCAGCTCTAAAGTACTTTTCCTCCCCTGTCTTTTTCATGCGCACGCCACTCATCTGTCATCGCTCGTAGACCTTCTCTGTACTCTCAGCATACGCTTCAGTTCTCCACACAAAGGCCACTCTCAGTCTTTGAAGAGTGCACACACACACACGCGCGCGCGCAGAGGAATACACACTCCCTTTCAAAATGCACACACAGTGACAGATTAGTTTTCAAGGGCCTAAATATAGGGAACCTCTTCTCTGCTGTCACTCAAACGTAATACAGACAAAAGGCTGTTCGGAGACACGCTGTCTCCAAAGGGGACCCAGACACTCGGCTGACCTGCTGCTGACCGCAGGAGGACGGCCTGGGAGAGATTGTGTGTGTCCATGTGAGCTTAGAGAGTGTGTTGTGGACTGTGCTGACCTCTGCGTCACAGTTGTGACCACTAAGGACAGGTGGAGCAGTTTGTGTGCTTTAAACGACTAGATTACCATCACAAAATAATACAAAATTGAGTCAAGATGTGGTTCCCTGAGTTCTCCTTGGTACCAATACCCAGCTCTGTTTTAGAAAGAAGTATTTTGAACATATTTTCAAAGTTTGGATTGGATTAGTTAACAGGAATTCCACCAGAGGTAGTGCATCTCTTGACCTCAGCTGCTCCTAGACAACATTTAATCAACCAAAGTCTCTTTAATATTTCATTGTTGCTCAATAAATAATGTCACCTCCATAGCACCTCTTTTTTTGAACTGTTTTCATGTTTGTTTTGGTGATATACCAAGGGACCAGAATGCTTTGCATCTTGCTCAACCCACTGGAAAGTTAAAAACATTTTCTAATCAATTGTGAATGCACCATGCATCAGTTCTAAAAGGTCACATTTCAATATTGGCCACGTTGCCCTTCCCTATTGTAAACCTTTTAGCAAATAAACCACATCATTTGTTGCACTTCTTGAATAAAATGCTTCCATTTTGGGCTTTGTGAAGCATTGCAGAGGTCTTACACAGTTTAATAGTGATTCAGAACATAATGTGAAGCAGTAAGCATATTATCACAAGTTTTGTTCAATTTACAGTGTTTTTTTTCACTACTTGCAGTCCTTTTCACTCTGAATCTTCACAAACACTGGTGACATGAGAGTGCGTGAGTTTGATGGTTTTATTTCCCAAAGTATAATTTCTGTGTGTAAATGACACAACCCTGGACATGGTGTTCTCCCATTCCAAATAAAACAAGAATGTCCATAAATAATAGTCATAAATAATTACATTTAAAAATCCATAAACAACCCCCACCTCATAAAGAATAATAATGATGAAATTTAATCTGACATGACAAATCATGTTCATTGGAGAGAAATTACAACACAGGCCATCAACATCATTCTGCAGTCTCCAGCTCTGACCGCGAACAACAGGTGAGGGCTTGTTGTAACCACTGGAAGCGTGTGAACTTGGACTAACACTGACACCAGCTCTGACTGCATGACCAGCACCGGGCGGCGGCATGTCAGGAATCCACTCCATCAACTGCAGACCGACAGATGACTTCGGAGCGACCTCTGTGACAGGTGAACGCAGCACAAACTTCTTTCAAACTCAGCACGCTGCTGCCATTTAACAGTTGTAGAAAAATACCTAAAACCAAGTACCTGTGTTTTTTTTATTAATCTACGGTTAATATTAAGTATTGACTAGAAGGAAATTGTGCAAGGTCAGGAAGTCTAAAATATTAAGCTCTGGTACAAGTAAATATTGAATAACATATTTAATATTCACCATTATTAACCATTAAATGGTGGCAATTCCTACACATAAATAAACATGTAAGAATATTTGTATTTTTATGAAAAGATAAGGGAAAATCATTTTTCCCTTTAGTTCAGGCTAATAGTTTGTGTCAACATTTTGGGGCGTTTATGTCACTGAAAATAACTGAAAGCCTTGAACCATAACCTGTAAGATATGCAGGTTGTTTGGTAAAGGGCAAAACAACATCCAGAAAAAATCCAGATGTACAAGTAGAAGCTGTCACTCACCGAGGGGCAGCTGGTGATCGGCACACACTGTTTGGGCCGACACTCGACGTTGCCTTTAACACAGGCACAAAGAGTGCAGTTCACTGACGACCACATGTCTCCTTCCTGCGGACACAACAGGGTCACAGAATTAGAGCACACATAGAATAAATCTGCACATTACATTCAGACAGCATGTCATGAACCCAACATCTGCATTTCTTTTGCAGCTTAACATTAAAGCAATGGTCTGTAACCATTGCTTTAATCTACTGCAGTTTGAGTAGATGAAAAAAATCTCTACATAAAAATCTGATGCAACTAAAATAATGTTTGTTTGCTTAAAAATGTTCTTTGCTGCATCCTGGTTGTAGTTCTAGTTTAGCTTAGATGCTATAATGATCATCCACCACAAGGGGAGCTCTCCAGACGATGATCTCATTCATCAACCTGCCACTTATTTATCAATCTATTCATTCCATCCATCCTGCCTCGATTGATTTATTTCTCTATCAAAAAGTGACTAATCTGTCCATCAGTAATCCATTCATTCTTGTCCTCACCCTGTAGATTTTGTTCCGTACTCTGCAGTACTTCACCTCCTCCACCTTCACATAAGACAAACACTCATCACAGCACTGACTGCCCTGGCAGCTGCCTGGACGAGAGCACCGCTTTTTGCACACCACTGTTGAATCCTTAAGGACAAGAAACAGAGTTAATCACTTTTGATCCTAGACATTGACACACACTGCATAAAAAGATGTAGAATTTTTCTGCAGTATCTGACAGTAAATCAGATAAAACAGATGACTGTCCATTCATTCATCTGTTTCCTCGTGGTTTTCATAACAGTATTAATTTACCAATCAGAGGCTTAGAAAGCCAGAAAATTATTATCTGGGCTTTGAAGCAAATAATATAATATTAATGAAAATAAACATCTTATTATTCTAAAATTTCTTCAAATTACTTTGAGAAACTTGTTAAGGATGCCACCATTGTTTGATCAAAATCTTACAATGTAAAAGGTAATTGTACCCCAAATACTTAGAAATAATTTAAGGATTGTTTTGGTCTGAGTTAAAGTCAGAAAGTGGGAGAAAAAAAATTGCAAAATTAGTTTTAAGCTCTAAGCGAAGAATATTCACATTTAATATTACTGAGAAAAGAGTAGTAAAATAAGTTAAACAGTTAAATCTGTTGTAATAAAAATGAATCTCGGGGAAAGTACCTTGCATGTGCAGGTGGTGCAGTTGTTGAGCATAAAGGAAGTACCATTCTCATAAACATCGCTGTGGAAAAGACAACTTCCTAAAGAGAGATCAAACACCTTCCGCTGACCTGGAGGTGAATGAGAATCACGTAAGAAGAAAATCACATGAACAGTAAGAGCATTACAAAGCAGCTGGAGCTCAGACATACCTATACACCTGGGGCAGCACTGTCCGGGAAGGGTGTGGCTCAGGTGAGCAGGGCAGGACAGCACAGGGCACACTTCCTTCATGCATAGAGTCCGTCCTCCCTAACAGAGAAAAAGATTGATCCCAATTACCAACATGCATTAGTTTGATTTCATGTTTGTATATCACGTGAGCATCCATGTTCTTACGCTCTGTCACAGACGTCAGTGTAAATGTGATTTGCATATAACCCCAATGTTTTGCCATGTGGGCCAAAATTCTCAAGCTGAAAGTAATCAAGCATTACAATCATTAGATTTGTATTCATTAAAAGTCCAAATGCAAATTTATTGATTATTTTTTCTTTACCTAAATTTTCCAAAATTTCAACGAAATTATTGTGCTCCAATAATTGGAACACAATCCAATTATTGAGCACATTGGATCCCTGAATCATATTGTTCCAGAAGAATTAAAAAAGGTTTCTCTCTTGTGCCTTTTTTAAAGTCATGCATACAGTTTCTGAATGAAGAAGGAGAATCAACCTCTGCTGGCAGATTAAATTAGCATTATTTTTCAAGTGTGGATAGGGGCCATACAAAATCCTCTGGAGGGCCAAAATATGGCTCCCCAACCACACTTTGTACACCTCGGGCCTAACTATTCTATTGCTCAACCTCTGCTTAAAACAAATGATAAATACAGCTAAAACAAAATTTTTCCATAGGTTTTCATAGATGCAGCTTGACACAGCATTTTAAATAGTAGACAGATGCAGTAAAATCATTCAGCATCTGTTAACTTTGTAAATAAACAAGGGAAAATATGATAAGTTTGCTTGAGCATTTGTTTAAAAATCCTGGAGGGTGTCCTTATTGGGTGTCAACACATTAATACTTTCATGTGTTTATGGACCTACCTGAAGGGTTTGTTTGTCTAAGGGGAGATGCAGGAGAGAGGCAGGAATATGGGAGGAATTAAAGCGGGGAAAGCAGAGAGGCGGATGTTGTTCCAACCAGAAATTTGTGACTCCTGAGAGACTCCAAAGCTAACTCATTTGCAGGACAGAGATCTTGTTGGAAAGGTGAATTTACGCCGAATGTGTACTCACAGTGCACATGCACTTGATGCAAGGTTTGCCTTCAGGACTGAACTCTTCCTTCTCTTTGTAAAGGAGACCCTCAAAGATGCAACCTGCAGCAAAAGATGTTAAGCATATTTTATTTAGATATCATTTAAATTCAGTGTATCAAAGCATGTTCTGTTAAGCTCATTAAAGATATTTGTTTTGAAAATGATCCATTGCATTAAAACTGATGAAAAACAGAAACACCAATTGAAAACATAAGCAGATAAGTGAATATAATATCAATGTTTGAATAACAATCAGAAAATACTACAATAAACAGATAGAACTCTGGAAATGTGTAAATTAGGTAATAAAATAAACATTTTAAAAATGCCAAATTATTTTGAGTACAAAGCAGTTAAAATGATTAAAATGCTGCTGTTGATATGTTTTTAAATAAACTCTAAATGAATGAGTACTAAATATGACAGTTTTTACATCTGAACCAGTACTCACTGGGGCAGGTCGGGCAGCACTTTTTTGGGTGGATTTTTGGGTTCTTGCAGTGAATGACACACTGAACCTCCGCCTCTGTGATCACTCCTTCCTGAACAAGGAGCAAAATAATTCATTCAGCTTCACATATCAAGTATAGCATCATACCTTTTTTATTTTCCAACCATTATCTGCTATGACACAGTTTGTATCTTTTCTAACCTCTTATTTTGATCCCCATCATTGATCATTGCATGACAATTATGTTATTTTTATCCAGGCATGAGTTTATCTGTCCTCTGGACTTTTTCCCAGCCTTCCCACTTCATAATTCCCATTCCTATCTGCTACCAGTCACATATATCTCAGAGACTCACCTGACAGCGTCTTGTTATGCAGGGTTTGGTGGAAGTCATCCAGGATACGGAGCTGTTATAGGACCGTCCATCTAACAAGCAGCCTGAAGCAGAGACAGAGAGTTAACGGTTCCATTTATTCTTTCAAATTCTCTTTACCTTCTTAACATTCAGAAATTAACCTGTTGTGGCATGTACGGCATATTCATAGTAATTATGTAACTTTGCAGATATCTCCTACAGGTTTTGGTTGGAAAACAATTGTTTCTGTTCTGGAAACAAAACAGTGGCATTGTTTGTTTCAGGTTGAGCCATGAACACCTAAATGCTTAAACTGGTCTGAGAGAGAAAGCAGCTTTGCAACAATATCCCTAGAACAACACACAATATACATGTGCAGGTTTTACATAAAGTAACTGCTGTAGCTGAGAGTTAAAGTGTGATTTAGAGCAGGAGCTCATCACAGGACAAAAACATAACCACCTCATCCTCCCAGATGTAAATCTCTAATATTACGCTGAGTTTTCTGCAAATGCTTCCAAAGATCATTTACAAACTGCAGGTTCACCAAGAAGAAAATCTGCAAAGGTAAAATGTGATTCATGAACTTCATTATGAACATAAAAGGCAGCAATAAAATGCTTCTAAACTGTATTAGTTATTATTTCTCAAGATATTTTTATTTTCACGTCTCTTATGTCAGGAACTACACATGATATGTAACTGTAGGCTTTCTGGCTGGAAACCAGCATCAGTGCAGGTTGTCTCACTAGAAGATGTGTTGCAAAAACACAAATTGACTCTTGATTCTTATAATTTCTTCAAACTATAGCTTTTTCTAACCCAACTTTCTTTTCTAATCTATTTAAAACCCCTTTATGAAAAATTCTAATACTTTTTCCATGTTAAAGTTAATAAAAAGATTTCTCAAAGTAAAACAATACCAAAGCTGCATAAAATATGTTCTAAAAAAAGGTTTATCTGTTTATCTTAACCTCTATGAAATCTGGATTTGAACAATTCTGAAATATTAGTTACTGGGCCGCTTCAACTTTTCCCTGCAATAAACTCGCATCTCTTGCTAATACATCCTTATTTTTGGGGAACCACTAAAAATATTTTGTGATGAGAATATACAGGCCTTGGAAAAAGTCTTCATACCGTTTCAATTTTTCCACATTTTGTCATGTTGTAACCACACATGTATTGTATTTGTGTTTTATTAGGATTTCAGCTTCTTTCTTTTCTACTTTTTTTCTTATAAATAAAAATCTGAAACCTTTAGCATTATTGTATTCAGTCCTATCTAATCTAACACATTTAGAACATAAAGGCCACATATTAGTAAAACAGTGTATGTGTGTATTTGTTTATTGGAGAACGTTGGTAAATAATAATAATAATTAAAAAACAGCAGGATCAGGGATCTGGTTGTGGATAAGTTTAATTCAGGGTTAATTACCAAACAACCTGCTTTATCCAGGCAGCATATCACCAGTCCCCTGCCAGTCCTCCACAAATCCAGCCTCAGAGCAAAGCATTTAGATGCAGCAGCTACTCTTTACATTACAACCACTCCACTGTCACCCACTTTCCTTTCAGCGCTGAATGAGAAGCCTATTAATTTCATCCCTTTTACAGTAAACGGTCTCAGATCAATGTTTAACTTTTCATAAACTGAAACCTAATCAGAGCCATTGATCTACATTCTGCTTTGTAAAATAAATCCGGAGGTACAATATCACTGCTGCAGGAAGATTTGCAGTAATTTAGAAAAAAGGTTGAGTTCAGGTAACAAAATTCTACTGTTAAAGAACAACACAATGCCTTGAAAAAGCATTCATACATTATGAACTTTGCCCACATGTTATCCTTTTACAATCTGAAGCTTTGATGTATTTTCTTGTGATTTTAGATGAAACGTCAGTCTAATGTCTCTACCAGCTTTGCAGAGACTGAAATGTTTTCATATTTCATATTCAGAATTCGGAGATTAAAGTCAGAACTGTTTTTTTTTTACAGTGGCCCTAATCCTCTTCCATAATGCACACAATTTCAGAGAAAATGTGTATATTTTCTGCACTTGAGAGTGTAAGTGATCATCTAGAGCACTTCATGTTGCAGTGCTACACTACAACATTTTGGCTTGTGGTGTAAAAAAGGCAGTGTCACAACCATCAGGGCATCAATCAGTGTATTGTGATCCTGTCTCAATCTTACACAGAATCAAGAGACCAACTTATAATCAAGTTATTGTAATCAAAATAACTATTTTTGAGTCAAACTATTTCTAATTTATTTGTGGAAATTTACGATAACATTTCCAATAAATGTTATTTTCTTTAATCAAGTAAAAATAAAAAAATAAAAAAGAATTTCTGCAAGACATTTTGTCTTCTAAAAGCAATATCTTGTTGATGGCTTAAACATTAAACGTAGTTAAACAGCTAACAATAACATTGTGTACCCTAATGCAGAGGATCTGTTTAACTAACACAGTTCTAGTAATTGCTTTATTCATTATTTCTCCACTGTGGCATGTATAAACTTGTTTTCAAAAGCAATTTTAGACCACAGTCTTTGTAATAAAGTGACGCAGCCTGACTGGGATTCTCATCAATTGTGAGAATGATTTCATTAAGAAGTGAAAACACTGCAACATGACCGACTGGTGTGTTTCCAGTAGCAAAGACAAAGCAGATTTCATCAGTCAGTCCCAATAAGAAGTGAAGCTGGCCGCAGAGACGATGGAGCGATTTTCTCCACTTCTATTAATGAAGTGCTGAGTCGTAAAACAGAAAGCTGCAAACAAAAAGGTTGTGGCTCCGCAGAAAGCTGGAGGTAAGTGTGAGTGTTTTTATATTTCCATGGAGCCACATGGCTTCTTCATCAAACACATTTTCAAGCAGTAAGGCCATTTTGTTTATTATTTAAAGGTTAAGTTTGGTTGCCAGAAGCTAATAAAGACAGAGCTTCTGGAAGCTCTACAACAATAAACTTAATGCACAAGTAAACATAAAAACCTTTACAGGTTAGTTCCTTAAAAACATGTTTCTTCTGCATCTGAAGAAACATTTGGTTATATTGTTATATTGTTATATTGCCTGAGCTTATTTCAGGTGACTTTATTCATTTTGGCTTTGTCTGAATTTAGTTTTCATCCGATTGATTGTGATTTATTTCAGTGATAAAAGTTACTTTAGACTTAAATGTGAAAATACATAAAAGAAAAACGTTCTGGAAAGAAACATCAAACAGTATTTTTATCATATTGCAGCAATATGATAAAATTGCTTTTATATAGGTACCGAATCTATATAAGTTTTATATAAGAATTGAGGAAATACATGTGTAAAAATATTCCCAGCCTCCCAGTTCAAGTGAGATCTCCCCAGAACTATATCTGATATTAAAATATCTTCTCGTTAGATAGGATTTTGGTTGAGTATGATATACTATTTTTTATTTGATTATTTGGGCATTGTCCTTACCTATGGATGGATTTTGTGCTTTGTTTTTTATTAGCTCGTTCATGTTGTGTTGTGTTTCTTTATATTTTGCACTTGAAGCTGTTGTATTTTAAAGGGCTCTTGAGAGAAATTTAAATGAGGTAAACATTTCCACACACATGCTGTGAATATTTAGCATCCAATACCAACATTTACAGATTCAACTACTTATTAACTTTGTGTTAAGCTATTACATTGTAAATTATAAGAAAGTTCAGAAGAAGATTTAAATACACAACTGATGGTCCTCAGAGATGCTTGAACGATTCTGATCATTAAGACAAAGATCAGAATGATGCTGCCCATGTGGATGGATAAACAAATAAATCCTCTTGGATGATTTCAGACTCATAAAAGTAACTATATTTCTGTTGCTTGTAAACCTGACAGTGAACCCATTCAGCAGCCAAACTGTCTCCACATGCTATAGCTGTGTGTATGTGGCTTCACATGAGGTGAAAAAGCATCCAGATTTACTCCCACAGGTTGCATTGAGGCCTGGCTGTTTGCATGCACTGCAGTAAAGTGTCTCTGAAGGTTTGGTAAATCTGTATGAACTTTATGTTTCTGCATTATAGCAGCTCTCCCCATGAAAGTTCTGCAGCTGCAGATGCCACAGCTGGACAATAAAAGCTCCCAAGTTCATTATCATCATCATTGCTGTTTATTCACCGTCATATCAGGGTCAGAAGACATAGTAATACATGCTCGTCTTACTCTGGATCCGTTAATCTGTCTTACCTTTGCACCGTTCACAGCAGGCGCCAGTCTGTTTCACCACTAGAGCACAGTCATCAGAGACCGGCGGACATTTCTCCTGTTTACAGTCTGCTTTCCCGTCCTGCAGGAGAGAGACAGGAGGAGAGCACTGCTCTGTTATTTTTCATATTTTCCCAACTGTCAAAACTATGACTTTAGTCTAACTATTATATCACATTTTTATCTCTTACATTATTTCCATCATGTTTTATCACTATTGACCATCAGGCCCCCAGTTTTAGTGCTTTTTTTTCCTTCTTCTTAATGTTTAAAAACAGCTTTCATGACCAAAATACCACCTAGTAAAGATGCTTTAAAATGTTCTGGAAAAGCAAACATTCAGGCGTCATGAGGTGCATTGTTAAAGGTAATCATCCCAAACTAATTATTTAATATTCAGTTTTTATTACTCTGACATGACCAACCTTGGGGTTTTGATTTGAAGCACGAGCACAACATAAGCCTTCAATTATTTATATTTTTTCCTCCATATTTAACAAAAAGCCCTTTAAGAATCAATATTTGTGACCTGATGACACTTTTACTAAGTTTGTAGCCTGATGTGGTGCAAATCCTTTTTGTCACATCTTCTCTTGCCGTCCAGATAAAGATAAAAATTCTCTAGATTATTAAGATGCACTGGAAGGAACAGTGCTGTCGCATAAATAGGAACTAAGAAATGATTAGTGATGATATGATTAAGGAAAGTGACAGTTCATTTCCAACCGGGAAACATGGAAAGAGATTGTCACCCTGGTTGCTGCTGGAACACCCAAAATGAACACTTTTTTCCTCTCATGAACTAGTTAATGAATTATATAGATGTTTTTTACTTAACTTTATGTCTGTTGGGGTGGTTTTGTTGTGTTTTGTCGTGCTGTGGCTCTATGAATAGACAAAGCAAGAATAAACTTTGGCTTCAGCCTATCCCTTTTTTGGTAAATTATTGGTTTGTAAAGTAGCTCTGTTTGTAATGCTGCAAATTTACCAAAATAAAGTTCATCTTAAAGTCAGGGATGGAGAAGCTGAAAACCTGGTTAGATTATAAAATAGCTTTTCAGCGCTATATAGATGATTGTTTTAAGTCTATATTTTCTTACTATTGATTAAAACTGGGAAATTATTTAACCTATAACAAGGCATTTACCCATATTATAAGTGAAATAATCTGCCGGTGTTAGTATATTTTCATCAAGCTTACCTGCAGGTTAATTTTTACTTCAAGCATACTGGAATATTTGTACTAGAAACTGGATTAAAATACTCAAGAATTTGTGCTTCTGCAGTGTGACATTTAGCTGTCTGAGCAAACAGATCAGCACCAACAAATGTGCAGGTATGAATGTAGAAGATCAAATTACCTACTCTATGTTTTTTGCAAATTCGCAACTTGGTTTGAATCTTGCAGTCTGAGAAATAAAATATGGTCCAGCCTTGATGCTTCAGCTGTGAATTTTCACACCAGCACAACAAGCCTCCTGTTGCCTCCAGAAACACTGCGCACTGTGTCCGTCAGCATGGCTATCCGCACCGTGGGACCGGTCAAAACCGGCGTCGCTTAATTCTCTCACGTTTCGCACCCAGTTTTTACTGCCATTTTCTTGCCCACTCTGAGTGTGTTTTACTTTACAAACTATGAGTGTTTATAAAGTGGAGGCTGGCAGGACCTGCGGCCCTGCGGCAGGAGGCTCCAACAAAGACTGGATCAAACGAGTGCGAAAATAAACCCGGCCAGTTTTATATAGCTGCAGCTCTCCGAATAAACCCCAACCACACCAAGGTCAGATGATGTCATGACACAAGAGGAGGGAGGAGAGGAACCGAGATGGAAAGAAGCAAATGATGAAGTGCAACAGGTCAGAGGGAAAATGATGACTAGAGGAAAGTGACAAACTCAGGATGAGATTCTGATAAGTTGAAGGTTACTCTGCAAATCTTAAAATTTCTAATACCTGATCAAACTCAAAATCTCATTTTATTACAAATAACAAGGATAAATTATGTCAAAAAACAAGTCAGTTATATGTTAATAAGTTACAATATTCATGAAGAAGAAGAATTAAATGAATGATTAATGTCAGATCTTACCCTGAAGCAAAGGGATTTAAGAATTTTTATTTTTATTTTACAGGATCCATCCATTCATCCATTTTCCTACACCCTTGTCCTTTACTGGGGTCGGGAGTGTTGCTGGTGACTATCTCCAGCAACCCTATTGTTTCGGGCGAGAGGCGGGGTCACCCTGGACAGGTCGCCAGTCTGTCGCAGGGCAACACAGAGACAGACAGGACAAACAACCATGCACACACACACTCACACCAAGGAACAATTTAGAGAGGCCAATTAACCTGACAGTCATGTTTTTGGACTATGGGAGGAAGCCGGAGTACCCAGAGAGAAGCCATCATGCACAGGGAGAACATGCAAACTCCATGCAGAAAGACTGGTAGCATAACATAGTAGCATAACATATCACCAATAAAAGTTAGCAGAACATAAATGGCAATGTTCAAATGTCAGCTGAGCTTAACATCCGGTTACATCTAATGTCCTCTTTTTAGGAGATTAATAAAGTATCCATGTAATCATTTATTTGTCTGGGTAATCGGTTTCACTATAATTGATGCCAAAGGTGAAAGTACTCACCAGGGTCTCATTTAATGTCCAGAAACAGCCATCAGTTTGAGAAAACAACCAGGACATTGTGAAATTAAGAAATCAAGGAAAATATCATAATAAATACCTACATTTAAAAACTAAATAAATTGTGTTTAGCTGTCGATGCAGTTTTTCAAAAAGAGAAGGTAACTATACAGAAGACTGTCAAATAGGATTCTGATTTATAGTCAATTACTGCTAATCTAAAGATGTTCTAACAAAAGAACAAGACGTATGTCACGTTCTCTCTTTTGCTGCACTCATTGACATTTTTAATAGACACCTTTTCCATGTAGGGCAAAATGTTACCAATACAACATGATATTAACATGTTGTAAATCTCAGACATGCTGTAATGTTCTTCAAGCCAGGAGATTTTATTTTTTCTTCTTCTAAATTTCTGTTCACTGCAGCATTTTGGAGTAACTACACTATTGGAAAGAAAGATTGGCCGTGGATGCAGACCCACTAAATGGTGGAAATAAGACAAGTCAAAGTGCAAAACAACTGGAACACCATATTATCAATTGCTGATGAGGTGGTTCCTCAGACCACTGCTGTTTTATAAGCGTAGCCCCGGGCTCAGCCTGTAATTTTAAAGGGAAGCTGGATAAATTAGGAAAGCTACACAGTGGGTATTCAAGGAACTGCAAGGCAAAAGATTTCTATATATATTTAAACCGTAATCATCTATCATGGAAGACAGCTGTAGTTGAGTTTGTGAAACTTTCCCATAGACTGTTTAAGCTGACTGTAGACATTTGGTGAACTTGCTGCTATAACGAAACAACAAGAAGCTTCTGAGTCTTGGTCCTGAGTATCCTTGTCGCAATAAGCAATTAATAGTATGATAAATGAAAACAAGCAAAATAATTCTCATTTGTAAGATTTATTGTTTTTCTCTCTTTCTTCCAAAAACTGGACGACAAAAGTCTCCAGTCTGCTGCTTTGGTCTCAACTAATGCAGTTTTTGAAGGACATTTTGTTTACTTAGACTTTATAATTCATTTTATTTATTGCTTCTGTTATTTTGCTTATTTATTACATGTCAGATACATGTTAGTCTATAACTGGGCAAACAATGTCACATTAAAACCTAAGGAAAAATCTGTAGCCAATTAGACAATCAATTAATTTGCATGTTTTCATAACTTTGGGCCAAAACCTGGAAAAAAATCTATTCTTTTTCAGGAACATGCAACTCCACGCAATCTCCACGCAACCTCAACGCAACCTCCACGCAACCTCCACGCAACCTCCATGCAATCTCCACGCAACCTCAATGTAACCTCCACACAATCTCCACGCAACCTCCACGTAACCTCAACGCAACCTCAACGCAACCTCCACGCAACCTCCACGTATTAATTCCTATCATTAAGACAGAATCAGTTGGAAGCTCCTCCAGTCTAGTGGCAGTGCTGAATAAGAAGCAACACCACATTTCATGTTTTTTGTTAAAATTTCAGTTCAGTTTACTTTTCTCTCTAGTGCACAGTCATGCAGTACTTCCTTTATTTGGGTAAAATCAGCTAAATACATTCACTTCAGTTTGTGGATGTGACAAAGTGGAAAGAACATGATTAGTTGTGCGAAGCACAGCAGCTTTAGGGATAACAAATGTTGGTATTTGTTTGTGTTTACTATTTAAAACCAATTTAAATAGTAAAAACTTGTGAATGTGCCTTTAAATTCTGAAAATCAGCATCTGGAAGGTCATGTCCTCTTTCATCTCTGCACTATTATCCATTAGCAGAGTATTGGTGGTACATGTGACCCACTCTGCTGCGACCCTGGTTGTGCCGGGGTCAGCGGTCACACCGGGTCACCTCGCCTTATAAACACTTGAAATACCACCATGGCACCAAGCCTGCTTGACTGTCTGTGGCAGAGACTGAGACCCTACCCCCACAACACACACAAGCATTAAGAGGGTTAAGGCACTGGTATGCTTATAAGTGGGTGTGTGTCAAAGGGAAAGTGATGCCAGTGGGATGGTCTGTGGTTCTAGAAATCCAGACGTGGCTTTGTTCGACTGCCTGAATTTACAACTTTTACTTTTCTTCACAGTAATCTACTTGACAAACTGTAACCCAAACTCAAAGCTGAACTTTAGTTAATTGGTTAAAACAATCAATCACAAACAATTTAAGCTGCTAAGATGCCGGATTCAACCAAGAACAAGAAACTCCAGAAGTAATCAATTGTTTAAACTCAATCAGTGAAATTGAATAATTTACTAATGTGTTTACTGAATGTAAAAGGTCAAAGTCTATAACCCAGCTGAGCAAAAGCCTTTTACTGTTAGCTGCTCAGCTCCAACACCACATATTCAGACTGGTTCGAGGAAAAGTCTCTAACTGGGAATGAGGACAATATTAAACTCAGGGCAGATATTATACAATTATTTAAAAAAAGAAAGCAGGGGTCATAAAGGTTAGATTATACTGGTTAGCTGGGTTTTTTTAAGACACTGCATTTCCGTAAAACATTGAGTCAAACCTTTGATGGATTGGGTCAAATTTATTCAAAAACCTTAAACGACAAGATTTGAATAAGTGATTATATCCTTGGTTTAGATGATGTAGGTTGTCCTGCAATCCGTTTAATGTTGTTTACTGTTGAAAAACAAAATGTTTCAAAATGCCTTTTGGGACAAAAGTTCTTATAAAAACACTAAAACATAAAATGCTGTACATCTGAGTTACTGAACAATATTTGATCAACATTACTTAGGTTAGCTCAGCCACTTGGAGGTGACAGTGTTCACTGCTTCACCTCATTGTGTTTCTCAATTTAGCTCCACCTTTATTTTCCCCTTTCCTATTTTACCCACATCCATAAATCTCTCCATTCACTTTATCCTGGTTTCCTTTTATATTAGTTCCTGGTTATAATTTTCCACCTAAATCAACCTGAAACTAAATGAAATCTACTGTTATTAATTCATCAAAAACAAGTGATTTTTTTATACAGACACACCTTTTCCAGTGAAATGTGCTTCAAAGAAAGTTGCTGCACAGAACAAAGAAAGATCTGAAGCTTTCATCTTGGAAGCATCCTTTTCCTTTTTACCTTTCCAGGTCTGGTAAAAGGATGGAGAGATAAGGTGGTGTCACCTCATCACCATCAGCCCTTAAATTAAAACCCCATTTACATCCATGGACCGTAACGCCTCTCAACCTCTCAAACCTTAACGGCCTTTTCTGAATGTGACCTTTCACCTCTCGTCCTAAACATAAAAGGTAACAAATACTCAAAGCAGAACTCTAAGGAGACAAATGTAGCTGTGTGTCTTGCTTACTTATGTTTTTCAACAAGTAAGATAATTCATTTAACTTGAAATTAATTGAAGTAGTGTGGGTTGGATTAAAAAAAAAAAGGTCATAATACATGAAAAAAGTCCTGTGAGTTTCAAGAAAGCACATTTAAGAAGAAAGTTAAGAACAGATGCGAAGCAAAGTCTCTGATATCAGAGCTGAAATAGATACAAAGTCATTTCTAAGATTCACTTCCAAAATGTCTCCAAGACCACATCAGTGTCTCACTCAGCTAAACTGGATTTACATGTTATTATTTTCACTGGCAGAGAGAGAAGAGAGATCTTCTATTCACTTTTTTAAAGTAGTAACATAAGGGTAAAAAAAATACACATGTTGGTTGTTCAGGATAAATCAACAAGGAAATAGTTAATCTAAAGTTAGATCTCCACACCATTATCGCTTCACAATCAACAGGAAAGTACGAAGATGTCACTTCAAATCACTTCCTGTTCTGCAACAGTTAGAAAACTTGGCTATTCAGACACGTAATTCTCACTCAATTTTTCACTGGAATATGTCAGAAAAATCTCATTAACTGTGACATTGTCTACATGTCAGGTCAGGTTTATTTGTTTGGCACATTTCAGCAACAAGGCATTTCAAAGTGGTTTACGTCATTAAAACATCATACGGTCATCAATTATGAAAAATGCAATAAACATTACATTTTGTCACATGCTGTCATCAAAATCATCAGGCAAATATACATCAAACATGTTGATCAATGTTCCAGTTACTGCTAATCAAGTCAACTCTAAACAGGTGGTTCCAATTAAAATGAAATCACACGTTTTTTCTTCCACACAATTTGAAAACACTTTGTGTCTTCCCCAAGCCATTGGTGCGCAAAAGCTTAAAAAATGATTTTCCATTTTGGAATTTCTGTAGAATTTTATGAGTTTTACTACAATATTTAACTTGTTATTTAACCTTGCTTCCCATGCCACACTAAAGCTGTAAGGTCATTTAAATAACTGAATTCAAACCATAAATCAAATATTTCATGAAAGAAATTAACACGCACTTATTATGAGCAGGAGACAACAGGTCTCCATTTTGTAGCAAAACCTAACATGGCATTTATGCACATTTATTAGCATTAACATTATAGTAAAAGAGGGTAACAAATAACAGAGCTGCTGTTTTCTTATCAGCTGTCTATCAAGTAAGCCTCCCTCCTGTATCGATCATCTACTCTTTAGGCTGAACAACCTTTGACCTTCCTCACAGATCGATCCCTGCTACCGGGTGTAAAAACTTCCTCACAGAACTCGACTGGAATGTTTGTTTGACCAATTAACGGCCAGCAGGGGCTTTGACCCCTTCAGCTCTTGTTGTCTCTAAGGATGAAATAATGCAAACTACAACACAACTGATCAAAGCTCCCTGCTTTTCACATTTCATTATATTGTGTTTCCCGTCAACATCCGTCTATTAAATAATCCAGTATTTACACTGAGGTTTCATTTGCGATTTCTCTTCTCTTTCTCACAAAACAACCTCTAATCAGCATCTACAGCACAAATATACAGAGTCTCATATTCCAGCTCTGACTTGGGTCATACGGATATTTATTGGAGTCAGTTTCATGAATGCTGCCATGTGAAGAGATTTAAAATCCCTGCTCAAACAAATCTAGAATGAATTGTTTTGCAAAAGTAGAACTGTATTTAGTAACATTGTTTGCTTTGATATTTATGTCAAACATGCAAAATATGTTGGTGAAATGTATATTAATTACACTGTACAACAGAGATATTAGTTAACGAATGACAAAATGTTTGTTTTAAAGTTGAGAAATGTTTTAAACATTGAAAAATACTGATTCTTGTTATTCTCAAATTATTTACTTTATTTTTTAAATACTTTATTTAACTTGGAAAGATCATTTTATTTCAACATTTAACATTCAACATTATTTCTTGACAGCAAAACAGCACAAATAAAACCATTTTTCACAATATAAAAATCACAAAGATAATTGAAATTATAATATCGAGTCCAGCCAACTGCAAACAAAATAAATCAACCAAAGCATGTTTGGTTGATTTATCCTTCCACTTGCAGGATTCAAGTGGAAAAAATGTGCTAGACTGCTGTGAGGTAAAGTTTTAGAAGCTATTTTGTTTCTAATTGTAGTTCTTGTCAGAGCAGTTTGTTTGTCCAGCTGTCAATGCTTTTCATCAGGAATGCAATTAACCAAGCGTGCCGAATCTCTTCATTTTCTTCATTACAATATATCAGAGACTAAACTGCAAATGGCACAAATTAATTTCTTTTAGTCTTTGTTTTCTCATCTCCTCGAATGTCTTTTGTTTGAAGAGTTTGAGGTTTTTCAACCTTTTTTTTCTGTCATCAACAGAAACAGAATTGGATTTTCAGCCACAGCCAAACCTTTAGTCTTATTTTTTCCTTTTAATTTGTAAAATAAATGATATGCAAGCACTTTTTACTTGATTTTATTTCATATCCTGTCCATCAATAGTCTTTATCAGTTTCCCCTTACAAGGTCGCAGGGAGCTGCTGCGTATCTCCAGTGGTCATTGAATAACAGGCAGCGTAGAGGAGAAGTTAGAGTGATCAATAAACCATCCATGTTCCTGGATGTGGGAGGAAAACGGAGAACCTGGAGAGATGAGATCCAAATTCATTGCATGCTGTGGCTTCCTCTAACTAGTTGACCACTGGTTAGTGTAAATTTATTGTCAGTTTGCTGGACAATGTTCATCTTTGTCATTGGTTCACTTCTGTTGCCAACCCAAATCTTGGTACATTCATTCTATGCAAAAAATGTAAGATGCACTACTTAAATCTTAAATTTCACTCATACTGGTCTTAAAAATGGATCAAAATGTCTTAAATTTGAGTTGGTGAAAACTGCAGAAACTCTGTTTCACATTTTTCCCTTTAATTTACACACTTACTAAATGTCAAACAAGTGCCACACAAATATAATTTCTTCCAACAGCATTTGTTCAACATAAACTTGAACTTTAGTTGTTTCTTCTCCTGACAGGGATCCATAAATCCAGCTTTACAGGATTTATGCAGTTCTTTAAAACTGATGCTCATCCACCATTTTGAATTCTTTTTGTCACTGCTAAATTGTTCACCAGAAATAACATTTGCTGACTTAAAAGCTGGTCTAACTGTTCTGACTGAATGGAGGGACACAAACAGGCGTCCGTTTAGGTCCAACATGTTCTGAAAGAACCTCATCTCCATGATGGGATGTGAAGGGGAAAAAAAGAGCCGATCTGGGGGAGAAGGAGGAGAGGAAGAACCGATGAGAGAGTGGAAAAAGACATGCAGATGGACAGACAGATAGACGAGGATGATGAAGAGTGTGACGGAGATGGACTGACTCCTTCCAAGATAACAGATCGTCATGGCGACCCGTCTGTCAATCAGTCTGTCAGCCACATCCACTCTCTGCTGTGCCTCAGCCTGGACATGCACAATGGACTCTCTGTGTCCATACATGTGTGCGTCCATACTCTGGACTCAGAGAGCAGACCCCCCATCTCCTCCTCCTCTGACCCATGTATAAGTGACACTGGAGACCCGGTGGCTCGTTACCCCCCAAAGGGACTTCGTGGTGACATGGGACCCTTTTTGGAAGTGCAGAAATGAGTGTGTTGGTCATGCAACACTGTGAATTTTACCTTTTCTTCCACACAGTTTGGAAAACTGAACTTTATCTTCCATCAAGTCGCAATTATTCAGAAAAAAATGGAACAAACTTAAAAAAAGCCTGGCCTTGGTGTGTGTAAGGTTATGAAGAGTCTATGTGTGTGTAGAGGAAAAGGAGGGGGTGGGGGGCTGATATGTAAGTGTGTGCAGCGGAGGGGTTAAAGTAGAGATGAAAGGGCAGCCATTGCTTGCTGATGACTGACATCATTCAGCAGGACTTTGCTGATGTCTGCCTGATAACACAGAGGACAGCAAAACCTCCCGCAACCAACCAGGAGCCAAACCTGGTTTATGATACACAGGAAGCATCAGAGGTTGGAGTGAAAAAGGTGAATTTGTGTTATTATTCTGTGAGCTTTCTAGATGTAAAGATGAATGTTGCCTTGCAAAAGTGTGGATAACAGCATTATCAAGTGGAAAATTCATGTTTGTTCAATTTCTTTTAAAATTTAAAATAGGAAGAGTGTTGTGCATTCCCCCAAAATAATAAAACTGCATTTAATAGAGATGGGCAATTGATCCAAAATATTAATAATACCAATATCATGTCGGCATCAGTATTGGATTGATGCTTTAGTTCTAAAGCTTTGTATTGTAGTTTTTCGACTTTACCACACAAAAAAAATTGCCTTGATTTGCTTTCAAATAAGAATTTTTTGTGTTTTGTCTATATAGGAAAAATGCATGCATATCATTTTTGTATGCAAAAACATACAAAAATACCTAAAGGCTCCTTGGTATCAGACTGATATCAAAATATGAGGCATTGCACACCTCTGACATTTAAATAAAATCTTACACAACCTGTTTCCTTAAGAAGTCACAAAATTAAGAAGTCTAGAGTTTATCTGTGAATGGATTAATTTTAGCATCAAAGCAGCTGTTCTTTGAAGGTTTTGGAGATTTTCTAGAGAAATCTAGTGAACAAACAACATCATGGAGGAACACAGCAGGGATAAAGCTGCAGAGAGGTTTAACGCAGGGCTAGGCTATAAAACAAATCAACAACAGCAGCGAACTAAAAGATATGGACCTCCACTTAAAATAACGGTCAGGCAAGAAGAGTATTGATCAGAGAAGCAGCCAAGAAGTCCATGGTAACTGGAAAAAATGCAGAACTCCACAAATCAAATGGTAGAATCTTTGAACAGGACAACTATTAATCACTGACTTTATGGATATATGTCAAAAAAAAGGGCACAGCTGAATAAAAACCATAAGAAGTAAGATGAGACATGTAGGGAAACCAGCAAACGTGGATGAAGGCACTCTGGTCTGATGATACCAAAATCCAACTTTCCAACCTTCAAACAAAACCACATGTGTGGTAGAAAATTAGCACTGCTAATCCAGAAAGAGGTTAGAAAGGTGGTGGTAGCATCATGCTGCAGGGACGCTTTTCCTCTGCGAGGTCAGTGAAGCTGGTGAACAAACGTTAATGGAGGTAAATACACAGCAATCCCAGAAGAAAACCTGTTTGAGGCTGCAGAATGCTTGAGTCTGTCACAGATATTCACCTTCCTTTAGAGGTCATATCCATCTGGTAGAAAGGTCTAGTCAAAGTCTAGACGGTTTTCCAAAGTATTCACTCAGTTGAGCTGAAGGCAAGTGCATATAAGGTCTATCTGAACATGCTGAAGTTTGGGGTGAGTGTTTTTTTTTTTTACATAATGTAAAAAGAAAATCCAGGGGTCTAAAACTTTACAATGGCACTTTATAAAAGATAACCAGGACAATCCAGGTAGCCTGGATTCATTTTTGATGCTGTGACAAATATTAACACAACAGAAGTGCCATGCTTCTATTGTCACAAACGTAACGTAACCTTCAAATACAACAGTCAAGATGCCAAGTCTGTACAGAACTGTTTAACATCTGACTCAATCTGTGCAGAACTCAGTTTCTCACACATCTTCTGGACAATCTGCCGGCTTGGCCGGCGTGTGACTCTGTCAGCTGAATGCACTTAGATGATAACTAAACATGCAGATTCTCAAAGTAAACAGCAACTTTCTCCTCCTGATTTGTATGGAAACTGTCAAACAAAGCTGTGGTAACATTTCCACTGTCAGCTGAGAAAAATGCAGCTCAAACTGTTAATTTAGCGGTTCCCGAAATTTCAGCCCGGACCCAGCTGCTGCTTGTCAGACACAATGTGCAAGAGATGATGGGAGAAATAATCACAATTAAAAATTGTTGCCTAAAGCATGTTTTTTAAAGATGGTTGAGGTTGTTTGTCATGTCATTATGTCTCTATTGAGTTTGTTTATTAGCTCATAAGTAAATATCTGCACATTTTGACTAGAGACAGCAGTGGATGAATATTTCTGCTGCTGTGTCAGTAGAAAACTGCTGATCTAAGTCAATGGAAATACTTTTTTTAAGTTTCAGGACTAATAAACAAATATTTTTGATTAAAACAATTTACACACTTTACGGCTTCGATATGATCAATAAACTAGCAACACCTCGTGATGACTTCCAAATCTCCATGAAAACAAAATGTTTCCTTCTGTGTAAATAATGTGTGAAAAGTAAAGGGTGTGAAGATGTTTACTGGTGTCTGAATCTGGATAAAAGCTGTTGGCTTTGTTCATTTTGAGCAAATTAAACAAGCTAGCCAAAACTGACTGTCTTTATTTTGGCTGCATTCAGGCAGCAGCTATGAGCTAAACAAAGTCATACGTCCAAACAACCTCCACACTCAATTGATGAGATACACCTGTTCAACTGGCCAACCACATGACAGAAACCCAATTCATTTAGGCCTCTGTCTGTGGAGAATACAACCTGCTAAAGTTCAAACTGAATATCAAAGTAGACAAAAACCGAAGATTTAGTTGCCAGATGGATTGTTTTGATCTCTCTGGTTAAAGGACAAAATATCCAGTGAGCTGCAGTTCAGTGGATGAAGATACCTCTGAATAATGTCAGCGGTAACAAAGGTAATAATAGTTGAAATGACCATTTTCACAACAACTTACAACTGAGAAATCCCATGAATGAATAAGATGTTGCACCTAAAGCAGATGAGCTCCAGCAGCAGAAAACCAAATCTGGTGCATTTTCTTGGCATCCTTGGGATCTTTTAGATAAAGTCTTATTTAAACTCCATAGCTGCTTGTTTGTTGTTTCTGATCATATGTACATATATATACATTCTTCTTCTGAAGGTTATTTCCAGCAGGATAATACACAAAGCTAAAATCATCTAAAATCATCAAATCAAGAACTAGTTTCTTGAATGTGACAGTGATATCCCCCAATTCCAATGGCTCTAAAAACAAGAAGCAGATGAAAGTGCAGATCATTCTGGGTAAATACAATCAAAACAAATGCAACTGTCTAAATCTAGTAGGAGGAATAGCTTTTGGTCTTTTGCAAAAAAAAAAGAAATCCTACCACTGCTAATCTAATGCCACTCCATTTTTGTTTATGAAATAGGAAGTTCAGTGTCTCGTTATTGGTGTCTAGTTAAAAGCGCAATGTCACCACATTCGAGGGGTGAACAGCTTTTTCAAAATGTTTCGTTTATTTGACAGTGCAGTGAGAAAGCAAACAGCAGCAGCTGAAAATGGAACAGATGGTGCAATTTTGGTTCCCAACTGAACCGAGTTTACCGTATTATCAGGTGTGAAAACACCTTAACTTGTGATGGAAGTCAGAGCACAGATCTGGAATGGATCTGGGACTCATTAAACACACCCCTCAGCATCACACCTCCTTGCTTCCTGTAAGATAAACTCAAGTCAGGTTTTGGCATTTAAAAGCCAAAACTTTTCATTCAGCCAAAAATAAAGCAGTGACCAGAAAAGCTTCTCTGGTCCGGTCCGTTCTCATCCTCAGAAACAAAGAGCTCTGCAGCAGTATTGGGGGATGTGGGGTCAAAGAGCACATGTTCCGGGAAAGAGTTGTCTCCCAACATTTTGTTGGTCTGTTTTAACAACTGCACCAAGGCAGGATAATGGGCACGCCTGGAAAAAAGAAACAATACCCACTTTGTATTTCACTGCAAGGAAAAGCTGCATCATGACATTTGATTTTGTTTTAAATTACAAACTGTGAACTGATGCAATTTGATGCCAGAGTTTATCATCTAATCAAATCATTCTGTCACGAAAGACCAGCTGAAACTGTTCAGCCACGTTTGCAATCTTCCGATAAAACGATCAACTCTGCAAATATTCCTATCAGTGCAAAAGGAGTTCATGTCATTCACTCAGCCGGAACGGAAACACCAAGTTATACATTAAAGAGACCAGAACAAACAGAGGAGGTTTGATCACTTGGCATTCATTAATGTGAGCAGAGCAAACAAAACAGGTTCCTACCAGGCAGACGCAGGTGATGCAGGGGTTGTCGGTGATGTTGGGGATGTGCAGGACTTCTCCTTCATTGTCACAGCTGGCTTCAGTGCCTGTGAAGGACAGAATAGTGAGGAGCATTCCTAATTCAAGTGTTAGAAATGCTCCTCACTACAGAACTATATAGAAATGGTTCTGTAATTTCTATATCTTCACTTATCCAGATAAAACCCTACCTATAATGCCAAGAGAAAGTGACATTATCATCCCAGAACTGTTTTTAAAACTCAGTGTAAATTTGTTCAACTTTCCTCCAGTATGTCATTCATCTGTCCAGGTAAAAGGAGTGACATTTGAACCCAGGTCTTAAAAGCACAAGTCAGTCACTTTGTTACGAGTACAAATGTAACCTGAACCAACGAGGGGAAACGACGCCAAACACATGCGTTTAATGGTTTGAAGCATACAGATGTCAACTTCTCAGAGCGCAGCGGTTCATGCAGAAAGAAATCTGCTCCAGACTGACTGCTCTGATGTTTACTCATGCGTCTGATCTGAGTACTCCCCCTCCTCACGGTGACAGAGATGGGAAAATATTATTGGATGGAAACGAGATGATGCATAGCCACAGATGTGGAAGTGATATAAAGATGTGGTTGCAACTTTGTTCTCGTTAAGCCAAGGTTTCCAGGGAAAGATTATACAGCATCTGAACCAAACGATGAGAGGCCAATTTGTAGCAGAGACAACCCAAAGAAATCATCTTTGATGTTCCTGTGAAAGGATTTGGTTGACGGCTGAACCACAACTTACTGATAATTAAAAACCATCCACTTCTTAAAACTGAAACTGGAATTGAGGTAATTTATAAAGTTGGACAATTGCATGCAATAAATGTATAGTCTGCATATTTATTTATTTTTCTGCTTTTATTCACTTGCATATCCATTTGTAGTGAAGTCATGCTGTCACTCAGGTCGTCCCTGCTGCTGATTAAACTGTTTCTGAACAGTTTAACATGCAGTGTGCAGAAACTACTTATTACTTGAAATGATCATTTTCATGTTTGACATTGGCATGGATGAATGACTTTACGATGTTTGACACATTTATTGGCACACTTGGTGAAAAATATGTTGATAAAAATGTGTTCCATGTTCTCCCCAGACAGTAATAGACAATAATATATGTGACATTAAGAAATCACTTGTGCCTCCTATTAATCCCCAGAAAATGCATACACTTAAAGCATTTTCTAAATGTAACTTTCTTTAGTTAACCAAAGTGCTTAATAGCTTTCAATAGTTATTTTTTTCTTTAAATACCAGAACATTTTCAAACTAAAATCTGGAGATATTTACAGTAAAGAAATAAAAGAAATGGGTTACCACTGGATCTTTAAGCAGGAAAATAATCCAAAACATGTGACCAAATAAACACTAACGGTTCACCAGACACAAAATGTACAATTTTCTATGGTTACCTCAGTTCCCAATTGAAAAATGTAAAACAGGAAAGTCCAGCTCTTTTCCTACAACTTTTAGATGCAGCCCTGCTCCAACGCACCTGAATCAAATGAATGACTCATTAGCAGCCCTCTGCAGAGGTGAATGACAGATGAGGTAATTCAGTCATTCGATAAAAGTTTCTTGGAGAAGAAATACATCCAAAAGTTGCAGGACAGTAGTTCTTGAAAACTGGAGTTGGACACCCACGATCAGATTGTCTCAACAGAAGTAGCCAAAGCCTTGTGAAATGTTATAGGAGAACACAAAGTCCTCTCGAAATGAGGAAAGAGAGGGCTGTACAAAGTTTTAACAGCAGGGGTGCCAATGAGTGTGGCACCACTAATTCTGGTGAAAACAATTATTTACTTCAATTTGATTTTTTTTCCCCCACTACTAAACATATTCTCTCAAAATAAAAGTTGATGTTCCCTACTTTTCCAGTGTGAAATCATGCTACTGCAATAAAATATTTAGTATTTTAAAGATCTTTGTACACCTTTTACCCATGGGACCAATGAGAGTGGAAGTTGCTGTAAAAGTGTTTAACTTTAGTGGCAGTTCTGACCAAATTATCCTCTCTGGGGAATCTATGTAGAATAAAAGCCAATAATTCCCATTATGACTCATGTAAACATCTGATTCTGAATCACACAGCCAATGCAATCAAACTGTCGTGTTTTCCTGAGGCTTCCATCACTTTGACTCCCTGAAGTAAAATCTTCATTCACTTCTTCAAACTGAAGTCGCAATAAATGACTTCAGTTTGCACCACTGCCTCTTATGTAGGGGATTAACAGCGTCTCCATCAAGAAAACTTACAATTAATCTGAGATCTACTTATAAAGTGATGAAAATCTCAATATTCTCTAGGAAGTCATGCTGCTACATAGACACTGTAAAGGTTAAAACATTTTGAGCAACATGGGTCAATTCTTTTTATCTTTGTGCTGTAACCTCTGCCCCGATGTCCCTTTAGTTTGAGGAAATTATGATGGATCAGGAGTTAACCATTTCCTGAACCCACATCCCAAACTAAAGCAACGTGTACAGAGTTTGAGTCGGACCAACATTCAGCATTTAAAGGGGAGATTTTCAGGTCATTCACTGATCTGTGACGACAATAAACAAAATTGCCAATCAAACGATTTGGTCTGTTCACATTAACAACATTGATTAGAAACTGGACCTTTTTCTATCGTGGAGGGATTCCTGTAGTAACGAGTCGGGCTGTCTGAGTTCGGCAGTAAAAACCAGCCTGTGGATTCGGGCAGAGCAGACAAACCCTGCCGACTCCACCACCACTGTAAAATTTACAACCTTCGAGCATAATTAAAATTGCAGGGTTGTAAGTGTTGGGGGGGTAAACGAGGGCGGGGAGGCACTGGGGATCCATCTGGGACCCGAAAACTCTTAGTGTCTTGTTATTCAAGTGTTGTGTTTGTCTTTTCCTCACAGATTTCTTTAAAGGTTACGCTGATTTTACCTCAGACCTATACACTCATCAAGCTGAGCAAATTATTTACATTCTCTGACCTTTATTTAACCAGGACATCAATAAAGATTAAAATCTCTTTCTTACATTAAACTGAAACTACCTCGAGCAGAAGAGAATAAAAAACAAAGACCAAATTGTCTTTGTGGGTTAATGCTAATTACTTAAAAATACAACTTTCTTCATTGGTTGCTCTGACAGGAGGTGTTGCTCTTACTTCAACAGCTCCTTTTTTCTACGTCCCACTGAGGAGCTTGAACTAGTTAAAGAAGGGAATCTGAAAAAGGAATCGACTGAGCCAACTAAATGAACTACAGGTGGAAGAATTTAACACTACAGCTAAATTCTGGAGGGTAAAGAAAACCACATAAATACATATTTTTGAAGGGGAAGAATTCAGAAAAATAATGAGAACAGGAGACCATCACCTCTATATAGACAGACACTGCTTTTTCAACAGATTTGAACAAAAACAGTTTTGTAACTAAACTTTGGATTACTGCTTTTGATAATTATAAATAAAGGATTAAAATCTGTGCAGTTCTGTTTAGAATCTCCAGCATTTTATTATTGCCTTGCACAAGTCAAACTTTGACTTTCTAGTCAATCTGGGACTTCAAGATGCTTTCATACAATAGTGTTGAACCACAAATAACTCAAAGTTGTTGATTACAGCAACTTTGAGTTGAGTTTATAAAGTTTCAATAATCTTTTAAACTTTATTTGAGACTTTGGGGTAAATTTTCCCTATTTAGTTGTGCAAACAGTTTGATTTAAATTATTCATGCAGGTGCTTTGTTGTGAAGTGCATTTAGACCAGAAATGTTGTACTTTTGATCACTGAGAATCCTGCAGAGAACAGAATGACCTTCATTTCCACCTGTTGCACTGCCACAGGTGTACTAAGATGAACTGCTTCTGCTCTTATTGGGCAGAGATCAGGTCTACTGTTTGTCTTTTGGTAACTGTAAGTCTCAGCAAACAATAGAAAACTCTGAGGTTCCCCAGGGTTCTATTCTTAGACTACTTTTACTTAACATTTGTTGTTCAGATTATGTTTCTCAGCATATTTCTATGCTGATGAGACACAAATGTATATTTGTATATAAAAAAAACACTAAACATACAACAATCTTGGTGTGATGGACTCAAACTTGAATTCTAACAATCTCATAAAATCTCTGAGTTTTTCCTGACAGCACAGGATTCAAAAACTGGTGCATAATGTTGTGTTTGGTAAGTTATATTTTTGTAAAGGTGTCTAACAAATCATTGTAAAATCAATTGCTTGTTAATGAGGCAGGTGCAGCTCATGAAGCCCTGACCAACACTAGGAAAATGGTTTCGTGTTCAAACTCATTTTAATGATCTTAAGGTTGCTGAAATGACTTGGGTCTGAATATTATTCAGAGATGTTGGTCAAATATGATCGATTTTGACCCCAAAGGTCAAAATATACTAAAACATCTTACCCTGCTTTGCCTAAGGACTTCTGCTGAAAATATTTGAAATGGGAGAAGGAATCTGTTTATCTGATTCAGATAGACTGTCAGGTTTGCCAAGGAAGGCCCAGCTGATACATATTTTACTCTCATCTTCATGTGTTGAGTCAGACAGAGGGACGACTGCCAAAATATGGAGGACACATAAAAACTGTTATCGAGTTTGGATCTCGGAAGCTCTAAGTTGGTCCTGAGAGCTTCTGGTTTTTATATTCTTGGAATTAAAAAACATCAACTAAGCCAAATTGAGTCTTGGAAACTAGAAGAAAAATAACTAAATGAATCTGATGCATTTTCAGATCATTAAAAGCCACAGAGGCACAAGTCCTATCAGTGGTGAAGCTGTCAAGAATCCTGCAACACTTCATCAATTTTTCATCCACGCTGCATGTGATTCTCTAAAACCTCTGCAGTGCTGCAAAAAAAGTGGCTGTCAGACGGAGAGCAAGCGTTCAACAGACACAAAGACGCAGGAAAGTCTTGAGGATGAAGGACAGAAAAGCGGTTGAATCTTCACAGCCTGTTCTTAACTAAAAACGATGTAATTATAACCTCCAAGTGGCACAAACTATAATTTCAGTAAAGATCACAAGTTAACAGGGACCTTTTATCCTGAAGATTCAAATTATTGAGTCCCTTTTTTTAAAGTTATTAAGTAAATAGTACAGAAATGTTGATGTACACGCGATGGGAGAGAGAAATAAAACAAACTTCATTCCTTCCGCAGGACGCAGAGGGGATGGTTTTGGTGTCACCGAACTTCACTGATTCTCTGTGAAGATCCAAGATTTCAATTATCTTAGTGTGATATTATGATTAACACTAAAAGATTAAGACAACAAATTGGCTGTGTCTTACTGAATCAAATCGCATGCGTCTCTTTGTTATAAATAAACGTGTTTAACCAGGATCTTGTTTATTTGTTGATTCCCATGGTGATCATGCGCCGACCTGCAGGCGAATGCCGAGAGATCGTACCCAGAACTTCACCGCCAAATTACCGCTGATGAAAAACACCGAGAGGCTGCAGGGTTGGTGCGCTGAAGGCTGCAGGAGCGCAGAGACGCGGCAGCAGACTAAATAACCGGCGGTTTGCAGGAGATTTTCTTACGCGCAGTGGGTGTTGTGATGTGTTATTATGAAGCCATTTGATCCTTTTAATCTTACCTGTAATTAGCGGAGAGGAAGAGCGGGGCGTTTGTAGAAGCCACAAAAAGCAGAGGAAAACCCTACAGGTGGACCGGGAGAAAGGGTTCAAGCAGCGGGGCGACATCATCGGGTTGCTCCAGGAAGACAGGACCAAAAAGTTTGGATACACAAAAATATTCCAATTTAAAAAATTAATCAGAAGTCCACAACAAGAGTCTGCCTTGCAACCAGCACAGAGACTCCCCAGCTTGTTAGCTTGCTCTGAAATGCGGAGCGACAATCAGACAGACGCGCGGTAATGACAGCGACATTAAAATGACAAAGACGCGCCTGCAGGCAGGAGACAGCGCGTCTGCACAGGTCCTGCTGGGGAAACTGAGTCCATTGTGAGCTTAAAGTCATTTATGAGGAAAAGAACAGTCACAAGTCCAATTCATGAGTGTCCATAGAGAAGTCGTGGAGCGCACTAAGCTTTAAAAATAGTAATAGTGGGGAAAAAATCCTAAATCTGAGGCAAAAATTCCGTTTTACGCACTGATGCTCGATGTTTGTCTGTTCAGGACTGCATGCAGCCTCCGTGTCTGCGCGGTGTTAAAAGCCGACCTGCTTCCACTCCTCTGATATTAAAGCGGACCTCTGGTGTCGGAGCGCACCGCGGAGCCAGAAAGTCCTGCCTCCTCTGCGCAGCCCGGGTCCTCCCTTCCTCCCTCTGGCTTCCAGACCTCTGCGAACCTCAGTCAGACGCAGTCTGTGGTCCGCTGCTTCAGATCTGCAGCTCCACGCCTCAGTTTGTTACTGCGCCGAGGTTTTAATAATGACAGCGGACCCGCTTCTGTTTGCCAGCTACTGAAGCTCTGCGCTAAAACCAAGGAAAGAAAGAAAGAAAAAAAAAACTTTTGGCTTAAATAAACAATGGACCCCGCTATAATTTTTTTATGTTTTGATTAATATACATTTACATATTTTGTAAATGATTGCAACATTGCAACATTTATTTAATGAGCTGTATACAACAGCAAAGTAAAACTTGATAAGTTGGCCAATTTTGCAAAAAAAAGGGATGCATTCATTTCAGAAATTTTATGTAAATAATGATTATCCTAATTATTTCTTCAGCTAGATGCCAGAATAAAAATTTGATTTGATTCATAAGTTTTTGTATTTTATTTCAAGACAGAATCTTAGATACACTTTGATAGTGACGTCATGGTTTTGTAAGCTTCTTATAGGTTAGTTTACGATTTTTCAGTTTTTCAATAAAGGCACCAATTCTCCACTTCCTTGCGTGACATCATGGGAAAAAATCACGAAATAAGCCAAGTTATCAGAAAGAAAAATGAACAAGTATTCATGCACCTTCAGATTTCTGAAAGTGTCACAGTTTCAAGCAGTTTTTTTGCTGCAAATCACATGGCACCTTCCAGCCATCATAATCTTCAGGAAGAAAACGGGTAATCTGTCCCACAACCCAATGCAAAAGACCTTAGAAAAATGGTGGTTGGAGCAGGAAAAGTCATTGCACATTAAAACAAATCCTGTTCTTGCATGGGCTGAAAAGCCACTCACTGAAGAAGAAGTCAGTATTCCAAAAGCACCAGCGAAAGTTTGGAAATATGACATGAAGGAAGAGCTTCAGTGATGGACGTCATGTGATCAAATTATTCTAAAATTGAAAATGGTCTTACTAATTCTGGCATTTAGAAAATAGAAGTCATTTTAATAGCTGACTTAGGACAGCAAAAGTTGATATGGTTTGAATTTGGTAAGGACAAAAAAATGTGTGCTTTACCTTTAATCCTGTAAAAAATATGAACATAAAGTTTTTTTTTCTGTTAAAGCCTTTTTATTGTTAGAATTATTTTTGATCAGCTCCAATAGCAACTCACTTATTAAAACTTCTGAAACTTTCACATTATTTTTGGTTTTGGTGCACCACCCCAAATTTATTTGTGGCCCCAGCTGGCCATCCATTAAAGAACCTTATGGGGCCCCTAAAAAAGGAAGTGTGCAAAACCACTTCCAACAAGCTATTTACAAAGGAGATGTATTTCTGACTTGATTTCAAATATTCATAAACAAGTTGTTGCTTTGTTCAAAGAATTTTAATGATAAGGTAGAAATAATCATGTGCTAAGTATGACTTGATAATAATATGTTTTTAACCTTCCCAACAACTCTCCTGTCTCATTTCATGGTTTTATCCTGCACAGACTGGCTGCTGTCCCAGTTTTAAAAAAGTTTGATTTATTCCCCTTTGGTTTGGCCACCTGTTCTTAGACCTCCATGTGTTTTCAAAGTCGTGTTTATGCTTCTAGAGTCTTATTATTTTGAAACAAATTTTATTTCAGATTTGTTTAAAATCACCTAATTTGTGTTTGAAGCTTCTAAGCATTTAAAGATGTTAAGCATGTCATTAATAACAGCGAGGGCGGAGAGCTAGATTTTTGTTCTAGATCTGAAATAAAGAATTTATGAGGTAATTTGAGAACAAAACAGCTTTTAGATACAGAGTAGATAATATCTACTGTGTCTGGTAGAGTTTATGTTTTCAGTCAACATAGAATAAAAAGCACTAGACTCTATATGTTCTTGTGTTTCTGCATTTGACATAGAAGAAATATATAGATTAGCTTAAAATGTTCTACAATCTGCACACATTGAGGCCTGGTGTGGTGAAGGAGCTTAAGTAGAGCTGCTGCTTCTTCTTACCAACAGCAAGTGATCCTAGAATCTGATCCCACTAGCAGAAACTGTTGCTGGGACTATTTTTCACTTCTGAGCTACAGGGTGTCAGAAAGGGAAGTGAGTTTTTGTGTCATTGAATGGTGGAAGAATGAATGGACAGATGTTGCACCCATCACCCTAAATCATCCAATCTGAACTCTGGACATGGTTCAATTTCACTGGAATTGATTTAGCTAGTTTAGTCAACTGACTCCTTTTGATGCGGCGGAGCAGCAGCTTTACTTTGGTTTCCCTCTGGATGACGGAGCTCCTCACCCTTTCTCTAAGGTTGAGTCCAGCCATCCTGTGGAGGACGTTCATTTTACCCACCATCAGTTTAGTAATTTATTAATGGAGATTTTAGATTTCCCAAGAAACAAAAGTCTCATTTTTAGCTCAATAGACACATCTAATCTATTTTGTCCAATCACAGATTGTAAACCAATCACAGATTTATTTTTTCTAACTAAACAGTGTTTTTAGTATTACTGTGTTGATCAATAATATACAACAAATCCAAGTCTCTCCAAGTTTCTAATTCCAAGTTTCCGAGTTTTCTTTTTGCTAATTTTTAACTTTTGGAGCTCAGACATTTCCTCTTTTTTTCTAGAAAATTTCGGAGATTAATCTTTGGTGGAAATTTACTCCCCCTATTTCCCTGCGGTCGTACGCAGTTGTACTGATTCGATTTCTGTCCCCCAAAGAAATAATTGATTCCAGTGATTTTAACAATTGGTTGAACAATTTTTAACAAAACTTCTGCTTATTTCTGTCATCTTAGTTCTTTTTCTTCACTAGATACAAATAAACTCAGCATTTCTGAAACTGAGTTGCATCTTTGCTATGCAATAAAATGCATATTATTCTGCCGTGGTTGTTTAAGGACTGGGAAGCCTTTGCTACCAATACTATTTGTGGAAAAGTTCACTATATTGATGTTATGAAACTGATCTTCCTCAGTGGTCATGTCACAGCAAAATATGAGGCAGGCAATAATATAAAGGCAAAAACATGGCATTGAGAGGAGATAGAGGACAAAGCAAGAAGCCTCTTCAAACTCAATATGCTGTTTCACAATGCAAATTTAAGCACCATGTTCTTATAAATCAGCAGGCTGGAGACAACATTTAAGTTGTTTCTGACACACAAGGCAGGCTGCTTGACTGCCTCTGTGTTTGTGTGCGTCTGGCCTCTTTAAAGTGAAGCCCATCAGAAGCTCAGACGGGGAGGAAAAGCGAGTCTTCAAAGAAATAATTAGGACCCACCCAGCAGCTTTTAACTGAGTGTCAGATGCTGCACGCTGGAAGCACCACAGGGCTGGCTGAGGTGTGAGTGTGTGAAGAAGAGACGGCTGCAGGGAGGCTCAAAGGAAAATGGCTCTGTGATGTAGAGAGAAGAAAATGAAAGCTTAGGTTTTAAGAAGAAAAAGACAATGTGAAGAAAGAAAACAAGAAAAGCACCATGCCTTATGGCAAATGGGTAAGGTTTGGTTATAGGAATATTAACCACTAGATGGCAACAGAGAAAGGTTGACCTGATCTGACCACAAGATTCTCACATGCTATGTAGCAAGAAAACTTTCACACGTGGTCACATAAACGTGGAAGGATGAAAGAAGAGGGACACTAAATCCATGCCTGTGGGTTCTAGGGTCAGTGACATAAACGTGTAAATATGTGCGGCAGAAAAAAAAATTGTTGTCTCTTCACAGAAAGTCAAACAGTTATGGAGATTTTACAATTATTTAAAAGATGGCTAAACTTTCTGAGATAAATCATCCAAAAAGAGAAGAAAAACAAGCATATAAACTGGAGTTCCACATTTTATTTTACTTCCATTTGGTCCCAAGTGCTTAAAAAACGCACCCAGCCAAAACATTCATGTTTTTTTTGTCAGGAAAATGAGGCATTTCAAAAACATTTCGATTGTTAAGCCACATTCGACTGTTAGATTACCGAGCAACCCCAGCTCAACTGCAGGACAATTGGTCGGCTGGTTTTACCACTGCAGGTGCTGAGCAGTGGCTGCTGTACAAGGGGAAAGACAAGCACTTTGTTGGCTTATCATTCAGCAGCCATTTACTGAATCCTTGTGCTTTTCAAAGATGTACAGTTGTATAATTGCACTTCTGTTTGCAACCATTTTCACACGTGAGTGTAAAGGTTGAGTTGAGCCATTAGTAGTTTGTTTAGAGTTAAAGTGATAAGAGACCCTAAAACTGCTCATTTTGAAGAGCTCAAAATAGGCAAAATGATTTTGTGCAAAAAGTCTGAGACATGTTTTCTGTAGCCCACAGACCTATCCTAACCTGATCAAGGAAGCACAATAGGTCACATTTAAAGGAAATTACATTTGAGAAGTGGAGATCTTAAGACTATAGATTCGTAGGGAATGTTCCTTTTTGGGTTGTCTTAATCATGTGGGAATTACCTGAGGTCATGACACTTTGTAATGTTTCTACTGCCTGCAGACGGGAGCCGGAGCTCCCAGCAGCTCTGAGGTCAAAGCCCCCTGCAGCCGGTGGGTCTGCCTCTGGGACGCGGTAGGGGGAGAAGCTGGACTGGCTCTTTAAACACTGGAACCTGAGTTTAAATTGAATTCCTAGTCATGGGTTCTGGCATCAGAAAAGCCCACAGTGTAAGGGAATCACTTTCCCACAAAGAGTGAACATAAAGCTCAGAGTTGACTCATCCAACACAAACTTGGCTGCTGCATTTTAAATAAAAGCTTCATGTGAACTCGCAGTATGCAGACAGCTGCCACTAGGGCATCATTTGTCATTTTATA
This sequence comes from Phalloptychus januarius, assembly GCA_902982915.1. Lineage (NCBI taxonomy): Eukaryota > Metazoa > Chordata > Actinopteri > Cyprinodontiformes > Poeciliidae > Phalloptychus > Phalloptychus januarius. The sequence goes on along the minus strand of CADWAE010000066.1, from coordinate 1,674,541 downwards.
TTAGAGTAAAGAATAAATAGAAGGCTCTTAAATAAGATTGAAAAACTAAGTAAAAACACAAAATGTAGCTTTATAATTAGATTCTTTAGATGGAGATGGGAAGTACGACTGTGAAAGGACGACATCAATGCATTTAAAAACAAATATTTGGCAGAGAACAATAAAAATGCACAAAAATACATAAAAATTTGCTTGTGCACGTCTATTAAATTTGTCTATTTAATAGACATGCACCTGCCTGTCTATTAAATATGTAACTGCATGAATCTATTTAACACAGAAAGAAATGCTGCTTTTGCGTTTGATCAGCCGACTTCATGTTGCTATTTCTATGACAGTTCTGCAAACATGTCAAAAATGCATTTGTTCTTTGTCGTGAAGAACAAAGAACAAATTAGTTTACGAAGTTTCCCACTTCGTAAACTAATCCCTCTGCAGGACAAATGTTAGTTATCTCAGTTAGTTGAGTAATATGTCTGACTGAGTGAACATCCTCCGTCAGACAGAGTTGGGTGGAGCTACGCAATAAAAACAAATTGCATCATTTAACTGTTCACAGTTTACATCTCTGTAAGTGAGAAAACTGTAGATATTCAAGATGTTTATGGAGCTTTTTACGAATGACCTCTTATTTTCACAACACACAACACCACCCTGGAAACTGGATATAAAGTGTAAATGAGCTTCGCAGAAGGTTGGATGCTTTGAGCGTGTAACAGTGCTGATTTTTCTGCTGCTATCAGAGGGCAAGATGTTTTCAAATTAATGTAGAACCTATGGGATCCACCATACTGCTGGTTTTACAAGCTTTTTGCAGGAGCACAGCCCCAGACTTAATCTTTTGGCCCGTCTCCCTGCAGTCGGACAGAAGCCACGTATTTGCAGGAAAGGACGGTTCACAGGAAGGAAGCCAGGAATGCTTTTCTTTCAGGTTTCATGGGCTCAGAGGTCATGAAAGTCATACAGCACATAACTGACTTTTTAAAACCTCAGCTCAAGTAAGAAAAAGAAAAACAGTTAAATTGCTGCAGAGGGGAAGGGAGAGGGGGTTTCCCTGTGTGATTTTGAGAAAGCTCAGTTTTCAGATCGTTACCTCCAGCTCTGGACCGAGACTGGAAAGTGGGCAAAGTCTCTCACAAGCAATGACCTCCTTACATTGAATGAAATGGAAAACAAGCTCAGACTATTTACCATTCAGGGCCATAATAATAATTTAATAACTAGTGATTTAATGAGCTGATAAAGTCCTTCAGATGATAACCTCACTTTTGCAAATCTCTCAGGACTAAAACTGCTTTGGTTTTAGTCCTGAGACTAAAACTGCTTTTAGTCTCAGGACTAAAAGTCGACAACATGTAAAATATCGGATCCATCGACCTGGAAGGGACCTCAGGCTGTATTTAAGACAGCAACAGATTGAACTGTGAACTTCAGCTTCCTTTAACGCCTTCACAGCTGCATCCAATCAGGCAATTAACATGCTGCAGTCAAAGAACCACCCAAACATTTACACTGTCCCTGACGGGGCCAGCAGTGATTCACAGCAGTTGGAAAGTCAGAAAGTAATGTAGGAGGAAATTTATCTTCACATATGATAAAACCTTATGGACAGTTTGTCCTACAAGGAACAAGAAGTCAGGATAAATGTCTGTGCAGCAGTTGCAGCTGGTTTGAACCAGTCTGATCTAAAGTCTCTGACCCGCTCTGTGTTTGAAATTTACGTCCAGAGATAATCCACATTCATGCTTCCCATAGTTAAAGTATGAGCCTTCAGTTTTTATAGCTTTGATAGTGATAAGGAGACACACAGCAATAAGATGTTGCAAGAAAACTTACAGAAATGTGGAGCAAAACGTTGTAAAAAGACAGAGAGAGGAAGGAAGAAATGAAGGAAGAGAGGACGGATTGTTGCATGGACGGACAGATGGACGGATGGGCAGAAGACAGAATACATTTCTATGGTAAATACCTAAGCCAATATTTAACAGATCATCCTAATCAAATGAAACATTAAGTAGAAATGATGACATCATAGGTAAAAAATTAAATTGGAGAAAGATAAAAATCTTGAAGCTGTTTGATGGAATAAAAGCATAACTTTGTAATGCTACTGATAAAACTAGGTAATTTTCTTGGAACATGGGATCAGCATCATTCAAACAAACAAAAAAAAAAGAAGAAAATCTATTCATCTTTTAAAATTAAAAACTTTTGAACCTGCATCAACTCTGGAGCAAGACAAGTACAGTGCCACAATTATCTAATCCATCATGTTTACACCTTAAACCTGGTGAGACGAACATAAGCTGCAAAATAAAACCCAAAGAATTACATGTGCGCCTCTAAATCCAGACCCTGCTTATCCAGACCGCTGCTGAGGATCTGCAGCTTTCTGATTGTTGACATCTTGTTTGATGTTCTGGTAACAGCTGGGTGTGTGCAGCCTGGCCTCAGAGTTGAGGTGATTTACTGGACACAAGTGTGAAACCTGGGAGAAGTTGGTGAATCTAAAAGACAAACATTCAAAACAGACATCAAAGGAAAAACAAGAGGAAGAAATTGAAGCAACCAAAAATCATAAAGAAGCAAACTGAGTAAAAAAAACAAAAAACTAAATGTTTAATCTCTTAAGCTACTTAAATATTTTTGCAGCAAACAAGACTTCACTGAGAATATCCTCAGCAAGAGGGCAGAGCAGAAAAAGTTGGGTTTAGAAAATATTTTGTAACATTTCCATGGAGGGAACCAACATGTCCTCCTACCCAGAGATTCACTCCAGCTGAGGGTGAATTCACTCCAGCCCTGTTTAGCCCACTTCAATTGAACCTTTGTTTGTTTGACTAGAAAGTCCAGTTCTTTTGACGAGGTGTGATAGTGGAATTGAACTCTGATGCAAACCAAAAAGCGAACTCTGGTCCTCCTACAAACCCCAGTCTCGGTTTGGTTGAAGTGAACTCTGGTGTGGTTTGAATGCATGTGAATGCCAAGAGAATTGGCATTCACATGCTCTAAAAGGAGGAAGTGGACGACAGCACATGGCATTCTGGGTAAATACAACCAAAACAAACATGTGAATCTATCGCTAGCGGTTTTTTTCAGACATAAGAAAAACCGTACAACTAATTAAACCTAATTCAACTCCATGTTTGTGAACATTTTGTGATGAAGGAAGATGTGCTCAGTGTCTCCTTCACATCCTCACTGAGGTTTTGAGACGTTTCATTCAGTAGTTCTTAGGGCAGTGCTACCACAGGCCAGGGGGAGACCAGGTTGCTAACAGGGTTTGGTTTGTTTGACAAGGCGCAGTGTGAAAGTGAACCACACCAGCAACTGAACCAAGTTTACCAGACAGTCAGTAGTGAAAACACTCGAGGGCTGAGCCGGTGTCTCATTTCTTTGGCCTTGATCCATATTTCATAAACATACAAGACTTGGTTTTTTGGTTCTTAATGCAATTGAACCAAAGAAGTAGGAAGCTGTTTTGCTGCTCTACTCTCTCTGTACCTCAACAGGGCAGAACAAATGACTGAAGAGCCAATCCACTCCACCCACCCATCTTTATATTTATCCATCACACTTAACACTAAGACACTTGAATGCCTCTCAGGGTTCAATTCAGGGTTGAGGGAGCCAGACTCATTTTATTAACATTTTTATTTTAGGATGTTTTACTCAAACCAGCATTGATTTTATTTTATTTTATTTCATTTATTTTTTTGCATGAAATCCATAAACTACAAAAGACATTCAAGAGACAGTCTGAGAGAAATGTGGGGAGTTTAAGATAAACTTAACTGATTAAATAAAACTTGTATTGAATTGGAATAGATGCATTTGAGTTCTTTAACTATCCACACTTTCATTAAGCCAGATTTCTGAGGCAAACCAGATGTTTGGGATAATTTTAAGCTTGAATGACTTAAAAGTTATTCAGTTCAGCTGATTGAACTAAGATTTGCGAACAACTGCTTGAAGGATGAAAGATTTGTATGGATATGTGTTTCATTAGACAGACCTTTAAAAAAGTTCCATCCAAGAATAAGTTTCTGTCAGTGAAGGAAGATCTAAAGAGAGCTGAAATATGTATAAAAAAACCAAAACAAAGATGGCAGTTTTGTGAAGGTTGATGGATGGAGTGGTGCAGAAATAAAGGAAGCAAATGTATAAAGTTAACAAAGACGATGAAAGAAGATAACAAAAGTCATCAGAAAGCAATTTTTAAGGTCGAGGAGAGGAAATGAAAATCTAAAGTTTAAAAAACTGTCAAAACAAGAAGTGGACTTGGAATGAAAGATGAAAAGAAAGCAGAAAATCCAAAAGGAACAAAAAGACGAGAAAAAAACAACAGAACTTCAGGGTCTGAGATGGATGTAAATGGAAGAACTGTAGCAGCGGTAAACATGGTGAAGAAAGGGTTTTGTTTGATAGGGAGATAATATGGGCTGAGTCTGAAATGAAAACACTTACCAAAAAGAGAAAGAAAAACAAAAATTAGGGGAGTGTAACTTCATCTGCAGCTTTTCAATATGCAGCCACTGCTGGCGGCTGCCAAATTAAACAGCAATGACTTTGTTTTAGCACCTTTACCCAACCTGCAGCTGAGCCTGCTTTTATAGTCAAAAATATAATATATAGCTGTCTGCAGGTTGATGTTCATCAGGTTGATGATGGTTGAAAATATTCTCAGGAGAGTTGCTTGAATGAAAAGTTCCTGCTGCCTGTGAGAGAAGATGGAAAACTGGGAAATCAAACATGTGCTTCAGTAAAAAGGTCAGATCCAAAATGATCTAAATTTAAATACTAAACTTTTATTTAATGAACCATGAAACATGACAAGATAAGGTTGAAGGCTAAAAAGATCATTTATCAAGTTAATTAAGTAAATCCATCTTGTTTCATCAGCAAACTAAATGTAAATGTCACTATTGTTCTCTACTATGTGTTTCAGTTGCATTCAACACCAAATACTGCAGCTTTAACAGAAAAGCAGATAAACATCCTCAGCCTTCAGCAGATCTCTACATACCCATCAGCTCATAATCAGAAATATTCAGACCACAATATGTATAATTATTATGGGATGAACAGTTACCCACCCCATTGTAAGTGTTTATAATGGGATATAAACAGTTATGTCCCATTTTCCTTCAAAGTGAACTGCTCCACATTTAAGCATTTGGAAAAATTCAAACACAAATATACTTACAGCTCTTGAACCAGCAGGAGGCCAAGGAGAAATGACTGCTCAGAGTTAATATATATTTAAGGTGTACTTCAATGTGCATGACGTTTTGACTGGCAAAAGATGAAAACTTACCACATTCAATGAAAGTAATTTACTCCCCGCCAGCAGAACAAAAGGAGGAATATTGCACAATCACAACCACAATTAGAGGGCATTAACTGCCTAAAGTAAGACACTTTTATTACTAACTAATCATAAATAAGTTTACTTTATTCTCATGTTTGAGGATTTTAACTACAGGCTTCACAGTTAGCAAAGTTTTTACAGAGACATCGTCTGGGATAAACAATGGCTATAAAAGCAGAGTCAAAGGAGGAGCCTGATGAGAACCAAACCTGCTCTACGTTTCAAACATTTCACACGTCCAGAGTGATATAAAACTGGGACCTGTAGTGCATGGCATCCACTGGATACTTTTACAACATCGCCAAGATTTCTAACAGCCTTTCTTGGCAAAGATGAGATGGTGCTATTTCACCTTTTACACTTAAATGTATGGAATAACCAAATGTCTACATTTGTTTTTAAAAATGGAGGGAAACTACATTCAAACTAGAGGGCATGAGGTTTTTGCTCAGACAACAGAGGCTGAGACCAACATTTCAAACAGCCATCTGTTTCACAATACAAGCTAAAAATAAAAATAAGTGTCCCGGACGAGAAAACAGCTTAAATTGGACCCACAGACAGGCTTAATGTGGACTTAGAGGGTAACGCAGAGCTGCTGGCACAGCAACTATGGCAGGAGTCTACAGACGTTAATTCTGGCAGAAATACAACAGCAATTCTTCAACTCTACTGTCTGTGGATGACAAAAAGTTTACGAATGTGCATGTGAGCGTGCATCAAAATGGGAAAAAAAAGTAGTTTTTCTAAAACTTGCATCCAAAGATGTGCGGACATGCATACATAATTAGAATGAGTCTTAATTTCATAATAATAATGTGAAAATCATAACCAAAAAGACAAGATGCAATTGTCTTTTGAAAGGTGTTTCTTAAATGTAGTGTTTGGATCCTTTGAGGAAACCTTCAAGCTCTGCCCGTCTAATTGGTTGTGAAATGAAATTATATCAGCAAAAGTGTTTTTGTTTGTTGCACTAATCTGAGTTTTTTTTCCACAGGATTTACAACACAGCAACTTTTGCTTCTGAAAAATGTCTGGTTTTCTTGTTTCACTCCTCTTTATTCTCTTTAAACTGACATTAACAAAGCTGTTTAAACTGCAGATGAGCAAAGGTTGGTACTGCAAGGGCACAAGTACGTGTCCATGCGCCACCACGTGTCCTTCTTGAGTGAACCAAACTTAAAAAGCGGTGAAGGTCAGACGGGGGTGGCTGCAGCAGCGGCAGCTGTGGGATTTAGCCTTGATTTACCAGGAAGCAGCAGGGCGGCTGGATGAGCCAGGCGATTTTTATTCCTGGTGGAAAGGCGGCGAGGGCTCCGGTGAACCCTTGGAGTGTGTGTGGGTGTGAGCTGGTTTGGGGCCCTTGCTGAAATTAGTGCTGCGGGTTCAAATGCTGCTGAGGCAAGACGAAGACAGCGACGAGGACGAGGAGGAGTCTGCATCCATCCTCACTCCTCGTCGGCTCCGAGCTCACCACAGTTGGAAAACACACTGGCTATATGTTGTGGATTCAGCAGAAGAGCAGCGGATCAGCGCGGTTGTGGGAGGAAATGGTTTTGCCACTGAGAAATGTAACCCTAACAGAGAATATTTACAACTAAATACACATGTAAACCGTATAAATGAACATATTTCTGTTAGATTACCCTGTTTATGTTGACTTGTAAACAGTATATGTGTGGAAGATGAACTTTATGTTTTTAAATGCATATAAAGATAACATATTGCATTGCTTATGTAATCATCATCAGCCCTCTCCGGCTTCCGGGTCTTTCTTCTTCTCTTTCACTTTTAAAGAGGACTTCCTGGACACTCTTTTGTCCCCAGACTCCTTTCCTTCTTTCTCTCTGTCCTTCTCCTTCTTCTCTTTCTTTTCCTTGGAAGAAGATGACTCTTTCTTCTTCGTGTCATCCTTGGGCTCTTTGGGCTCCTTGCTGGAATCCTTCTTTGACTCTTTTTTGTCTTTTGATGACTCCTTTTTCTCCCTTTTCACCTCCTTGAGGGTTTCCTCTGCAACCCCTGCTTCCTCTTTCACATCTGCCTCAGATGGCTCTCTGGAAACTTCTTTCTTCTCTTTTTCTAAATCAGGAAAAACAAGACATACAAAAAAGGCTGTTATATTTTGATTACAAGAAAAATACAGGTGTAGCTTGAAAAAGAAGGAGGGAAATTAAACTGAAAAAGCAGTAAATCTTACTAAGTATTTTAGTCTAGTTTCTGAAATAAGACCAAACTTATTTGGTCTTATTTCCTACCTCTTTTCAGCAAGAGGTAGGAGTTTGTTTTAAGCCAATAATTGGTTAATTAAAACTACTAGCTCCATTGGTAAATGATTTCCCCTACAAGATGGGAAACAGGTCTTTTAACATGTTTTTGAGAGATATGAAAAGTTTTGTGTCAAGGTGGATTTCTGGGCAGGGAAGTGATTTATGTAACAAAGAAGAGATTTGGCCATAGGATGAGGATTAGTTCCTGTTTGCAACAGACTGATGTAAACACATCAGAGCAAATTGAGTGACACCAGCACCTGCTGCATGACAAAGAAACTCCTCTTAATCTAACTTCCCCCATCCCTTGTAAAGACTCACACATGAATACACACAGTCTTCAGCTCCACCTCTTCCAGCTTGAACTGGCACTCTGATAAGATGATAACAGGGCTGTTGTCTGCCAACAATGAGACGCACTTCTTATCTCCATGAGAACGGAGAGGGCTTAGAGACCGCAGACGACAGCCTGGTATCTCGCTGTGAGTGGAGACTCCGTTGCAACAACCGCCTCCAAAGGTATCTGAATGTGTCTGCGTGTGGGGAAGGATCTTTCCTCGTATGTATGTACGTGATGGAGACAACAGGCTGTCCTCTCAATCTGCTCGCAGACTCCAGAAAGAAGCTAATCAGACGGCCCATCGTCTCCGGCTTCACAGACAGACTCGAGTGCCGTAAACACTGACTATAGTGAAAACAGCAGAGTTGGGTAGTAATGAGTTACATTTACTCAGTTACATTTACTTCTAGGAATACTTTTACTCACATTGCACTTTGTACTATGTACAAGTAATTTTATTATGAAGTATCACTACTCTTCAGTAAAATTTCTGGATACTCCACACTTCAAAAACACAAAATCTTACCAAAATATTTACATCCAGTTTCTAGTGCAAATATCTTAGTACATTTGAAATAAGCCTAAACCTAGTTTTCTTAAAAGTAACTTTTCAGCAATACGTGCCGAAGCTTGTTTTAATTCTTGAAGACAGATAAAAACAAAAACAACAAAAAAAAACATATTAGCTCCCCGGCCATATTTGTTAACTTGTAATGAGATAAATAACTGAAAAAAACAATCTACCAGTGAAACTAATATGGTTTTTAAATCTACATTCAGAAATCTAATTTAAAAGATACTTTAAAATTAGTTTTGTCTTATTCCAAGTGTACTAAGTTATTTGTACAGGAACCTAGACTAAAATACCTGATAATATTTTTGCTTTTTTTGCAGTTGCCCACTTTGAGTAACTTTTGTCTGTTTTTGTTATTTTGTAATTATTTATATGATTATTTTCATTTTGGTCTTTAAAATACAAAAATGTTCACTTAACTTTGTATTTTGCTCCGTCAGCCTTTGAAGAAAATACTTTTTTATCCTTAAGTAATTTCCTAAATGGCTACTTTAACCCTTACTTGTCCACAGATTTTGAGCATTCTACCCACTGCTGCTAAATATTCGTTCTATCCTTAAAATAATTTGAATTTGAAGAAACTAAAGCTGATTTCTTGTATGACTATTTTTTCAAATTTTACTCACACAAGGAGAAAAATGAAAGATGATGAAATCACTCTGCAGCAATACAATGTACAGACTCATAGTGTAACAGCTTAATTGCGACGGCTCATTAAACTGCTTGTGTTTTACCGCCGAAAGCCACTCGACTCCCCACCCGACCATAAAACCACAAAACTACAAACACAAGAGAGACAAGAGAGGCATTCATGTATAGACAAGAAAACACATGTTTATATGCAAATTTACACTTAATCCACCAAATTAAACTATAATTGAAACTTTTAAAGAATACAGTAAAAGCAACATGCAAATTATTGTACTGCTCCCTTTTTCTCTGAACTTTTAAAAGACATACTGGATGTGGGTGTCTCTGTCAGGACAGTGAAGTTGTAAAGAAAGAAATTGTCATGGTGAAAGTGTCTCCAAACACGCTCCTGGTTTTTTTACAAGCGCTGCCAAAAAACCCCCCTAAGAAAATCAGCATTTTATGTGAATCGTGAGCATTTTATCAGTGGTTGAGTGGGTTAATCCCGTAGCGACAGGCTAATCCAGACTTGATGCTAACTGTCTGGTTACAACTTCACACAAAGTCCCTCAGAAGACACATCACCCTGAGCAGCTGAGCCAACAAACACCACGAGTCTGTTTGAGTTCATATCAGTGAGTCCACACCGACTCGAAACAAAACCAATGAGAACCAACTGGTTCCTAGAGGTTAGACATTTTAATGTTCCTTCTGCTTTGACACGAGGTTACTAAGTGCTGGTCCTCTACCGGGTCCAAAGGGAGAAAATTAACTCCCAAAAGAATAAAATATATATATATCTATATAAAATTGTGAAACCAAAAGAACTGGTAAATCGAACTGATCTGAACTCAGACTGGCTCCTTAATAATGTCAAAGTCACCGACTGGGTCTATTAGAAAAGACAGATTTAGTGCTGAAATTCTTCTTAACTGTAAGAGAAATATGTAGCATTGATTTTTTTCTTTCCTTTTCAATTTTTCTCTTCATTTTCTTTTTTAAAATATTCAGGTGATTAAATAAAATGTGTATGTTTTTCCAAAATATGTATTTCAATATTAGTTTTGTTCTGTGAAATGATTAAACTTTTTATACATCAACCACTAAAAAGGCATAAATATCTGACTCAACTATTTATATGATTCAGTTTATAGTTTATTCTTTTTGCCTTGTATAGATGAGTCTAAAGTAATTCAAACCTCCTGGAAAAATGAGAATTATAATTGCTTTTACTTAACCAAAAGGTTTGTGTGCTACAAAGAAGGAGACTGAGATCTCTCAACAGACAACAAAATGTCAAAGGATGACAAGTTTTGAATAAAAACAAAATGTATCTGTGTTTATTTAGTTTATTCAAAATGCAATTTTATTAAAACTGGTATTAGAGCAATGTTTTAGTCTAGTTTTCGTTGATAGTTTTGCATGTTTTCACTGATATTTATATTTATATTTGGTGATAAGATAGGTTCGAAGGCCTCCTTACTATAACCCTAATTTTAGGAGAGCTCCCTTCACAGATTCTCTACAGATTTAGATTGGCATCCCCAAAACCGAAGAAAAAATATAGTCAAATTAAAATAGAAATTTTGAACCTATAGTAAATTTTTCAGAAGGATGAATAGTTAGAGCTGAACTTCTGTGTGATGTTGAAACGAGCATCAACAGGAGTCAATAATAAGGTGTTATTTCTGTTGCACTCCACTTCACACTTACTCACCAAAACGGTTCTGCATCTACCTTCCTTGTCGGCTCAGAGGCATCGCAGTAACACGTCAACACTTTATGTCTCCTCTGGCTTCACACAGGTTAAATCAAACAAGCACAACAGTCTCTAAGATGCAACGTTAAGACATCAAACTTTAGACAATTTCATTAATTGCTTTTTACATTCACACTAAGAAAAAAAACAACAGTAAAAAATTAAAACAGTGCATCTATTTGAAAAATGTTACAGTGCTTATTTTTTTGGTTGGCATGAAAGATAAAAGTGACTAGAGGGATACAGCTGTTTAATTTAATATCTTGATTTAACAGTCGAACGCTCAGCCTGAGCCGAACTGCTGCGTTTAATGGGTTATGAACTGATTAACAGCAGCCTGTTCATGTATCCGCCGATGCTGAGAGATTGATCTGATCGTGTTTTGCCGTTTTATTGGTTTACAGATGTCAGCCAGGCAGTGAGGTTCAGTTTAATCTAATCATTATGACAGATTACTGTGCTCTGTTGTTTGATGGCTTTGTTTCACAAAGGTCATATGTGTAATATTGGGTTAATGCAATTTTTAATATCTGAGGTAAAAAGTTCATCAGAAGGTCTGAGTGCAAAGAAACAAAGTAAACATTGCAGAACATTTTGTATTTGTATTATTTTGCCTAATAAATGATTAAACAAATAAAAGTATAATCTGAATATCAAATTTGACTATCAATCTAAACTACCAGGTAATCAAGAATAATCCTAATAGTGAAAGAGGGATTAAATTTATCTTTTGGAGTCAATAGTTCCATTTAAAACTATCCATCCACGTTAATGTTGATGATAAATCTGTGGCAGTGGAGGAACTGATGGGAGGTCAACAATCATCACTGTAGGCAGGGGTCAACCCTCATCGGCTGTGTGTCAAAGGTCAATGGCCCTCACCTCCTTGGCTTGTTTTTCCAGCACAAATACAAAATAAATGTGATGTTCTCTTTTGCTTTAAAGAACAACAAATAGCCAAATGACAGCTTCACAAAAATGATCATATCTTTCTGAGGTAAATGTTTAATTTTTCTGTCCATATTTTTTAGTACAAACACAACAAACTCCATCTATCTGACATCCAGAGGCAGGGGGCAAAGATGTGATATCAATTGTTTGTTGAGCTTTGGAGCATCGGGTTGCTACACATTTTTATGTCACAATTCAAAACGTTTTTCCAAACTCATATTTGAAAAATGTTTTATTCTTTTACTGCATTCTAGAGGTACAAAAACAGAAGCTGATAATCAGTTTATGGAACATATTTCTACAGTGAACAGGCTTTAACTTTGAAACCTGGAAAAGCCAGAAAAGGATGGGAGGATGAAAGAGAAGTGGAAAAATGATTGAATGGATAAATGGAGGGATAGATGGAATGTTTAGACAGGAAATTAAGTCCTGAAATACAAATATTTTCTTTTTCCATACATTTCCAGTCTTGTCCAGATTGTTAGTGAACCCTGTCAACCACAAATATGTGCACAAAACTGAATCTCAAACAGAAACACTTTTTAGTTTAATCAAACACTTTTCAAATGTTCAAAAATTACATTTATTACATTATATTTGAGCAATTTAAAGCATCAATATCAGGGTCGATAATAAAAAATTGTTAGCATGCATCTTCATTTTGTGGTGCTGAAAGGACAGTTCCTTAAAAATGTGTGTGTAAATCATCTAGTTTGTTGCAATAACGATGGTCAATCGATCAATCTTTTACTGGCTTTTGCCTGTTCCTGTCTTTCACTGTTGAATATTTTCCACACAGAACCAGAAGGACTTTTCTTGTAAAACGTATGTGATTAAATCAGTGTTTTTGCAGTCGCCAGGAGGTACCCCTTCCTAAAATGTTGTTGGGAAAGAAGTCACGGCTAATCTGAAGTCTGACAGTAAGGACAGAGGACGCTCTCATGCTAGGCCTTAAATCCTGCAGCGTAACATTATAAAAGTCAAATGAGCAGATCTGTGAAAACTTTCCATGTGTTTGTAGGTCAGGAACATTCACAATCACCAAGGGAGACCAAAGTGTCGAACGCTTTGCTTTTACTTCCAAAGTATGAAATAAAACCGTGTGCGAGGGTCAGGTCCTTGAGGGAGTGGTAGCAATGAGTCGATAAACATTGATGTTGTAAGACAAGATGGTAGCTTCCCTCTTGTATGGAAGCCTGAAGGGGTCAGGTCACGTCATGTCAGTGTGTTACTTCAACAAACTAACAAAGTTGAAGTGTGTAGACCAAACAGTGCAGAGCTGTGAGCCAGGTCCGTCTGATATGAAGGGATCAACGTGACTTTAACCTCTTTTCATGTGGGACAGCAGATAGCTGGAAAAGTCAGAACAACCTCGAGTTGTTTTAATCCAATATGAAACTGGCCCAGCTGGGTCCGATGTACATCTGTTCAACAGGGTTAGGGTTAATTTATGTCATCAAACAGCATGTTATTAGTTAAAGTGAATGCTTCTTAGGAGAATAAACCCATTATGATATTGTTCTCTGGAATGAGTGAGGAGGTGTTTCATTTTAAGAAGCAGATTTGTCGGCATAATGGATAAGAATAAAGGGCTGCCACATTATTTATGCACTGACTGGCTCTAATGACATTACTGGCCTTGTGCACTTAGTGGCTTGCATGTGGATTCTGTGTTTCTGATTTTGTTGCATGTGTTCTCACCTTTGTTTCTAAAAAAAACTAGTTTCTTAGTTCTCGATTAGGGGTCTACAATTTGTTTTTACTCAAGGAATCAATTTATAGATATTACTTCCTTTTGACTTTATGGTTAGCAATCATACTCCCGGTGTTTTGCTTTGGATGGAAAAAATAAATTATGTCACTTTAGGAACCAGTCTAAAGGAGACTTTGTGGAGGAAATCATCTGGCGAGAAAACAGCACAATCAGAAATTCAGGAAGACAGGAAAGGTTCAAGGGATGATTTTCTTACATATTTTAGGATATAAGTGTAGTCATTATAAATACAAAGCATCTCCATAAATGACCGAAGAACTTATCTTAGTCTTATTATCAGACATATAACTTTAATTCAAATAGTTGATTAATTAATAGTTAATTAGTTCAGCTTACATCACTGGACATTTTCTACACAAAGTCTGGGTATAACTTACTGGAGGTGCTTTCACCACAGGTGGTTATGTTGCACTAATGAATAATTACTACACACTCTCTTATTTTCATTGATTTCATTTTTAGATTTGAGTGATCCTCTGTTATTTTCGATTCTATGTGCAGCTTTACAAATGGTCTTTATATTCTCTCTATAAAACTGATTGAAAGTGCGTCTCAAAGAGAAGCCACAAAGAATTAACTCCATTAATTATTCATGGCAAAGACACAACAAGGTGTCAGAATCCTGGTTTATAAGGAGATTTTGATCCATGTTGCCATGGCAGCCTCACACATTTTCTTCAAATTTGTCGAACTAGTAAAAAAAAAAACCTCTCAACTATTTGAATCCCATAGGGAACTTGAGGCCATTGGACTATTTGTGTTCAAGTACAACTAAACATGTGTATCTCACCATGTGTCCACAAAAAGGTGAATAGGAAAACCTTACAAATACCCAATCAATGAGTGGTGCAGCCATTTCCACCACTGGCCTGTGTGATGCTTTAAATGACAGGTGTCTGGTTTCTTTATCCTCTAAGAGAGTTTAGTCGTAAACACTTGTTTGTTCCTAGTGACACAGAAACAAAAAACACAGCAACAAAGGTCAGCATGTCCAAAAGATAAAGAGAACGACGCTATCTGTGGTTTGTTCAAAGCCCACATGTTCTGCCTGGATTCACGTGTTAGCAGTGGATCATAGCATTGCATTCATCTGCAGGGAGGCATAGTCAAAATAGAGGAGGCCGCACAGATCGCCCGCATCCCAGTGCCGTCAGCATGCCGGACGCTGAAGCTGAAGACTCACTGATTTACAGAATCCACCATGTCGTTCATGTGTGTGACAGAAAGACAGAATCTGTTAAGAACTGACTGACTGGATCTGTACCAAAGTGTATGTTTGGAGATTGTGAAATTTGTGAGGGTTTATGTTGAGATCCCATGTGTTTTTGTGCTGCAAATCTTAGAATTATGTGGAGTCAAAAAACTGGATCTGTGTAGTAGATGGGAAACGACAAGAGCGCGAACGACAACACAAGGAGAAAGTTAACAGGCTGAATCACTTCTCCCAATGCCTTCTATTTTTAGGCCAATCTAGTGAATAATTTCATTATTATTTACAATCTTTTGCTGTGCAATACAATCAATAAGTGTTTTTATCATAAAATCGTGAATAGATTGTGAAGGGAGATCAATTCGGCAAGTGGAGTGCTAATGGCTCACGTTTTCTGAACTTGATAAGCATGTTTGCACGAGCGTCTCTGATGTTGAAATGAAGGTGCAAAACATTTGTTAATTCAGCTTATTGCACAATGATAGTGATCCAAGCATTAAACAACCTTTCAGTCTTTAGAAAATGATTTTAAAGGCTTAAAACATGCTTTTCAAGAAGATTAAGAAAAACAAAACTGGCAAGTTTTTTTAGTTACTAAACCCCCTTGCTGTAGGAACTTGATTCCTGAACTTTAACTCTCACTCTAAAACAACTTGTTTGTACAAATAGTGGCAGCAGAATAACTGGCTTGCATACAGCAGAAGGCTTTCCCATTCTTTATTTAGGACATTTGAAAATACAGAGATAGGTCTCATAAGATTTAAGGAGTTTGTAATAAAAGACAAAATCCAATCAACATTTAAATTTGGATAAATGAACAAAGAAAGAGTGAAAAATACTGATTTATGTTCTCAGATGAGGCAATGAAGTTGAGAAATGCAAAAACTTAAAGATAGAGAGAGGCTGAGACCATTGCTTAGGTTCTCTCTCTCTCTATGGGTGTGGTATAGTGGGTGGGTTCATTCCCGTGGTCGGCCAAGATATTTTTTCTCTGCTCAGCTACGCCCTGCAACTAACCAACATGCAGACACACACATACCGGTACACACATAATGTACAGAAAAATATATGGTGGCTAGTCCAAAGAACCAACGATAGAAAAGAACATGGAGGTTTCCAGGTCTGGTAGTGACATAAAACTTCTGCGTTTGTCTCTCACAATCACACACGGATGCACAAAAACATGCACAAAAGCACCCCTACATGCCTCTGTCTACTTCCTCCACACTCTATGCTCTCTGTCTAAATACAGCCAACCACATCAGAGACAACATTTACAACCCTGGGTGAGTTACACACTCGCATACATACACACACATAAACTGTAAATTTTACTCAATACATATAGCATATACATAACTCTAAAATGAAAACACACACCATGCAATAAAAACTGGATGATGATTTACACATGTGAACAGATACAGACACACTACCTTAAATGTTGGATGCTAAATCTAGATTGGCTATGTGTGTTTGTTCAGTTGGCTTCTGTTGTGGTTGGCCTGTTGTTCTGGTCTGAGACAACAGTCCATCCCTGGAAAGTGTTTTAACACTCCTCCACCATAGCAACATCAACCCACTTTTAAACAGACACCCAAAGTCTCTAAGCGCAAGGAAAAGGAAATCAGAGTAGATGTGTGCATCCTGATTGTGCATGTTACCTGATATCATAAACAAAGACAGACACAACATTTAATAATTAAGCCCAGAGTTATTCATACCACTGGCATATTTAGTTTTAAAACGATTGAATTTCAGGACAGAGCATTTGTTTGTTATGGGACAATAAGTACATCCTCCTGCAGTTCTAAAGTTCCCAATTAACTTCCAATCTGTGCATCTATTAATTCAATGTCATGTTAGATATCTCTGTATGTTTTTTTTTTATGTACTGATGGATAGGGGACTTTCTACAAAACAGCAGTTATGCAGAGCAAGGCCTGATTTAAAAATAAATCAATTTTGATTTAAAAAAACATGATATATTACAATGAGTAAGTATTGAGATAAAAACTTGGCTAAAAAGTCAAAGTAGTCCCTGATGTAGGACTTAAATCCTATTGTTCCCCATAAAATCCAATAGTACATGCACCAGCCAAGTTTTGCTAATCCAATTTTTGTACAACTGATCATCAGCAGGTGTGTCTGTTTTGGTAGCTCGATGGTTTTAGATTATTATTGTTGAGATTAATATGAATGTTAAGTTGTAATTTCAAAACTGCTGTACAATGACATCTTTATAACAGTTTTCCTCTTCAGCTCAGAAGAGGAAAACATTTACCAGGTGTGACTAATTAAATAAATAGCTCTATCCATCACTTTCAGATGTGTGTTTCAGGAAGGAAGATTGCAGTAAAACTGCACTCTTGGAACTTGTGATGTTCATCCATTGTGGAAGTAGTTGGCCCTTACAGAAGTCTGACATAACCCCCTCCTCAGTGCCAAACCTTAAGGCAGGATATTCTGGTGTCCCCTGAAGAGGAAGAAGATATTGTCCCTCAATGATTTCCTGATCTGGCCCTGGGTCTTTTCCCAGTGGCAGAAACCCAAAATACCTTCAAAGGGAGGTTTGCTGATCAGATATGTAAACCACATCAACTGACTTTTTCCTATGTGAAGTAGCAGCGGTCCCGCTCTGTGTCCTGTAGGAACCTCAACACATTGGGAAATCAGCATCTGTCGTAAACATTTAGTCAAATAGCAAGTTATCTGAATTTACTGAATCAGTTTGAATTATTTATCTGATATAAACTCCAGGATTTTGAGTTTGCAATCCACCCTGCTACCGGGCTGAATGACAGCATCAATAAAACTCCCACCATGTGAAATATAAATGGACAAGGCATAACCAGCAGGCTTGTGGCTTTTGCTCTTCATGAAGCTAATTATAAAATATTTCCAGATATTTTCAGATCTTCTTATATTTCACTGTACTATGTATTTTTCTTGTTGCTCATGCGGAGCAAAGAGAGGAAGGGGAAACACCCAGGCTGCCACAAAAGAAGCACCCTGATGGGGAAATACCCTGCACACAGACTTCCCTTCTCCCCAAACTTAAAACCAGTCTGAAGGACCCCAGAGGACCTGAGGGACACCAAAGTGCTGATACAGTTTTCTATATACACAAGAAGAGAACCAAATCACACACACTTCAAGAAGTAAATCATAACACAGTTACAGAGAGTTAAAACCCCTTTAGCTAAAGGTTAAAGGAGGTAAACCGGGAAATCCTTAACCCTATTGATAGCTTGGAAACATCAAAATAGGATATCTGAATGGCTAAAATGCAATTCTCTTTCTCCCAAACAATCAACAATAAATGTTCAACAATAAATGTTTTTTTTCACCTGCTTCTTTCATCTGTTTTCTTTCACTCATGTACCCGTTCCCTGTGCCAGTTTCCATTCACTTTTTTCCTCTTTTCTCTCTTCTTATAAACCAAGTTTACGCCCTTTGACTTCATAACGATTTACCTCTTTTACACTATTCTCACACTTTTCCTTTCTATATGTACATGTATTTTATATCTTCCATACTTCTAAATGGACACCTGTTCAAGTTCATTGTAGGAAAGAGCAGCTGTGTCTCTGCATGTCTTTTAATTGTACTGTGGTAAGCCACCATTCTTCCTCCGTCTCCTCCGCGCCACTACCTCTGCCAAAGATACACTTCCCATTGCCAGGAAGGAATAAGGGGCGAAAGGAGGGAAGAAACCAGAAAGTGAGCCTCCTGACCCCTGCAGGGTGAAAACAGAGGAGACATTGTGCTTGCATGAAGGAGTCATTTCATTTTTCTGTATTTCCCACATACATGGATTCCATATAATCTGTGAATAAAATCTCTCGTCTATTATTTGGATTTCATTTTCTTATAAATAATTTTGAATCACTCAATTTGCCAAATAACTTTCAGTTGTAAATCTGAAACCTGACTTCACAATTCTGTACATTTTTTATCCCAAAGGAAAATGAATTGTTTAAACTGATATCTTCCAAATGTATTGAAGAGGTTTTTGTGAATGATGATGCTGTGGGCAGGAAGGATCTCTGGTAACAGCAGTCAGCTATGAAAGTGAAGACTGGTCAAGATTAGACTGTCATGACATGCTAACAGCTCAATATCTGGAAAGTAGAGATGGTATTTCACAGTAACCTGCCCTGGATGACACCATCAGTTGTTCACAAGCTCCTCTTTAAATCTGCCTGGTCCAGGAAAATGAATGTTTAAGTTGTATTCAGTGTTACAAAGAAAGCTAACAGTGTAACAAGATCCATGTGACATACAAAATCAATAATATTTCAAGTGAAAATGAAGTATAATACAGAAACCATCAAAATGGGACTTCAACAGGTGAAGGAAATGCCATGAAATCGTCTGTTTTAAAACGACACCCTGTTGTTTGAGAAACATGTTCACATTGTGAGATGCCCTCTGCGTTTAAGAAGTTGGCTTGTTGTCGGACTGGCAGACAAGAATTCCTTATAGAAGTACTGAAGAAGCTTACGGCACTTTAAAGTGCTTTTATGGCAGCAAGCTAAAAACAGTGACTGACAGAAATTACTTCTACATATGGAAAAATGTGTTAGCAGCTAGCAGACTGCTAGCTGCTAATAAAGCTGAAGTGTGTCTTTGCTTCCTATTGGTGCTCAGCAAAATTTGTTTTTCACACTTTTTATTGAGTTTAGACAACATTGGATCATCTCCACTTATAAATACTTAGACTCATCAATCTAGAGCTGTGTAGTTATACAAACAAAGATTTATGAAAACTTTACCCGATTTCAGAAAAATGTAAAGAAAGTATTTTCAACTTTTCAACTTTTTTATTATTATGAGAAGTTACAATTAGACAAGAATAAAAAATGCAAACAGGGGTTAGAAATGGATACTACTCATTTTCATACCCATGTAGCTTTGATTATTTTGTACCCATATAAGTTTGATACCAACTACATCTGTAAGTTCAGACCTGCCTGAGAATATTTCACACCTGCTTTGAAGACTGACAGTTCAAAATACATTTTCAAATCTACTCATAGTGTAACAGAACATGCTTAGATTACTCTAATGAATTATGTCTCCCAGCAGGAGGTCATCTTTTGATATTGTTAAATCAGTCAGCTGGCTGAAAAGGAGATCTACATCTAAGTTATTTTAACTTATACACTGTTAAATTAAATTAGATGTTTCATCCCTATTTAAATTCTTAATTAGTGTATTTATAAAGAAAATAAAACAGTGTGCAATTAGTTAAGTAAAATGATACAGCATACTTGTTTTACACATATGACAAAAGCAGAAACAGAGAAAATGACAACATGAGGATTCAAAATCAGGTTACTGATTGATAAATAAGGAGTTGGGCTTTAGCTTCTGGAATTGCTTATTAGAACTATAAACACAAAGTGTTTAAAAAGATAAGGCATACAATGTATTTTTGTACAACTTGCAAAATAAAAGATGCCGTGTTTGTAGAATTATAATAAAAAGGCAATTAAAGAGCTATGAGTTCAAAAATGTTTCTTTCCCTTTTCACTTTACTTTTTTCTGTTTCTAAAACAAATCAAAACACCATTAATGACAAGCTGACAGCATGGTGACATAATATTAGTGCAGGTTGTCTGACCATCCTTCACACCGCCTGTTTGAGGGGCTACGGTTGCCAGATTCAAATCCATCAACTGTGCCTGCAATTAATAAGCTGCATACGCACACACACACCCCCACACACGCGCACACACACACACACAGGCACAGCAAATTTACAGCAAACACACTTTATTCCACCAAATTAACAGGCAGAACTGCTGTGACTAGAAACACATGGAGCCTTTTGACAAACACAAACATACCAAATTGATTCAACAAACAGCCTTCAAGTAATGCTTAATATGATTTTGGAATGACTCAGTTATTTTAATGAGATTTTACCTAAGACACACACACACACATGTTGGCCTAAGGGGAAAAGCTTCCTCGTTAATCAAACATTTTCAGCAAGCTGCAGTCACACAACTCAGCTTCTTTCCTAGAACTGACTGACACTTCCTTAGCCTCGTTTCTTCCTCTGCAGCGAGATAATCCCTTAAGTACTATTTGTGGTTTCACAGAACAGTTCTGTCAGTGGCTTCACGGTAAACTCTTTTTTTAATGGCAGGTATTTGGGGAAATAATAACAACTATCAGACATATTCAGTTGCTTCTCTCACTGATGTTAAATATGAGCACTTTCACATATTACAGACTGCAACAGTAGACCTGCTCCTGTCCTTCTAGGGATGGACAAATCATCTTCTCAGGATTTTTTCACAGTAAAATTGAAGCATTAAAGCCAAGAGAAGCTTTCTGAATAGATTTTAATCAGTGCAATTTGTCTAACTTGCAGTTGGTACAGTAAAAGTTTAGGGACATAACCACTGAAAAATTTGTCATGATTGATAAATGCAAATTAATCCTAGTTATAAGTTCAACTTCAGAACAAGTAGTAATAATGAAAACATTGATAATTTCATCACTTTCTCACAAACATATATAAAGATGTTCTCTATGTTACATCTTTTAAATTACAATTTTCTGCCTGAAAACAGAATACAGACTGTTGTAGTTTTACAAACTGGAAATACTTCAAGAAATCTTGATTAGCTTTAGAAAATGTATTGTTCAAAGTTCATAGAACTCTAAAGACGTTTACTGTGAAAGTTTGCATTTTTGTGCTGAATTGACTTTTAAAAAAGTAGCAATTAGAACATTTTAATGAAGCAAAACACTTGAACATTATATTTTTAGTCACAAAGGAAAGCAGAGCTTTTGATAGAATGTTGATCTGATTAGTTTGATAAATAAATCTAATTAGCTGGTAATAAGTTAATAGGCAAAATAAGACCATTCTGAAGACAGAATTAATTCTGCTAGGAGTTGGATAAGAGTTGGATTAATGCTGTCGTCAGAATGACGAGGCAGCAACTAGCTACTGGAGACTCGTTTTGTTTCCTTCTGCTTCAAATGAGAAGAGAAAAGAAAAAAAGCTTATTCTCCAGGCAAATATCTGGAGACATTTTAGTGCTCTCAGCTGTTTATTTTTGATGCAAATATTTCCAACAGTGGACATTTTGTTTAATTTTTGATTGAAATAGAAATGATACTTGAGGATGGAAGTCAGCAGCAGCAAAATGCTGCACCTTTAATCAGGTTTTGTTGCCAAGGAGCCTCAGCATCAACAGGAAAGCCATCTACATTACCAAGAATAAGTTTGTTTTAAAACTTCTAACCTTCACCTGGAATGTATAAGATCTACATGTATTCTGAATTATTTTTATGTCTATCTCTGCTAACTGTGCTAACAGCGCTAATTGATAATTTGCAAAAAAAATGCTTTCACTTGAGATGCTTCATTTTCAGGCTTCTTCTTCTTCTGTCTCTGTTTCCCTAGCATTCCCTAACACACCAGTAAAATCTCAATTGCATGTAAACCAGTTCTTTAATCACAGCTCCAAAAAGCCGTCAAGATTCCTACTGCTGTGAGCCGAAGCCAGGCTGTAAACACATGCATGAACCTAACATTTTAATGAAGAACTTTTGACGGTAATTATATACTTTCTTGGGAGCGTTAGGATTATTTTTCTCACAAGGAATCAAGATAGAGTAGCAGGAAGCTTGGTTTTAAATGAGTTGCACATCATTTTGGTGTATATCAAAATCCCTTTAAAACAATTCTAAGCTTAATTTGCCTGCACCCACTTTAAATTGTGAGATAATCAACAAATTAACTTTGATTTGCACTTAAAATAGATGTAGTGCAAATAAAGTTTTTACTGAATGTTGTGCCTGGTACTTGGATATTATCCAGCATAGGTCTGTTTTTCATAAAAAAAATGCTCACAGCTGCTGAAAGTTTAGATTTCAAGAAACCCAGCTCTCAAACACCAGGCTTTGTATGGACAGCAGCTTCATGCAGAGAGGTGAAGAGGGAAAAAATCCAAAAGGAAACAGACATCAGATGAAAACACATGAGAAATACTGAGCATGTGTGAGAGGGTGGGTCATCTTTAGCAGAATCATCACATTTCATGTTAACACAGGTGTGAATGTGGGCGGAATAAACACACATTTGAAATTTAAGAGATCTGGCAAATTATGCCGCTCATCAGCGCACGCGCACACACACGCGTACAGCACACATACAGGCAGCATTGGGTGAATGGATAACTGCTCACTTTGAGTTTACTTACACATTCAGGGCTAGTCAGCCACACCCACATACCACAGACACACAGATTTGGACCTCTGGCTTCTGGAGGTGCTGTCCCATGTTTCCTCCATCTACTGTACATCTGGAAACATCTGCAGAAATTGATCTTATTTGACTGGAACAATTGCACACTCACAACAGGGATCTGTACTGTTTCTATCATGCAGATTTAAACCTCACGAAAATAAAAACTTTTTTTCTCCTTCAACTGGAAGGAAATAAAAAATCTCACTTTTATGGCAAGACTAATAAAAGTTTGGCCTAATACTCAATTTATTTGTTTACATGCAGCCAGATGTAAGTTACCACCAAACCATCTGGATAGAAGGTAAATTTTAGAGAGGTGCTAATTCTACATTAGTCAGCATTATTCACTTTGACATGTTGGTAAAGTCAAACTGATTCTAATTTGACTTTTGGACATTTATAAGAAACATTTTTGATATGCTGAAACTGTTCAGATCAAATTGAAGTTATCAATCTATGCACACCCTCTATATTTTACAACTTTAAAAACACTCCCCACCCCCCATGCCCTGCAGACACACACACACACACACCACCCCCACCCCCCCACACACACACACACAGAAGTGATTCATCTGACCACTCCTGTTCTTTGGCAGTGTGTTTCCGCCAGTAAATCCAGACTCTGGTGGCAGCCTGCATTTCACACACACATCCACTCACTTTGTACACACTAATCAGACAATCTTTAACGCAGTTCACAGTCAGATCCACCCATGCATCCAGCAAGAGAAAAATGTATGCACACAAAAAGTATCCAACTGTAAATACAAGTATAAACATCCACCTGGAATTACCTGTTAATCACAGCTGGGCTAAGGTTACTACAAAGGTGCCACTGAAAATCAATAAAGTACAACTTCTGATATTTTGTATGGGAAAAACTATCTTTTCCATGAAAATATTTTGAGAATATTAGAGGAAATAATTAAATATAATATAAGGGAGGAATTGTATGGTAAAATTGTACCATAACAAGAAATGATCAAAGTACAGAACACACTTTCTGTAAGACATGCACTTATTTTGCCCGATCACCAAACAGCCACATTTTTAACAGAACTGACATCTGACACATCCCTGCCTTTAGAAACGCCAACAGGACTCATGTCATTGTCTCCAGTCTGCAGTTTCCACCTGCACTTCAAAAATATCAAAAATGCCTCTTTGATGGCTCTGGAAGAGAGTGTCTCTCCACTTCCATTAGCCATTTTGCTGATATTGCAGGCACATCAAAAGCTGAATAAGTGTATATAGTGTTAAAGTACTAAAAACTTTGTGTTCCTTTCTGGCTATGGAGACATGCGTCAGCTGATTCCTCTCCGGACATTTATTAGGAACATCAGAGCAGGGAGTGCAAGTTCAAGCAAGGGCCAGGCCCAGGCTGGAAAAGGAAACTTTATAACATTCACATCTTAGTTACATACGTTCGAATGACGTCAAAGATAAACAAAGTACATTTGTTCCATAGTTACCTCCTACTCTAAAGCAGAGCATAAAGACATACATGTTGGGTGTCCTACCAGAAAAAATGAGGAGGATACAGATAAAACAAAACCAGAGTACTGAGAGGAGAGCCTGGATCTGGCTCATCACCAACGCAATCCTGTACATTGAGAAAATTCAACGTCAGAACATGAAAAATACAGAATTTTTTTTATGAGTTTTATTTATAAGTTCCATTGCAATTGTTTTATTTCTATGTAAATTTACAAATACAACAAATGAAAATGACAAAAACCTCAGTTGTTGAAAGAGCTAGGTAATCTCTCTTTTTTAGCTATTTTTATTAGAAATGAGTGTCGTTAGCAAAAACCACTAAAGCAGCTCTTTGTAATTTCTAAATTGTTCCCAAATTATTTCAGCAATCTAACATTTCTAAATACATTCATATTCAATGAATTAGAATATGTGTTCCAATGAGGCTCATTTGCAATCTTAAAATAACCTTTAGAAGACATCAGACATCATTTTTATTAAACAGCAAACTCCACTCATGTTTAGAGATGAAGTCTCACTTTAAACACCTACGAGAATATAATTATCTAGCTCTCTCATGAGTACCATCAGCAACATTTCTGTGCAAACCAACCTTCCTGTCTTCTCATGGGAATCCTACACATCTTAAATCTTACCCAACATGTGATCATGCCATTCACTGCAGACACCCATTTCCTCCAAACACTGTCAGTCTTACCTCAGGAAGTCCTATTTTATTTAACCGACACATCAGAAAGTTTAACAATCCTGACCCTGTTTTCAACTACAAATCAACCACCATTTCATGACTTTATTTATAATCTGACTGAATTTTACAGTGTGAATGATTGTTTCCAAATAGCAACATCCCATATGTCGGGTGTGTGTGTTTAGAGCATGTATATGTGCATGTTGTGGTCAGTACAGTCTAATTGTAGGGGGAAGTGTCTTCTATTGGGCAGAGCATATGCATGATAATCATCATTAAGAGTCCTGCATCCTATAATTTTACCCTAAAATTTTCTTAGATGTATGTGAACACACACAACCAAAGATTTGTAGGAAATAAATTTCTTTAAAACAACAACCCAGAACCAAAATGACCTCATTGCTCGGGATGTTTTGGCTGTCTAATTTATTATACCACCTTATCTAATCAGGCAAGGAGAACCAAAAATACACACAATCAAACAACCTAAATTTACAGCTTGAGATAAGACAAGGAGCTAAACAGTAAACAGGAAATGTGTGGGCCTGTGGGAACTAACACATACAGTACTTTGATTTCCAAAGCCACTTTGGTAGCATGTACAGCAATCCAGCTCTAATGTTTGTTTTTTTGTTGACTACAATCTCAGAGTAATTTCTGAATGGATTGAAATTGCTACCAGAACTATCCCTTCTGTTTACCAGTAAATTTATTGTCTCAGCACACATCTAACAGAGCTCTGAGACAACTGGAACCAGCAGTGAAAAAAAAAAGTCTGTGACAAGCTGAAACGTGGCCGCACGATGCAAATAAATCAGGCTTGCCTCTATGTCAATTACTGCAAAGCTGGGAGATTTTCTATATCCAACGTATAACACAAGCTGGAGATCATCATTCACCTCAGTGCAAAGAATACAGCAGTGTCTTTCACATTTCACCTATTTGGATAGTTGCATTGCAAAGGGTTTGCTAAGTCCTCTGACCTAGTATGCAGTGAACAACTGCATACTGTTTGCTATCAAATAGTTTTTTTTTTTAGTTAAAAAGACTCACATTGTGGTTCATAAAAGCATGCATTGGCAAAAAACGTCTCCTTTATAACTACAAACTGTATTTAATTTTAAATGAAAATGACATGGGTTTTCTTTTTTTTTTTTGTGAAAACCTGAAAAGTGTGGTGTGCATCTGAATTTAGCTTCCAATATCCTCAGAGGTCAGGGACTATAGTCACCCACAAAGAATTACTGAATACTGAGATGTTCAAGACATTGTAATAAGGCATAAAACAGACTCAGCTCATTGCACATGTGCTAAGTTGAGCATGTTAGAGTGTCGTCAGCAAAAAGTTCACCGTCATGCCCACACGTGTGAGGAGATTTTAAGTTATGGCTGTGTGTGAATGTGAGAGATAATGCTACTCTTTGTGTGTGTGTGTGTGTGTGTGTGTGCAGAATAAGACTTATGGGTCGTTGGACTGAATGTTTGTCTGTGTGGGAACTTTAAGAAAACAAGCAGCGCCTGAACAGAGGTAAAAATGAACTGAGTGTGTGTTGTGGGTTGTTAAGATGAATGAAGGTTGTGACACTTTTCTAAAGCAAACAGCTCTCTGTTTGTTCTTGCTCTATCAATTTAGAGGCCTGCCACTGACTCTGTGTGAAGGAGTGAAAATAAAAAGTGAACAGGCATCTGAAACAATAAGCAGAGATATTTTACTCCATTGGGAAAAAAAGATCTATTATTTGGCAGAAAGAAAATATACAAGTAACTTTAGCAAATAACACTGATTTTATCCCATCTGCAAAACATTATGCTACATAACAGTGTTAGCAACATAATGGCTGATGCATGCGTTGCATGAACACAAATCTTTAGGTCACCCTTTTCATCAGTTACTTTCTGTTCTTCAATTAACAAAGGAACACTGGGACCAGTTGTGTGATCAGACAGAGTATAAAGTGTGTGTGTCATAAAGACAGGTGCTGTTTTTATGTTCTTTCCCCTCATTATCTCCCTCAAAGTCACACAATGCTACGTTAGCTCATCAAAACGGAAGAGAAGATGAGACACAAGTTGTCTCCAAACACAAGAGAAAAAAGAACCTAAAATCAAACGGTCTGGCTGATTTATCCTATGCATGTGCACAACATGTCACAATTTTACTTATCTATACTAAGTGGTAGCTTGTGCAGCAGTTAGGAAAGAAATTTCTAACTGCTGGGTAAAAGAAGACGATATAAAAAAAATTTAAATACTAATTGGTTATGCTTGTGTTTAATTAATTTAAATTTCTGTTCACACAGAAGGGCTGCAAGATTACTAATGGGTCAGGATCTGACTTGGGACCGACAAAACAGACATATGCAAATCACATTTAAACATCAGAGAATTTAGCAATAACTGTTTGTATTTGGATTCTTATTTTGCTTCTATGAGCATAATCAACTTCTCTGGTTAGACACTCTATCAGCGCCATGGTTATTTATTACAATAGATGTTTACAAATTATCAGCAAAACTCAGTCAAGCGAAGTTTCCAACCTACTTAAAAAGATACATTTCTTAATGTTTCAAAACAAAGAAAAAAACTGAAAAGGAAAATTCTCGAAGGTAAATATTTTATGATTAGAGTTGCTGCAAGGAGCCACTGTTTGTGCAACTCCACGCCAAACTGTAGACAGATCATCACTTCCATCAAATTCTTACACTTTACTGGCAGCGCTTTTATAAACTATGTAACATTAACAACAAAACCAATAGCGAATAAAATAAACTCAGACAATTTCTTATCTCCTGTAATAATCAAAATAATCAAAATCAAATAAAGATCATCCACCTTAAAGGGGATTGTGGCCAGGCTCCTGTTTGGTTTGATCACATTTGCAGTTAAAAGTATCTGAGCACATGCAGGCAGATGGATGTGGTGTCCAAAGTATTTATAAAAACATCTAAATCAGAGATTGAGAAGGATATATTTTGCGCTCTGACTTGGCTTTGAAACTGATCCACCTCTTAATCCATCCCGTATACTACTCTTTGGTTTATGTGAGCAAGAGTCAGTTTATATACATGTGATTTCCTCTCTGCTGCCCAGTTAATAACCTTTTTACATACAAATACTTCTACTTTCTTCTAAAATGGCACCTGGGGCAATTTTATAGCACAGCCAAGTAACTGTGTTACCTTCAGTTGTTATAGAAAATGCTGCATTTATCAAAAAAAATTTGAATTTGCAATTTAATGCCTTGAAAGAAGCTGTTCCTCTGTCTGGCATTCCATCTAAAACACTTCATAACTACAATGTTCCTCCATTAAGCCTTTAACAGCGTGCATAGGAGCGTTGCACTGAGAAGAAGTTGATCTGATGAGCACAGTAGATGTACAGATCCACCAAGTGTTTGCTAACCTACTCCAGCTTCCTCCCACAGTCCAAAAACATGACTGTTTTAAGGACTGCATCTGATTTTAAGGAGTTAAAAACAAATCAACATCCAAACTGCATCAACGCAGAGCAGGGGTATTTGTTCTTAAAAACCTTAAGTCATATTTGTAGCAGATGTTCATCATTTACAGTAGGTTTAGAAGTATTTTTTCCCATGTTTTCCTTATGTATTTCACATTTGTTCAGGACCGCTGATGCAAACCATTGACAGGCTGTTAATGTGAAATCTAACTTGCTAATCTGTAAAAGTGAAAGCCCAGCCAAAGTTTTCAGCCTCTTAATGAGGGGAACAAACCCAAAATAAACATTTGTCCAGGTTAAATATTTCCTTCAAGGTTTAGGTTCTGCCGTTGCTACGCCAAACACTCAAACATCAAAAAAAAACTTTGTTTACTTCCTCACTCTCTTCTGATGATGTCATTTGTGCACATTCAGAAGTTTTTTTGGAAGAAAACCGCCATGAAGGAATCAAACTGCCCAGCCTTTACAGACAACCAGAGGGATGTGTTTCCCCTCGATAACTGTCTGGAATGTGTGTATAAAAGAACATTATCAACTGTTCAAACATGACCAATACAGCTGCAGGGGTTTACACTCCGTGCTGATGCGTAACCATCACATCAACAGAGCACAAAGTTGTGATTACCTCAGTGATTGCAGCAAAATATTCAGAATCTACATTTTCAAATTGATTTAGAACTTTCAGTTTCTGTGCGTGCATCATGCAGGATTGTTGCTGGTTTCATTGCACACTCACTTTGCCCGTCTCTCTCAGCGCCATCTCTAAATGCTCCATTCATGAATGTGATGAATGGCCATGATCATGTGCATGAGGTAGAGCCAAACACACTAAAATGCCTAAACATTGTGTAGAGGGTGTGTGTTAATTTGTAACCAACAGCCTTCTCCATAATTTCTGATGACATTTTTACTGACCCCCATATGCATTATAAGAAGAGGGTATGACAACTGACTGGTTTGTCCCAGATGGGCTCTGTAGCTGACAAGATAATTTCCAGATGGCAGAGGGTAGAGGAAAAGGTAGAAAAGATTTTTTTTAATAAGTGGAAAAACACAAATTCTGAGCCGCAAACAAGTAAAAAAGCAGAGTTGTTCAGTTACTATAGGTGGTCATGGGAGAGAAGCTGTGCTTATAGAGGAAGGGAAATCATCCCTGCAGTCTTTATGGAGCTCTCCATGAGACACATACCTTTACATAAACTAAATCACACTGAGAGGAAGAAGTAATGTTCCCTGTGGTCACATCGTCAGTCAGAGGTTTGTTTTATTTTTGCTGAAAAAAAAACAACAACCTGTATGCAGAAACGGTTACAGACGCCTTATGTTTATTCAGACAACTGAGAAAGTAAAACTCAAACATTTGGATAAAAAAGATAAATAATATTTGGGCATGCAGAGTATTTATCAACTAAAAAAACACGGATTAAAAATTATCTGTAACTCCACTGTTGTCACATGTTTGCTCAGTAGGACACAAGGTAAGTTGCAGGGCTTCCTTAGGCAAATTACTTTATACAAAGTAGCAATGTGGAATGAATCCTACAGCAATATTATTACAAACTGAGCTGGTCTGTATATGATTAAATGTAAAACTTTATATGCCTGGATTGCTTTGGTTATATATCTGTGGTTGTACAATATAAATTAGACAGGTTTTTATGTAGAGAGTCTTGAGATAATGTTTTCTACCAATTGGTGCTGCATAAATCAACTTAATTGAATTGAAACAAGAAGTGAACTAATCCTCGACAATATGTTACTGAATGCATCTGCAGAGCAGAGGAGGGGGATAGAAAGAAGGAGAGACAGATTGCGGGAGGAAGTGTGTACATTCCAGGCTAATCCTGATAGGACAAACCCACTGGTTTTCCAGCCAGAACACAACTACCACTACATATCATGTTGATGCAGCAGAAACACACCCATAAAGTCAGACACAAGGAACTTCAGTCATACTAAACCTTTCCCTGAAAATGATGTTAAAAATCTTCTGAATCAAGTTTCAATAAACATGAGTTGAAAGGCAAAGGAGTCAGATTAAAAACCCTACAACCTGAGTAATACCTGAGCAGCCACACACAGCTAGCAGCGCTTGTTATTTATGTGCTTGTGGTTTGATGCAGTTTGTTAAAGGCTTATGTGAACGGATATTGGTATGTTTGTGTGTGCAAACTTCACATATTTTGTTGAATACTAGTATATGCTGGTGAATCTTTTACATGTGAAAGAAAAGGAGCGTGTGCTATTGACTGTGCTTTACCTTTTGTGGTGCTGACTAATAAAGTGTATTTGCACAAAACCACAAAGACAGAAAAAATAAACATGTCCCATGAAAAGGAATGAATTTTTTTTTAAATCCCAGGTCCCATAAATTTGTTAAAGTACACTAGCACTATTCATCCAGTGACCTGACCCACAAAAACGCACACATTTACAGGTGCATCTTGCAATGCGTATTGGAATATCATATTTTTCTAAAACAGTTAGCACACAATAACCAGATTAAGGAAATCCAGTAACAAAGGAACCCAAACCAACTCAAAAAGATGACAAGAACAAACATCAACAGTTTTATGAGTCACACTTTAGTTGTGTAATAAAAAAAACATATATATATATATATATATATCGTAATAAAGACAAAACTGCTAAAATAATAACAGGGACATTAACTGATTTTTCTAAGGAGTCCAATATGCAGAGCCACTGCAGTACTCTATTTGCATAAAAAATGTGTATTTCATTACATAAAACAGCTGCATATTACACATAAAATTTAAAAGCATGTTGCCAATAAATCTGTAATTTGATATTAGTGGGTAAACCAGAATTATTACCAACTTTACTGGTTAATATTTTTTGCACAAACAAGGAATATGACTTGGTTTTTAATCCCTTACAGCATACAGACATACATAAATAAAGGAACAATCTGTGCATGTATTTGCAGTCATCATATCCAAAGGAAGAAAAAGCAGCAGGTTTATTGTGTCCCCAGAGACATACTTGAGAAATAAACTTTTTTTTTCCCAAACAGCACTTTGTAACACTGACCTGAAAGTAAAGTTTCAACAGTTTGTGTCCAACATGTGTGGGGTCTGCAGAAATGTTAGCTGCCCTTTTCCTGAGCCTAGAATTGTTCAAATCCTAAAGAGACTGTCACCTTTTCTGCACACTTAATTGTACATTAATAATAATAATCTAAACAAAATGAAGGTAGCTAAGCATAAGGATTGATAATTTATTCATCTGTAACAAATAATAGTAATAAACACACATTTGATAATTATTGACAATTTTCTCACATTCTTACAAGGGCATTCCATTAAGATTTAATCTATTTTTATTTATTGTATGAACTGCTTATTATTATTATTATTATTATTCTGTTGGAAATTTGTCATATTAATTAAGGCATCATAGCATCATGTTTGCATGGCTGTTAAGGAAAACTTTGAAAACTAGCTAAAAGTCTGGATCTAGTGAATCGGTGTCACTCTATTTACTGCCGGTGTTTTTATTCAAAGGGGGAAGTGACTTCAGTGTTACATTTTAAGGGTCGATGTTCTTGTGTTATTCAGGGTCAAAAAGGAAAGAATCTGCTGGAGATCTCATTCACAGCAGCAAAATTAAATGTCTGTGTGGTGAAGAAATGCTTGGTATAAATGGATTGTAAATGAATATAAAAGCTCTCTGTCTTCTAACAAAAGCAATGCCTGTTGGGACAGACAATGAAGACTGTTTTTCAGGCTTAACCCTGCAGCCCAGCTGAAGTGGCTTTGAACAGAAGTGCTGTTCTGTGGGGAAGTCTGACTCTTGACCTGTCATGAGTCAAGATGTCATGGAAAAAACTTTTCACAGAAAAGAAAGAATAATCAATTTGGCTTCATGTGAAAGTTGCAGTACAATACTGGCTTTAAACATGACAGAAGCAGAACGAGCTTTGGGCTCCTGTAAAATGAGGCTGGAGCTGATGATGACCTGAAATGAGTTATGAGAAAATGACCTCAGCCACTTTCCACATCTCCTCATCTTCACTCGTTTAATGTGGGCTGAGATGAGTGACGCACCCTCTCTTATCAGCTCTCTATTCTTCCACTTCTCTCTACAATCATTTCAGCTGTTTCAACTCTGCAGACACTCACTCACGTCTGTGGTTATTTATGGTGGGAAGGGAGGGGAGAAAAAGAGGAGGAACAAAGGCTAGATGACCTCATCTTCTGGTTAAGACTCTCAGAGACATCAACTGTCACCTGTGTTCCTTCAATAAGAATGAAAAAGGGGTGACCGTCTTATGAGGGCTTTGTTATTCTGATCTCTTCAAAATCTTGGAGTGGAGTGAATGTTTTAGTGTTTCTAACGGCGGGACACTTGGCTGTCGGAGTGGGAACATCAGCAGGGCTCTCTGTGTTTCCAGAAAATCAAAAAGCAGGGATGAACTCTGATTTGTGTGGGAGAGATTGATGGATGTAAGAGGGATGGAGAGATGGACAACTACCTGCTGTCTGGATAATTAAAAGCTGTCTGTGGAGGCAAGAGTGTCAGGAGGACACATTGTTGAGGAAGTTACTGTGGACACTACATTCACAAAGATCACACACTGTGGAACAAAGAGCTGGATAAAGGAAGCGATAAGAGGAAGGGAGTGAAACTGGTGTCTTGCTAAGTTATTCATTAGTGGTGCACTGATTGCATTTTTCTGGCTGAACACCAAACTGCTGATTCCGATTTTGGGTGAAAACTGATTTGTTTTGTCTGAAAGTTGCAGTGAAAATGTAGCTAAGTTAGAAAATGTTGAACTAGAGAACCACAGGTAAGTTGATGCACTGATCCAATATTAAACTGTATTAGTCCCAATTTTGAAAATAAATTCTAGATTGAGTATCGGTGCCAGTGTGCTCGTTCCATAGGGGCAGATCTATTTAGTCTAATTCTATGCTTTGTGCCCTTGGCGACTTCATGCTTTGTTGTTTATTTTCCGCTAACTGCAATTTCTGAACCATATAAAGGAAGATTTGTTGCAGATTATTTTTTACATGTTTGACCAAGATAATCAGCCTCTTGTTTTTGTCAGTTTCAGTCTCTTTATTATTTATTTTGGATTGGCTATTATAACCCTAATTGCATTGACTGAATGAATTAAAGTTTAGTTGTTTTTACATGTTTGATGAAGCGTGAGAAGCTATTGCTGTATTTAAATGCTGAAAAACCGTTTGAAGTCAATTCAGCACTGTTTTTCTGTATTGGCTGATACAAACCTCAGATATCGGCATCAGAATATCTGAGGTTATATTCTAATTTTTCAGAATTAGAAATGAAAAAAATTGTTGAACCAGGAACACATTTAAATGTGTTTCCTGACACCAGCCCTCGAGGCCTGGATTTGAAGACCCCGGCATTAAGAGCTTTCACTTGTAACTGGATGAAAATGTTGATTACTTCCTTCAATTGATGGATATAATGAAGTTTGTTGTAATGTGGCAAAATGTAAAAGGGGTATGATACCTTTTGCAAGATACAGCGAAAAAGGTGCAAGAGAAGCAACATGACAAAGAAAATGGAAAAATAATCAACTAAGATTCAGAGAAGAAGGAAAAAACATAAGAAAACATGACTTCTCTCTGAAATAATGAGAGGGTTTATTTAGATTTATGCCAATAAAACCAAATAAAAGTATTACATCTTACACAGCACGGAACAACTCCTTAAATACGGTAGTGCTTATTTATGTAAATCAATTCTTGGACTCATACGAGCACGCATGCACTGAGCAGGTTTGTTCCAGCTTCCTGAGCGCAGCGCCAAGTTTAACATGTGCAAGGCAGTTTGGGAATGTTGGCCAAGGAACCAACAGGAGGAGAGTGAAAGAAAGAAGATAGTGTACGTGCGTGAGAGAAAGAGAACATCGACCTTTAGAAATAAATGATGTTATAAAACAAGACAGAAAAAAAATGAGGCAAGGGAGATCCCAGAAAAAGATCAATGGATGGAGGGAAAGAGAGGAAAAAAGGAGAGGAAGGAAGTGAAGTGAAAACAGATGGATGACAAGAAAAAGACAACATACTTGAGAGAGACTGCCGCTGCTCAGGAATACAAAGCAATGACACTGCATGATGACAGGTTTACGTTCTGCATGTAGTAAAATGTCCTCTGCTCAATGTCGGCTGTATGATGGAAAACGGCAATTAGAGTAAAAAACAGAACAGGAAAAATATGGAGAAAAGAATACAGAAACTGGGACAGAAAGATAAAGAAAGATAAACTCTAAAGAGATAAATAGCAGAAAATTATTTAACCCTGACATATTGCTATGATTTTCACAAAAAATAGAGTCTGCTTTACTGAAATGATTTATTAAAATGGATTTAACAACACAAATGTCCATAATCACTGGCATGGTTTTACTCAGCCACCCACCCTGCTACCAGCTCACAATCTTAAACACAATCAAAAGTAATGGTTGGTGATGATAATGATGATGAATAGGCGCTGTTCACGGCCAATGTGCTCCTAAACCAGCAGAGAGTTTGTATCTGATTGGTTAACTGCCAGGAAGTGAGATGGAGGTCAAGAGAAAAGCAGCACTGGAACAGAAACAGGTTGCAAAGACCAAGACTATAATTATTACTTCAGAGAGGTTAAAAAAAAAATCATAGTTATATTCCTAAGCAAATTTAGAGAATTTAACTGGATTAAAAATACATATTATTAAAATGGAACAAGTTTTTTAAAACTTTTCTCTTTACTTGATTTTGCCCACTTGTCTCCAAAACATTCCAGGGTACAAAAATAGGTTGGGGGTTTTCATGTCGTAAAATAACATAACAAGGGATTACTGCACATTATATTACAAATCCAGCAATAAAAACAAGCTAAGCAATCACACTTTTATCTCTTCATCATTTCAGGATGAGCTGCTCAGTGTGTGCATGTGTGAGTGCAAAAGGGAGAGCAGGGTTAAACCATGTTCTCATATGCAGGTCATGTCTGGGTCAACCTCTCTGGCTCCAGCACTTCCCTGCTTAACTCCTTCATATCCTCTGTCCCCATTTCTTTCTCTCACACAAACATGTGGGTGCATAAAGTGATTTTTACAGGAACATACAAAAAAAGGAACATTTTAATGGAAAAAAGTTTGAATTAATCATTTGGTTTCTCACAATTCGATTTGTATGCAGTTTAGTTTAGTAAATTACATTGGAAAACATAAAGCAGCCCAAACAACTGGAACTTTTATTGGTTGTGAAAAAAAAGCATTTCACTGCTGGACTCTGTCAGAACTGGTCTCACTGAGACGGGCCCAGTCATCTGGGGTATGTCTCTATACAAGCTACTGTCACACAGTTTTTAATTTGGAAAGTGTTTTGGTGTATCTAAAAGGCTCCAACTACTAAATGCAAATATTAGAAATTGAAGAACAAAGGGTGTATAATATAATGTCCCCTTCATTTGTCTATTAGTTTTTCTTTGTCTTAAATATTTAATTATCACCTGACCATCACACATTTATAAGTGGTTAAAATGTTATTCACTGAATTAATCAGATTATAAGAAAGGCTGCCCTCCTGTAGGGCAACTTCAAGCATTTGGTAAGGTGATTTTAGAAATCTTTGCAAATAGAGCATCTGCATAGCATAATTCAAGTCTTAGTGTTTTTGTGACATTGGTCTGACATTTGGTGTCCATGTGCATCGCTATATAGAATCTCTTTTTGAGAGGCTCCTGGAATTGTTCACCATATTTCCTTTGTGGCTTTGCTCACAAACTTATTTGTGTACACAACAGTAACAGATGCATGGAAAGGAGATGTCAAAGAAGTTTTTTTCATTTACTTATTTAAAATTCCTGATCTTTGTGCGCCTTTCAAGGCATACGTGTTAGAGAGTGGGTATACGATGCAATGTATAATTTGCTATGCAAATATAAGAGGCCTAACAGACACACTAAATGTAAACTGCATCAGTAATCTGGATTAACTAAATAAAATATTTTCTTTGCACTCAGAGACTACATGCTTTAAATTAAGCTGAAAAAGTGACAAAATATTCCAAAGAATATAAATCTGTGTGAGTGGCTGACCTTAAAAAATACTGTGCTGGAATGCTCAGTTTGGTGATTTGACAAAGAACCGCATATATAATTACACCTCAGCTATCTTAACCTCAGGGATTCCAAAAATTTGTCTGAGCCACTTCCAAAGCAGCATGAACCAACATGGAAACTGTGAAATGGAACCACCCCATGAGCAAAACGACTCTGGCTTGGGTGTTTGAACATCTTTCTTAGGTTTCATTTTGTTGTGTTTTCTGGCCAGTGAGGCTATCCTTCCACATTTAGACGAGTCAAACAGAAACTCTGTAAACTCCCCTAATGTTGTTTGGTATGAGGTTTAGCAGCTGCAAAATAAATCCTTTGAGCCATTATAGAAATCCACAAACAATTACGTTTTTTGTCTTTTGAAAAATCTGTGAAGAAAAACCACACCCGAGACCACATAATACCTATACCACTCAAACCGACTGCAACTTTAATGTGTGGAGGACAGAGAGTAACAGTATTACTAAAGACTGGGAATGACAAACTATACATAAAAACAGACTAATTTACTCATTTGACTCAATAAACTGGCAACCCATATGCATATTAAACCTCCAAGAACAATTCATGAACTTTTTTTTTTTAAGGATTTTTTGGTTCTAGTGGCCTTTATTTGAAAGTAGCTTGACAGGAACTAGGGAAATGAGAGAGGGGGAAGACATGCAGCAAATGTAACCAGGCTGGGAATCGAACCTGCGACTGCCGGCATGAGGACTAAGGCCTCCATATGTGGGTTGTGCTTTGCCCCTGCGCCGCCACATCAGCCCACAATTCATGAACTTTGCTCTTGACACTCTGGCATAACAGAACCAGTTGCTGCCAGTTAAAAAGAGCTTTCTGTTTGATTGCAACTGAAAACAAGACAGCTGCAGCTATTCTTAGTGCAGCTACAATAACATTAATTATCACGCTTATGTTTCCTTAATCACTAAATAAATACTGTTTTCAGTCGAAATTAATATTTAGTGTGAGATTTCAAGCCTCGCATCGTTAGTTAGGCTATCTGCTCATGTAGCCAGGCTGTTGTCTTCTAAAAAACATTTCCCTCTGAATTTGTCCACTGTAGCTTTGAGAGATAATTTTTATATTTAATTTTCTTATAAAGAAGGTAAAAGTGTAGCCAGCTGACCAACAGTTGACAGCAACAAGTGGGGTAGGGACAGCAGGTATCATGAAAAAAACTGAGTATGTTCACTATTAAAATATAAGTTGAAAGCAGATTTTACTGTATTCTGACATAAACTGGGTGTCAAATAAAACTGATGTTCGTGTGCAAATTAGATCCACTTTCTGACATTCTGTAAATATCAAATACAAACACTGCCAACCAAATCAAGCCAAATCCTGCTATTTACTTTTGAGTTCTTTTTAATGCACTACTCTTAACTAATGCGAAACGATTATGATTGTTAAGCTTAAATTCTCAGTTTACTCTAAGAAACCTTTAGGATGATTACAAGATGGAATAAAGGGGTAATTTGGGAGTAACGGATGGTTTTTAGAAACAGCACAGGTCTAATCAGAAGCCGATTAAGCATCTAAAATAAAACCCGGAACTGAAGACCAGGACAAAAATAGACTGCCGGGGAAAATAAGGATCAAGCACTGCTTTAATGTAAATATCCACTGATTTGAATTGATGTTGGCTGATGGAAAACAAGAAGACAAAGAGCATCAGAGCCAGATCCTCTAAGTAACTACATCTGAGTCCATGTTTCAGAAGAGAAGAGCAGTTTGACTGCATAAACATTTCTCTAAAAGATACAGCTGTAAACAGCCTAACACATAAACTGAGCTAGATATAAACACATATACCACAAGCTCAGACAAATGTCAAAGCCCAGTACTTCCAAGAAAACTGTTCATTCCTCCTCACACACTTCCACACCCACGCACATAATCTGACAAATACACATAAACACCGCTCCGTATCTTTGCAGAGAGATGTACTGTGCCATAAACACTGGGTCATAACTCCAAACACCGCAAAAGACAAAAAAATGCTCTCATTATGTATAAAGGCAGAGTTAATCAGTACCTCTATCTAAGGGAGTTCCCCTAAAATTTTACACTCACTATGCAGCAGAGTGTCGGAGACGGTTAAGTGTTCAAATGACCTCATGCACACATATCACCTTGACACTGTTTGCATGTAGATTCCTTCTCTTGTCATACACACACAAATATGAACACACATGTGGTGGAAAGGTCATCAAACCCAACAGCCTCTTGCTCTGGTCGGGGCTCTGCTGCTTTTGTTTGAGCTAAATCCTCTTCCTCAGCCAGCAGCCAGCGCAGCACCAGCTCAGCACATAGCTGCCCTTCTGTTTGTGCTGGGAAATCAGATAGTGACTCCATGGCCAATCAGTGGTTTCGGATTACGCACATGTCAGTGGATGTATGTTTTTAAATGCGATCATATAGGTGTTTGAATAGAGGCTGGGATTTTGACATTCCTGTCCTGATAAATATACATCTTCATGTGTACCTGATTTAGATCCAGATTTAGATCTTATTAATGCTGATCTTTAAAGAGCAACCTGCGGCACGCACTCTGAAAGTTCACAGCAACATCCAAACCAAACAGGCAGCATTTAGCAGACTAACACAGAACCATCAATATTCCAAACAGTGAACTGGATTGGTACCCCACAACATAGAGGCTTCTTCTCCATAGCTGCATCTGTCTGGAGTTTTCTCCTGAAGGAGACTAAACATTAATTCCTGCATTACCTGCAGTTAATGAACTCACATCAGATATAAAGAAAGGCTTTCATCTATAAATATGAAATATGGCATAGAAAATAAAAGGATAGAGTTGTGTTACATTTGAGTCTGACTTAACTTAAGCTTTTGAACTTGAGCACAAATTACAGTAAACTCCCACATTTACGGAGGTTGGTGGCCACAGCTGCCCACGAATAGCTAAAATCTGCGGATGCCTGATACCCTCTTGGAAAATGTTTAGAAATATCTGTTTTAACACAAATATACCTTAATATGATTCAATGCGCACATTGGAAACTGTCTTAGCACAACTGCAGAAGCTAATATTTACAGGCTTCCTTATTTTTGCTATTGGGGTTACAGACAATCAGTGACGCAGACAATTAATGGTGCTGCTGAAGTCAGTGCTTTGGTGTCGCCAGCCAATAATGTGTCAAGCAGCATTGGCATGGAAAATGTGCCACACTGTTTATAGGCAACTTTTCTATGAATAATTTGAAGTTACATTCCACAGTAAAATCCACAAATAGGGGAAAATGGGAATATTGAACTGTGAAAGTTGGCAGTCCACTGTATGTAACATTTTAACTTTGAAATTATTTCCATGCAATGTTCCTAATCTCCACATGTGAAAATCTCTTTTCTTTGTGAAGCTTATGTTGAACCTCACTCCACTGATCCGTTTTTAGTCGTATCGACTAAGAAGCGCGCTTTACACTAGAACCAAATTCACCCAATCACACTCACAAATGTTCAGCCCTTCACACACTGATGCACAGATCTTTAGGGGTAAGGTGCCTCGCCTGTCTTTTTTTCTTCAGTGAGTTGGCATATCTACATACATGTTTCAGAACATCAACACATTGCTGATCATGTTTAGCCAAAAATCTGCTTTTGACAGCTTAATTCATTCTTTTTGTACCATTTCCTAACTGTTAGCTAAATTTTGGTATATGTTGCTGAGAGACGACCAGCACACACATGTGGCGACTGTGGGCTCAGGGCAGTCTGGGATTGATCATGTCTCATTAATAACTGGGATTAAATAAGGGCCCAAAAACAGGCAGAGCCAAAATCTGCACCAGCTTCCACATGTGTGTGATTTTGTGTCAATTTTCATGGAGATAGATGAGAGTTTAGGCAGAATGTATGCATGTGTATTTGTGAGAACATGTGGGTAAATGACCATTTGCTGAATAAATGAGGAATGTCCTGTCTGGGACTCTGAACACGCATTAGATTGGTTTTGGAGGTATGTCATTTCAGAGTGTGCGCGCAAATGTCTCATTTCCATGGCTCAATATTTGCCATGGAGAAAATCCCGGCCTTTAGCCTAATGAAGGAAACTAATCATGTTCACTGTAATCACACACGTACACACTTTTTATTACTGAGCACA
Source organism: Phalloptychus januarius (assembly GCA_902982915.1). NCBI lineage: Eukaryota > Metazoa > Chordata > Actinopteri > Cyprinodontiformes > Poeciliidae > Phalloptychus > Phalloptychus januarius. The sequence continues at coordinate 1,633,517 of CADWAE010000066.1, read as the reverse complement.
CACCAGCAGTGTGACTGCAGTGTGAGTGAAGGAAGGGACAAAGACGGGGCAAGAATAAAAGGGTGTTAGCTAGACCAAAGGGAATGGAGAGGAAAGAAGCCATTATGTATCCGTAATACTTCTGTCTGCGGTCTAAAGCCTGTACTTTATTTTGAGTCAAAGCCAAGACCAGGAGGACCAAACCGACTCTTTCTACTGACATTGATCACTTCTCACTCTGCTAGGAAAACATTAACGCTCTCAAAGGAAAAGGTGATTTCAAGATTCTTAAGAAGTTCTGGGGAAATTGGAAAACAACATAATTACCTTCGAGTCATCTCCGTCAGAACTTTTCCTTTATTTGTTTATTCATCTCTAATATATTATTTTTTTAAGGATCATGAAGGATTAATGAAATCTAGATCTAGTGTTTGGTCATTATTTACATTGATTACACCAAACATCCCAAAATAATGAGTGCAATCAACATCAGGAAGATGACGAGAGAATTATAATTAGAGGAAATACAAACAAGCCAACAGTTTTTCCACTCATGTTCTCAGATATAGCAAATAACTGTTTATAATTTAGGATCAAATTCAAGACGTGGCTGTGATTGAGCTCCTCGATGATGCCGTCTGCTAGTTGTGACACATTCCCAGATACAAGTAATCTTATCTTTACATTTTATAGAGCACATTAAACATGAATTCAAAACTTGCAAAGTATTAAATGTTTATGATATGAAGATATGATCGCCTTTGTAATTTCCCAAGCATTTATGCGCCACATTTATGACAGGAGCAAAATACTTAAGACACATTTTTATGAAGATTAGGAATGAATTCTTCCTCATACACACATTTGGCATTAATCACATTAATGGATCGGTCTGCAGTGGACCCAGATGGGTTTTAAGCATTCTGTGTTTCTTTGTCATCAGTTTAACTTTAACAGGACAGCAGGCAAAGCCATCCATAAACAATTTTAACAGATTTCTAACACATAATTTACAATATGAATGTTTTATGATGTATAGTAATAATATATACAGTATGTACCATGGTATACTTACTAACTTTTTGCAAGATTGAAAGTCTGTTTGCTTTGAATTTAAGTCAAGTGAAAATGAAAAGAAACACAACATAGGGCTCTATTTCTGCGGCAACAATTTGAATTTTGTTCTGTCAGTCTTGTTGAGGAGGTAAGTGTTGCCACACACAAAGAGATGTGTCTGCTGTCAGTCTGCTCAGCGTATACTCACCCTCAATGAAGTCCTGAGCATAGCACACACATATGCACAAGCGCACAGTACGTTTTTATAAATAGTGGCAGCTGACAAATCCTCCCCCCGCTTTGACCCTTAAACTCTTGCTCTGCCATCTGCACCCCCAAGCTAATTGACACGTCTCCTCTGATAAACTGTCTGCACATCCTCTAAAAACACACACAGAAGCTCTCCTTGAAATAACACAATGCATTACTGCAATCTGTCATTCAAGAAAGATCAATATTAAAAGAAAATAATGCTTCTTATGTAAATTATGTGGTGCCTAAACTGCAAAACAGCACATTTTACAAAAGTGAATAAAAGTAAAAAAATGAAACGAGGAGGACGAGGAGTTCAGTAGGGGCGCTAGTAAAACACATGTTACCTATTGGGCTTTGCACTGGACAGAGGATAGAGAAAGAGGCCTACACTTCCCAGGCAGCCGGTGGAAAAGTACACTCTACAATTCATTGCTTCCTTCACGCCAAATTAAAGGTCCCTTGTTTAAAAAAATGGGGGTAGGGGTGAGGTTGAGGGAATTCAAGGGGGGAGGAGCAACAAAAAGGGGCTTTTATTACAAAGAAAAACATTCTATGATTGCCACAAAAACTGCTATGCTTCTGTCTGTAGGAGCAAATTTATGCCCAGAGCATGCAGAGTTTTGACATTGTGAAGCAGGTTTTCAGCAGTTTTTCACTTAATGACTTTGCTACATCTCTAAGTGTGAAATCACATTTTTCAAGGACAAAATAAATTTATTTAGAAAGAATAAATTACATTATGCAAACATTTTTGATATCCTTATAAAGTTGAACAATGTAGTACAAATGACAAAATTTGCACAAATTTACATGGTGGTGGACTTCAACTATTTTCTATCATCTTGGAATCTTGGCTGAATAGGAAACACGTCTAAATCTATCAATGTTAACATAATTTCCAAATTAGATTTCTGCAGATTATAATGGGTACACATTCACTGGCAGCAGTAAACAACCCTACACAATGCTCCAGCTCTATGATAATAGTGACAGAAAAATTTTACCATCATTCATCATATCATCAATAACATTGTAATTGTCAAATAAATTCCTTACACTTTCTGCTGTATGTTACATATGGATTAAGCAGAGACTTTCAGAAAAAATGCAGCACAAATAACTAAATAAGTAAATAAATTCACCTAATGTTTCAAGATCACTAAATTTGTAAAGGGCTCTGCTTAGCAGAATACATACAATATTTTGATTATTCAGCCAAGCACACTTTTTAAAACGTAAATAAGCACATAAAAGGAAAGTGCAAGTCGAGTCTCAAAGCATGTTAAAAAGACTGCATATATACACGTGAGTTTAGGAGTAATTAGTGAGTAATTTGCTTTCATAAAATGTGTATCAAAGTATAAAGACCCAACAAATATCATATTTTGCTATGTGCTTATTTATAAATTAAAAAATTAAGTTAACTCCATTATTGAAATTTACAGGAGTCATACCATGTATGGTTTAAATGACCCATGAAATGTACGAATTGAACTATTAGCACCCATAAAATGTATTAGATTAATGGCTACACAGCTGAAAGTAGCTGTTGTTAGCCTAATGTGAAAAGCAGCAGGAGGTGTAAAGGCTGGTTTCACCAAGATGGAAGCTGCATTTCCTACATGGGCCTCCCAGAGGAAGAGCTTTCATTCCTTCTGTAAGGTTCCCTCAGGAGCCAGGGTCTGAATGGACACTACTGCATAAACACCGGCTCCCTACCACATGTTACATGACCTGAGGGGAACACACAAATACATCTGGGTTTCCAGCTCTCAAAGACTGTCTGGTTTGTTGATGGTTATCGTAGTGAGAACGGTTCCTGCCTCTCCCTTTTTTTGCCTCTTTATACCTCCCCTCACTATCCCTAAATCTGTTTCTTTCCCCTCCCTCTTCTGTCTTCTACTCCCTCTTATCCATCATTTACAGAACTTATCAACACGCCTTTGATAAATCAAACTGATTGGTCAAAACTCCCTGTTGCATCATCCTGGCTATATAAACATATACATTTTTCCCAAAGTAGTTGCCGTTGTTCAATTCAAATATTTTGTTTAGCCCTTGTGGTAAAAAAGAGAAACTCAACATTCTTGATTGTGCAAAGATTGTGTAAATTATATCTTTGAAGTTTGAACATGCTGAAGCATATGTGAAAAGACGAGGGAAACACAGAGAGAGTTCATGTAAATACATCAGTTCAGATTTCCTGTCTCAACATCTGTTCTGTATGTTACTTTCAGTTTTCACGACTGTAGACAGTCCAGTGTTTTATGATTTAATCATCCAGAAGGTACATCTTGTAACAAATCTGACTAAAATGTAATGAAAAACCCATCGTAGAATAAATGGGTACTTTAAAAAAAAATCTTATGCTTTTATTAAGGTCACTCAGGTCAACCAATCAAGGGAAATCTATTGTTTCCTGTTCCTAATGTAGGGATGGATGTTTATGTGCCATTGTGTTTTTCATATTTTAAATTGAGCTAAAGTCACTTTTACATGTATTTTAAATTTTTTTTTGCTTGCTCTACTTAGTTTAAGTTAAAGCTATAGGACAGACCATGAGTTTTTCTCAAGACTCTATATTCCCAAACTGGAGGAACCCAAGTGGTTCCCAGACCAGAAGGGATATACAGTTATTCCTAATAGTTCTAGGTCTTCATCAGGGTCTTTTCCAAGTGAAATGTGGTGTGCATGTTAGAGGACCTACTATGGAAAGCTCATATTTTTCACATTTTTGTACTTCCAATTAGGTCTCAACTGCTTCTAAAAACAGCGCAAGCACTTAAGAAAACCACTCAGATTTTTTCAAGTAATACGCTAATGTTTTACGGTGTCTCAAAAGCAAGACATTTCAATAACAACATATTTGGATTTTAAGTGACAAGAGGCCCTAAAAATACAGTTAGAACATACATTTAAAATCACTTCAGGAGCTGTTTTTTACACACCTGACAAATATGACATTTTGAGAAAAAGGCACATCATAAAAATACCCATATTTTCCAAACTAAACAACTCTTACAGTTGAATCAACCACAATGTTTGCCTGATAAACCTCATCAGTGGCTTTTGAGGTCCAGGGAAGGATAGACCAGGTCAGTGAGGACATGCTGCAGAATATATATTGTGAAGCCCTGGGATTAACAATGGATACTTACTGGTTCAGTGAAGATGTGAGCATTGTTCACTATGTAATCCACAACACTTCTGATGTTCCAACACATCGTCATTTTTTTTGTATCTCTCTGTGTCAACACAACTGTACCTTTCATAAAAATAGATGTTTTATTACTCCCATCTTGGCCCACCCCACCTGAAATATTCTGCTTCTATTTATGTCTATGTAATAGGCCAAAATTTCAACTGACTTCTTGTCAAACAAATTGGAAGTGATGACATGATTTGTGATGGTGAAACCTTGTGGTTCTCCATGGATCCTGGAACAAGGTAAACTGATCCAGACTAATGAGTTCTATAATAGATAAAAGCAACAAGGTCATGTATGTAAATCCTTCTCTAGTAGACTCCATTCTCAAATAATTGATCCACCAAAGACAAATGCTACACAAATGAGCAATACCAATATGACATGACTGAGTAGCTGTCGCAAAGGTTAAAAATCTTACATTTTCCATTGCGTGGCTCAACAAGTCTATATAATGCAGTGGTCTACCTTGGTACCAGACTGGTCGACAAATATTTGGAGCGCCATTCTCTTCTCTATCTGTAATCACCGCGAGCATTAGCCTCCGACTAAGAATAGCTGATCAGATAATACTACTGCAAAGACATTAGTGGAACATTACACACACATTAAACAGCCAAGCATCCCATCATTGCTCTAACAACACAACCAGAGCCAAAAAAGACTGTTCACGAGATGAAGCGATAGCCGTGTATTTGGGATTCAGTTGGTGTTCACAAACTTGGAGTTTAAGAACAAAGGAAAGTGGTGCTACTGATGTTGAGCACACTGGATTTGGAAATGTTAACAGCTGTTATAGAAATCTTTAGGTCTGTTAAGGCACAGACATTTTAGAGAGAATACATAAAGAGAAACTACTGGGCTAGTAATTACGAACAAAATATGAGAATTTGTTCTTTAAATACAGTGAATAATCCATAATCCAAATTTATTCACAAAATTAGGATTTTGAAAATTGAAAAAATAAAATTAAAATATATTTTAATTTTTTATTTTCAAGAAAGCCTTGTCCATTTATATTAAAAAAAAATACTGACACCTTCACCGTATTATCCTAGACCACTCTACAAGTTGTGTAATGTTCACACCCACTTTTATAGACTCAAAACATCATTAAACATTTACACACTCGCTATTATGTGCACACACATCTAGCATTCAGGCTTAGTTTAATAAGCCACATTTTACTCTCCATCTGCAAGGACACTTAACCTCAGAATGTCTGTGTGTATATGTGGGTGAGGGTTTGTGGATGGCCAAACAAGAGCTCATTCTCTGTCTGTGTTTTTATTCATGGGGGGTGAGCCTTGAATAGAGAGACCTCTATCTGTCACACCCATCCAAAACCACAAACACACACATAGAAGAGAGACTCATGGGTCAGAAACTCAAGGCCTTAGCCCCAGATTATCCTGTTAGGGATGAGGGAACCTGCCTGCTGAGCATGACGTGTTCATGTACGAGTGCAGAAGTTGGATGTGACCACCAGCCACAGTGTGCCACAGTAAAATCAGTAGCTCTGTTCACTGTTACCGTTTTGACAGGAAGACACAGCAAGACTGTGTGATTTATCTATGCTGATATAAGTCTGCTCTGGCTTCTAAATGAGTTACTCCAACTATCTTTACTGGTGAAGCTTCTCTTTGCTACTGACCTTATAACTAACCAGAAATGAGAGGATTTGGCTGCAGCAAATAGGCATAATTTACACAAACTTCCTTCTGCACATTAAAAGCTGGAGGATGTGACTTCATATTAGACAAATTTAAGACTCGTTATTAGCAAACAGTTATTATAATAAACTTCCTAAAAGCAGATACTGAAGACACAAATCTGCCAGTAGGCACACTGTAATTTAGTTGATATGTATTATCCCATAATTTATGAGTATTTTGATGTCAAATTTGTGTAATTATTACTATGATTTAGGGTTACAGTGCAATTGTTTTCAGGGTAGTAGAGCATCCTCTCAAATTATCATGAAGCACAGGCTTTTCTAACTTTTTCTTCAATCTTTTTTATTTTGTAGATGTGGCTGTAATTCCTTTAAGAACGGATGGTTCACCTGATATCAACCAGCTCAGTTAACTGAGCACCAGTTCATGAATTTCCAAAAGTGTCCACAGTACAGTATAATATTCTTCCAGATTGTTGTTGCAAAGATTAAAAAGCAATTAATTAATTACCAATTACTTTAAATGTCTACAGGACATCAAAAGGACTAACAAGCTGTTTAATGTTGTTAATTTACTGCTCAGGAGGAAAATGTATCATGTTAAAAAAAGATTAATCAAGTATTGGTGAATGTTTGTACCAAGAATACCCAACCTTAAATTACAGACAAGCCAAATGTTTCTACTGAATGTCCCTTTTGCTGTGAAGACAACTTGGTGTATCATCAAGAAACTCTACCAAATACACTATGAAATCATAAATGCTTGGAAACAGATTATGAGTGTGAGTGTTTCATTTTCCTGAAATAATATTTCAAAAAATGCTGTTGTGTCACAATCTATTTTTTCAGACTCTGACTCATATCCTTCTCTTTATCTGTAGTTTGAGAAGCTTTCCAAGAGGACAATAATGAGCAACAGCTTTTATCTGAGTTCATTGCTTAATGGATAGATCTTACCAATATGCTAATGCATGAAGAACATTGCTAATGGGTGAAGAATAGCACAGCAGCTAATGGTAAATGTTGAGGGGCAACACTAATGTGCTGAAAGGCTGTAGCAAATTAGCAACAGAAACTGTCAGAGTAATGTTTAAATGTATAATGTGTATGAGGAGAGTGTGGCCATAATATGAAGTCTTAGCTGTTTCAAATATTTTTTGCGATTTGGTCTTTTATACCCAATTTTTTTCAGTACTAAAATGAATTGTCTGCATAATGACTACTAATCAACTCATTTTGAAAATACTTTTTACCAGCATTGCAATATATGATTTATAATAATTTTCAATTATGTACTTGCAGTTCATTTAGTTCTAAAATGGAAGCAAGTTGTGATGAAATGGCAAAACATTAGGATAAGAAACAATGAAGAGTTGAAGTGACCTGGAGCTGGACAAAGCTCTGGCCTGAAAGATTGCAGCGATGGGAGGATTTCTAATCAACCAAAGGAAACCACAGGCAGGGATCTGACACTGTCTTTGATAAGACCTCTACAGACTGAAACATAAGATCAAGGTAAGACCAAGTTAGGTCCAAGTTAAATTAACTTCAAAGAAAATAAGGCAAAAATAATCTTAAAATTTATGATAAACTGTTAAAATGTATTTATATTGATGTCGAATTCCAATGTGCTAGAAAAAAAACAAGACATGAACCTGTTCTTTCCTGTTTTCACATGTATGACTGTGTATGGTTCCATGTGTGAATCTGTGGTCTGGATTATGTCTGTGATCCCAGGTGGGCTGCAGGGGAGGAGCACAACAACAAAAAGAGATGCAGCGGCAGGAAATAGAAGGAAGACACTCTCCCTTCTCCCTTTCATCTTTCTTTTAGCCCTCTGTTTCAAGAGAAGGAAAAACAAGGAGTGTGCTCTATCCTGCTCTTTCCTTGTGACCAATTCTCAGACATCTTTTGATGCCTTTCAAGTCGACCAGATGAGCTTTCCGGTTGCTATGTACCCTAACAGAAAGATCTGTGCGCGCAGGATTTGGCATGAGGCCTAATTACTTTTAAGTCTTAGACAGGTAGCGGAAGGTGAGTGTGAGTGTTTCTTTGTGTAAGAAAATATGAGCTTTGAACTGATTTGTTCTCTGTCACCTTGTTCCTTGTTTTTATGGGAGCTGTAAGCGGGCCAGTGGATCTGAAGGATTTTCTGGCGCTTTGCCACCATCAGATAGAAATACTCTACAGAAGAGTTGAGTCTAAACCCTGCTTAGAGAACACAACAATGTTTGTATAATATGTAGTTATTTTTGTTAAACAGTGATGAGATTTATAGTAAATAACAGAGTTCTGGCTTGGTCAACTTATTCATGTTAAAATGACCTGAAACAGCAGTTAGCTTAAAGGTTAATGAAAGGAGGATTGATGTGGTATATTTTCATCCTCATGATCTCGGCTCTACTACTGTTGATCTCTTATCTAGAATCAAAAAAATTGCCTCAAACTTGATTTATGTCAATTCAGCTATCAAATCCTGTTTTTTTATCTGTGGCAACTGCCCAAAATAAAGTCTGTCTGGAAGTACAGACTTCAAACTCATGCATCCCTCCTACAACACCTGGTTCAAAGGTTCTTGGCTTGTCAGTGAGTTTTAAAAAGGCCATTAAGCATTCCTTTGATTCAATTTGCAATGTTTGGATGATTCCCAAACATTGCAAGGCAGTGGCACTTGAGGACAGAAGTTGCAGACGCCTGCCATATTCCATCATGCTCTAAGCCAGCTAACCAAATATTTTTGATTGTCCCCAAAACCTCCTCCAAAACCAGAGGGGACAGAGTCTTATCAGTTGTTGTTCAAAGTTGTGACAAAAGCTCCCGATGGGCATTAGGCAGGCTCCACGTCTTACTGTTTTTAATTCCCATTTAACCTTCTTTAACTGTTACACTGTTTTAGTTGCTTGTGATTTGATTCATTGCAATATATATTTTTTTGCTTTACTCTAGCTTCATTTGCATGTTGCTTTATTATCAGCTGCAATTGTTGTTTTAAATGTGGTTAATAAAAGTCACAACTGTGTGAGCAAGTACGCTCAATTGTCTGGAAATGATGTTATCTTCATTCATTTCGCTGCTTCCGAATCATTTCCCCAGCGCACTCCTTCCTGGTTTTCTTTTAAAGACAAACCACAGACATGATCAGGAACTTTCCCTAGCAAACAATACTAATAACAGATTTTTATTTGTAGTTCTGCTCTGTAATAGTGGCGTCTATTGGTGTGGGGGGGCGTGTGTGTGTGTGTGTGTGCAATGAGAAAAACAGTCACAAAAGGAAAAACGTGTTAAGTCTCTGTTTTGATATTAAGTCTTGGTTCACCATACACAAACAGACATGAAGCCCAAATAATTGTGAATAAACGTATGTCTGAATCACTGCTCTTCTGCGGTGTCTTTGTACTGAGGTTAGAGCAGATGAAAAAGTAATATCACCGGTCAAAGCCAGATGCAGACTAGCAGCTGTAATATGCAATGCCCCTGTGAGATACCTGATGTTTTTCTGTTCTGAGGACACAGCAAAGTTCAGTGGGTGCAGCATGTAATGGAGGAGATTGCATCAATGCATGAAAATAGGGTTTTAAAGTTTACATTGGCCCAATAAACACATTTTACAATGCAATTCTGATAATAAACTGTATAATGAAGTTAAAATGATTTATCTGTGTTTTCTTTTTGTTATTGTAGTTACTGTAATTCTTATGAGACTAAAGCTGCTGTGACAGGAAATGAAACATGTACAGTATAAAATGATTGATTTTAATATTATCAACCTATGATAACTCTACAAGGACAGTTCTGCTCTTAAAGGAGCTGGGATGCTAATCGGTGCATCATCAGTCTCTATGAAACATTATCTTAACTAATAAAACAATCCTTGTGCATACCTGGCTACAAGTATCTCTTGTAGCCAGGTAAATCTAGAACCTAACTATCCATCTGTATCAACAATATGTGAAAAAGATAAATATGTTGTACTTTCAACACTATGCAAAAAAGACACTCAATGGAAAAACACAGTGTTGCACTTAAGGACCTACTGCAAAAGTCAGAATCTCCAAACCTAGCATAATTTGCATCTCCTGCAAATACCTGCCCACCAATTCCAGTGACAACTTAAGTAATCTTGATAAATCTTCTTCTCCGATGTTTCCATTTCATAACTATTGCTCCTGACTCAACTTGAAACGAGCCACAGCTTCTTTAATACCAAAGTGAGTTACTGTAGCTACTGATTGAGGCTGAGTCACTAGATGTAGCTACATTCTTTAAAGTGTTCATCGTGAGGATTTCTTTCCATTGTAATAAACTGTAATCATGAGATTTTCCCAAAAAATAAATACATTCATTTACTTCTAGGTAACTGTCACATAACATGAAGTTGATAAATTAGAGGAGCAGTTAAATGCTTTTGTTTTTTATCAGGATGAAACCCTTATGAAGTTGAACCCATTCCTCCCCTCAAAGGGCTGGAAAAACTTCTCCATGCTTTCCTAATGTATTGTCAAGACTTCTCTAAAGCTCTTTAAGTCTGTCTAGATCAATTCTCTCTGCATTGTTTAAACTCTGTTGAAAATGCAGCGGTACATCTTTTAACTGGCAACAAAACATCATGAAGAAATGACTCCAGACTTGTAATTCAACAACTGGCTTCCTCTTAGCTTCTGAATTTATTTCAAATGCTGCTGTTTTTAAGGCTTTACGTCAGTGTTTCCCAACCCTGGTCCTCAAGGCAAACTGTTCTACATGTTTTAGAGGTTTCCCTGATTTAATGTGCCTGATTCAACTGATTGCAGTTCAGCAAACGCCTGTTAATCAGCCATTGATTGAAATCAGCTGGGCTGAAGCAAGGGAATATCTAAAACATGCAGGCAGTGAGCCTCGAGGACCGGGGTTGGGAAACACTGCTTTAAGTGATGTACTTCTGTAATATTTAGGTAAAACTCTGCAGGAGAACGGCAGTCCAACAGAAGGTTTTTCATGGTTGTTTCACAACTTGAATAAAATACAGTCTGCTTCAGCAGCTGTCTTAAGTCTGTGGAATAGGCACATTGATGCACCCTGTAAACAGCACCAACATTTTAAACTTTGCTTAACGCCATTTTTTTTATTATTATCATGATATCTAATAAGAACGTATGTGGTTCGACATTTGATTGTTGTTTTTTGAAGGAAAAATGAGGCTGATGACAAATGAAGCAGCACAGTGTTGTTTTTCAAAGCAGACCACATTTTCTTTGTTGTTTTTACTGTATCTTAATTTCAGGTTTGGTTCTAACAACTGATTCTGATTTGGTCAGAATCAGTTGTTCTGGAATTGACTATGGTGTCAATAAATGAGTGAAAGTATTAAATATGCTTGTACAGTCAGAGGGTTAGAGATGGTTGAGTATTTAGAGAGATTCTGTTTGATTAACCAAAATGGCAGTTTATTCCAGACAACTTTATTCTGTGGTTGCATCTTAATCAAAACGATGTTTGTTTTGCTGTTTTTGTGGACATATTTTGGTTGTGATGAAGAAATAAATTCATTAAAATAAATATAAAAGTGATCCCTGCTAATGTTGACAGACATCAAATCAGCTTTGAGAATTTTTTAAACATTGTGTCCTAAAAACAGTCAATTGATTAAGCTTGTTAATGTTAAATCAATACGTGTGGCTGCTCACATATTAAAAGGTCATAGCACAGCAAATGGAAGCACACTAAGAGATATATACATGTGAAATCTGAGAACTTACTCTGCACACTGATGTGCTGCCTAGTCGTACACTTTGTATATTTGTGTGTATCTAATGATCCCCCGTTGCCTTCTCAGTGTCTCCCACACCTCCCCTTCTCATTAGCGGTGACGCCTGAGTGGATTAACCACACACATGTGCACAGCTAGCACACACAGACAAACCAGGCACTAATGAAAGTAGAGCCCATCAAAGAGAATCTGTGCTTGTGTTAAGGCAAGACAAACCATCATAAAACAAGGATTTGTGCTCAGCAGAAGCCCCTTTGTGGCAGTAGTGTGTTTCTGTGTGTGTGAGTCTTAGAGGCAGGAGCCAGCAAATAAGATGTACTTTGTTTTATGTATGTTTATGCTTTTAGAATCGTGTGTATATCTACAACATCTGGTTATTGTTTTCAGGATTATATAAACTAGTAATACACTAAAAGAGATTAGAGCCTACAGAAGAAGACAAAAATCAGAGATGGAAATGGAAATAAATATGAGAAGAAAACTCAGTTAAGAGTTGAACACAGACCAATATATCTGCCTTTCTGATCTAATGTGATTCAATCAAACTGACAGATGGAAGAGCAGACTGAAAGAAGAGTATGGATCAAAATATACAAGTGGCAATCACAGCCCACAGAAATCCAACTGAGGATGTGAGTGTGATCCAATTTAAACAAACGGCAGTGGGAACAGAGCTGCTTAGTACATGCCTGTAAAAGTCAAGACAGTTTTTCTCCTCAAATGATTTCAGAAATATCCTGCCCATAAAACTGGGCTTTTGAAACTTTCTTAACATTTTACTCAAAAGATTTGTAAACAAAACAATAGACGCTAACTAATAACTAACTTGTATAATAATATTTGTTTTCTTAAATTTAGCATAAAAAGTGGTGTAAATTAATACAAATATTTGACCAGATGTACCATAATTCTGTCATAAAAGCGTAACAAATACCTTCAAGTTTTACAGTATCTACAATGTGTGGTCCGTTCTTCTTTATATGGGTTTTGTACTTATATGATTTTAAATATTTTAATTATGTAACTTTTTCATTTGTTTTACAGTACACAGGTGTCTCTCTCAATAGATAATTAAATTTTAACTCGAGGCTAAAATGAAAAGGTGGAAAGCTAAGGAACATGTTAGTGATCAAGCTCAGACACTCAACACAAGCTAATTGATTTAAACATTTATTTAAGCATAAATGTCAGATCAGTTGTTTCAGTCAGTAGGTTCAGTCTTTTTCTTTTTGCCGCATTTGACTGACAGCAGTGAGAGGTCCATCAGATTTCATATTTTATTTATTTTTTAGTTACAATTTCTTATGTGACATGTGCCAAGAACCTGTTCTGTGTCTGAAAACTCACCTGCGCCCATTCTGAAACCCATGAGCCATTATGAGTTCAAACAATACGTGGAAGTAAGCAGCATGATATAACACTGTCTGTTACCAAAAGCAACATGATATAACACTGTCTGTTACCAAAAGCAACACGATATAACACTGTCTGTTACCAAAAGCAACATGATATAACACTGTCTGTTACAGTGGTAACAGACAATGAACAGGTAGCGTCAAGGCTCTGGTCAAGATGTATTGTCATCTGTTAGATATGAAGCTCTGATGAACTTTATATAATCTGGTTTGACAGGATGACCCATAACTGGAGAGAAATGTAAGTGTGTAACTGCAAAGAAAAGTAGAAAATCAACTTGCAGAGGACTGCATGTTCCTACCTTTCTTGACTTTCTTTGATGGTTTCTTCTTGATGAATTTGGCCATTTCTTGTGGAGGTTCAAGCTCCTCCCCATCACCAGAAACCTCTGCTATTGGTTCAACACCGCCTGTGAGTAAAACATAAACAATAATACAACAATAATATTTATATCCTATGATTTAATAGGCACATGTTTTAATGACACAGTTGAAAGAAGTGGAGCATCTTCACAGAAGATGGGCTCCACCGGGTCTTTTTGTTTTCTTGTTTTAGCAGGTTTTCAGCAGCTCATCAACCTTCTACCAACAAGCTGACGTTGCAAAATACAACACATTTAGAAAATCTTTTCAAGTGGGTATAGTGTAAAACTAAAATTACACTTAGACTGTAAATGTTATCCCCTAAGCTGCTAAAATAATTAGGTTGGTAGAAAAAAAATGCCTCAAAGTAAGAAGCAATTTTAAAACAGTTATTTTAATTGTGGGTACATAAGAAAAAACCCAAAGGTTTTTAAAGGCCTTTTAAAACTTTTCAACGCCTGCTTTGAGATTTACATAGCCTAATCAGTTGTTCTCCAGACAAAACGCATCATTTATCAAAATAAGTAATTTATGTTCCAGACATGAACAGTTACATTCTAAGGTTCAGACTGTTTGCTTTCTGATTGCAGAGACAAAGGAGAAAGTTAAAGTCCTGAGATCAATTTCTGACATCATCTTTCTTTTCTCTTTGGTTCAGAGCTAAACTTTAATTGGTATGATTCAAGTTGCTATTTACCCTTTGTTTTTATCCAGTCTATTTTTGTTTCAATGTTCTACAATGTGTCTTAACAAGTAGTTGTAAAAGTTTGGGTTTATTTATCGTCATTTAAGCAGCAATGACTGTATAGTAACAAATTAGTTTAATTATGTAATAAATAAATAAACGTTCAAATGATTGAAACAAAAAAGTTTCATGGTTTTTATAAAGTTCCTAGAAGAACTTCATTCAGAACTTTTTTGTGAATCATTTTTTTTTCCTTAAAACTACTTTTAAAAGCTCATTTTCTGTATATTTGTAACAGAATACATAAAGATAAAGTAAAGATTAGATTCAATTTCAGAGGAATATGAGCTAGCTCTGAACAAGTGTTTGGACATGTGGTGTAAGTGTGTATGAACTAGGACGTGTGACGTTGTGATTGTGAGATTTTGTGTATGTGTGAGATAAAATCCCCAGCAGAATCCCCTGGATCAGTCTGGATTTAAGGAGCTCCTGAGGCCGATGAATTGGACGCCTTGTCTCACTCTCTCTACCCCATCTTACAGTCTCCTCCTCCCCTCATCTCTCCGTCTCCTGCTGCCTCCCATCCTTACTTCTTCTGCTTGTGTCTTTTATCACTTTGTGATGTTTCTCTACCTACTTCTCAATCTATACCTCATCTCTCTCTTACCATCTCGTCGTCTATCCTCTTTTATTCTTTTAACCTGGCTCTTGTGCTTTTTCTCACATTTTCTTCAGTTCCTCCTTCACTCCCCATCTTTTCCCACCCTTCCCCTGATTTCCTCTCATCCCCTAGGATTGTGTCCAGTTTCAGGGTATTTTCAGTTAACGTGCACAGAACACACTGTGCCATTGTGTATGTGTGCAATTACGAGACAGAGCGTGCATGTGTGTCTGCCATCAAGTCTACCTTAAGGTGTCTGAGAATGTGTGTGTGTCTCCATCTCCCCCTCTGCGTCTACATTTGTGTGTGTTCAGATTATGGTAAGCCCTCTCTAATATTTATCCTGGCCTTTTTTAAAGCCAATCTTGCTCCCTTTGGTGAGACCACAGCCTGTGGCTTCACACACACACAGCCACACACTCAACGTCAGTTGTTTGAAACGGGATAGGCCTCCCTTCTAATTGGGCAGGTGTTTTTCCAGAGCAAGTTGTTTTTTTTAACACTGTCGTACAGTCCAATGGTACATATGTGGGTGTCTGTTTTAACCAAGGTTTAACATCAACATCAGGTAAGGAAATTGGCCACCTCTGGAGCAGCTTAAAAAAAAGTAAAATCACATCGGATACAAGCCTTATCCTACAGCTAACCTCACACACATTCCTGCGACTCGTTTGCTTCCTGTAAATAGCAGGTATTTTGTCATCTGGTCAGAGTTTAGTGCATTTCTATATTTCTTTTGGCAGTTCTGCTGTCTATGTTCAACTATAGAGAGGTTATTAGCAGTTCTACACAGTACAATTATTGTTAGAAGTTGTAGTGGCAGTAATTGCTTCCATCACAGTGATTATTATTAGAATTTAAAACAAAACTACAACCAGTTGTTATACTAGCATCACAAACAATGTATATTAAAAATAAATTTTAATTTCTAATAGTACAGATATAAAAAATATTTTTGTAAGAAATTACATTAAATTACCAAAGCATCAAAGTTTAACAGGTTATAAAAGCTGCTGCCACCCTGCTACCTGTCTAGACATGTATGCAGTTTTTTAAAGTCAATGCTCATTTTTTAAGCATAACATTGCTTTTCTCAGACGAATTAATATCATGTGGAACGTTTTATAACTTCTAAAAAAGGGATGTGGCCTGTAGGTTGTAACATGCAAAATGTTTTCCCTGGAGGCTTCCACCATACTTAACATATAGACCATAGAAAACCTATAATATATTCAAGCTTGTATTCAGTTCTGCTGTCTAAAATTCATTCATTCATTATATTTATTCTTTGTGACATTAAAATGCTGATTAAATCATAAAGTCTCCCATACTTTAATAATTTGCAAGAGAAGTAGTAAAAGAGAAATCATTAAATGTTTTATGAGTAGCTATTTCCATCATAATATCAATCCCAAAAGATTTTAATTGCTCTAAATGATATTTATGAAGCACAGTGGCACAGTTACGGTCACATCAAAAGCTGTGATCCATGTTTGATCGGTCGGAACATTACAAGTTGCTTAAACCAATGCGTGACAACTTGGGGCCACTTTGAGACAGTTTTAGAGCAGCTCTGGACAGGCTGTTTCAGGGGTTAAGCTGCTTCCAAACGACGGGTCTGTTTTGGTCTGAAATGCGGACACACCAGAGCATTCCAGCTTTATTCTGGGCTGTGGTTTGAAGATGGGGGTGACACTGTGCTGCTGTGGTTACCGGCAATTTGGCTGTGGGCTTTACGCTTTTTCAGTCCCCCCTTAAGGCACACATGTTCATACACCCACGTGTACACACTTCAACTCATGTATCAGACCCGCTCTAAGCTCTTTTGAAGGCATTGATCAAAATTTAGGAAGTGTGCAGCTGAAAATCATATTTATCGATCTTTCATGGGTTGAATATTGTCTAAACAGGTTGCTGACATTACGGCGACGTTGGGCAGATTTACTGAGTGATGAACCTCAGGTAGTGGTGAATTCTCCCCTAAAATAGCACCCTGCTGATTTATATATAGCAATGTGGAGGAGAACTCTTCAATTTGGAAACCCCACACAGACAGAACACAGACAGCTGCTCAGAATTACACACATAACATGACCTACACTTAAACACATTACATGTAGTCTCCTGTGCCGACCCTCATGTATCCATGCACAGATACATGCATGTGTATGCAAATACTGAAGGATGTATAAACGTTGCCCATCTTCTCCCCTCTCTTTAATTCTGAAATAGATGCTGGGCCCAAACCACAGCTACCAGTGGAACAAAGTGAAAATAGCCTGTGTGGATAGGAGAAAATGTGCGCGCTCGCTTCAAATGGACTGTGACTTTATTAACTGGGGGAAAAGCCCTTAAAATAAAGTTTAAAAAGTATTGCATTCAAAAGGCACAACATGAGAAAATATACTTAAAGGATCAGAGGAAGGCCACGTGTCAATGAGTTGGAATAAAAATGCTCACTATAATTAATACTGACAATAAGTTGACTAATAATTTCAAAATTACATTAGTAAGCTATATGCTTTTGGTTTGAGCGCCAATGAGAACTGCCTGAAATAACTGAAAAACTCAGACAAAAAACACAGCCCTGTCATTTTGCTTTCAGCCCCCTAGAGATGGAAAATATCTTAATTCAGTCCGTGATTCAGACTGACAGGGGAAAGTGTGTGACTTCTCTGGTTTCGGGCAGAAAAAAAAAGATAAAAAGCCACCCTATCTTTATCTCCTCCCAACTGCATTTACTACACCACAGAAGTAAGGAGTATGTTTTTTATGTGCTCATTGCTTTGTGATTATCTCCAGAAATGAGATATTTTACTGCTTTTCAGAAAATATTAGTTATTAATACTCCAGCAAAAGACACTCTGGAGCAAAGAACTTGAAAGTCCAGATTCAAATAAGAATCGAAATGAGAATCAAATGGCAAGTGAAGTTGGTTCCAGGCTACCTTTTTTTTTAACACTGTCAACAGAAGTCAGACCAACAGTTGTGTGGGAAAAACCAATCACAGTGCAGTATACTGCTACAACGCCAGCCAATAATAATTATAGTATTTTGAAGAAAAGTGCCCTGCAGTAAGGGGTGTGACGATACTTAAAACTCACAAGATGAGTTGAAACACGACACTGAGATAACGAGAATGAGACAAGATTTTAATGTTACTAAATCAAGTTTATGCTGCAAAAAGCCCTTATTTTGTTCTGAAATCTTTATTGATTTTTGCCACAAACTCAACATTTAAGAGATCTTGCCGGGCAAGATCTTGTTACAGCCTGGTGAATCAAGAAAACAAATAATTGGAGCCTCAAAGAAAAGATGTTACAAACTGAGTGACTAAAACGTGATATATGAGCAATCAATCAAACTTTATTCTATCACCTCAGAAAACATCTACCTGTCCAACAATTTAACGAGAGAGATATATATCATAGGTATATGTGCTCCTTCTTTACTTTTAAAATATTTGAGCCCCTTAGTAACAAGTAATTACAGACATAAAGTGACGTTTTTGGGGTATAATTTACAACCAATTTTGAAGGGATTTTATCATCACTACCTCTTCTCGAAATGAAATGTTTGAACTTTGTTCTAGAGCTGAATAAGACACCTGATCTGTTGCATAAGGTTTAGTGGTTCAGGGAGAACGAAAAAATTAGTTCATCTAAAGTTCAGCTAAAATGATATACAAAGTCTGTTTTCTGTAAAGAATTATATTTATAACAACAATTAGCTAACCCAATTTTATTATGCAGTCAAACTAATAAAAAGAAGCTATTCCTTTAACATTAGTAAATACATAGTTAAACCAACTTATGGAAGTTGATTTGTGCTAATCCATTGATAAATAGATGATTTAAAAGATACAATTATGATAATGAGAATGTTTCTTGGATGAATAAATTTTGTTCATCTGTGTTAATTACAGCACTTAAGAACAAAAGCTTCCAGCCACTATTGGCTCATTTTAAACATACTGGTGATGATTTTGTTCCATGAGGCGGTCCTGTTCAGGCGGTTTTTATTTCCAGGAAACTACCAGAAACACATTAACACCGACACACACACTTCCTGCCAGTGAAGTGCAACTTCATGTGTGTATCCCCAGTGTGTGCATGTCTCTTTTTGTGTGGTTGTGGTCTTGGAGGGGGGAAACGATTTCCGTAAGTGTTGTTGGAAAAGCAAACAAGTGTGTATGTTTACAGGCGGGTGAGAAAGCAAGATCTGAGAAGCCTGTTTACTGCTGCGCTCCGGGTGTGTATGTGTGTGTGAATTTTGGTAGAAGCCCAAAATGAAGTCTGAGACTCCATGATTAAAAAAATAAATAACACAAACACTCAGTCACTCCTTTCGTACATGCAAATATAGTCATTTTTAAACTGTTATTCAACAGTATTTTTGAAAAAACAACAGGGTTTTATGCCAGAGTTGTAATAAGAGTGCAGTGCACTTAATTTTAATTATTTATTATTTATGTCTCATAAATAAATCCACTAAATAATAAATTACAGGGTGCTTTAAGGTCACAAAATTTTTGCATTGAGTTGTTTTGCACATACAAAATATTTAAATATATTTTGTATATATTATTAAATTATTACTTAGAATACAAACTTAGAAAATTGTTCAACCCAGTTGCACATTTGCTGAATCTGGATATACTTATTCTAATAATGTTTTTCTAATGTTATAAAATTTGCAATTACTGTAAAGTCTCTTTTGTCATAATTTACATTGTGTAAATGTTCTGCTGGTACACCTAAATTCACACAATATGTTTCACTATAAAGAAAAGTCCATAAATTCACATTTTTACAATAGAAAATCTTACGTGATTAACTATCATCAACACAAAAGTTTTCAGTCACTACATTTGCTTTAGCTGCCCATCTAATTTTTTCATTTTATCTTCCTCTTTTTCTTTCCCTTCTTACTCACCTGGAGCAGCAAGATTCTGAATCTGTGCAGGGATCTGGACATTAGCTTCAGAGGCCAGGGTGAGCCGGCCTCCCTTGCCAATGCGATCACAGAGCAGGGCTATGTGTTTCTTGAGGCGGGTGGTGTCTTGGGGAAGGCCCAGCACGGGGCCGCCTGCCTGGGCCAGAGAGGTGGCCTGATCCTTGGGGCTTCGCGACAAGCAGCTCCGGAGAAGGTGGGAGACTGCTGCATCACAGCTCTCCTCCCAGCCCTGGTGAAACAGGAAGAAAATTTAACATGGATCACACAGAGATAAAATGTTTGGTTTACTGTGTGTTGGTACTGTAACAAATATAAGAGTAACATGATGGTCTAAATGACTGTCTGTGACTAATGTAACCTTTATTTGGATTTTATGATGTTTATGTTTTAAAAATTACACAATAAAGTAAAAAAAGTTTCTAAACACCAGTAATGAAGGAGGTCAGATTGGTGAAAAGGAGAACTTTGAGGTCCTGTGTGAAGAAAGTCTGCAGATATTGGTGAAGGATGAATGTTTGCAAAAAGCAAACATTAAATCCTGAAATTTCTCAACGAGATGTATAGGAAATCTCAGTATTTAATGTTTGCTTTTTGCAGACTATACGCCTCAGTTGGCTTCCTTATACCATTGTTTCTAGCATTATTATGCAGCAGGTGTTGCATTCATGAATGTTGTTAGGACAGAAAGGGGGGATGGAAGGAAGGACTGGGGTTTTGTCTGCAGTAAAGTGAGTGCTGCTTCAATCTGTTTTGGTGAACAAAAAGCGGAACCAAAACAAACCAAACGCTCTCAATTTATCAGTTGGTGTACATTCCAACCCTCCCTTATGAGATATGGATTATGACTCAAAAAAAAATAATAACCCTAAGTCCCAGATACAAGTGGCCAAAATGAGCTTTATCCAGACGATTGCTGGACTGAGGCAGTTGCCAGTTGTAGGCAAGATTTGCCTTGTGATGCTCACTAGATGTTTGAAGTTGGATGCCAAAGAAGTGATTACCTCAGTGGCTTCTGTTATGTTAATGGTCCATTTGATCTGTCAGAGTAAGGGAAGAACTGATTTGAAAGGAAAGACTAATTTTTCAGGTCATCCATTGGTACAACCTTCATATACAGTATGATAGTGAGATATGGGTCATATCACAAAGAAATTATGGATACAGGAGGCTGAAATGAACTTCCTTTGTAGGAAGGAAGTTGTCTAATGTCTAATGTTATCAGACATTAGAAAAAACTCATTATGAGTCAAACAGAAAAAACTTTGCAAAAGATCATTTTCATCTTAAGTGAGTAGGAGGCAACATGTGTGTTTGTTGCGTGTAGGTATTAGAGGGGTAGGGGTGTGTTGACAGGTACCCTCCCCCCTCCTAAACCCGCCATTCCTTCCTTCTCCTGCCTGCCGCCACAATGATTGATCTGTAATGAGCCATAATGACAGGTAATCAGCTCCGTAATAATGGTGACAGAGTGATACTGACAGAGAGAAAGAAAGAAAAAAAAAGAAATGAAGGACAGCAGACATAAAGAGATGGTTGTAAAAGGTCTAGGAGATGAGATGGTAAGATATATTGGAGACTGAACATAAGATGAGTGGAAAGGTGAGGAACGATCAGAGATAATAAAGAGGACATTAGACAGGGGAAAAGTCTTGAGACAGAGAGAAATGAGAGGGAAGGAAGTGGAGGAGGAGGACAGATGGATAAGTTGGGTAACCTGTTCGTACCACAATACCTCACCAGATTATCAAATACTTAAAACAAAATAACTGAAGGTTTCTGTGGAAACTTGACAGACTAAAGTACACACCCACTGACAAACATTTCACATACTGCTGACATTCGTCACTGAGAGAAAGAGAGGAAGTGAACAAAGCAGAACAGGTTTGGACTGATAGGACAAGAAATTAAGACAAATTGTCTTAACTTGGAGAATACAGAATGTGTTTTAAATAATGTTGGTGGACAACAGTATGTTTTTTAATGATGATGATTTTCAGGTAATGCACATTCATTTGAACAACTATTGGATCAAATGTTTACAAGAAATCACCATTTCATGAGCAAACTATAAATAAAAGCCGCAATAAAAGCAACGTCTTCTGAGATTTCATTTGAAATAGTTGGACTTGGTGACTAATTCTTCATTACATTTTATTTTATTTTTAATTACTGCTGTAAAATTGTGATTTAATTCTACCTGTTACATTAAGCAAACTTTAATGGGAGCTTTGAATATGAATATTAACTTTCTATGACTAAAACTGTACTTTAGGAGTCAGTGTTTGTGCAGATTCTCCTCTGAAGTGCGCATTGGAGACATTTATTGTGTTACCAATGAAAAAAGCCAAAATTTTGACATATTAGTTTCATGTACCAAAAAACAATCATTGCTCATCTGGCCTGATCATGCCACTTTCTACTTTTCCAACATTTGCTAAAACCTAAAAGTATTCTAAAAATATTCAGGACACTACGTCTCACAAAGAAAAATCCCAGGTGGGACAGCAATAACCTTGAAATGCTCCCAAAGAGACAAGTAAAGGTTAAGAGAAAGCAATATCCCGGTTCTGACATCCCCGTCCAGACTGGGAAAGTCATTCTGGAGACCGGAGTCACGCTTCTATGACAACAATGTATCCAGTCTGTTTCCATGGAAAACATCATTCACTTCAACTAAATGAGGGGAATCCTTTATCTGAAAGAATGTTTAAAAACAGGATTTGGTATTACATAACTGCTTCATTCATTGTCGATAGGAGACAATTTTATCGACAATCAAATAGCCTGTTTTGGCTATGTAACACCAAAACAGGATTTGGTTTTACGCAGCTGCTTCATTGACTGTCAAAAAAATAAAATGTTAGGATGAAGCAAGATTATTTGTATATATCAGTATTCATGAGAAGGTAACTCAAAGTGCTTTACAGAAAAATATCTAATGAATTGAGAATAAAAGACGAGATGCATCACATATGTGCGCATCCAAACCTCTTTACGAATTGTGGCAGAAGAGCGCACAGCTTCAACTGGGTGGGGAAACCTGCACCCAACAAATAAATCTAGAGATTTAGGAGAAACTGGAGAAAGTTGCAGGATGGGAGCTGTCAAGGGAAAAAAAAACAACAAGGTACTGAAAGCAGCTGTGAGGAAAATTAGGACTTTGAGCAAAAGTGATTGTAACATTATAGGCTTAGAAATAAACCTTGTTCAGAATTACAGGTCTAATTTACCAAGATTAAGCAGAACAAAATTAGAGAGAGTGCCCCTTATGGATCATTTACTGGATGTCTAGAAATGGTTTTATTGTAATAGTGTATGTCTTGGTGCTGTATTCTCGTTATAATCCACAGTCATTCTGACCCAGCATGGAAGAATTTAAGCATTCATAGAAAACCAGTGTAAGAGATTAACGGATTTAAAAGCTTTACAGATGCCAAAACCTTGTATAGTGGTTTTAAACACTCATAGAAAGAATTTTACAGCTTTGGAAAGTCATCACAGCAGCAAATATTTGTCTAAAATCACAGAGAATTGAAAGGTAAACAATGGAAACATGTGCATAACAAAAGGCTAACCACAAGGTTTGCCAGTGTCAGTCTGAATGGCTTTTAGATGCCAAAGTGTCCAGTATGGTGATATGAAACGACATTCGTCCTAGAAATAAGTAAATAAATAAAATTCTTAATTTTGAAAAAACAGTACCTTGCAGCACGTGCTAAAGTCTGCATGCAGCTCTGAGACTAAAGAAATGATGCCCACACCCTTCTACTTAAATCTGATACTCCAATCATAGTTTTTTGCAAGACTGCAAAACAGGAAATATATTCACATACACCCCACCTGCATGAAAAATGTAAACTGCATAATGCCAAGTAAATAAAAATAAATAAAAATGAAGAGTGTTTATGAACGTGAGTATTGTTATTGAAGAGGGAAGAGCATAACGTAAAAGAAACATCATCAGTAATAGCAAAGAAATGAAGAACCTAGAAAACAGAAATGAGGGTGAAAACAGATGGATCTGAGTAAGGCATGGAGAATATCACAGATTAAATGATATAGGGGAATCAAAAAAGTGGAATAAATGTAAAATGTCAGTAAAAGGTATAATTGAAATAAGATGTAGGAAGAAGGAAAAAGATACGTGAAGTGATGGAAGAACAGAAAGAGACAATAAGCAGGACAAGAACAGATGTAAAAAACTGAAGCAAAAGAAATTATGAAAATAGCAGCATGTCAGCTTGACTGGAACAAAAAAAATGTTTAGTTAGCTGCAAGACGGGACTCTTTGTTTCCTGGGTAACGGCCCATGAGCTGTGAACCAAATTTAGAGAAGAGGGATAGCTAATATTACGTTCTCTATGCCAGGCCCAATCTATGACAAAAGCTCTCTTGTTTATGAAAACTGAAAAAGGAACGTCATAAGGGCATAGACAAATGGAACATTAAGGAAATCATTTAAAAAAAAACAACATAAGAATTTAAGAACTTAATTTTTAACAGTCTCATATATTCTGAACATTCTTCTGCTTTACTGCTATATATGATTAACAAATAACTTATGAAAACAGCAATTTAAATGTTTATTTAAGAAGTTCCAAAATGCCAATAAGATTAGTCTCTGGGATGAAAAATGGTAAACATTTTTGAAAATAATTTTACATTTACAACTGCAGTAAGAGTTTAACTTGAAATAATTTCTTGGAAAACTTAAGAATCTAGAAGCAAACTAAGTCTTGTCTTTCCCTTCAACTCTCCTCCCTTTTGTCTCTCTCCTCCTCCTCATTATCTCTTCCACTCGTCTTTGTTTTCTGTTAATCCTGCACTTCAGCCGTCTATCCTCTTCTCTGACTTTATTCATGTTTGTGACATTCCAGGGATTTATCCCTCTTAAAGAAATCCATACTTGCGCTGAGTTGCATTGACCTCACCTGCACGGTCACAGAAAAGGTCAAAAGTCAAGAGTGGGCTGAGGTGGATTCACACTGGCACCAAAATAATTTCCTAAAAATTCAGAAGATTCTTTATTCTCTAGTAAGACTAACAAAAAAGATTAATTGCATTTTTATAGTTGTCTTAATAACAGGAGAAACATATAGTCATTCAATTTTAGATAAGTCATTTCTTCTACAAAGTCCTGCCATTTACAGTTTGTATACATGTATTTGATTCACTTTAAATTAATTTTAAACCCTTATGATATTAATTTTATTATTTGATGTTTTTGTATTTTGGTGTTTCCTGTGTTATTATAAACCAAAGTGCTAAAAGTTCAAAGCTATTTTAAGCCAAAATATATGCTGATAATTACATCATCACATTTTTATGCACACTGTCACATCACAGCAGAACAAGCTGTGTTGTCTGAAAATAGCTCGTCAGTCCACCTGTTTGCCTTAATGTTCTCGCTGTGACCCTAATTATTGCTAATTCACTTAATGCCAATAATCCAAGTTAAAAAAGCAGACACACTTTCACAGTCCATCGAGGCTTATCAGTTGTCCTTCTTAACTTATTTTTGTCCACAATTTATTGCTCTCTCGTCCTTCGTTAGTTTTGTAAGATGCTTTACATGCAGCTGTTTTGATGTGACTGTAATGTTGGGACAGACAGACAGTTCTGGAAATAGACTTACTGGTAATGAAAGCTCCAGGGAACTGATCAGAGTCATGGAAAATCTAACACACTGACACAAACCAAAGATGGGCAGCTATAAAAATTACCCAACACATAACACTACTCTACACAAAAATGTATTAAGGTTGAAATGGTAAAATAAGTTTTATAGCATTGTACTTTTACATGCCTGAGAAACAGACACTTGTTCATCTAGAAAAGCTTTAAATTATATATATATATATATATATATATATGCAAATATATACATATATTATTTTTGAGTTAACAAAGTTGTTTATAGAGCCAAGTCTCCTATAACATGCATAATACACACTCATCACAGCTATAAGGTGCAACAGTAAAACTCAGACTCTGACTCTTATTAAAAAGCTAAACTCCATCATATTTGGCTTGAAACCACACTCAAACAGATTTAATGCTGAACTCAGAAAAAGGTAGCACAGAAAACACTCACAGTGTGGAGCTGACAGGTGAGTGTTGAGAGAAGTCGAGTTAGTGTGTGATTGAGTGTGTGTGAAATCCTCAGAGACCAGAGGTACTTAATATATTTTAAAAATTTTGAGTGTGTGTTTAAGCTGGGGGTTTGTTTACCGAGCAGGATACACATGGATGGAAGGACACTGACATGTTAATTGCCTCCTGTATGCGTGCATGTGTGTGTGTGTACCAGCTGTGGTGTGTCCTGCAGCAGCGGCAGCAAGGTGGCCTCCAGAATGGCGGTCTGGTCGGGGGTCAGGCCCTGCCACAGGGACAGCAGCAGCACCAGCAGGTGAGTGGCGCTCCGCAGACGGACGAAAGCCTGCTCTAGCCGCGCCCGGTTCTCCTCTGCAGCCTCAGCCAAAGCAATGACCTGCAGTAGACGGATTAATTTGTCTTTGTTGATTCTTAAGGAAGCACATTTTATAAGTCACATACAATAAGGGGTGAGCAATACAGAAACAGAATTCTATTGTGATATTTTGTGGCAATATTGTGACAACAGTAAAGATTATGATAGAAAAGAAACAATCACTTATGTTTTAGGTAAATGCATAATCACAGTTATTTATGGCGACACAAACACAAATGTTCTTGAAAAACTTTATACTTTGAAATGGACATCTCCAGGATGCTGGTTACTTAAAGTTTGATTTAAATCGCTGAACTGCAAACAGTAGCTGTATTTATTTATATTTTCAAATTTACTGACATTCATTGATGCTGTTGTGGGACAGAGGAGAAAATAGCAAAAAAATAAAAATAAATAAATAAACAAATAATTCTGATCATACTGTCAGTTTTGTTTTTTTCATTTCTCAGGCTCACCAGCCATTGATGAAATTCAAGGTCTAAAATCAATTGTAAATTTCAGCTTACTATGATAAATCAAAATTCTTATCATTATAATTTTTTTATTCACAATAAATTATATACAATAGGGTAAATGCCACCATTACTCACAATACCATAATGCCAATTTCATAAGGAAAGAAAAGTAGACCTGTGCATCATGATAATTAAAACAAAACTTTTACTTTTGCCAATATAAAAGAAAATTAAGTAAATTGTAATAAAAAAAACAACTAAAATCATAATATCCATAACATTAAATAATGATAACGTGTATCTACTACAATAGAGAGAATTATCCGGGTGGATTTACCAATCTTAGCTTGTAAAAATAAAACTGGGTCTTCTGAGTTTGACTTGTGCTAATCAATTTTGCCACCAGAAACTACATTATGTAGTCTTGTGATTGAGAAAGGTTGCTATTTTTTTCTCCATTTTACATGCATCAAATGTTATATCCATCCAGTCACTAGGGTCAGCTTGTCTTGTGACAACCATTTTTTTGTATTGCTCATTTTCTTCCTGTTAAAAATAATAGTCATTAGCTATTTGTTTCTATTTGAAATTTCTTGAGGTGTGTTACCAAAATACACAACCTTGTTCTCTAAGGGAATCTTCATGTTGAAAATATCTTGTAGGGCACTATTTATACCAAAAAACATCATGTTTAGCATTTTTATATCCATATTTTCTTCAGCAAGTTAGAGGATGCACGGACACTAGCTTTTTTTCAAAGTATCAACCAACATTTGTTGTTACAAAAAAGAGAAATGCATAAATCAATAAATTCCAACTTTTTCTCCTCAACAACTATAAATCAAAGTCAAGGTGGCTTTCTGTACAACATTTACATTTATCCCAAAAAGCTCGAAGTGTAGACTGCACAGTCTGTGCAAACAGATTTATGAGCATTAAGGCTGCAGCTCCTTCATTACTGTCACCGGTTGCTCCCTCAGGTGGCTGATTTACTCCTGTTGATGTTTGTTTAAATTCACCCTAAATAACTTCATCACAGCATTCCATTTCTTAACAGGCACTCACCACATCCCCAAATTAAACACAGTATATTCATTGGTAAAACTTTCAAACATAAATTATTTTTCTCTTCAAAATCCAAAACTATAAAATCGGGTGTTCTGGAGGCTCACGAGCTGGAATATACATCCAAACACAAAGTAGGGATTGATATGAAATCTTAGATACAGCTGCTAGTTGTTTCCACTTGTTTACACATGTAAACCACACAAAGATGAATGTTTTTTCTCAACCAACAGGCTGAAGAATGCTTGTGGAAAGAAGAACATAGGCATTTTGGAAATCTGAAAAACTTAATCAGCAAACTTAATAATTTTAATATATTTAGGTGAAAGATATTTATGCTGGTTACTTACACTTTTTTGACTGAATTCTGAAATTCGAGTAATACTATTATTAATGATGTGATTAAAGCTATCAGTAGATGAATCATCTCATAATGATATAATGGCATATATTACCATCTGGTTAATGACAAAAGATTCATCCATGGAAAGAAATCTAACTATCCAATTTTACTCTCAATTTTCTTTTGAAGAACTGCTAATCCAATTCCAAGGTTGGCAAATTCATTTTTCAGATGCACGAATATGTCTCCTTCTTTTCAACAATGTTGATTTGTGTTTGCATTGAGTTGGCTATGCAAAAACAGTCACATTTCTATGAAGCTACTGCACAGTGAGGAGAGATGCAAGAGTAAGATACACGTAAAAGCAGAAAAAACTAAAGCTTCTAGAGATGATTAAATTACAGAACACTGTGGTAAGTAACTGAGAACAAATGAATGCATTAATTAGGCGTAGTGGGAGCAGCTGAATCTGACCTATAGCGGGAGGTCAATCTCTCCTTCCCTCCATCATTGCAACAACAAAGAGGTGGAGATGAGCGGAGTGGCAAGGACAAGTGATGACAGAGCAAGACGTATGAAAACCAAGACAACAAGAAAGGACAAGTTGGACAAAGAGAAAGAGGGGAAACGGGAGATGAGGGAGTAGGATGAGAGATGAACAGACAGAGAGTGAAAAAGAAGAGGTGAAAGCAGATCTGGGACTAATGGATGACTGTGTGTTCAGAGAAATTAGTGATGTGCAGGCCAAAGTGCCAACGTACACCAGCCGTTTGTTTGACAAATGGATTCAGAACCTGGCATTTGATCCTAGGAAAACAGAAAGCAAAGACTTAAAGAGGTAATGCTTGTGTGTGAATGTGTGTGTGTCTGTGCATGTGTCTGTGTACCAGGATGGAGAAGTAATTGCCAAAGTAAGCCGTTTCTATTTACGTAATACTAAGCTACAAACACAGGTTAAAACACCAGTTCACTTCCCCTTGATTCCTGTGGTAACCCCAGAAAGTCCCTGTGGCTGGGGTCATCCGTAGGTGCTGTGTCACTCACACCTTCCACATAACCCATAAAAATACACACCCAACGATGGATATAAAAGCCTAAAGAAGGCTGACATGTTTCAGGAATTTGTATATGTTTACAAGCTATCAAGGCAAACCTTAAAGATATTTCAAATACACAGTTTCACCGTAATCCTTAAAAAACCTTTTAAAATAAAATAAAAGACATAAAAATATATAATCACAACTGAAAAAGTTGGAATCATATGGACACTATCTGGGAACGGTCTGAGTCAAAGCTTTAAACGTCTGAATATGGTGGAAGGATCATGGACTAGCTACGAAAAAGAGCTTATGCAAGTTTCAGAAAGTTAAAGCTATGAAATCTAAGAGCATTTAGGATATTATGTACATTTAAAATGTACGTGCATTATGAAAAACAATCTCAACAAGTTAATTTACCAACAGTCCAATTATCTACTTAATAACCAATGCAGCTCTGCTAGGCATGTTCATTACGTTAACAGCTAAAAAATAAAATGTCTGTAGCTTCAAACAAAGTACAGTAAGTCTCATAAGAGTTATTAACAGTTGGTTTTTAGTAGATTTTTTAAATATTAAATTTTCAAGCCAAATCTTGTGAAATAGCTCTAACATTATGAGGGAGCTTTTAGTGGCTAAAATAAGGCTATTTTGACTACCATGTTTAAACTTAGCAGAGCTGCCAGCCTCATGAGCAGAATACTTTCACAGCTTCATGGTTTCACCACAAATTCCTTCATTCGTTAGCCTGTGAGGGAGTTAAATTCAAATCGTTACTGAGGCTAAACCTCAACTTTTCAAAACAAAAAAACATCCATATGCCCACCTTTTTTAAATGCACTGTTTTTACATCACTTTGTGGCAATGTTCTTGTTTTTGTAACCATTCAATATGCCTTAGAGTTATAAAATCCTACTATCCAGAGCCAACAAGATTTTTTGGAGATTTTGTAGCATTCCTCCTTCTATTCAACAGCCAAAAACACATCTTCATCACTCTGAAGACATACACAAACATGTCCCAAACCACCCTGCTCAGGGGGGTTTCTGAAAGTGTGGGTGTATTGATAAAAGGCTCCTGGTCCGCTGAAGGACTTCATTGTTGGCAGCTACTGGGCTCCACACACTCTGATTGATGCCAGCTGAGAGAACACAAAGGTACATTTAGACTGGACACACTCAGACACACACATGAATGAACTAGAGATTGAAGAATACACATGTGAGCCTAAAAGCTACATATAAATGGGTAGAAATACATATATACTTGCTTAAATACACACAGCATAGATATAAACAAAAAACTGACACCCAAGATGTTTTCAACACATTTCTTTGAGGCAAAGGGACAGACAGGAGTACACAGTAGCCGTATGTTAATAGCTGAACTAGTGGTGACCTTAAACAACCTGCAGTTGAAGCTGCGGAGGTCAAGACCTTCTAATGTGTTTGTGATAAAGTCTGGAGTCTATTCAACGCACATAAAAGGGACATTCTGTTTCATCTTAGGTGCTTAAACCTGGTTAAAATCTCAGTGACAAGGTGCAACTTTGTGGGAGTGTTTTCTTTAGGACCAGCACCAACCCAACACTGACATTTTAAATGCAATCTGAAAAAAGGAGGGAATGGAAAAATTCAATCTTTCAGATTTGATCTATCCTTGCCGGTTTTTTTCCTCCCCCGCTAAGGAGCAACAAACCACATACAGAAAGTCACACAAGCAGCCATGTTTGTATATTCACACATCATTGCACTAAGATATGCACACGCATGTAACTGTAGCCACAAGAAATGTAGTGAAAAACACAAACAGAAAATCATGGGTACCCCTTATCTATGGGAATGCATGATTTAGAGCACAAACATAAGTAAACATATACAAACGATGTGGCTGGGTTAAAAAAAACACCAAAAAAAGGGTGACTCTGAGATGAAGGCTGCACAGTGGCACAGTTTGTGCACTGTTGCCTCATAGCACCACTCCTGGTTTACAGTACTGGACAATATGGTGGAAAAAATGAACCACGATTTAAGGGATTCAGATCAATCGATATAAAAAATTATTGATTAGAATTTTTGTTTTGTTTTTAGTGTCTGAAATACTGTCAAACTGGAGATGTGACTTTTCCAGTTTTATCCACAGTTTCCTCTCAAACTGTTGTACTCATTTTCTACCTTGTTTTTTATTTTTAAGTGAATGTGAGGAATGGTGGTGAAACCTGAAACCGCTGCTGTGCAAGTTACTCAACAAGTTGTTGCTAGGTAACCAATGAGTTAATTGATGCCACCGACCTTGAATGTGGTAGTTTAAACAGAAAAAGCCTTTCCTTTGCCTACATCCACCGGAATGTGGTTCTGGATCAAAGTTCAGTAACATTTCAGAACATTCTCTCATAGATATTTTCTAAATATATATACGTATCTATTAATTTTTTACTGAGCCCTACTCAATTGCAAGATCAGAAACTAGAATACTTATAAACATATACCTCACAGAACTCAGTACATCAACAGTGAAGTTAAACATACTGAAAAAAAATTTCAAAAATTCTTAAACCAATTGCTTTCCAAAGCATTAAAACAGAAATGATTTCTGTTTGAAGGCATTTCATACATTGTTTGGAAGAATGGATTCTGAATCATTTTATTCTTACTATCTTTCAATAAACATAAAAAGATGATGAAATAGAAGTTTTAGTAAGAAAGAATAACAGGCCTAAAACTCTTATGCAGCATATCATGATATCAGCAACTCTAAATAACAGTCCAGCAACATACATGTGCTCCTGTAAGACATCATTGTAAGTCAACATGACTGCAAGAGGAAGAACATAAAACATCTGGTTGTTACCAGTTTTATCTACATGCATAGTGACAGGGAAAACAACGCTGAGTGTTTTTCAGTGCACAATTCTGTTTGAGTGCATCCCCCACTGAGCTGGAATATTAGATGTTTCCTGCTCAGTCAGCCGCAGCAAACAGCATGAACTCCACACATACAGATTAACACTTGTTGGCCACTTTACTAGAGAGAGTTGCTCAATTGCTTGTTCATACAGATAGAAAGTCAGCAAGTCACATGGCAATTCAATGCATTTATTTATGTAGAAGTGGTAAAGATGACTTACTGAAGCACAAACAGAGGATCAGAGAAAGCAAGAAAGAAGATTAAAGTAACTTTTATTGTGGAATGGTTGCGAATGCCAGATGGGCTGGTCAGAGTAAATCACACTCTGATCTACTGGAACCTTTGTTCTGATTTACAGAGAATGCTCTGACACTAAGGAGTGAACATATTTAAATATATTTGCTGTTTGAATAATTAAAATAGGCAGCTATAAGTGTTCCCAGAGGGAGTTTCAAGTATTCCCTGGTTTCTGCTACTCTAACACAGCTGCTGTCCCTAACCAAGTATTTCAGGGGTCCACTGTGTTCTTGATAACATCAATAATACATTCTCAGTGGTTCTTCATCTACCTTAAATGTATGAATGTATGAATTTAATATTTAGTCTTCTGTTATTTTACAGGTTACGTCTGGTGATGTTACTGATCACTTATATATACTAAACCATTTAATATGAATTATCTGCTAATACCTACGATGACTCTACTTTTATTTGCTAGAAAGAAAGAAAAGAACCACAAAGATCGGGAGAAATTCCCATCAGGGTCAAATGACAGTACCAGAGATGGCTGGATTCACATCTGTGTATTGAGGCTCTGTTTCCGTGTCTTAATTAAAGAGCCAATTAGTATCTCGGTTTAACGACAGATGGAAACACACAATCCATTTCCTTGTGCACCATGAGTAATGCACACTCTCATACGGATACAGTTACATATGCAAGCATAAGCACAGAATCTGGATGAATTAAAGACACTTACCAACACTCTCTCATTAACATGTGCTCAACTCCCATAGTCACAGAAGTGCTTTCACACACATAGGGCCACATTTCCTTTGTAATTTAAGTCAAGTTACAGATTCATGGTTACACTTAATCAAATGTTGAAGTTACAAGGGCCAGATATTTGAATTTGTTTAATATGAGCCTGTTTATTATTTTAAAGTCTAATGTGTGCTGCTAAGCACCTGTATAGACATGCAGGAAACCATTGTGGAGACAGTTCTTGTCCTTGAAGACAAGAACTACAAGGAGAAATTTAAACAAAACTCACTGTTCCCAAGTTCAGAGGGCAGATATACAGCTATCCAGTCTTTGGCAACTATTTTACTCTGTTTATTGAGAGTAAAAAGCCCAATTGTACCTTTTCCCAAAGTTGAAAGAAATCAATACTGCATTTTAGAGCACAATGAAACACTGAACCCTTAAGGTTATTATATCAAAATCTGCAACATTGGTATATCTAGTGTAATTTCTTTAGACTTTGCATGTTGATAACCTTAATGGCTGAGTTGCTAAAGTTCACCCAAAATGGTGCTCAAGGTGTGATGATGGAAAATGGTCACACAAATCTGAGTTAATTATCATTGATCTTATTACAATGTTCAGCAATAGTCTCTCTATACATGTTTTCTGCTGATAAAAGGAAGTCCTAAACAGCAGTTTATGTCCAATTTAAAAAGTTATTTTTCTTTTCCTTTTATTATTGGTTACTGCTTAAACATAAATTCATAGAAATATTAGCTAATCTAACATTTTGTTTTTTTTATTAGTTTGAACAAAAATCAAGAAAATATTACACAATTTTTTTTCTTGTAAAAATAAACCGTGACACGACGAAAAGTGTAATTGGAAACAGTAGAAAAGAATAACAAAAAAGAAAGAGCCACGGAGGAGACAGAGCTATCTTACAGGCAGTTAGTGACTGATCAGCATCTCTTATGTCTGTATGTCAGATAAGCAGACAGACAGTAACCACTATTGTCTGAGGTCAAAACAAACATAGGCATACAATACTGTCTGTCTACACTCCCACTGATAACAACTGAGAAAAAGAAATAGAGAGAGTGAGAGAGAGAGAAAAACAAATAAAGATGAATAGAACAAGAATGGAAGACAGAGAACCTGTCCAAAAGATTTTTTGTCTTGTTAAAGAGAAAAAAGGTTTGTGTGATTAAATCTGGCAGCTCAACCACTGACTGTCCAACATTTCAGCTGTTATGAAAGGCGACTATGTTGCTTACAAAACTTTTTTTTGTTTGTTTTTGCATAATTACTTTACTACCCATTTCTCCATCTTGCGCTCTAATTTTGATCTATGTACAAAGTACTTATTAGTCAAATTAATCAGAAGACATGGTTGTCCACTGCTGTGTCAGCCACTCAAGCATTCAGCATGCTGAAGTGAGTGCACATTGGTCGGTTGGTCAAAGAGTTTGAATAGCAACTAACAAATTTGGAGATCTGTTTGTAGAGGTTTTAAGATAATCAAAAGAAAATCCAGCTTGGGCTGAGATACCTAGATGCAATGCAGCACTAATATATACTCTAATATATACATATATTATAAAACAGCCTCAAGCTTTATTCGTGTAACATTGAGCTTATTAGTGGCAGTTGATTATATTAAAAAAAGGTCTTTAGATGTGCTTTTATGGGTGACCACCAAAGATTTGTCATCAAACAGGTCAGCAATACATACAGATGTAAGCAGAGATTATTCAATAAGAACAGGCTATAAAAAGAACACCATACATCAGGCAACTAACTGTCCTTGCCATTAATTTATATCAAAAAGCAGCAAAAAAGAGAAAGAAAACATGATTTTGCCTATTGAACATAGCTATTAAATTACATCACACTGCAAAGACTTCCTGAGCAGAGTAAGTGCTGCAGATCAAGTGACCATTACTTTTAAGTGTTCCACTTGCTTCAAGGTGATCCACATGGCTGTAACAAGGGATGTCTCAATGTGAAGAAACTGAAATAATAAATGAGTTTCTGTTGGCTGCTGAAACATTGGGGTTTGATTTATGAGGCTGTCCTTCTCCGTCAAAGAGCCGACAGGCCTCTTGTGTTTTCTTGAACAGCAAGGTGGAGAGAAAAAGACAGACAAAGGCTCTCTGCTTTTTAACATGTGTTCACAAAGTTACAAAGAGCTTTATTCTGATGAAAAAGATTGGCAGTGCAAATCTGCCATCACTCTTCATCCTCCTCTTCCTCTGCCAATGATGAAAAAGGCTGTTTTTTTCACCAGTCAGTTTAAAATATAGGCAGACGAAAACACTAGCTTACTGCCTGGGTGAAATCCCCCAAAACACACAGACAAACCAGGACAACACTTCAGTCTAAGGGAACTAAGACCCTTAAGTAGAGAAACAATTAGCTGGATTCTAAGTAAGTGAAGTAAAGATTATTCCATTGAGAAAAAACAAGAGAGTGGCGTGGGATCTCACAAGATTGCCACAATAGCTCTTGGAAAAGTGAAGTCTGTCTCAGGAAGTGCTATGTGACTGACTTCTTCTGGTGAATAGTTTTTTTTTATATATTAAAAAGTAATTATTTAACTGCCTAATAAGGATGGCTAAAAGGTCGGCATATTAGTGTTTCATTCAGTCATAATAAAGCATAATACTGTAAATTCTTAATGTTGAACAAAATTCACTTTATTTCCTCAGATTCAAATGTGTCTTTCTTTGACAATATAAATAAATACTTCCTAATTTTTAAATAAATGTGGACTTCATTTGATCCTGATGAATGATGAGATGAATGATATCTATGAAATGTTAACCTCTTAACACTTCAAATATTATTTAAGACAGTAAAGAACATCAAGTTTTTTAAATGATTGTTTTGGGTCATAGTCCATCATCTTAGCATCAATTTAATTCAGTTCAATTTATTTATTAAGTGCAAATTCAAAGAATCTTACAAGAAGAAGTTACCAGAGAAGTTTTCTATTCAAAGCTTGATTGTCTTGTATCCTTAGACAAACTCAATGAAATCATGGGTTAAAAAGAATTAATACAACAGTTCAACACAACGTATGAAAACAATTGCATTGATAATGTTACAATATTTTATCTTCTACCAAAAATTCAAATGTACAGTTCCATCAATGTGCTGGGTGGTCCCGAGGGCCCAGAGGCCCGAGAAGGACCAGGGGACCAAATTACAGAGCATGACCCACCGCAGTGTCACCCAAACCTGGGATTAACACGCGGGCTGAGTCCCAGGCCGACAGTAGCCCCGAGCTGTGTGAGCTGACCTCAGCAGGTTCAGAGGTGACCTTGAACACATAAGTACATGTGCTAGTTAGGGCCACCCAGGACTGAAATAATAAGGGGGTTTGGCTGATCCAGCTGGACCGTGGTTGAACTGGAGATTTCAGCTATGATTAGGCTGCTTATCTGGTTTCCTGAAATATCCAGATTTTCTCAAAACATAAATCTGAGACAGGTTATTGCTCACACCTGGCAGAAGACTTGAACTACAAGAGCATGAGCATTTCCCTTTTTACCTAAAAGTTACTTATACAATGAAACAGCATTTCATAAGATCCGACATCCTGACTTCTGCTGCTGTAGCTCTTGAATTATCACAGGTGTCAAAATGATTTTTCATTAAACAAAAGCACAAAGAAGAATGTGTTGAAATGTTTGCGTGTGCTACAACGTGCAAATCCCTAGCAGACATAAGAAGGGTGTTGTTACAAAAATACATATCAAATTTACCAGTTCTCATGTCTAAGAAACGTTTACAAATGAAAACCAGATGTGTGAAATAGAAATTATTTGACTTTGAAAGTTTTGCACTCCAGTTGAACTAAAAGGACAGAAGTTTGTTCAGGTGTTTTCATAAAATATTCCCAAAAGGATTAAAAAAATGTTCCTAATTAGAGTGCTAAAGATTGATATGTAACAAACAGTGGAGTAAATAGTTTGATCAATTATCTACTTAAAAAAAAACCTATCTGGAACCTGTTGCATTTTGTTTCAGTGTTATGAGTTCGAGTAAAACAGATAAAGAACAAAATATGTAAGAAATGCTGGCTAATGAAATAAAGTCTTGGCATCTTTACATCAGAAAATTGCACATAGGGAAAGTTAAAAACATCTGGATGTCTGACCAGGTGAAAGGAAACTAAAGGGAGGAGGTGGAGGATGTGAGTCTTAAACATACACACAAACACAAGAATATACACACATAAACACATCATTAGGAGATAGACACGTTTAGAAGTGTGGTTCAGGTCAAAGGTCCAATAGATACACTGACACACTTACGCCCCAAGTCAAGGCCTTTAAATCAAATCAGGCTGAAACACACATGATCTTGACTCAAACACCCTCGGACAACCTCCCAAAGAGACTCTGCACGAACACATACGACTCACACAGTTAGCAAGTGAGTATTAATACCATGTGATGTGTTTTAACCCAAGGGCCTTTTTCACAGCAACAGCTGCAAGTTCACTGTGTGTCCATGTGTGTGTTTTTGGGTTATGCCTTCATTAATGGTCAAAATATACATGAACGTTTTTGGCCTGCTTGAGAGTTCATAGGTGTAAGAAAACTCACTGGCACACCTGCAACATATATCTTCTTATGGAATTGTTCTCAGGAGTTCTGCAGGAAACGAAATCTGCCAATTTTCCTCTTAATGCCTTAAAGCAGTGATCTGCAAATCAAATTATGAAAAATATATTTTTTTCCAGTTTGTTAAATGTATCCAAACAGAAAACTATCATTATTTGTTTAATTCATTTGCTTACTTGAAGCAAAGTTTACACAAATGCATTTTATGTTCTGACCTTTGGTGAAGCGAGTTGTGCCCTCTTGTAATAATTGTGGGAGGCAGGCCTCTCCTGAAAAAGTTCATCTCTATTCAATTTTCTCTTTGTTCATGAATTTGTTCATGTCAAAGGAACTTTAAAATATTTGTATTGATTTTTTCTGACAATTTAAAAGCAGTACATTTAAGATTAATTTAGTTTGGTTTGCATAAGACAGGTGGACTGTTATTGATGCTGTTATTGGTCCTGTATTTTCAAATGCAGCGTGTGACCCAAAGCTCATCTACAACTAAAACTGTAATCACTCTTCAAATCTGAGACACCTGGTTGGATTGTCAACTTGCTCTGAGACATTTTATATTCATCTATTTTGTCTTTTTTGACCAGTCAAATAGTGCATTAACAGGTAAGGGTTCAATTCTAACTTTATTAATTCTACACTCTGCAGTTTTATAGATTTTTATACATATAGAAATGAAAGATTAGATGATAAGTCTATATTAAATGATTGATTCCATCACATATTTTATCTGTCAAAACACTTTACTGTAATTTCTAAATGCAAGCTGTAAGTATGGCCTGGTCTAAAGAATTTGTCAAAACCAATAAAAATGCATAGAAACCAACATATTTCTCATGTCAGCTTAGTAGTAAGACTTAATTCTCAGTCAGGGACTGCCAACAAGTATATCTGGCATTTCCTCTTAAGTTTGGAAGGTTTTTAAATGGAAAATACAAAAGTTAAAACTGTAAGATGAGGCTGTATTTTTAAATGATAAAACATTATTTAAATATGTAACTTTTATATGAGTTAAAGTGTTGAGTCAATTGTAATTTTCTTAGTTTTATTTTCACACATACACGCACAGGAAGATAACTTCAGTTTGTCTATTCATAAAAATATCTTGGAGTTATTTTCAGAGACTTCTCATATGTGCTGTATGTTGCCAATGTGTATGCGGTCTGCGGTGTGCTGTGTGAGCATGTGTGTTTGTGGGGGGGACAGTGTTTAGTCTGAAGCCATATTTAGTCTCTCTGGTCCTACGAAGAGGCCTATAATCACACAGGGCCTTTCTCTCTACTCATTACACACACACACACACACACCCTACACGCATACACACACGCACACACCCCGGCCTGTCATTAACAGTTCACACCAACCTCCCATGCTGTGCATGTACAAATGCTATAGCTGAAAACCAAATATGGCAGGTTGTTTGGATGCAAACACACAATTAGGCAAGCATGAAAATGCACAAACGCATTTGTTAGGATGAACAAAAATGGAGAGCACGCATGCAAACGCAATACAGAATATTCATAAAATCATACAGAAAGAAGTGACTCAGGTTGTTTGTCCAGCAGTGAAGGGCACATGTATGATAATGTCTTTGATATTATTTAACAGATTAAAATTAAGTCAGACATGGAATAAAACAAGAAGAAATAATAAATATTCATGTCTAAACATTGAATAACAACACAAATATTGCAAAAAAGAAAATGTAGCTCCATAAAGAAAGTTATATTTACAGAAGTTAGCATTATAATCACTGAGAAATTAGTTAGTGATTGAAACAGGCTTTTGTTATGTTTATCAATCCAGACAGGAAACTCACACATTTGATTATTTTCTTATCAACACACACAATGTAGCAAGCACTTGGTTGAGGCTACAACAGAACTTTTCAAGTTCTGTCCTCCGGTTGCTGTTGCTGGAGGAATAATTTTAAAACAAAGTCAAAGAAAGCAGAGAGGTGAAAGAGGACATTATAAAAGTTAAGTGCATATTCCACATGTTGAGGAATATCTGCATTTCATTTAGCCTGCAAAAGAGGGAGAAAGAGCAAGACTTTTAGCAGAGAGTTTATCCACTCTCTCTTATGGCAAATGTTGGATTAAGATGTTTGTTTGCAGACTGAATTATTTCAGATATACATACAGAAACGGATGCTTTGTCATCCTAGTCCTACTAATCATACTAAAACCTAATGGTGATAGTTGATATTTGTCTTTGCTTATAAATATAAAAACTCTTGAGATTACAATCTATAAATCCAAGCATTTTGTCTTTAGCCTTTATTTCATTTTCCTGAACTGAGAAGTACTATGTGCTGGTTGTTGATGCAGTTATACACCAGATAAAATATGATAAGACATAACTTTTCAGTTTTGGCTGTTTATGATGCGGTGCCTAATGAAACAAGCAATCCTAGATCAGATTGTCGTAAAATAAACCCACACAGTCCACAGAGTGTGAAGGATTCTGACTCTAATCCAAACTCATTAATACATTTAACATTCTTTCCAGAACACAGGATTCATTGACAAATGTATTATGTAACCATGACTCTCAGGCCGACATACCAAACCATCTGCCTCCAACAGAGACACAACAGGGAGTAACCACACGGTTGTTTTGGTTGCTTGTTAAGGCTGTGATTTATAGACTCCCACTAAGAATCCCTGAAAAAGCTCAGTTACAGGACTGTAACTGATGGAACATTAAGATAATTTTCCTGAGTTGGTTAGCATACCACAGGGGAATACCTGCTCTGTTTAAACATGTAGTTTCAGCCACTGATATAACTATCCTTTCTAAAGCAACAGACCTCTGGCGGCTGGACATCAACAGTGTTATTGGACAATGTGTTTTTGTATTTACTTCTGTAACTGTATGTTGTAGAGTCAAAGATTAAAAATGAGATTTGACAAGCAAATTCCTAAGATTTAAAAGTAATTAGTGTCAACTTGAGAAGGGGTTAGAGTTTGATTTCATCATATGATACTGGACTTTACATACTTCAAAATGAGTGAAACAGAACTCTGACTGTGGATTATGCTTTGTCTGTTTGTGGTCAGAGACCAAAACAAGGCAGTCTAATCTTAGCAGGCAAAAAAGACAGACTACAAATTACCACCACACACAGAGACACCACACACATGCCCAGTCCCTTTCTCCTTTTCACCTGTCATTTCCTTTCCCCCTTGTTCTTTGTCCCACGTCATGTTAGCCTGTCATCTCTGGTTTGTGTTTTCTTTTGTTCTGCTATTTTCATGGAGACAGTGTTGAGAAGATAATAAATATGTAAACTTAGAAAAACTTGAATATCCTCAGACATTGCTGTAAGACCTTAACATAAACACTACAAAAGAACTCAGGGAATTCACTTTACCATCAAATTATTACATTTTAGTCCATAATCAATTATTTGCTTGATTCTGCATAATTGTGGTAAAACCCTGTTTCATTGTGATTATCCACACATAGATTGTCTTCTGTACATTTGAGATCAGGTTGTGAGGATAACAGCACCAAAAGGTCAAAAGGTAAACCCAGACATCCATCTTCCTGGTGGCATCTTTCAGCTCATTCTAGGAGATCCCAAGGAGTTCCCAGGAATGATGAGATATATGTTCCCTTTCAGTAAGTTCTGAGTCAGCCTGAGAGTCTTCTCCCAATAGTACAAAGCCAGGAGGCATCACGAGCTCCTCTCCCAATCTTTAACTCTGAGTACAGCCACCCTACAGATGAAGCTAATTTCGGCTTTTTGTATCTGAGATCCTGTTCTATTGATCCATATCTCATGCCAGTAGATATGGTACGAGAAATTCAAGAGGTTTGCTTTTTGGTTTAGCTCCTTCGTCACTACAACAGACCGGAGAAGCACACACATCTCTCCCACTTCACACTCAGCCACAAACAGTTTCAGGGTACACTGGAAGTCATGGCCTGAAGAAGCCAACAGAACCACATCATCTGCAACAATAAAAAGATCTAGAGGTTCCCAAACCAGTCATCATGCTGACTATGCATAGAAACCCTGTCCATGAACTCCTCAAACAAGATCAGCCACAAGGAGAAGCAAAGTCAAAGATGAACAAGCTGGATTCATGAAAGCGGAAACAGTTGCTTTGGGCAGAAAAAGATCAGATACTCCTTAATAGCCACCTGGAACCCTCCACAAAACACCTCATGGGAAACCAAGCACACACGTAGACCAAAGATGCTTATTCCTATGAGCCTCAGCATTTTTATGAGGGTGAATACCTGGTCTACAGGTGGAGCTAAGGTCTACAGCAGAATGAAAACTGCCTTTCTCCACAATCTCCCCAGTCCACTACTTCAACAATGTTGTTGCATTAATTGTGACTTTAGGCTATTTTTAACACAAAAATACAACCATATATTTTTGGCTTGTTGAAAAAAAAAATTACCAATGATACTAATAAATATGCATCACTAAACCAGACATTGTAATTAATGGTTGTTTAGAAGGTTAAATATTTCAAATATATAAAGGTTACACTGTTGCTAAGCTTGACAAACACATAAAGACTAACCTGAAGAGTTAAAGAGTAACGTTATTTAAAAAAACAAAAAACATTACTGAACATTACTGAATGAACTTGCAAGGACTGCTAAAAGTCTCACTTTTAACAGCTAGATAGTGCTACTCCCTCGTCCTTGCCTTAATGTCACATAAACCAAGGGACTGATTTAATGGTCAGCATTAAAAGAAAACCATTCAACAGTGGTGCAAATCTGAAGTTTATGCTACATGTTGAACTTGTTTTTTTATATTTACAGGAACATGAACAAAACAGCAGTTGTTTGAAGATTATTAAAAACACACTCCTTGAACAAGTGTTTTGTCAATGAAATTAAGTAGTTGAAACATTGTTCAGAGGGTCATAATGAAGACCTTTAGAGCAACTACTGTTGCCTCAACAACCAGGTTGTTGTTTGTAGTTGTTTATCTTGATCATAAAAGGCAGCTTGATATAAGGATAACCATTTCCTTCTGACAGAAAAAAAAGAGTAAAAAATCTTCTGTACTGACACACATAATCACACAGATCTTCTTTATACAAACACACAGAGTTCAATGGTCCAAGCTGAACCACACACTTGATGCAGTCCAGACGAAAGAGACCTGAGAAGAAACACACACCCACATGCACACACTCCGCCAGGTCTGAGGTGATGGTTTTGGTTGTGGTCCCAGTGAAAACGACACTAATTTAGAGCTAAGGAGCTTTGGCAAGCTGAGACGAAATTCCATCATCTTACAACAGAGCGCTAAATGCCAGCAATGATAATGTTAAGTACAAGAGGTCACTGTGGAAGCTACTGTGATGCTAGCACAGATAGCACCGTCTACGTTCACTTACACTCCTAATGGGATCAAACACACAGTTAGCTTTGTAACCTGACCTCCATATATGTGAAGAACCCACAGATACATGCACACACAATATCAGTAGTCACAAAAACACACACAAGTACACAGACTGCTCAAACTTTAAAACCAAACTAAATACATTTTCCCCACAAACATACCTGTGGCAGGACATGTGTATCTGTAGGGGTGTGTAGGAGTGTGTGAAAGTATTGCCCCCACCATATGTGTTTGCATTTCTCTCAATAGTCTCTTTTGAAGGAGCCAAGAGAGGAAAAAAAGAGCGAGATGTGAGTTAGTGAGTGAGAAAAAAAGAGAGAGAAGGAAAAAAATGAGGAGAACTCTGGGAATTCACTAAAACAAGATAAATATCCTTGGCTTGGCGTCGCATGGCCGCCACACTCTCAGTTACACCCAAACGCACACGCTGTGACACAGACGCTGATTACAGAATAAATATACGTAATCTTATGAATCAGCCATTGTTTTTGAGATGAAGAAACAGTCAGACATCAACCAGAGAGAGAGATGGTGACTCTGCAGAAAGTGAACTGATGGAGGTGATCATTCATGCAGGTTCATACACAAATGTTTCAGTGTCAATGCAGATTAAAGGCGCAAATGTTTTTGACAATTTATTATCATAAACATTCAACCAAGTATCTGTGTTTCAAATACTGAGTACTGGAGCAACAAACTTGTAGTTTAACAAAGTGTTAATCCCCACAAATAATCTTCAATTTATTACACTTATACGAGCAGTTTGTTGGAACTTTAAACAAAACTGCATAACAACTGGAAAATGTATCCAAAATTCAGAGCTGAACATTTTTTGCTTACTGCAGACTAATTAAAAGCCTGGAGATTATGGCTCTAGTGTTCTTACGAAACTCTTCGCCACATGGATAGTAGCAGAGTTTCAGAGAAATCCTGTATTCTATCTTATCAAGTATTTTATAAAAGCTGTTAAAGTAAAAACTTCAAACTTGACTTCCACTCTAAAGATTCAAAACGTGACTTGGACGTAAGTCTCATGTTAAGTCTTAAGTCAAAGATGTGAACGTAATCCCTTAAAGAGGAGCTCATTGAAACAAGTATTAACATTGGCACCTGGTTGTAATGATGACCTTACATACAGTATTTATGGGCTTGACAGTACATACCAGAATTAGGAAGTTAATGGCAGTCCAAGTTGCTCTATTTCTATTTATTACTGTCATTAAGCAGACATTTTGGTCAGAAAGCTACACCTCCATCAGAATATGGCCACATTCTCCTGCTGAAGGGTGAACGTGATTCATAAACCAGTGAGAATTCACAAGCCACTAATGGTTTATAACAACCTCTTCATGTTTAAAATACAATACGTTAACCATGATGTTCTATACCCATGCTGTTAAGTGTTTTAAGCTGTTAACAATAAAAAATATTTTCATTTTAAATATTTTTGGAATACAGTATTTTTAAGAATGTGTTAATTGATAATCAAAATTG
Source organism: Phalloptychus januarius (assembly GCA_902982915.1). Lineage (NCBI taxonomy): Eukaryota > Metazoa > Chordata > Actinopteri > Cyprinodontiformes > Poeciliidae > Phalloptychus > Phalloptychus januarius. Next base: position 1,588,747 of record CADWAE010000066.1, on the reverse strand, counting down.
TGTCCCTCTGCTTCGGGTTTACCTGCATGCAGACAAAACGGTGAGACATCGATTCTGAGAAGATCTCAGTGATTCTCTGTGCCTGATTAATTAAGTGACTGAACTGTCTTTTAACTTTTTTGGTGATCATTAATGTCTGGAACAGGTAAATATATAACATTTTTGTAAAATACTTGTACAAAATATTGTACAAGTATTGCAAGGTTTTTCATGAAAACTTGCAAAAATAAAAACATCTCCAAAGTACTCCCACACAAATCTAAATGATTGCAGTTTTTCCACATCCAGATCTTCCAGGAATATAAAAATGAAGGCAGAAATGTTAAGAGATAAAAATGTTAAATGTTCTAATATGAAAGGGTGAGGGTTTAGGTAAATGACAGACGAGACAGCATGAAAAGCTAGAATGTTTCCTTCAGTCCTAAGGGATTTGACTTGGAAAGAAATCCTTATGAAGACCTCTGGCTTTACAATACAGGTCCTGATCCAAGCTTTGATATGAAACAGCCTGCTTGAGAAAAGAAGATACACATTGCGACTCATTTATAGCATGTAAACTAACTAAACAATAAGGTGATCAGGTTCAAATTTCACATAAACCAAGAGGAAAAATTTAAATGGATTTTTTATTTTTTTAAAAAGGGAGAGTAGTCTTTAGTTGAACTAATTTACTTAAGTAAAGATGCATGAGTTAGAAATATAAAAATGTGGAAAAGTTAATAATTATCAGTACATCATCTGTTGATTAGACCAACTAATCATCCAGCTAAATCCAGTTTCCACTGTAAGACGAAGAATAACTAAAAAAGTATAGACTAATTGCAATAAACAAACCAAACTCTGTATACCTATGTGTTGACTTATGTTTTTTTTTTGTTTGTTTTTGTAGTTTTTTAATGCCGCTAGACTTCTAAACCAATACCAAAAACGTCAAATGTAATTTTATGTAATATATGTTTCGGCATTTGCTACCTACAATGAACACAAATGTTTTCCAGAAACTTTTCAGCAAACATTAGCTCCATTTTGGAATGCAGATGTGTACATTATTCCAGTGTAATATAGTTCAACAGACTGGAAATCATTATGTGTATTATGATTTCCATACACTCCAACCACATGACATACTTTGTACAGTTATATTTAGAGCTAATTAAATAATGGAATAACCCAACACACAGGGATCATTGTTGCAGCAGTACTTCTCTAACAAACAGGAATGTATTTAATCAAAAGTCACAGGCATATGGTGGGATTTCTTTTATGAGGGGATGGTGTGTATATTAAAATTGGCTCATATTCGCTGGGGTGTGTAAATTCTTTTAATGGGGGAGTCATATACAGAGCAGCAGACAAAGACTTCCTGACTGGAATAAAATGAGCTTTTCCAAAATCAAACCTTAAACACAACACTATTAGCTCATATTAGCAGTTTATTTGGTTTAAACAGTTTGGATTTAGCTGAATGATTAAAACATTTATTTTAATTTTCTTTAATTAACTTTTTATGTATTGAAAGTGTTAACATATTTGCAAAAGGTCAGACTTGTCCATCCTAGAATACTACACAGCACATCAAGCAGGATGTTTTAAATACAAATCTTCTGTTTTAGTATTTTACTTTTTATTCCATTCGTTTGGAAATAATATCCATCCATCCATCCATTTTCCTACACCCTTGTCCCTTACTGGGGTCGGGAGGGTTGCTGGTGCCTATCTCCAGCTATCGTTTCGGGCGAGAGGCAGGGTACACCCTGGACAGGTCGCCAGTCTGTCGCAGGGCAACACAGAGACAGACAGGACAAACAAACATGCACACACACACACACTCACACCCAGGGAGAATTTAGAGAGGCCAATTAACCTGACAGTCATGTTTTTGGACTGTGGGAGGAAGCCGGAGTACCCGGAGAGGACCCACGCATGCCCAGGGAGAACATGCAAACTCCATGCAGAAAGACCGGGGCCGGGAATCGAACCCAGAACCTTCTTGCTGCAAGGCAACAGCTCTACCAACTGCACCACTGGGCAGCCAGAAATAATATATAATTTTTAATAATATTGTTTATAAACATTCTTTGCAACAAACTTGTGTTGCTTATTTCAATTTCTTCTCACGGTGCATTTGTGTATTTTTGTCACAGGATATGTTTGCTGTTTTTGACTGTGTGCATTTAATACAGACTTCAAGATGCATTTGTCTAAATAAGGACACATTTTGCATTTTCTTTATTTTTGTTATGTAATACTAATCGATTATTAGTTTTCATTTGTCAAATATTGTGGTATTTCTGACTTCTATATATAAATAAGCCAACTCTCATGTGTAATCTCATTGTATTGGAAATTCACAGCCTTTATTGAAAAGCTCAGACCAGAAATGGAGCTTTTCAATCACCACTTTAATGTGGTCGTCTGACATACAATGTCAAAGAAATCATATATGTTTACAGTTTTTGGTCAACAGCATGAAACTACACATATCATCTTGTAAGTTGCAAAGTTGGTTTCATTTACACCACGGCTAAACAAAAGCTTCCCACAACCAGCGCAGAATGTAAACAGCACCCTGCTGTGGTTTTCAGTGCTTCAGTTAAAACTTGTGTGCCAGAAAAACGGGGAGGTGGAAGGCTTGAAATGGTGACAGAGTCAAAACTGACCTCTGACTCCAAACACAGTCGGGCATCATTCAGTTGTCACCGCCAGTCCTAATAAGTGAAAGTAAGTGAAAATCAAATCTGGTCTGCTGGCACTAATCTATTCCAACGTTTAATTAAAGCTGAAGAATAAAAGGATTTGAAATCTCTCCTCCTCTAATCTGCTCTCAGCATAATCGCTTTCAACACAGAGGACTTCTTAACTCTTCTGCTTGGTGCTCAGCAACAACAGCAAACAATGATGTCATTAGCAGGGTGGGATACTTTTTCTAATTTCAATCCAAATTGGTAAAAATGTCATAATTTTACTGAATAATCTAATAATGAGTCTCTACAGAATGTAACTAATTTTATTATAGAACATTTTGACTACAGGATTGTTGCTTTAAATAACACAATTTATTCATTTTTGTGCTAGGTGGACCTTTGAAACTTTAAAAAAAAATACTTTATTATTTTCTATTTGCAATAGTTAATTTCCTTGAAAAGCTTTCTGTAATAACTTTTGTTAAGCTGCCTTGTTCTTTGTGTATTATCTACTCTTCAGAAGCAATGAGCTTCCTCTGTTTTCTGTTATTTTTCTTCTGCCTTTACTGTCCCTTTGCTTTGTGATGAAGATACGTTACATGCAGCACAGACAGCAAAATAAAAGCAGATGAAATAGGAAGAGTTAGATAAATGAACATGAATTAAAATTATCCTGTATCGTTTTATATATTTCCTTTGCTACTTCTGTAAACATGTGACACCTAATCTGCATTACATTTTCCCCCATTTTGGCTAATGAGTCACTTTTTGTTAGTTTTTTTTATCAAACAGTTCAGTTTTGCCATTTTCAAACTCGCATTTTGAAGAATATGCTTACAATCAAATGTTAACCCTCTATGTGTGTTTAAACTTATACATTCCAGCTGGAATGTATAAGTGTGGCATCTGGGTAAAGAGCAAAGGGCCTAATGTGAAAAATACGTTGTTTTATTATGTGCATGTCAAGAATGGATGATGAGGTTCACTGATGACTGTTTTTATGTTAGCATCTATAAAGCATGTACCTAATAATGTGCAGAAAAGTGACAAGAAAATAAAAAAAAATGGAAATGCGAAACAGAGAAAAGACTCTGAGGCGACGTCTCCTCTGAATTCAACCGCTTTGGAAAGGAGCCGATGAATAAGAGCTAGTGTTTTGGTACCTGGGTGAATAAGCTTTGAATGTCTGGATTTGAATGCAGAGGACATCTGCGTTCCTGTATGAAGACCCTCTGGAAGATTTTCTTTTTAATTTAAGGCCTGCAGTGCATGTGCAAAAATTGCTTTAATCTTTTCTTTTCCCAAATCTCACTCTTTCAAGTTCCTTTAAACTCCCTCAATCCACCTCCTCATCTTCCTTCTTTCACATGTCCTCACATTCGGTGTATACACACAATGCTCACTCTTTGCATGTCTGTCTTTCTAGTCTCTGCCTTTTCATCCCTCCATCTCTTCTATCTTCCTCAGAATGTTCCCCTCTGATCCCTTCCTTAACATTTTCCAACCCCTCCCACTGCTGACCACATCCACATGTTAATAATAAAGTCTCCTCCAGCTCCACCACATCTATGAGGAAATCCTCTGGCAGGTCATCTATGCCTGTCTGATAAAGAGCAGCACAGATGCTTCATCCTCACTTCTCTCCTCATCCCTCTACGTTTTTTAACATGGTGTTCATACTAAAGTACGTTCTGAGCCCTGAAGATGTGGCTTGACCCTAGAAGGAGACCGGTATGGATTGTGAAGTATCCCCCCACAGCTGCAGCAGCACTCAATAGTCTTCAACCTGATTAGAATCTGGGGAAAACTGAAAAAAAGATGACACTTGACATGATCAAGCCTGAGGAAATTAAAATAAATCAGAGCCAGACTTGGCTCAAATCTATCTGGTGGTCAAAGAAAAAAATAAATAATACAGATTTTTATTTATGCTGAAAAGCAAAACTAATGCAGATAAATGAACCTGATCTTGCTGATATAAAAGTAGTACAGTGTCAAACTTGATACATTTTAATTTGAGCAAATTAATGACCTGATGCAACTTGGAAGGAAATAGGAGACCAATTAAAGTCCACAACAATTTAAAAAGGCGGACATGATCTAATTTGCTTGTTCATGGCTGAACAGAGAAAAAACCTGATGCGGATCAAAAAACACATGAAATCACATCATGCTTTCAGACTGTCCTGCTAATTGCATGGTGATTCAATGGGTAACAAGGCCACATCATAATATGTCCTCGAAGTTCTCCCTCAGCTGAAGTGTTTCAGCATCTAAACTCTGTATCAGGTGTTGCTATTAAAGCAGTGAAAGTCCTCCCAAAACAACCAAATCCATTATTTGTATGGAAACCATGAGAGCATGTCCTTTGGAATGTAAAAGCTCACTAAAAACTGCTTCCAAACAAAACCAAACCAAACCTAACCAAACCAAAGGTCGCTGTTACAAACACATTTTGCTTTTTGGAAGAACATGTATTAAAAAATAAAAAAATAAATATTGTTAACACAACACAAGCTGACAAAACAGATGATCATCAGAGAAGCCTTTGCATGCATCTAGATGCCTTGTTCTATGAATCCATTTGCAAGACGTTGCATGTGTGCGTGGGTGTGTGGGGGTGTGTGTGTGTGCATGTGTGTATAAAGAAAGACTCGGTCTGTGGAGTATATTTGATTTAGCAGGGGTTCCTCATTAAAAGATAAAGAGAGAAAATCTATCATCCTGGAGACAGCCAACCACAGTGGACACTCTCCATACAGCCCCATGAACAGAATGCTGACTGTCAGCTGTTTGAATGAAAGACAGTCATTCATTGATAAGACAGTCAAATAAACAGACCATCTAAAGGAAAACAAACTGGACCACCACTGCTTTTCTGTGCTTCATTCAACCTCAACAAGGGTCTCAGTGTGTGATGGCAAGACAGTGAAAACTCGAATGTAGATGTGTTTGTTCTCAGGGTAAAACGTCCCCTGGGGGAAAAGACTGCGAGAGGAAGTTTCTATGCTCCCATAAGTCCTTTAATCCGAATATCAAACACACATGGCTCCTGAGGGATTCACCACAGATAAATCCTCATGTTCCGCCTGTTTTAATAAATGCACACTTGATAATGTGATAACAATTCAACGGTCCACAAAAAATAAAGTTACACAAGAGAACAGATGAGATAAATATACATCTTAAACATGTCACTGTATAAACTCTGTGTGTCATGAATTCTCTTTCATAATTATAAGACGGATCATAAAGTGTCTGAACCACAAATACCATTTAGTTCTTATCAACTTTTAAAACATGTTCAAACAGTAAACATTTGATATTTGTTAATAATTCAATGGCTTTTGTGTTAAATGCTAACATGAGCTGGGTGGTTTACAGTCGTATTACGTCTACAGTTACAGACCAGGTTCTTGTATATTTATCCTTTGCTCTGTGGACTGTTTCAAGCTTTCTTATCATATTCTGATATATCAACTAATTGGCATGTGTTTCTCTTTGTAAATGTGCTACATTGGTTTGGACTCCTTCCTGTTCCTACATAAAATGAGTGTAAGCAGAGACAATGCTTTGTACCTGCAGATACATCAGATAACTCAGATGTTTTGAAGGAAGGCACTGTGAAGCACATTTCTGTAAGTTTGTCCCCATCTTTCACCATGTTTTTGTTTTGTGTCATTTCTAATTATATCTGGGTTAATTATTATCAGAAAAGGTTTTGCCATATCAGTTATTGTCCCCTTGTTTAGATTTTTTATATATATATATTACTGCTTGTGTTTCTTCATCTGTATGTTTTGGTTTATTTTCATATCAGTTTCTGTCTGTTTTCATTTTTGCTTATGTACTCCTTTGAGTTTTAGCTCAACTTCTTTTGTGTTAATTAATCTCCCTCCCTCCAGCTGTTTCACATCCCGTCTGAATACCTCACCCGTTTCCTTTATCTTTTTCCACCCCTGCCTCAGGATTTACTCTCCTGTTTTTCCATTGTTTCTTGCTTGATTCTTCCAGTGTCTATCTTCCATGTACTGTTGTTCTTGTGATTGCCCCTCTTCGTTTTAATGTTTTATATTATGTTAAATAAACTGTACTCTTATATCAAGCTGAACAATGTAGTGAGGTGTTTATAGAGCCTCACTAAACGACCAGGATCTACTGATAAAACAGAGCCTAATTTCAAAAACTCAAAGCAATCCCTTAAAGATGTCAGTTTTCCAAAATCTGTCAAATTAATAGCACAATCCAAATAAAAATATGAAACACAACAGTACATATTTTGTAAAAAAAATATTAATGCCTTACTCAGATAAAAATAAAACTATAGCATATACCAGCTTCAAGTAAGGATTTAATTTTTTTCTCTATGATAAGATATCACAGTTGAGAGATCTGTCTGTTAGAGGTGGTGGCCCTGCTCTCCACAGTGGGATCTGTGTTTAACCGTGTTTAGAGCTCCATTTGGGGCCAGATAAATCAAGTGGCTGTCTACCAGAAGCCTCCATTAGGGGCCCAGCAAGGCCCCTGGATGGCCTGTCAGTCACCCCGTCAGTCAGCGAGCCACCCTCTTCCAGCGTTTGAACTCATAATTACAGGGAGACTCCGCTTGGTTTGGCCCAGAATGGCTCCCGAGGTCCCCCACCACCTCCCAGAGAGCAGCTCCTGATAGCCCTGCGCTAATGCTAATACTAACAAACAACCAGCGTTTCGCCTCAAGAGGAAACGGCACTGAGAAAAATATTTATGGAAACTGAAAAGACTCTCTCCCTCTTCGTCCCCCTTCGGGCTTTTCCTCATTCATCTTGCTCAGACTCATTCAGGGCTTTTAGTTTTTATTTCGTTGACTGACAGCTTTGCGTTTGTTTGGAGTTAAAAAGGTTAGCACGGCGTTTAGAAAGAAGAACACTAATGGTATGCACCATCTTAACAGTACTTACAAAACAGTTAAAGTGGATAATATAAAAGCCATAGAGACTGGTGGATTTTGAGCAGTGACATAGCAGTTAAAGGAGAAATTACCCTCAACTTTGAGAAATATTAAGAGAGCTGAAAGAGCCTCCAAACAAGCTGATGATTAAGACTCATACACTACACTACACTAACACATCACAAGCCATCACTCATAAGTCTTTCCTTATTCTGAAACTCATAAATCAGAAGCGGTTGTTTGACAGATTGGGTATATTTTGGATTTCAGCCACTTTAGGGGGCAGATGAAAGTTTTTGCATTCAAACGTACACACATTTAAAGTAAGATGTGGCCTGCTAGATCTCAGGAGTTCATGAATAAAATATAGACCTACAAAGGCAGCATGAACAATGGAAATATTATCCTCCACTGCATAAATGTATACTCGACCACAGAGTATTCTCACAGGGAGCCTGTTCCTCTTATCTCGGACGGTTCGTCAGCGATGACTGGCCACTGCATGTGGAGACACACTGCTAACGAGGTGGGGGAAATTCTTCCCCCCACAATCATCCAAGATTGATGCAGAAAATTTACCCGGCAGACATTCCTCTGAATGCAAATGAAAGAGGTGCCTGGATCACCAGCATTCCTGATTGGCCACACATTCCTTTACGAGTCTGACGACGGTGTGATTGCAGGCATGGAGCCACGGCTTCATGGGGTAAACTTTCATTAAACTTCCACTTTCAAAGTAGTCAAACCAGGTTTCACCTGGTGAAGGATTTATAACACAAACACTCAGATTTTAACCCCTCTGCTAAAGATTAAAAAAACATCAACTTCTCCCTTTAAATCAAATGTGTGAGGTGGTGTTTGAATTGTTAATCCTCAAAGTAATAATAATAAAAAGACTACCTGATGATTGTAAGATGATTTGGATATAACTTGCATCTCAAAATATCCAACAAGAAATAAAAAAAAGTGATTGTGAGAAAGCAGAAATAACACTGAACTAAAACAGAAATACTATGAAGATAATTATCAAAATGTAAAAACATTCAATAAAATAGCTTGAAGACAGACATATTTAATTTTCACTCATTAAAACCCAGTAAAACACTAAAAAGCCAGGTTTCAGATATCTTTAAAAAATCTGGAGTCAAACTGCTGAGTTTGTCCTCAGAAGCATGACTCTTAATCCTGACATGAATTATTAATTTGACGCATTCATCACTCTTCCGACCAGCCATCAATAGCCTCCATTATGGCGATGTGTATACATTACAGAGTGTATAATGTGTCAGAAACTTCCCGCATGCGAGCCGCTGGATGGCGGGAAGAGAAGGAAACAGAGAGAGGAAGACTGAGAGAAAGTAAGAATGATGGACAGGAGCGACAGCAGAAAGCATTACTTTGAGGATGAGAGTCACGATTTCGCAGCTAGTAATCAACCTGAACGACGTGAGACAGTGGCATTTTGAAAGGTTAGACACTTATGGATTTAAAAGGTCAGGAGTGTGAGTTTCAAGGTCGCTCAGATGCAAATTTTGTAAGGAGCCTGGATATTTCACCACAGGGGCCTACAATGAAATGATGGACACAACGACAGCTTTTTTTAATATAGTTTTTGTGTAGAAAAGCCACATCTTCACAGCAAAAAGTCTGTGATTACATAATTTGCTGCATAATTTATTCTTGCAACTCAGGATGACTTTTTTTCTGCTTGTGTGTTATCTATTCATAATGATAAAAAGTTATCAGAAATGGGGCTGGAGAATAAAACAACAATATACTTAGCAACAGACACATGATCAATATTAATAAAAAAATATGTAGAATATTGATCATTTCACTGAACTCCAATCCCCAACTGAACAACCTTTTGGGGCATCTAGGTTACCTGGCACAAACCTGTTGAGTAACTTGTGCAGTTTTGCCACTATGCCTCATAACCACTTAAAATAAAATAAAAAATAAAAACACCAAAGAGTGAAGAGAGAAAATGAGCACAACAGCTAAAGAGAATATTGTGGACAAAAGAGGAAAGCTGTATACATACAAAAGAGGAAAGTTCAAAACAGTTTGGCACTATTTGGGATATTTGAATCAAAAACCTAATCAGTAAATATTAGGTTCCTGATGTTTGACGTTTATATTGTGATACATTTTCAGCTACATCGTCCAGCCGTTGGCTCAGCTTTTCTTTGTCAGAGCTTTGTGTAAAGAGAAGCTGGTGTCTGGAATATGCAACCACATATTTAACTCATAATATCGCTGGTTTAAAATGACATACTTCTCTTGTCTGTTTTTGACATCTCTTTATAGATTTGGAGTTTTATTCTTCAGACTATTTAGCGTTTGGAATGCCGAGTCAGCTTATTCTCCATATGAACAGCTAAGGCAAAGTTACAACTGTGGACCATTGCAAATAAATGGAACAAAAAGAAAACACCCAGAAGCTCAGTTTCCAAACCTAATATTCAGACTTTTAACATGAAATACCTGCTGACTGTTCATTTTAACACTACAAATACAATTACAATTGACTAAAGTGTTTAGGGTGAAGACAAACAGAGTTTGTATAAAAACACTTAAAAGTGGATTTATTTAGATGGGGGCAAGTAGCCAGCCGAAGGTGAACTATGTTTATTTTAGCTTAAATGACATTAGTAATTCAACAACCTCATTTATTTTCTCTCATTAAAGCCTGAGAATCCCGGGAATCACTTTACCTGAAATGACTGAGGTATCGAAGCACAGCGTTGGATGCAGTACAGCTCTGCTAAACAGCAACATGCTGACAGCTTTAGCAGCTAATGAAGAGATGATGTCACCCTGCTCTGTTAACAAGAAGCTAATAAAAAGTGGAAAAGATGACCGCCAATTCAGCCTCTAGAGTAAACGGCACAGGCAAGCAACCATCACTTTATCTCACTCAGAAACTTGTGGTCCCGCCCTGTTCTAAGACTCGGCAAAGGGAGAGCAAAAAAAGCTGGACAGATGCTTTGATTTAAAATGTCTTTTACATTGACCTCAGCTTTACTGTCCACACACATGGATCTATGCCTGCTTCTTTTTTTTCAGCACAGTCAGTGAGCGTATCGCGCTAACTTTAACCATCACATTAGATGCCAGATCCCAAATGTACTTATAATCAGAGCGACCTTGGTTATCCATATCTATCTCTGTAGTTATACTGCCATAGACTTAGCTGAAGAAATAATGAAGACTTTCCTCTCTGTCAAATTCTCCTACTACTCTCCAATTTTGCATCATCTTCTGTTATTTCAGCTCTTAATTTTATGTTTTTTTTTTCTCTTCATCATCCAGGAGGAGGGAATGCTGCAAGTCAGTGACTCAATGCAATCTGCTGGGTTTCTTTAGATGGAAAACTTTTTAACAATCTAAGTAATAAACTGACCTGTCCATACATTGTTTGGTAACTTCTCTCTATGTATACTGTACCTGAAATATGTGTGATTGGCCTGAATAAATTGTCTTTCTTCTAATGAGAAGTGGTGAATTGGTGCCATATAAATACATCTATAGAATAAATAGAAAGCATATTCAACTCCAAACCCATATTTACATCATTACTTCAGTTTCTGACCCTCAGACATGGCTTTAAGGTGTCACAATGTATGGACTGTCCAAGATATCCTCACAGGTTCCACTAACATCCGGCCTTAGAAGACCTAGAAACTGAAATTGGTCTTTTGAATCATAGATGTACACGCAGGCATGAAGTGATGATGTGTTAGTGTGAATTTACAGCGTGAAGTTTGTGGTCTGGTGGTTTATGGACTTCCTCTGTTTAGGCGATTAGCTGTGAGATCACACCCACTTTCACACACAAACACACACGCATGCATGCAAATGCAGAGGGAGAAGCTTAAAGAGGTGCTGCTTACTACTGATACAATTTTACCACACCTCTCTCTTTCACACTCTATGTCGTTCATGGTTTATTAATAGGTTGTGTTTAATTGTGTTGAATCAAATACAAAATTTGCAAAAAAAACAAAAACTTGACCTACATAAATCTGCAGAAAAAGCTAATTTTTTTGCCTTCCTGTTTAGCAAGTTTACATTAGTTGCTTTCATGGTATGGATGCAACTTTTAGGCATGTTTTCAACAGGGTCTCTGTAACCTCTAGTGTTCAGCTCCATTTACTCCAAACCACTTTGATTTGTGTTTGGGATCTTTGTTATCTTCAAATTCACTATTGGGAATTGGACTGAGACGGATCCAACCAATAAAAAACCTCCGGGCCAACTGACATTTGCAGCTGCTCGCATGTTGATTGACAAGTTGATTGCATTCTGGAAAACATTCTATGCTCAGAGGAGATAAAGATTGAGATTTTTGGGGCAAAATCACAGGAACATTGATAGGATTAGTCAAGCATGGAACCAACTGTAAAGCATGGAGGTGCATCATGTCAAGGGGTTATTAGAGGTAAATTGGAAAAGGTGCATGAAGAAGAGGAATTATGTCCAAGTTCCTATAATTCATCCATCTGCTTTTAGATGGTTGAAATGTCAGATGCAGCTTGATATTTCAGCAGGACTGTAGACTGAAGCACACATCAAAACTGGTTTAGAATGAATAACTCAGATTTACTTTGCTTGTGTATTGGCCTTGTCTTAATCTCCATACAGTTATTTTACTGTTGAGTTCATGCCAAGAAATAAACCACTTAAATAAGATCTACAGTTTCTCAAAGTAAAAAGAGTGGACAGACATCCAGAGTGAATCATGTCTGATCATGAGCCATTTTGCTTATGAGCTTTAAGCAACAGATTAATGGAGGTTTATGGATATATAAAAACTTGTGTGTCTAGTTTTGACCCTGTTTGAATTACAGAGAATCAACAATTTTAGCTTTATAAATGCATTTGAGTTGTTTGTGGTATATCCATGTCTCCCCACTAAAGAAAAAGTTTATATGCATCAATATAAGTCAAATGTAATATAAGATTTATTGTGATGTTGGGTGTGCAAACCTCTGCAAATGGGTTATTTGCCATGTGAATTTTAATCACATGGTGATTTTCTTTTTCAATTTTTGTCTGAGGTTTGGAAGCTGGTGATCAGCCCATCTATTTGTTATAACTTTCATTTCCTGAATTCAAAATGAAATGACATACTACAGAGTTTGGGCATGCATCCTGCTTCTGTCTCTGACCTGGTTGTAAGTGGCGTCCAGCAGTTTGTCCAGGTTCTGCAGCGGGGCCGGGGTCTTGTCTTTGAATCGGGTCAGCAGTCGCCTCTGGATAGCTCTGAACTGGACGGCTCGCTCTGACAGCAGATCCTGATACTGCTGAGCACTGACACGCAACTAAGATAAACCAAAATGAAATACCAAACATTTCATTTCTTTTTTTTTAAATAACTCCTAAACATGACATGTCTGGGTTATACCTACCTGAAAGTGATTGTCTACAGACAGGAAGTACTCTTGAAGCGGCATAGGACCACTAACGCTTTTTTTGAAGTCCTTGATTCCCAATTTGGAGAAATGTTGATCAAATCTTTGAACGAGTTCCTTCACCACCAGCCACATGTCCTCAAAACTGTCGCTCTGAATGCGGTAACGCTCTATGAAAAAGGGAGATGTGCAAATGTTTGTTTTTTCTCAACATTATAATCTCCACAGGTAAAGTGAATCACATCCTGGGAGAAAGTGAACTTCAAATGCTTCTGGTTGTAATAATAGAAAAGAGCCAATCAGTATTTTCTTGTTGCTAATTTTGGTGCAAAATGCTACAAAAGGCACTAAAAACGGCAGCAGTAGCTGTGGATATAATTTGGAAAGGGAACTCTTTCGAAAAGTTTAATCCCATGATCTAACCAGCATCAATGGCGTTTAACCAGCACCACCTTCTGTATGTGGTTTCATACTGAGACTCACGGGAGGTCTTGGAGGCCAGCACATTGACTTTGGCTCCTGATAGAAACTGAAAAGCCAAACTGTTCCCATCCTTATCTTCTGTTTTCATTGAAAACTCTGCAGAGGAAAACAGAGAGAAAGAAAACAGCGTGATCAGACAGATATGACAGTCTAATCATGATACAAGACGCCAACAAAGGTGAACAAAATACAGTCACACTCTTCCCAAACACAATGGAAGCTTACACAAATTCCTCGTGAAAGAAAAACACAATCAGTAGCACTACTGAGTTTGTGTTTAGACAGCAAACCGCTGAATGTAGCCAACTACTAGATGTTCCCAGTGGTGAAATAGCAAATTATCATGCATAACACATTCATATAAACACAAAACTACAATCAAACATTAGGCTATGTGTATGAATGTAAAAACAATCTGACATCTATAAATGTCTTTAATTTCTCTCCAGTGATTGCAGGGATTGTTGTTGTTGTTGTTTTTGCCTTTGGAGCGAAATCCTCAGACAGCAAATTCCCTCAATGGATGACAGTAAAATGGTTTGTAAAATTGAGTGTGATTTTCAAGAAGAAAAATCCTTTATGTGTTTTAAATTAACATTTTGTTTCAGATTTATTGTACGTATTTTGGTTCTTCCCAAATAGTTTTGCAAAAGATGTCACACTAAAATCTTTTAAAAACTTAGCCTTCAATGTGAGTATATTTATTAAGTAGGAAAAATAAATGATTATTTGCTAAGTGTAATTTTTGGAATCCCTCAGTATTCCTATTTCCTCACTGAAAGTTAAGTCCATGTCAATAATTACTGATGCATTTTTGTTTTGTTATAAGATCACCCAAATAACAAAATAAGATGAAACTTAAAGACACAATTTATGCTGTTTTAGCTATTTTGTTTGTCAACAGGAACATGTAAACTTTCATTTTAGGGACCTTAGTTTCAATCTAATTTGAAACAATCAACGCTGCAAACTCATTTACTTCAGAATGTTTCTAAATTTATAAGAAAAGCTGATAAAGCTTTCAGTTTTAAACAGAAATTACCATAACATTTTAATGCAATATATTAATAGTTACCTCTGAAGATAGTGCTGAGGTCAACTGGTGGCTGGTTGGTGTCCACAGTGATCTTAAACTTGGTGGTTTTGGCTGGAGATGAAGGTACACACACCAGAGCCAGAGGAAGACTGAACCTGGACTGGAGAACCCTGGGAACCCCTAATGAAAAGTAAACACTTCGAAGTTAAAATACATTTTCCATTACCACTGCAGTTACTACAAACATATTATCTTGTAATAACTTTGGGTTAATCTGCAGTCTTTGTCCCTTGATGCTCTACTCATGATAAACATCCTCTAATTTGAAGCCAACTTCCACTTCAGGTAGATTGTTGTGAAACTAAACAAGGTCACTACATCACCTCCGAGCCGCTCTCTCCAAACAGCCAAGAGGTCAACATCTGTTAGCACAGTAAGCACTATTGGTGTTCAGATTACCTGAGTGCTCAGAGACTTAATATCAACACCAACTGTGAAGGTGTGTCTGTCGAAGATCCGAAAGAGAAGTTTTGCAAAAACTAAGTTTTCAGAAAGAAAAAAAAAACGGAGAAGGATAAGTATGTCCAATGACAACTATGTTGTGATCTTAAGCAGCGCTGAGTTTGGCAGAAATCAAGACCTAGTAAAAATAACAGTGCGAGCAAATAGAAAATGGTCGAGGAAAAGAGTTGTTAAGAAGAGATGAAGAAAAGTAACCAGGCGAGAGGAGAAAACCTAAACTGAGGAAAAAACTGGAAATAAAACAGCATCAGAGCAACTGAAGCAGAAGTAACTGGAATTGACAGCTGGGTTTGGACGGAGGTTTAATTGTGGAAAGTTCCTGCTTATTTCAAATAGTAACAATTACCTATAACTACTGTGCACCTTTTCATTCCAGAAAAGCAATTATTATGTAATTATTTTAATAATTCAATTTGATATAAATACAAGAACTGAAAGACATTAAGAAAAAGGAAAGTGGTAAAGCCAAAAATAACAAATCTTGAAAAAAATGATTTTAAAATAGAAAGACGGACTGCGGTCCAGTTTCTTCAGTCTTTACATGCCTAATTTAGTCGTTGACCTTCGTTCTGGATGGCTGAATAGTTAAGCAACAAATTACATTCGGCAAACACAAAGAAGGCTCACATAAACATGTTGTCACTGTAATTATATAGAAACTCTGTTAGACGCAAGGTGGAAGAGCAACTCTTTCAAAGCACTTTTTAGCACCAGAGTCGTACCAGTGAATCAACTGTTACAAGTTTCTAATTTACATTTATTCTGCGATGTCTTTACATTTTAAATTAGTTCACACCTGGATGGAGAAGAAAAGGCTGCCCTTCACATGTAACTGGAGGAAAATCTAAAATATCCTTTTTCCATCCTACCTCCAAAGTACTCCCCAAGTTGTCATTACAGAATGTACTCTGAACACTGAAATTTACCAGCATGGAGACTTCATTTCAGCATGAGCTCTTCAACCGTCTTACAAGGTCTTGCTAAAATTTATTTCTATACATCCTTCATAAATCATACTGTCTGGGAACTGACAAGTCTTAGAGGAACTATCTTTTCAACACTTTGCAGTTTTCTTTGACTACACACCCAAAAACTAGTTTTATAGTATAAATAAACTGCTCCATGCTAGAAAAAGTGGTTGATATTGGGACAAACTGCAGACTTTTCAATGTGTGGAGAGTGAATACTTGGAGACAGATTTCTATAGGACTTTGCATTCAGACTAGCTCTAAGCCAAACTTTTCTTCTAACCCTTATAACTTCTTCTAACCCTGACTAAATGATGGACCTAAAATTTGTTTGCATGTCTGACAGACATTAATTAAAATCCACTCACCTAATATAAAATGCTTTTTTTTTTTTGCTTTGGCTTTTAAAAATATACATCTTCTGCACACTGCAGTCAAAAACATGCAAGAAATTGCACTATTAGCATGTCATAATAATCATGAGATTGTCATACAGCAAAAGTCTTCAGATTTGTTACATCTTTTAAGGTACTGGGATGGTATAAGTTACAACATTTAATTTCTCTTTGCAATAAATAAGGGTTTTTAATTATCATTGAATTGAATTTAGCTTAAATCTGCTTATATGTGCATGTCTCGGCATCAGGTAAACTGACTGAAGGAGCAAGAATAAAATCTGAGAAGATGACCCTGTGTGCCGGATCAGGTTCGATCCACAGCTGCAGTGATGTCACCTCCGATGTGTCTGTGTGGGTATAAAAGATACGTGTGGAAACTGGATGTAATCTGCACATGCTCTTTGGGGTTTTGTGTGGGCCACAGGGAAAATAATAAAAAGAAACAAACCCTGCACATTCCACTCCTCAAAAGCTTTGTTCACATGCAGCTGTTAAGCATTACCTACTTCACTTCCATAAGTTCTGCATGCTTTAGTTTGATGTGGACACAATTAAAACCACATTCAGTCATTTTTTTAAATTACCTAAAATAAGAAAATGTGAAGCCTCACTTCTCTTAATCTGTGAGCTGGAATGTTCAGGTAAAACTATTGTTGTCACTTATTCAATGACAATGTATTCTTTACCCCACCTAATACCTGTAAAAACAAACACATAGATAACAGTAATAAGACGAATACTAAATATTCATTTAGATTTTATTCTCTCTGTTTTTGTTTCCATAGAAATTGCCTCCCAGACCTTTTCTTCTGTGATTAAAATTGATTTAAAGGAAGTCATACATTTGACTGCATTGGATTATAATTTAAACTGAACTGAAATATCACAAGTTACAACATGCAGCCAAGGTGAGCTGCTCATCTTGGCCTCATGCTGGAGTAGCTCTGTTACATTAGACCTGATTTGTCGCCGTTTGTGCATCTTTGGACAATTATTCCCTCTGATTTTTGATGATGTGCAACTAGAAAGAATTCTTGTGTTTTTAATTTTAGAATGTTGTTATGACAACAAAAACTTGTTTTACAACTGGGAGCAGCTGATTTGCATCTCAAAAGCTCAAATAATACCTGAATTACAACCCAGCTCAGATCTGGGAAAAAGCAAATGAGGTGGATTACCAATGTTTGCCAACAAGTGATGGTGTCAACCATGACATGTCAATGTGGAATATCATCTCTGTTGCCTGGATATTGAGCTGTTAGCATTTTCCAACAGTCATGAGACCATTATACATCAACGATCTTCAGTCAGAGGCCTTCTCAGATTTGTTGTAAGACTGACTGCTATCTGAGTTTCTGCCTCCCTACAGCATCACAACAACGACTCTGAAGATACATGGATGATATGAGCTATGATAACATTTGTCTTTTGGACAAATACAGTATTTTTGAATGGAATTTAACTAAACTGTGTAAGAATTACATGTCACACAGAATGGAATATGCCTAAGGATGATATTCATTGTAAACTGATGCTATACAAATAATCTATGCAAAATTGAATGTTCAATCAGCATTTATGGGAGTGTGATAATGCAAAACCTCAAAAGGTTATGAAAGATAACTTGTTTCAATCAAACTAAAAATGACTAAAACAAACACTAATGAGTATCTAGGAAAGACTGAGCTGGAATGTCCAGGTAAAGTTACTGTAGTGAAGGGAGTTTGGGTAGGTATGGATTTGGGTCAGTTACTTTTTAGGGTAGCTGACCCAACAGTCCAGGGAAACCATTTCTCCTACACTACTGAGACAGCCATGATGCTGACAAAGTGTGTGCTTAAAAATAAAAGCTTGTAAGTGTCTGTCAAGTGATGCATGCAAGAAATATGATATTACTGTGTAAACTCCATAGAGTATCAATGGAAAAATAAAAATGCATATTTACATTTTCCTAAGTGAGGAAATGTGTGTACGGGTGAGAGACTTTTTCTAAGTATCACATAACAGGAACATAAACACTTGAAAGCTGTCTTTTCTTGTATATATGGTAGTGTGCATGTTGGAAAGGATTAGGAGCACCATTGATGATTAGTACATATTTAACAGGAAAAATATCTTTACAAATGCAGCATACAGAGGTTAAGTATGCATCGAGCAGACATGTCTGTCTATCTTTTTAACGACTACTTGTTCTAGTCTATCTAGGACTGCAAGCAAAACACTTACCTTTTGGATTAAGCTCTGCAGAAAGTAGGAAGAGAAGAAGTAAAAATAAAAAAATACACTCTGAGAGCTCAGACAAATGAAATGATATAATTGCAATCCAATAGTACATAAAAGAGGAAGAGGACTTTAATGAAAAAGAACACATCAGCACTGATCCATATGTTCCTTAGCTCTCAGTTTACTGGTGCTTCCTCTAATCTCTAAAAGTTGAATGGGAAGCAGATCTTTTAGTTTTCAGGACCCTCTTTACGCTTGTGGAACCAGCTCCTAGTTTTAGTCTGGGCTTTTGTTGATTATAGATTATAGTTAATAGTTCACATTTAAAATGGGAGTTATATTTCTTAGATCAAAACGCTCATCTGGGTAGCATGGTCACCAGATAATGCTGCCAGCAGCTATAAGCGATCTCCTTCTCCTGTTTTCTACTTTTACTTTTCTTAAACACGAAAATACTCCTGCATTACATTATTTTTTATTTTTATTTTGCATCTGCTCTGTCTCCTCAAACCCCAGTCAGTCATGGCAGCCAGGTTCTGCTGGATGTTTATTTCTGTGAAAAGGGAGTTTTTCCTCTGTACTGTTGCTCTATGCATGCTCAGTATGAGGAAACGCTCTAAAGTCAACAACAACGCAGGCAGTTGTCTACTGTCTCTATGTCCGTCCAGGAGGAGCGAAAGCTGCAAGCCAGTGACTCACTGTATTTTCTTGGAAAACTTTTTCAGGCAATCTGAATAATAAACTGTATGTATGATTGGACTGACGTGTTGTGAATTGGTGGTATACAAATAAATGGAATTGAATCAAACTTATCCCATCAATAGGGGAATATAGAGAAATTTAAGACATATTATGAAATGATTTTTCCTGCCAAGTCTAAATCAAACAATGCTGCTTGAGGAGGATGTTGCAAGTGAGCCAAGCTGACACTGAATATGAGGAGACATCCTCAAAAATTAGAAAAAGTTTATCACAAGCTGGACTGAGAGACTTAGCCAAATAAAATATGTACGAGTAAGTATGTATACAGCACAAACTATGGAGTGTAAATATAAACCCTCGTATGCCATGTCACACTGAGGACACCTGTCAAACAACATATGAGATGTTTAAAAGGAAAACACAAGACTGAGCATCTCTATCCCTGCTCCTCAGGGCTATGTTTTACCAGCTGCTCTGGGATTTGAAAAGTCTGTCTACTGCTTCTCTAACCTTTAAGCCACAGCAATAGAAGCCATGAAGATTAAGATCTGATTTGATTGGTTAAAGAGGATTTCCTTGGAAGGTGAATGGGAAGCAGATGGATGAGTTACAAGCCAATAGAAATGGGAAGGAGGTGCAGAGTGAAAAAGTTCCCCTGGCAAAATTCATGGAAGTCACGCTTTCATATGGGTGTCTCTGTTTACTGTAAAAACTCTGGCTTTCTCACTAGTCTCTCGTGTCATAGCCTCACTGAAACTTAATGGGAAAGAATCAGATTAGTTTTTTCTTAACTGGTTCAGAAACATCTTTAGCTTTCGCCAAGTTACTAGCAGTCAAAATCAATAAAATGCCTCCTTTATGATACTCTAAAAAACATTTAATATCTGTCTACTTTCCACAACCAAGGAGATCATTAAGTGTGACTCATCATGGACACTTCCTGTGTCTTCTGCTGTTGCCGGGCAGAAAATGACACATCACTGACACAAAATCCAAGTGTCTTGGTAATAACTTCAGTTTTAAATACATTCAGGAAGCAGTTGTGTTGTTGCATATTTAGTTTATCAGCACCTATAAGGAGGAAAACTAGCTGTTAACTATTGTAATTTAAAACTAACATATCAAACTGTCCCTGCAATATTTACCTGAAATCTTTGTTTGCAACATTTTAACTGTTGCTTTACAGAATGATACAAAGCATAGCGTTTATATTGAATTTCTACCAATATAACATTTTGGAAATGAGAGGTGACTCAGATACAAGCTAAATATATTTGTATAGTTTGAACTTTTTAATCCATTTGTTTTATCAGATGTTTTTATTGGACAATGAAGGAAGGATTACAGTTTTGTCATTGCAGGGAAATGGAGGCTTTGGCATAACAAAAATAAATACATTTAACACATCAGCTGGATGGAGTTAGAAAGTTAGAAACCCTTCAGGCATCCCAGAAAACTGAATTACTTCAACTACTCTTCATAATGTAAAGGGACAACATCCTTAGCAACGTTTTTGAGTTCATCAGTGCAACAAATAATAACATTTTTGACATTGAACATTTCCAAGGTACATTTGGAGAAAACATAGCCTCTCAAAGAAATCAAAAGATACAAATAAGTTTCTAATAAAAAATGTAAGAGAATGAAAGATAAAGATGAAGAAGCAAGGCCGAGTTACATGCTACCTCCAAAATTTGCTACTAAGCTTTTGAATCATATTCACTAACAAAGACAGCTAAAAACACAAACTGCTTGCTTGAGAGCTTGAGACAGGGGATGAAAAATGCCAATAAAAAATCATTGCAAATGGATTTCAAACATGGTGATCCAACAAACTGATGCAGCTCCTGGAGACATGGATATGTGGACATGTTGGTCATCCTCCAAAACTCAGTAAAACAGGAGAAAACAAAGACAGTTAGCTTGAATCTTAGGTTTTGAGTTGATGTAATAACCAATGAATCATGGCTGGCCATGCTTTATGGAAAGTATAATCTGCATGTGACTATTCGTCACTCACATGAAAATAATCAGTATGTACGCAAGCTAACAATGCACTGTAAATGCCAGCCTGACCACTTGATCCCATTCAAGTGTGTTAGTGCAAAGCCCACTCTCAGGGTTTTAGGAAAATCACAGAGGGGCACTAATGAAATTCTTTCTAGATTGTAACAGCTCTTGCCATCATCAGGCCTCTTTGAAGGTTTTAAGAAGTCAACAGTCTTCTTAAATGTCAAAGCCTTTGTAGAGCTTAAAGATGGACACAGTAGCCTCAGGGTGGGATTGTGTTATGTGGGGTAGGGTGGTGTGGAGGCGTAATCATCAGCCCTGGGTGGCAGTGAATACAAAGTGTTGCATTCCTTCCAAGCCAGAACAGTATTTTGGGGATAAGAAGTGATGAGGCACTACTGCAGATTAGCAATGAAGAAACACAGAAAATTACAACCAAACTCTACCACACTGCTACAGAAATGCTCCTAGAGAGAACCACTTGGCATCTCACCAAAAGATGTTTTATTGCAGTGGACACAGAGTTTCAGAGCAAAACCAGCCCTTTATGTCGGGCCTGGCAACAATATTCTATTGGCATGCTAACCCACTCTCTGGTGTCAAGTGTTAAAAAAAGCAGTTGGCATGATGCGACAATGATGTAGAAAAGGTTTAAAGGTTTGGGTCGTAAAACGTGTCGGTTTGGGAAAAGATTATGAATTGTGTTGAAGTGTCAGAATAAAACAGCACAGCACATAAAAAAGTAATAAGATTCCCCTTTGCCTACCTGTAATTGTTGACATCTATGCTACCACTTTTTTTTTTAAAGCTTTCAAAGCAGTTGTGTAAATGTATGCATTTTCTCAAAGGCAAATTTGGATTTGTGAAAATATTGTCAGTAGCAAAAGACACTGATGATCCTGGCATAGAAACTAAAAGAGTTTAATGTATCACCTTTCACAAGCTAGAGAGGGTAAACTACAAGCTGAATATCTACACTTCAGCCTGACCATCTCAGCTTTCAGCATTACCACTAATTAACTAGCTAATAGCTGTTTATTACACTAATATTGTTCTTCAAGGATAAAGGTGCTACAAGAAAGGGTGCTAATACGGCATGAAATAAGCACTAGAAAACTATTACCAATGCTATTGATTATACTGAACAGATTTATTTTTGTTTTGTTTTGTTTTTTGTTTAGGCCTATGTATCAAAACCACAATTAAAATATATAAATTATATGAATAGAATTATAAAAACAATTTTTGATGAGAAGTTTTTACTATTCCACTCTGTCAATTCAAAAATAGAGCAATTCAACAATGTCAACTTCCCCTCTTACTCTAAAATCTGACATAAACATTTCTACATTTAAAGGTAAAGTAATGAAAACTTTTTTTTAGAAAAATATATATATTTAAATATATTTCTAAATCATCTAAAAATCTTAATTTACATCAGACATGTCTAATAACCAAAGAAATCCACAAAACTTCAAAGGCTTTAAACTATTTAATACATTTCTGCAAGTATCATCGAAAATTATTTTCTTCATAATTAAAATTATTTTCCATAACTTCATAAGTGGACTAATTTGGTTAGATTTTTTTTTCTATGTGTGAATCACTTGGGTAAATATCTGTTGTAAATTTTATGTCAGCAGAATTAGAAATAAATTTTCTGAAAAAAAGAAAAAAAAAACACTGATAATAATTAGTTTCTCCAGGGTGCCAAGCGTAAAGCACTTAGGATCTCCTCCAGAGCTTTTAAAATAGTTTAGATTTATTTTAATTATTCATAAGTCATGCTGATACAGCAGCTAACACAGCTTTTACTTTGACAACAAATGTGGCATTTTCACCCCAGCTGAATTGATTTCTTAAGGTAATAAAAGGCTCTATAGCCAATTTTAAGGCTTAGTAGGCAGTTGAGAAATTAGCTGCAAGAAACTTTAATCTCTGATGACCCATTGTCAATTTTTCCTTGCTCCACTCATACTGCCATTGATTTGTTCCTTTATATTTCCAGTGTGCTGGGTCAGGGTTAGGGTGACTTCTTCTTCTGACTGTTACAGTGTCTTATTCTACCCTTATTTTTTCTGTTTATTCAGACATCTTGTCACATGAGTAAAGCTTAGTACCTGCTGTGTTGGGAAACTAGACTATGTGTTGTTTCTTTCCATCTTAAATCAGACTTTTCTAATGCCTAATGCCCAACAATTGCCTTCCAAAACTCAAAACCACTTTCCAACATGCTCCCGTCAAGCTGCTTTGCTTTTAAAGCCCATTGAAATACTCCAGACTTCTTATTTTCAACTATTTATAGCATCACAATAACCCTTAACAAGAAAGAAACACTTCCCAATATTTCCAGACATTTCACATTAAGTGTGCTTTAGGGGAGGAAAAACTGTTCCACCAACAGAGGTCTGCCAAAGCAAATGTAATCCAAGGGAAACAATAGCACAAAACATAAGCCGTTTTTCATGACCTGATTTCCGAACAAATGCAGATCTTTTTTTTTTTTTTAAAGAGGAGGTCTGTGACATTTAAAAATAAAGAGTGGTTCTGTTGCTTTGGAAAGTTATATCTTCCAGAAATATTGCAAAACCTGGAAACAGATGCCTGGAGGCAGCGAGGGGATGAACTGGGCTCTTCTGGAAAAAGCCCAGATGTCATTACGCCATTCCAGTTCTCTGTTAGCAGATGGTGTTCAGCCCTGTCACACAACCCTAGTTTTGATGTTACACACCAGACACCTGCTAACTTCATAAGGTTTTTGGTGCTAATGCTCCAGTTATTGAAGAACATTTTACATCTACAATAAAGATAATTTTTATATATATCTTTTATTAGCTCCTTACAACTTTACACATAAGCAAAATTAAACATTTCATAAATAGGTGCACAGTTAGAAATTACATTTTGAGAATGGAGCTTCCATTCACAGCATATTGACAGATAATCTGACAATTTTATAAAAGCTACAGAGGTGAGCATAATAGTTCAAACAATATATGTGCCACTGCAACTTTACATAAAAACATCACAATAGAGCTTCCTAGGAGCCACCCTTTCTCAGGATCAAAGATGGTCCTCAGACAGAGACACTGTTTGCATGAAGGCCCAGCAGAAACTGTAATTCCTACGGCACCTCAAGAAGTAAAATCTCCCACTGTTTTTACTCAGTCAGCTCTGTGTGGTTTGGCTCATCCATAAAACAGGACTAGACTGCATGAAACAATTAGGTCCACAGAGGATTATCAGGGCTTGTCATCCCCCCTTGTACAAGTCAAGGGTCAGGAAAAGGGCAACTAACATCTCTGCAGACCTCACACATCCTGGACACAAACTGTTTAAGCTTTTGCCTTCAGGTCAGCACGCTATTCGCAAAAACCAGCTGCCACAGAGACAGTTTCCCCCCCAGGCTGATGAAAACAATAAACATCCTACAGCCTCAGCCTCTCTACTGTGATATAAAATAATCATATTTGCAGTAAACCCTGCTTTTCTTTTCTTTTTACAAAAAAATGACTACACATACACACCGTTTATTTTATCCTATTATTTTTATTATATTTTTATGCTAATAAAACCAAAGTCAAATTTCTTGTTTTTGCCAAAAAAGCTTCATTTGAAAACAAAGAATGACAACAAAAGGTCTACATTTTATTCCATCTAAGGTAAATGTCTGAAGGTGCTAATGGAAACCAAACACATGTCACAAGGTTTATTTTACCTGTTGGCAAGCTGTAGGACACGACAATATCTCCAGTCAGATCAGCAGGGGGATATTGGCCATTGAGGAAAGCTGAAACAGCCACTTCTTTGGTTGAGCCAACACCTGGGAAAAATAAAAATAAGAACATATTTTTAACACCTAGATAAGGAGCAGCTTCATTTTATCTACCTCCACCAGTGTATTTATCTGGATTTTAAATATTAAAAAATTAAGCCAGCTAATAAAACATATGAGAATGATTTGTTTTCAGAAAACAGTTACCTTAACATACTCATAATGATTGTTATTGGGAAGAATAACAACTACAGCATCTCCTAAAAAATATATTTATTGGAGTTGCAACTTAAAAAAGGCAAACTCCTCGCACACTGTTGCCAATACAGTGTAAAAGTGGATTTTTGAACAAACACTATTATCTTGAATTTCACACCTACATACAACAGAATGAGATGGCTAGTGATAAAGAGTAAAAAAGAGACTCAGACAAATGTAACAATTTTAGCATAATGCAAAAAATTGACAGCAGAAGGTTTAACAAAATGGCCTGTAATAAGTAGAAGCATTTTGATAGATGATCCTCTTAAGGTACTTTAAAGTAAGGGCTCTTCTACAGAAACCAGATCAAGTAAAAGTAACTTATTGCCTTGATGTTGGAATTATTTTAAAATCTACGATGTGTCAGTTTGCAAAACTCAATGCTATATTATTTTGGATGTGAAAATAAAGTTATAATATATATTCTTAACTGATATCATTTCAGTTTTTTAAGTAAATGGACACTGAATGATGAAAATGGAAGTTGGTGTGTCAACCAGACATGCAAAGACAAACACACACTTTGAATAGTCAGTATTCTGAAGTTGGTGACAGAAATGAACACTGTGTGCTCAATACTAACCATATCCTTTAATGTGTATACAAACACACACACACACACACACGCACCCCCACACGCAGAACTGCTCAGGCACTGCTTACGTTCAACATCACTATGCGAGGTGAAGACATAAAATAAAAGCTTCAACTGGAACTCTACCCTGTGTGTGCGTGTAAGTATATGTGGGGGTGAACTCAAGACTGAAATTATATGTACCATGAGAGATGGGTGATGACTTGTAGCTTCCTTTAAAACGCCTGAAAACTAACAGAAAGTAGAGGGGAAAAGAGAGCTGGGGAGAAAAAGCAGGGATCAAATACGGCTGGAGAGGAAAGGATATATTACAGCTAATGGCTCCGTGCAGTCAGACACACACACACACACCCCTACAGGGCGGTATGTTGGTGAAATGGGGCGTGATGTTTTTGGGCCCAGTCTGTTACAGGTGACTGAATCCCGAGTGTATGTGCATGTGTCCAAATGGAAACGCATAAAAGTCTGCGTAATTTCTCAAAGTTGAGAGTAAAGAGTGTGTGAAAGTTTCTGAATCTGTATATCACTGAGGTTAGTAGGTTTAAGATGGAACGGTAAAAAACTTTGATGTGTTCAACTATCCATGCACACAAACATGCCGAGCTAGTAGTGAAACAATGCCCTCCTGGATCAACCTGGGGCTAAACAGATGGAGAAAAAAGATAATAAAGAACTAAATTAAAATATAAAGACCTGATTTTTCACTTTTTAAATAATTATGCAAGACTATTTCTAAAACTGAAAAACCAATGAGAAAATAAGCCTAAATGGTACAATCTCGTATCATAAACCAGTAACATTGCTATTTTTTTTAATTCCAGTAGCTTATTTTTATGTTCCCTCCCTGCTTGTCAATCAGTCTGTCAACTGAAGGCTTTTAACCTCTGCGCCCTGAAGGTCACCCTGGTCAGACTGGCTTAAGTGCTTTAAGTGTTTTCAGTCCCAGTAAGACCAACAAACACCACCAAAGGAGACACAAAGTAATCCCTCTTCCTCTCTTTTCTTTCATTTCTCTCTTTAGCTCTTCATCATACATGGAAGCACATTCAGACAGGCCAGAACAAGAGCTGTGGGCATCAAATCTGTGAGCACCAGGTAATGCGTCTGATTGACCTCTGTGTCTGACCCGGTGAGACTGTTCAGACTGGCCCCAGTGTTCTCAGGCACATTAAGCCATTAGCACCCCATCCAAGAAAAACAAACTCCCTAAAGGAGACTGGAATCCCCTGCTCTACTACTGTACCTCTCTTCCTTTTCCTATCCCTAACTTTAACCTTTTTTCCACCTTCATAAACTGTTTGCTTTTTCCATTTCTTTACAGCTTTAACATCTATCCAGTAGTTTGCTCAAGGATCTTCGCTTTATGCCACCTCATCGCTTTATATTGTCTTATTTGATGATATACTTGTCTCTCCAGGTATTCTTAAGGAAATGAAGGCTAATATATTTAAAAACTTAACAGAAATATACATGCCAAAAGAAAGCTATCTAAGAAAAAATAAGCTTTACAGAACTACATTTTTATCTGTCTTTTTTGTGCATTGCCCTTTAAAATCTTATACAAAACGTCATACTTAAGGATAAGCCGAAAGAGCCTTCAACAGCCTTTCTAATCAAATAAATATTACGTGATTCATTCTAACCCCGTCTGTCTGCAATAAAAGTAAATACAGGAACAGAGAACTTCTACTTCACCTGCTGGCGTTTCTGCTAAATTTGAGTTCACTGTTACGGTTTGTAATCCGGCCAAAATCTAATCACAGAAGGTTCCTCTCTGCTGCTGACAGTGATCTTGACACTTTTCAGAAAGTCATACTGTGTTCATGCCAGGGGCAGCTCTCGCTCTCTCTGTCACGGCTCAGGTTAAACTGATGATGGACTTTGATGAAAAGGTTAGAGGTAATGAGGGGTGTAGATGGGGATCAATACCACACAAGGAGCAAAAGCCATGAGTGTGGTTCACTTTCCAGTTCTCCCATATGCAGATAATATCAAAACCAAAACAAATGACAAGAAAACAAATATTAATAATAATATTTTGGCTCTTATGGTGGAATTACAGTGGGTGTATGATCTCTGTGGGAGATGTTAAACAATGACCTCATGGTCTGTGTAGGCAAGGACTAGGTCAGGTCACAGAAAATATGCCCGTTCAAAATCATAAATGCATTATTATTGCTATCATGCTAGTATTCTGACATGTAAGTACCAAACTAAACTGAATAACAGAGCACAATTTATTTATTTGTGGTGACAATAAACTACAAGAAAATGTTCTGTTTATTTCTGTTTTTAAGGCAGAAATATGGCTGCCTTAAAAATTATTGGTATCTTGAGGAAAGATTCATTAAAAGTAACTAGATATCGTTATCAACCTAAAAACAATAAAGCACAATATTTTTTTAATATAAAGATGTAAATACCTTTAGCATGTATGATTTTGTTGAAAACACTTATTTAGTTAAACTTCAGGTTGGCTTTTTGAAAATTGGCATTGCTGTGATAAAACATTTCTTTGTTTGAAGCTTTTCAGACATTTGACAACTGCTGTGGTTGTTGTAGACATGTCTTTCCTGAAATGTTATTATGCTCTTCTATCTTCATTGTTTCAATTAACCCACATATGGAAGTTGGTGTGTCAACCAGACAATTAAAGTATGTGTAAATGGAAATACAGGAAGATGATGAGAGAAACAACAAAAGGGTTATTAGAGAAGGAAAATATTAAAGACATTTTAGAAGGAATGAATGAAAGAAATAATCTGCAAAAAGAAAAGATGAAATGAAATGGCGAGAAAATAAGTGAAGAGAAGGAGGGAGCAGGACTTACGAGTGGGAACGGGAGGCAGAACAAAGGAGGTAGTGTGTTGAACAGGGGATTGAGCCGCCATCTGAGACGAATAAAAACTGGAATAACAATAAAAGTCAGAGGGCGCTACTTCCCCTACTCTTTACACACATCGTTCACCGCATGTAGGTTTGTGCTCAAACACGTATCAATGAGGTTTTACCTTCTTTTGTTACGTTTTATTCATTTTGGTAACTCAGATTCACACCTATAATGAACGTTTGCAAACATGTTGACACATTCTAACCAGAGGAGTCAAACACAAAGTATGTCCACACAGTCAACAGCTCTACAAAAAGAACAGGAACAAAGTCACACTGACCCTTCACTTTACTCATGCAGCTCGTGTATTTATATGTTTGGAGAAAATCTTTATCAAAAACTGCATTCCTTTAAACAGGAAACTGAGGGAAAGAGAGACTGTAAAAGAAAAAAAACAACTAATGAAAACCAGACTGAGAAGGTGTCACAGCAGTACTGTTATAATATTGCTTGTTGCTGGTTGGTGTTTCTCTAAATTGCCAACAGATTTTCACATAACATCCATTACTTTGTCACAACTACTTCGATAACTAGAGACCAGCAAAAGCTATCCAATGAGGAATGTGCTTATTACTTAGAAACTTAGAAACAGTTTTACCTCCTGGAACAGATTCAGTTTGACAGTAAAGTGGAATTTAAAAAAGTAAGAGGAATATGAGAAAAATTAAAAAGGTATTGTTGATTCAACAGTAAATAGAAATTTGATTCTTTTATAGTAGACCGGGTACTTAACAGTCCCTGGGCACAGCCCTAGTCTTCAGGATTTATTTACTGAGGTCAAAGGTAAAGTGTCTCTGTTTACAAAGACAAACTGGTATTTTTTTGGAGATTATAGCTTGAAAAACATTGCCATAAAAAAAATTGTTCTCAATGTGGTGTTGCACATTTTGCAACCAATAAAGCAGCCAATAAAGCACTAAACAAACCTATGCATAATTTTTAGCCATCATGTTTTTGTATTGAAGAGCTGAGCCACTAAGACCCTGACAAACATTTTTATTAATGTTTAATTATTGCCGCACTGATATTTTATAGTATACATTAAGGTTCTAACAAAAGCAAAAAAAAATAAAAATAAAACCAAAACTATTATTCATGCCCCTGGCAAATTAAACATTATTTGAATTTAATCTGACAAGAAATTAGGGAGTCATCTATATAAAATAATGTAAACAGTGTTATATTTTAAACATATATTTTTTTATCATTTACATTTTAACACAGTTCTCATTACTCAATAATAATCTCCATTGGCATTGCAACAACTAAACATTTCCTATTATCACTGAGCAGCTTTTACATAATAAGGATCAAAACTTTGAGGTTGGAAAATCTCTTCACAATCACCCTAATATGTAGCTCCTTCCTCAGTTAGATTTATGTCTGGACTCTGACTGGACCAATTGGAATCAAATATTGGTGAAATTAAAGATTACTTTAAAAGTAAATCTGCCAGGGGTGTAAATAATTTTGGCTATTTGACTATTTGGTTCTGAACAAAATAAAAAAAATTAACTAAATGGAAAGAATATTTCTATGTCAGAGAACTAAACTAAAAAGATAATCTATGAATCCCAATGTTCTTCTTTACAGAACAAACAGTCCAAAATATTGGAAGCTGTTGATACTTAAGAGAAATCGGGATTTTATTTCATGTAATTTCAGTCGTAACATCAACCAGTTCTGGTAGACAGTGCTGCTGCTTTGATCTTCCACCAGTAGTAAAATGAATTAAAGTGGTTTCCTTCTGTGCAAATAGGCATGTGATAAATGGGTGCACTAATTCTTAATGCACTGATAGATTCAGACTACCACTGGATTAAAAGAGGGCTGTATTTCATTTGCCTGATGGTATTAATGTTGGGCAAGCAGAATTAGTGCTTAGGGATGAACAAAGTCTCCAAAGTGGATAAAAGTTGATGGAAAACTTTCTGCAATATTATACCTGAATGTGTTTGCATATGTACTATGACCAGAAGCATTTCAATGGTCATAGTCTTTTATTTCTGTTAATAGAAATAAAAGAACACGACAAAAACAGGCAACACTATTTTACTGTAGATATTCGACATTTTCTTAGCTAGCTATAATGACACGTGTCATGTGAATGCATTTAAGCAGCCATGGATAAGCATGTCCAAAAAATTTGATATCCTTTTGAGTGCTTGTGTGTGTAATTGTTCTTCCTTGAATGTATGCCTTTCAGAGGCTTCTGGATTTGACCAGCTTGAATGCTACCTAAACTCATATAAACAAAGCTTCTCAGCTTCTCTTTGGTGGTGTAAATGTGACGGGATAATGACTCGTACCCTCTGATCTTCGACATAAACAGTGAAACTTGAAGAGCTGGTGCCAAAACAGAAAAGCTTAGAGCAACCACCAGAAACATCCAGCAGTTTTCCCTTCATGGAATGTTTTTTGGAGGAATTTATTTTTGACTTGCTTTGAGTTTTACTGGCAGATGTTTAATTGTTTACTCTAACAAAGAAACCAAGTTGTACTTCAGGTTGCAGATTATATTTTTGTGGCAACTGGATGTTATAAATTACAAACATCTTTTCTATGCTCTATGCATTGTTACTGCTTCTATATTAAGCTGTAGGTTTTCTTATGATGTGGAGTACTATTGTCAAAAGTCTTAAAATTCTTAATTTGTCATTAGGCTATTGTAAAAAAGAGTATATAAGAATAAAATCCTATAAAAGAAAAATATATATGACAAATTAAGTATGTTAAAGGAGTGAATCTAAATGGGGGAAAAAAAAAAAACTAAAATTGATGGGGACTGTACCATGCTGTGCAGCCGGCACATCATGCTTGCATTAACAGCTGTAGAGGTCATGTACAGCATATGCAGAGATAAGAATCCACTGTGGTAAGATGCTTTTCATTTCTGAATGTATGCATCATGAATCATAGGTAAGCAGTGGTCACTTTGAGTCAGGACTTAGAATAAATGGATGGTCCTCCAAACGGCTGCGAAAGCTTCTCACATCTTGAAATCATAAATTCACAATCCACTCTGGTCCTTCTCAAAGAGCTTGGTGTCTACTCGTGTGATGGATGAGGGTTTCAGCACACGTCAGGAGCAGTTTTGGAATTACAATAAAAGGGGAATTTTCTGTTAGTAATCCAGCTTTTATGCCTGAGTACATGGCTTCAGAAAATATCTGCCAACATGGTTCACTGTGTTAGTATAACCTATGGACTTTCACTTGACATGTGGCCTCATAATCTTGAGTGAGATTTACTCTTTCATTATGACAAGTCTGCAGATTAAAAGAAAACAAGCTAAGATTGATAAGGTAACACTATTTTATTCAAAGCTTCAGTCCAGATAAATCTACTGTGGCTGGGATGTGTTTGTACAAACCAAGCAAGGAGCAGATTATTCATGCTTGGCTGCTTTTTCCTATTTTAGGGAGTTGCTACATTTGGTTTATTATTTCTTAGGAGGAGTCACTGGTGTAAATTTGTTTTAACAGACAACAAAACCTCCTGACACACAGAGCACCAGTGTGTCATCACTTATGACATATCTTTCTCTCCATGGAAAGATGATTCTCCTCATTTAGGTTTGGTGATGTGCTGCCATGAAAACAATGTTCTACTCAATTCAAGATTTAAAAATGTGACTGAAAACAAATTACAGGGTTTATCTATAGTTTGTAGAGGTGTTTATTAGTAGCAGTGAGGCTAGGGTAAGACTCATCAGGATGCAATATCAGCTCCAGCTTCATAATTATTTATTGCAAAGACAATCAGGAGTTTAAAATATTACTGAATCTACACCATCTTTGTGAAACCATGGAGTTTCACAAAGAAACACCAACTTTGCACCAGTACATCACTGGTGCAAAGTTCATTTCAGAATAGTCAAATGCACATATGAAAGTTAATTGTTTGCATAAAGTACTCCGAATTATCACATACTTTTACTGAATGGTTTAGTTGTGGTAAATAATGGTTCAGGATGTCCAACAGTGTCCACAGCTGCGTTTCCGTTACAAAACTTTGTCAATATTCTGCTAATGTCAAAAAACCAAACTTCGAAATTGTAGAGTTTCCATTAAATAAGAATCACAACTAAAATTGCAGGTGATTATGTTTGTTCACACAATAAGTCATTAAAATACATCCATAATCCTCCTACCACTTCTTGTCATCTTCTTTGTCTTTTCCACTAACAGTAACATCTGGCGTCACACATAACTTGTGTGATGCAATAAAAATGTTTCCATTGCAGTTTTGCTAACTTCACTCATTTTGATATGGTCAAAAAACCACAAGTTTTTCAAAATTGCAGGGTTTCCATTAAGCTAATTAATTTTTGTAATTCCAATTTGTGCATTTATATATCCATCCATCCATTTCCCTACACCCTTTGTCCCTTACTGGGGTCGGGAGGGTTGCTGGTGCCTCTCCAGCTATTGTTTCGGGCGAGAGACGGGGTCACCCTGGACAGGTCACCAGTCTGTCGCAGAGCAACACAGAGACACACAGGACAAACAACCATGCACACACACACACACACACCTAGGGACAATTTAGAGAGACCAATTGACCTAGCAGTCATGTTTTTGGACTGTGGGAGGAAGCCGGAGTACCCGGAGAGAACCCACGCATGCACAGGGAGAACATGCAAACTCCATGCAGAAAGACCGGGAATCGAACCCAGAACCTTCTTGCTGCAAGGCAACAGCTGTACTAGCTGCGCCACTGGGCAGCCCTAGGAACATGGAAGATGATTTCCAGCGAGAATTTCGATGACTACATAAAGTCACTGGGTGTGGGCTTCGCCACCCGGCAGGTGGGGAACTGAACCAAGCCGAACTTCGTGATGAGCGTGGACGATCAGGGGATGATCTGTATGAAATCTCAGAGCGCCTTCAAAACGACCGAGGCCAAATTCAACCTTAACGAGCCTTTCGAGGAGACCACTGTTGATGACCGGAAGACGAGGACTGTGGTTAGTCATTTCGATAAGCTTTTCAAAATTGCAGGGTTTCCATTAAGCTAATTAATTTTTGTAATTCCAATTTGTGCATTTATATAACCAGTGGGAATACAGGTTAGAATCCACCAGGACGTTTCAGGATTGTATAACCTATGGACTTTCACTTGACATGTGGCCTCATAATCTTGAGTGAGACGTTTGTATCCTGAAACGTCTACACTACGACTGGTGTAGTCCTGGACGTTTCACCAGTCCAGGACTAGCTCAGAGTATGCCCCAGGTGGGTGTCTGTGCATTTGTATGCACAGTGACGGAAATGTTTTTGTACAATGTTCACGTCAAACTACAAAAAAAAAGTATCAGGAACAGACAGAAATTCTGCAGGAAGTCCAAGTTTTAACTGCATAAGATTGTCCTATTAATCTTTTTTTTTTGATTGTTTGGGAGATCTGGAAAATCACTTGGTAAAGAAAAGGTGAGCATTAAAGAAAATTTTGGAAACAGTGAAGCATTGTGATGCAATCCATGTGTTGGATGTGCGTCTTTTCCAAGGGAAAGAGCTTACGACCAATTCTGACAAGGACTGTGCACTGAATAAAGATTGAAACATTCTCCAAGAGCAACATCTTCCAGCAATCCAGGTAGCATGCGTGGATGATCTGTGTGTTTTAAGGCAAAAGTAATAAGAAAGTGGAAAAAACAAAAAAATCGGAACAAGTCTTTGACCCAAAACGTACACTAAATCCTTAGGGTTCAATGAGAATCAAGAAAACTGATCAGCTCCAACGTACAATAAAACATAAGTGAGTTACTATCAGTCATGATCTGTCCAGAAAGTTAGGTCTACAGTAAAATGGCAGACCAGAGTATAAAGGTTCAGAAAAAGGTTAACAGTGTAAGTATGAACATGTTGTATTTGCTAATTAAAACCTCTGAAAAGTATTGAATATTTTGCATATCGGCATACAACATGTGAAAACACCAGCAACAACAAAGAAACCAACAACTTTAAAATGTGTGCATCATCTGAAGCTGCTCTGAAGTGTATGCTGAATATCCATATTTAAGTACCTCACTGGAGCAGAAAAAGCTCCCCTAGACTTTCATGATGTGGAATATGTTTGCAGCTGCTAACGTAGAAAAGATTTAGAATTAGATTTTCTTATAAGGATTACAGTACAAAAAGCTAGGACAGCTTCCGCAATTACACATATAAAAACCACGTTAAAAAAAATGGCAGTGAGACGCAGTTAAGGCAGACTCCAATACTGTGTTACGACATGCCTAATGTTGTTTTAATGAGCTGACAGTACTGGTGTTTAGGGTTAAAAGGTTGAGTGCGTAAATAGTCTGGGTGATTCAGTTCAACATTAACGCTGCCTGGAAGAGACCAGCAGCAGAAGACATGGTGTAAACACTGACAAATAAAAGTTAGCACACTCCTTTCACTCACACAGGCGGGTGTGTGTGGAGCAAAATGTGAAATAGGACGAGATGTTCAATACATAAAACACATGAAGCAGAGCCTGAGAGGACCCATGGAAGAGCATAAGTGATTGACGACAGATGAAGAAAGATCTTGCACAAAACCAGATGCACAAAGCTGTGGATTATTTCCCTGAGAAAAAAAGTACACAGTACTGTATTATACAGATCCTTAAATCCAAAAAGAGTATTATTTGAAGTTTCCTCAGTTCAAAGAACTCCACAAGCAGCATTAACAAGAAACATCCAAACAGCTGGAATGTGTGTTGCTTTTATTTTAAAATCATTCATCTGTTAAAAATGTATTTTTTTCTGCAATATCCATGTATTATTTATCACACCCTTGAACTGTAGCTAAATCTGAGGAAGTAAGGAACAGGCAGAACAAATACACAGGAAATTAATGAAAATAAATCAGAAATCAATCATACATCGCATGTCTAGCATTTATGGCTGTCTAGCGCAGACAGCCATAAATCATGCATGCACACACACAAACAAACATAAGAAAAGCAGTTTACTAACCCATTGACCCCAAAACAAACTGGTCTTGAGTGACAGCCAGGGGGGCCTGGACACAAATGGACAGCTTAGCAGACTGTAGGACAGAGCTGGCCTTCACCTTCACCTGCAGGGAAGACAGTAACAAAAGGTTAACCTAGAAAGACACATTTTATTTTTTCTGATGCCTGCAGGTTGGCGGTGTCTTAAAGCCCTGACGAAAAGAAATCATTAAACTAAATCTTTTTTTCTTTCCCCATCTGTCTTTTGAATTTTTTAAGGGCTGGTCTTAAATAACTCTGCAGCTACTCCATTGTATTTTATTTGCTGCATCAAACCAAATACAACAAATCAACACAAATATTGAAGATTACCTGTTGGCAGATAGATAAGGGGATAATGATTAGGGTTTAATCTGAAGCCACAGGACCTGTGCACCTTAAATAGTTGATGAGTCAACCATAAACTCTTCCTTCCTTAAGGTATACATGCCTGACATCACCAGATACCTAAAGCTGGGCTGAAATTCAGATATTCAACAATACAATGATCCAAAACACAGCAGAAGAGAATCAACGTTTTGCAGTGGCATAGTCAAAGTCCAGATCTCAGCCCAATTTAAAACACTGTGATTGGACCTTAAGCGATATGTGCAGAGACTAATTGGAGACTTTGTCTTTATGACAATGTAGACAAAGAAACAGTAAAATAATTTACCTGTACAGTGACTGAGGGTACAGGCAGACCATCAATGTCTTGGATTAGAGCTTGCTGTAAAAGAAATAATGAATACATTTAAGCTTCTGCATAAATATCTTTATGTTATACATGCCAATCAGTTCATGAAGAATATCTGAGCTTGTGTATTTACCGATGGCATGTCAAGGCATGAAGATACAGTCACCTTGACAGACAGGTCATCCACAGCATCAGATTTGGGGAGTATATCTATGAAAAAGGCATTTATTTAAAACACTGAAATAAATAAACATGTGTTTTAGTGTTTAAACAAATTAAGTGCTCTTTAAGCACCATCAACATATACCTCAAAGGTTAATTAATTAGCAGTCTACAAAGGAGCGACGTCATCTGGTCTTTCATAAATTGCTTCAAGCAATGATTCCCAAAATATGGCAAATACTACTTAATTTTACAAATACTAAATTTTGGACAATTTAGTGGCAATGAGAAGAAATTTTGATGTCACTAATATGCCATTTAAATACAGCCAGTCAATTCAAATAGGATAAAATACAGATCTGTAATGAAGAAATGTTAGTCATCTTCCACAAGGTGGAAAAGCTGTAAAAGCCGGTTGTTCAGAGTGTCATAAGCATACAAAAGAAATGTTGAGTGAAAAGAAAAAGCGTGTAAGAAAAATAGTACAGAAGCAACAGGACTACCTGCAGTCTTAGGAGAAATGCTGAGCAATACTTATTCAGTAGTGTCACAAATTATGGACAAGCTCAAGACCACCGCCATCGTAATGTTAGTGTATGAAAGCTTCTGTAGACATGAATTTGAAGACAGTTGAAGGAAGAAGAAAATGAATGAAGCTGCTATATGAGTGAAACTTTAAAGTGGTTTAATCCTAGTTATTGTAAAGTAGAATCCATGAAATTGAGAGTCTAGTTTCATCAAGAAGTTGCTTCAAATTCAGAGCATTTCAGAGCTCTTTCTCTAATATCCTTTCACCTTGAGTCCGTGTCGCCTCTCTGATGAACTTCTGCAGTTTCTTCATCTCAGCATCAATCTGCTCATAATCAGCCTCCCGGGCATCTACTTTTGGAGTTGAGAAAAAGGAGGGGTCTGTACCCATGTAAGAGCACAAAAGGTGCCCGTCTGAGCTCAGACTGACCACAACACCCTTCAGCTCCCTGAGGGGAAAAAAATAAAAAGGACAGGGTTAACTCTGTAGCAGCTGCCATCTGCTGAGAACCTGTGCTTTACATTTTCTTTGTAGTTCAACTATATTCCTTAAGGATAACAGAAGGAGAAGCTCTGTGCTGGCTTTTAATGTGGAAATACATGATAAGATGGAGAGTATGAAGAACTGCTGAGTGATCCAATAATGCTTAAACTGTGAAGTAACTTGTTGCAGATGTGTTTGTGTGATTTCTGCTGCAGTTCAGTGAGGAGGTAACAAATTCATCTGCACACAAATACACACAAACACACATGAGACAGCCGGCTCCACACCTGCACAGGAAAGTGTCTGAGGGAGCACTGATCTTTCACTTAAACTGCTGGGGGAAGGAATTGATGTTTACAAAGATGAGCAAAAAGCACACATCTCTAAGAGCTTCAACTTTACTAAAATGAAAAATGCAGTAGACAAGACAATTTTTTTAAAAACATTATTTTTATTACTTGTGTGAAAATAACTGGATTCTAAACGGACACATGAACAAGAAATCAAGACAACTGCCAGAATACAGGCCATTTGACGACAGAATGTTTTTCATACTGAAAAGATTAAGTGAATTTTTACAGATTATGCCATTAAGAAGTCGCCCTCGTTATGTTGATGGTTCACAAGGACTGGTGGCATGGTGCCAAGCCACTATGTGCCAGACTTGCAGAATCAGCACTATGATCTGCAAATTAAACAGCCTCAGCATTTAGTACAACCCAATATTCCTATTCACTAATATTCTAGTTTAATCCAGCTCTGTGGTCACCTTTACTGCTCTGATCCTAAATCTGGACATCAAAATGTTAACATGAGGGGAACCTATTTTACTTATTTGGCAGGAGTTTCATACCAATAGGTTCTCAAAAGCTAGCAAGGGTCTGAAACCCTTATAATCCTAAGAGCTATATTTGTGCTCAGTTCCACCAAATAAAACTTTGGAGTCACAAATGTTACATGACCTTAAAAACACACACACCTGTCTAACAGTGTGTTTGGTCACCTTTCCTAAGTAAACTACCCAGAGGAATAGTGTCAAAGAAATTAATGATCATGATAAGTTGTTATTATCTGTGGGACATTTTCTGAATTGTTAGATTTGTTAAAATAAATGTCTGTGGACCGTTTAGAATGGAAAAAATGAGACTAATTGTGAGACCCAGTGTGTCTGAAGCAAGGCAAGAAGACATTTTGGAACCCAACAGTAAATCTACGGTGAGCTGCTGGGGTGTGTGTTTGTTTTGCATGGTTTGCTGTGTATTTGCGTAACTCTCCCACACTCCTCCGTGTCCCACAGACACACCGAACGACCCGATGACTATCAAAAGCTTAAAAACAACACAGCCTCAAACTAAACCAAACAGCTACCCAGACACACACTATCTCCTACATCTAAACCACACATGCTCAAACACTGGATCAGAGACCACATCATTTTTCAACTGTGTTTGCGCTTTACGTTGTAATTGTATCAAATTGCAGCTTGATTGTAGCTGTTTGGATTAAGACAAAGGATTGGCTCTGACTGGTCCCTCCTCACTATGCTATGATTGGCCAGCTGGAACACATTGCCGGGTTATTTCCTGCCAAACGTCTGACACCGGATTTTACAAGCTGATAGCTGAGTCAGTGTACCTGTTGCATGTTTATTAGTGCTCATGTGAATATTTACGCCTAGATTCAGAAAAATGCATACACTTTGTACAGAGTTTTTCAATTTTAAGGAGATTTCATGAACCTTAGGTTCCACTTTTTGCTAATTTATTAAAAACTAACTACCTCCTTTAACATCTTCTTTGTTACATACTGTGGCAAGACAAACTTACACATTCAGTCTTGTTTAACCGAAAATATGAACAACTTTTTCTCTGTACTTATTTGACAGTAGAAATGAAAATGTGGAAATGTTTAGTTAAGTAGTTGTTTCCATTAAACATTTTCAGACTCAAAATCAAAACCCAAAACCCTATTGGATGACAGGTTGTCTTGTCGTTCCAATTTTGAATACAGGCTCAGAGGAATTGGTCTGTAGCATTCCTGCAGTGTATTGATTCAAAATGTGATTAAAAATTTCTAAACATTCAGCTTAAGAACTTGATTTTAATTCAAAACAGGATTTAGCTGAATGCAACTTTTACCCATTTTTCTATATAATATTATGCTACTGCGATAAAAGATCAATTTATATCAGGGATTTTTACCTGCGTGTGACAGTACTATTTACTAGATGAAGATAAGATTGAAATCAAATTAAAATTAAAAAACACTTCATTTATCCCAAAGGGAAATTAAATGCGGTCGTAACTCATGTCATCCAAGCATCTTCAAAGAAACGTTGTGGATGGCAACGCTGTGGGCAGGAAGGATCTATGGTAGCAGTCAGCCTTGCAACAAATCTGAATAGGCCTCTGACTAAAGACTGTTGATGTATAACAGTCCCGTGAATACATGAAACAGTTCGATTTCCAATTAGTAGGAATGAACATGTCCTGAATGACTCCATCGGTTTTTGGCAAGAACTGCTAAATCACCTAATTTACTCTGGCTACTCTTTAGGCTTCTTTCTGTCTTCCTTTTAAACTATTCTGAGATTTGAGGTCATATTATTTGAGCGCTTGAGAACCTAATCAGCTGCACCAAGATGTAAAAACAATAACTTATTGCCACGGTCACATCATAACAATTGCCAAAAAATGAAAAAAATTAGAGCAAAAATGATTCCACCTGCACAGCATCCACAACACCTTGCTAAACATTTTACGAACAAAAGTCTATTAAAATAACAAATCTAAGCTAACACAGAGCAACTCCAACATGCTGCCACCATGAGCGGCACAATTCTAGAATACATGGTACATGGGTGAGCATCGCTTTGTGCATCACACATCAGACCCAAATGCTGTTTTACTGGAGGGGAAACTCACTGGAAATTGGCGACACGAACAACCACGGGGACAAAGGGAAGCTGGGCTGCCCACTTCAGAGTGACGTCCTGGTAAACCAGCAGCATGTTGTTGTGGTTGCCAAGCAGCAGGTTTGTGGTGCCATCTTTCACTAAATAATAATAACAGACAAAGAAAATCAGGCAGAAAGTCTGTCACTTTTTAAACATTTTTGAAGCAGGCTTGTAATTTATGCAGCAATAAATATATATACAAGTCAGAGGCATTTTGAACACAAATTCTCAAGTCAGATAAGTAGGTATTTTTCTATAAGTTAAAAAAAAAACAATATATTTGGTACATTTATTCACATTGGTGTCTTGTGGTTAAAAAGTCAGCATCAGTTTCATAGGAGCACAAATTTGAGGTTTTTGTCTCTCATTCTTAGCTTCATGAAACAGTGGCAC
Organism: Phalloptychus januarius; assembly: GCA_902982915.1. Lineage (NCBI taxonomy): Eukaryota > Metazoa > Chordata > Actinopteri > Cyprinodontiformes > Poeciliidae > Phalloptychus > Phalloptychus januarius. The sequence continues at coordinate 1,547,652 of CADWAE010000066.1, read as the reverse complement.
ATATTCACCAATCTAACAACCATGGACAGAAATAACAAATTCCTGTGGTGGGTGGCACTGCCCTTCAGGATGAGTGCAGCTTGAACTCTCCGTAACAGGAAAATTGTCTCTTTACGCTTCACATATCGTTTGAATAAGAGACGCTGTCATCAAGATCTTTCATTCAGACACAAACTCTGCTCTTATAGGTGCTCTGTAAATAAAGCTTAGGCACTTTCTCTTGTGAACTAAGGCTAGAAACATGAAATATAAATACTGCCTGTATATCATCTCGCACCATCCAGTGAACCAACCAATGGTGCAGTTACCACCTAGTGAGATCTGAGGTGATGGCCACACGCAAAACAAAGCTCACAGAAGTTATAATATAGTAACAGCGGTCAGCAGGGTATTACAGTGCTGGGGTCAAATGATAGAGTGGATGTTGATGCCACATCAAAGCAAACACACCTTATATCTCAGCAGACTCCAAAAAATGACAGGTTAATTATAGAAGGAGGAGTGTGAATTATGGTGTTATTTTTTAACCTTTTGTTCAATCTTGTCTTCTCCATTGTCTCCATAGTAAAGCCAGTTGATTTTCATTCTTGCTGCTTTCCCATTCGTCCTCTTGCAACATGTTTCTGAGCAAATTTTCTTCTCAATCTATGTATATATAATAGATTGTAAATGCAGTAAATGTCAAGCACTTTACTGCTTGACATTAGGGCTGGAACTATCCGTTACTTTAGTACTAGGTTATTCTTTTGATTAATCCGACAATTAGTCAGAAAAAACAAATGGCACATTTTGCAGTCTTTTTTGTACAAACAGGCATACATTATAGACGCAAATAAGCAATTCATTTTCTTTTTTTAATATGAAAATAAACTTTTTATTGCCTAAAATCCAAAAACATGGCATTCCTAGTGTGCATTCTTGATTATTTAATTCATCTGCAAATACTTCTAACATCAACATGTGAAAAGCGCAGCCCTTTCTACTTGTCCTTCTTGTAGAAAATGGTCTATATGCTCCAGATAACAATTAATAAATTACTTGATTTTTTCAATAATAGATTTATAATGATTAGTCTGATTAATTGTTGCAGGAATATAAGGAAAGGAATATATAAGTAAAGGAAGGGAATATAAATATATAAGGAGAGGATAAGGAAAAGGACAGAATGCTTGAGCCATTAAAACACAAAGTTCAGCTGTAGAAAGGGGAATGAAAAACATCAAGAAAATGCTCTAATACATATATTTTTCTGAATGATAGAAATATGATCTCACTACTTTCCTTGGCATGATCACAGGCTCTTGAGTGATTTTTACATTTGCATGCATATAATGTTTAGTGACAAATTAAAGCTAATCCCTCTGGAACTCCACCCATTACTCCAAAATAATTTTTGGTGCTGTCAAAGTTTGTCAAACACATCAATTACAAATTTCCCCAATGTGATTTAGTTTAAATGAAAACTGAAGGCCGCTGCACATGACTTACATCATTTCATAACAATAAAATGACCAAATAATAATGCTTGTATTTGAATAGATCTGTCATCTGTTTATTGCATTCTTACAGTTAGACGTCATGGTTATTTATCACAGAGGTGAAGAAATCTCATATTGGAACTGAGGCCAAAACAATTACAAAATAAAAAAAGGAAGAAAAAACCAGACAGACAGAAAGAAAGATGGATGGAGGGGGACTGTCGATAAGGGTAAGAGATTTGATCCAGCTGAGGCAGATGTGAGGCCAGAGGCCAGAAGGAAAGCATTAAAAAAGTCTGCAACAGATCTCTGTTGTCTACACTCCTTACCCAACACAAAAACTATGAGCAAATGTTTTAAGACAGTGTGACTGTTTGATTTGCTACTGAATATTTGGTGGCAGCTCAAATAGTCACACTGCTAATATACACCTGCTGAAAATATTTGAATCGAGTTATTGTTGACAATACAAACTCCAGTCATGTGGAAATCTTCCCAACACACTCAATAAATATCACAGTCTAAAGCATCTTGTGAGGTAGAAGCAAACAAAGAGTCTGGCAATGAAACTCTTCTGTGCAGAAGAGAAAAGCTGTAGTTTCTGTGCCAATTTCTCTCCAGCTCACCTGAGATATACGGTAGGAAACAGCTGGGATTAAATTCTAGTTTCTTCATGAAGCGAATCTGTCCGTTATCACGAAGACAGAAGAGGTTCCTCTCGCCCAGCACCAGGACAGTGGAAGAGGAATGGGAGAATGAGGGTACTGTTATGTCCAGGGCCTGTTCTCCCAGGACAAATGTCCAGTCAGGCTGCAGAGACGCACACAAAATTAAGCAGACCATTGTAATTCATATCATTGGACTATTCATCAACTTTAAATTAAACTTAAAGTAATTTATGAAAAATCACTATTTGAACAAGCCTTCCAAAAGCTTGGAAGACTCGCATCATTTTTGTTACATATTGTAACTTAAGGAACAAACAAGATAACTTATACAGGATCTATATGACTGAAGCATAATTTCACAAACTTCTGCACTACATACACTTTTAACTATGTGGTTAATAGTTATGCAACCAAGAGGAAATAACAGATGAAGCTGTCATCAACCTCTAAAATTAAAGAAATCGAGGATATAATGGTAAAACCTGAAGAGCAACAAAAACCAGGATAGCAGATCAGTTGCATTTGGGTATATTTATCCTAAACATATCATGTTCACATATAAGAGAAGATATAAATACCTTTTTACTCTACATTGTTAAGACACAGACTATTACAACTAACAACTCTGTTAAGCAAAGTGTATAAAATTTTCTTTTTAGACATAAAATGTGCAGAAAATACATTTAAGGTTCAAGACAATGCAGTGTTTTTGTTGTTTGTTTTTTTTAGCAGAGACTCACAAATGTTGCTATTCATATGTGTTGACAGTCAACCAAGCTCATCCTGGACTCGTGTCAATCTGTATCTGAATTTAAGACTCACCGTCAGCCTCTTGCCCCCAGTTTTAGGGAGTAACTCAGAATCCTGTCGACTCTCTGCATCTGTAGCAATGGCCAGAGTCTCATACCTGAGAGTCAAAATAAAACAGTTACTGACAAAAACAGTGACACTATTTCTAAAACCATGTTCCGGTACTATCAGAGTGATTTTCTGTTTTCTCAGGTGCTCTGTTGTACCAAGATAATATATAATTTTAATCATAATATAACATGACAAAATCAACAAATTATCCAGCACTGCATTTTAATGTTCTGTTTTATTAGGCCCGAGCAGCGAAGTTCTGGCGAAGGCCTATTGTAATCACAGAATTTCTTTTTCTTTTTCTTATTTTCCCGTCACGTCGCGGGGCTGCTTGGGGCCTTTAACGTATTCGAAAACTCACCAAACTTGACTTAAAATTGTCCCTCTAGGAAAAGTTTCGGATTCTGGTGGAATCGCAACTGGGCGTGGCCAAACTGCTCTACAGCGCCCCCTAAAGTGAGTTGGGAGAAACAGTAGGTCGTAGAGATCTGAAACTCGGTACGTAGGTAGATCCCCCCGAATCAAGGAAAAAAGTCTCTTGGAGGTACCCCCTAAAATGCACAGAGAGGCTGCCAAGTTGGGTCAAAGGTCAAATTTTGGCAATTTTTTCCACTTTTACTCACGTCCAACAAACTCCTTCTAGAGATTTCGACCTATCGGCTTCATTCTTGGTCAAAATGCAGTTAAGGTATAGGCCTTTAAAATTTATTTTAAAAAATTGCTTTTTGTGTATGTTCAGGGGGCGTGGCAGAGCGGCGAACTTGGCGTACTCGTCAAAACAAACGAAACACTATAACTTTCACATAAAAAGCTCAATTAGCACCAAACTTGGCTTGAGTGAACTTTGTGGGATCCCTCACGATCCTACATCATCGTAGTCTGACGTCATCTAAGCCCCAACCCCTCAGAACAGGAAGTGACTTTTTTAACTTGGAAAGCTCCATCTCATACATATATATATACACACATACACACACACACACACATTTGTCATCATATATATGTATATATGATGGTGATGCTGGAACCCCCACGGTTTGCTTCGCTGCTCGGGCCTCCAACGCCACTTGCGGCTTTAATTTTTAATTGTAGCTTTGCTTTCTTACTTTTTTTATATATTGGATTTTAATTCCAGCTTACATTCTCCTTCCATTATTGGTTAATATTCAAATGTTAAAGTCAAATATCAGAAAGCATGTTCAAAAAGATTTCCCCCTTATTCACAGCCTCTCTTAAATCAGTCAACACTGCAATGACCCACCTTTTTTAGGAAATGGAAGTCAATCAGTTTTAGTCAGTGGACAGTATACACCTGGCAAAAAATGAAGTGGTCAAGCTGATCTGTGGTCAGTTGACTTTGGCATTTGTAGTGTTAGCCATTTTCCAGTAAGAGGCTGGCAGACGAAGCAGCTTGGCGGGAATCTATCTTTCTTCACCAACACCTGAATGAAAAGCGCTCTAAACGTTACCCAGTATGACTCCGAACCACAGACCAAACACTAAATACCTGCTGACCTAGCCACTCTGTTCTCATGCTGAAAAATATCTTTGGACCATAAAACTGGAATTTATCGAAGCAGACAGGTTTAAAACCCATCTTAAATAACAGCAGTCTTGATCTATAAAGGCATCCAGTGCATCACCTCATGGGCTCTGCATGTTTTACTTTTTATTTTAGTTATATGCTCATTACTATTATGAGCATATCATAATATTATCATAAGGATTTTATTATAATATTACAAGATAATATTGAGGATTCTTCCTTATTTTTGACAACAAAATTCCATATGTCTCCAATGCTCACAATTTTTTCTCATCAATTTGAAAGCATAAATAGAAAGGTTCACTCTGAATTTATGAGCAGTATTTGTGGTCAGGCTTTAAATGGGGAAACTGTATTTCTCTCCATCCAAACTGGATCAATGTTTCAGCAGCATTCACAAGTTCCTTGATAATCAAATTTTATATCTGGATTTTGGAAAAACTCATTGAGAAGAAACATGTATAAAACTCTCTTTCTTTTTCACAAGGGTCAAATGTAATAAAAGAAGAAATTCTAAGGTAAGATTGTTGCAGTAAAACACATGATTTACTGTTACTACTCATCCATTCAGTAGCAGCCTCTGCTTAGCCTCTGCAAAGACCTGCAGCAAACTAATGAGCTTTATGGATGACTGCCAGTAAAGAAACATTTTCACCGTGCTATGACCACTTCTTGGAGAAAAAAAAATCATCTAAAATATATCAAATGTGTCAGGGCAGGGGTTCTAGATGTTTACAGAAAGACTTAGTGAATTCACAGGCATACCACTGTATGAGTGACTGAATTATATGCCGTATAACACTAAACATATATACTTGTTTGATAAATATGGAGACCACTAATAGTAATGTTTCCTCAGCTCTGTCCACTTTGATTTTATTAAATGATAATTGGACTTCAAAGTCATAAAAAGCAGAAACTTTTTATTTCTCTACAAATTCATTTGCCACTAGTTTTATTCCACTATAGTGGCATTGTTTTTAATAACCAATCAGTCAAGTTTATCTATGTAGCACATTTGCAACAAGGCAGTTCAAAGTGTTTATTCCATAAAAATACAAAAACACAAAGTCTTTTAGACACTACCCATTCAACAATTGCGGAAATCAGTAAGCTTTACATTTTGCAAAGTGGTATCATTATATATCAAATGGTTGGTCAGTGTTTCATTTATTATGGTTCAGAAGCAACCCTGAACAGGTTACTTTAAAACTTTTAAAGCAAATTTGAAATGCAGTGGTGAGAGAAAAACTGTTCATCTATAGCAATATGTATTTTTATTTAGTGGGATCATGTTTAATTTGGGTTTTTATGTCTTAAACCAGCAGGCAAACTAAGCTTGTGTGCTTACAAATACAGGTTTGTGTATGTTTCTGTTCTGATCCGCTCAGTGATGTTTTACAGTAAAATAAATGACTTCACGGAAGGCAAAGCTTATAATATTAGCCATGACTTTCTCTATTACAAGAATATTTGAATAGTTATGAAATCGTTTAACCTCAATGTTTAAGATGGCAAATATTTATATTTACAGGTCATTTCTGTATGTAAAGAGGTGGATTTATTGAGTAATTAGATTTCCAGAAAAAAACTGTTGCCAGGAGATGCATCACAGTTGCTTTATAGAATAAACCTACTTGTAGCCTTCGACCTGGCGTGCAGAAGACACGGTGAGGAAGCTGTCTGTTCTGGGATTGTAGGCCAGCGGACCGGGCAGCAGAAAGCCAGGAAGAAACCTGCCAAAAGAGTAGCTGTCCTGCTCAAAGAACATCAGCATCCCATCCATAGACTGGATGCACAAGGAATGGTGACCTGATGGAGAGAGGAGGGAACAACGCACAGAAGACGGTTTAAACTCCTACTGTAGGAAAAAAGTCCATACATAGCATTCAAACACTGACTTTTGAAAAGTGCCAAAAAGGTTATTTAGTCCAAAGCTTTTACGGTAAATAACTTCTACCAGGAGTATGTCACCATGTCAAAAGTAACACTTTTCTCAGTCCTGTACTTAAACTCAAAGGAACTTTTTGCTTTCACTGCCAATGTTATTATTGAAAGGAATTATTCAAATTCTTATTGATTTACTAAATTAAGATTTTTTCTTTTTTTTTTTTACTTGTTATTTCCAATTTATAGAGTCTAACTTGTCAAATTCCTCTCAAATATCTGTATCTATGTAGGAGCATTTTCCAACCATGGCAACAGGATTCATATATATTAAACTTTTCACACTGTGTAACATTACAAACACAAACTTCATTGTACTGTGATAAACCAACACATAGGATTTATTATGATTAATTGTAAGGAGCAATACTTGATTTTTCTTTTTCTTACAAATGAAAGTCTTACAAGTATGGGGTGCATCTGCACTTATTACGGTACATGATAAATTGGCCAGTCGATAAATCTGGCCAGATTAATTTTGGGAGATCGGTAATTGGCCAATGCTTACATGTGCAAGGTCTACACGTTTGCAGTTAATGCAGTTTGCAGTCACTGTTGCTAACTCACCAACTTTTTTGCAATATTTAGCAACATTTCAGACAAACAAAATCTGCATTGGCCAAAACTGGAATCAGCAAGTTAAGCTTTAAAAAGATTGGTAATTGGTGACCGGTCAAAAAACTCTAATCGGTGTAACCCAAGTATTTATCTTCCTTTATTCTGATACCACAGTAAAATCCAGTCCTAACAACTGCATTCAGGAGTTATCTTTGCAGGAAAAACAATTGTGAGATGAGAGAAAATAATGTTTAGATTTATATTCTGCATTACAGCAGCTGACACAAAGCCTGGATGACTGGCATTCTGGCATTGTTCTGTTTTATTTCAGCCCTGTTCTCATTTTGTTTTGTAAGGAGGGCTTCCCCCCTTGGCTGAATCTGATATCTCGATTAACACCTCCACATCCACGCACACACACAAGCACACCTGAGTTTAAGTGTAAACGTGTACACATGTGTGGGTTTTCAAGGAATGGCAGGATGTTGAATTTACAAAGCCTTAACTCACGAAACACACCAACACGTGCATGGCCATAAAGCAGTGGAGCTATGTGAGCCACAGAACTATAATTAGGCCTCAATGCGCTATTAAAAGTCATACTGCCATCAACTACAGGTCAGGAAGACAACCTCCTACAGCGCAACACCTATACACACACACTTAATATCCACCACCAAGGATTTAGACAGAAAAAAGCTCCACACATTTGCACACCTATCCCATGTAAACAAGTGAGAGTGTGTCAGTGATGAGTTGTCTTTCAGGGTGGCCGTTAACACACACAAGGACGCGGCCTTGAAACCTCACCACATGAGCACAACAGCAGATATAGAAGGAAGGCATGCTTGAATATTGGTGTATTAGAGGGAGTATTGTGTGCATATTTGAAACATTGACAAAATAAATACATGAAGAGCATGAAATGTCTGTCTCAAATAACTGCCTTGTGACTGCTCCTAATGTGGAAAAATAGTGGAAACACACAGGTCTGAGCTAACTGTAGCGCTGACAGTGGCTGTCATCACGGGGGTTGTGTGTTATTTCTAATCATATTCCGACTGTAATTGTAGCCTCTTACATAAAATCAGATTTATTTGAAGAAAAGCAAAAGCCACCAGTCATTATATCAAAAAAGCTATTTTTTATAACGGCATTGCAGTTTTTACACATTTTAAAAAAAAAAACTACCAAGAAACAGCTTAAATTAAAACCTGCAAATTACATATTTAAACTCTAATATGTGGCATTACTAATATTCAGTTTATACTATTTATTTCTTAGTGTCTTATGAAACTTTGCACATTAAAGCACAGTATACAGTATAATTTGTTTGGAAATGTATTAATTGGGTTTTGAAAGTTCTTAATATTTTGGAATTTCTAGGAAAAAGCATTTAAATAAAACATTTAATAAAATAAACTTGGTGTTTGATGCGTATTTAGATAGATTTTTTGATTTGCAGAAAACAAACAACATACACAAACCTTAAAGCTTCCTAATTAGTATTCAAACTCAAATACAGAATAATGTGTGACACATGATGTAAATTCTCATCTAATATTTTCTTTAAGCTAGGGCTCAACAATATTGATAATCTATAATGATTATTTGAAAATTCTCCACTTTGCTCTTAATTTCCAATCACCACAAAGCTTATTAACCAAGCTTTAGCATCTTGGTAGCAAACACATATTTCAGAACACAATAAAAGACTATCTATCGAACAAACTAGATATCTTACTGGCAAACAGAGTTTGAATTCATGCTGTCTGAAATATATTATCCTAGTAAATAGTACACCCAACAGTTAGCGACTGTGATAATGTACATGCTGACACATTTTATTTAATTGCTCTTGTTTAAATATAAAGTAAGAGCATAATGAGACAATGCTGAATATGATATCCAAAAGAGGAAATACCAAAAACTTAAAATTAAATGTTACTAGGCTTTTAAAAAAGTCCACATTACATTAGGGTCTTTTTTAAAAAACACCAGATGTGAGCAACAAACCAGAAAAGGTCACAAGGACCTGAACTGGAAGAGAATTAGATCTTCCTTCAAGACAAGAACCTCATTGATTTATAAGGTGTCTGATGATAAAAAACAGCGAAAGAACAACATGTACTCCGCTTGACACAGCCCTATTTATCAATAAGAGAAATGGTAGAACTCATTGCCATAATATCAAGTGTGCTCATATACCCAGCATGAGGGCACCACAACTCAGACACAGTAGAGGAAACAGGCCTGTGTTATTAGTATGATTGAAAAGAAATGTTAAAATGAGCCGCCAACAAAGAACAGAGGCTGGCTGCACACTGCAGAGGGCAGCGCCTCACCTCTGTGTGAGAACATGAGAGTGTGTGAGAAACACACTGTCTGTATATGTCAGAGTGTGTGCCCATGCTTTTTTATTTTTGTGCATGAATGTTTGTGCACGTGTATATATGTGTGTGTGTGCGTTCGCCTTAGCTTGTAAAGACCAGTCCGTACTTTGGGGTTTGTGTGTGTGTGGCCTGAATGTGACCCAAACCCCGAGGCAGCTCAGTCATTAGAGCTGTATTAGTGCAGAGCTGCTATTACAGCGCCTACAGCACTGCTAAATGGCTGCTACTATAGACCACCATACACACACTGACACACTCACGTGTAGCAGCAGACACGTCTTGTAAAAACATTCCCACGCACACCAACTTCTGCGTATTAAGACACACAGTTTGAACACACTGTCACACAAATTACATTTATAGGCACCAGGTTGCTCTGGTTGCTCTGTGCACCTTTTCCTGTTCAGTAACCTATCAAAGGAAACCCAACCGTGTCTGTTAATCACTGAGTGTGTTTGTAATTTTACCATCCATTGCCTATCCCCACTTATCGTTGCAATTAGAGCAATATTAACCTAATTTGGACAGCAGGAGGAATCTGCAGTACCCAGAGAGAACTCATGAATGTCGAGAATAAACCAAGGGAACAGTGCTACCAACTGTACCACTGTGCAGCCTAATTTAACCAATGTTAGAAACAAAAAATAGTTATTCAACCAGTTCTTGTATACTTGTATGTACAATGTCTTTGCACCAATTCTGAGTTTCTGCTAAGAATTTTGCAAACTTCTATGATCAACAGAAGAAACAAAATATTATAATAATGCTAGGAAGGCATGTAAAATTCTGTTTGTGGAGTTTTGAATTTTGAATTACAAAAGTTGAACTTCTGCTAATGTAAGAAGCGGTGAGGAGGAAAAAGGGAATCCCCCTTCAAGAAGCATTACAACATCCCATTCATTCAAGTCATACAACATTCATTAGAGACTCAACTTCTAACGTTTCAGTGCCATCTAGTGGAGAAATAAGAGGAGAAGAGGAGGGTTTTAGTTATGAAAGGGGCAGTGTATTTTTTTTGTTGATCGATTGTGCTTTAAATAATTATCAAAATAAATGTAAAGTTTGTGAGCTTATGCCTGAAATTTCAGACTCAAAGTTATTACTTTCATGGGGTTTATCTGAAAATACCATTTAGATGAATTTACTTGGGTTTAAAGTGCTTGAAATCTGGGCTTCATGCCTGGACAGGAAAATGCACTTCATACATATAAAAGCTTGATTTTGTGCGAGACCTCAGTTGACATATCCAAGACCTGCTCCACAGTGTTGTAATACCAGAAAGTCCATACAGACAAAGTCACATTCACTGGGTTGTGGCATGTACGCCGCACGTGATTTGAGTAAATGCTGAGGTATTGGTTTTAATGAGCCCAGGCTGGTCTTTCTATCAATAAAATACACACTTCCACACATGCACACGCACACACCCAGACTCTCTAAACAGAAAGTGAATGACAGGCTCATCTTGCCAGGCCGCAGTGTCTGGCAACAGCTCTCTTCACACACACACACACACACACACACCACCTCGACAATAAAGCCTTTATTTAAAAAGGTCATTTTCTGTACTTTAAAGGGGGTTCCCTGTGCGTCTGTGTGCACGTGTGTCTGTGTTTTCCTTGGGCGCTGACGAATACAGGGCTTTCCCCTACTTGGTTTTTCCGAGTTCGGTGAACTAAAGATGGAGCAGTTGTATGTGCCTTCTCGCTCTCCTTTGCTCCTTGCACACAGCTTCAAACTGTCATGCATTTGTCAGGTGCTGCCACCGCCCCTTTTGCAGAAATTCACACATCACATACTCATGCGCATTTATTCCAATAACGTAAAGTATACAGGACATTCAACTTTAGTTTTTCTTTAGTTTGCACATCGAGAAGCTGAAATTTTTGCCCCTTTTTTTTCACAAAACGTCTCAAACTCAGTCAAACTGGATTGAAAACCTCAGTCTTTTCACATCTTTTTTTATGCATTCACTCTGGACTTTGACTGAGCCCTTCCCAACTGAGCCCTTCCCATTTTCTGTGTATCACTCTGTGTTTATTTTCATCCATGTCCCAATCAGCTTTCTTATTTTTGAAGAAAAGCGTTCCTACGGACTGATACTTACAGCACTATGTGCTATCCTGGGGGTGATTTATAGTCTTACTTTTCCAACACACAGAGCATTTAGCATGTAGGCCAAACAACTCAATTTTGGTCTTATCTGAGCAAAGTGCCCTATTTCCAATGTCCCCTATATTTGAAATCTCTCCTATATATGACTTCTAGCAAAGTGCAAAAATAATGCTTTATTACTTTTTTTAAATATACATTGGTTTTCTTTTTGCCAGTTTTCCAGTAGGGCAGGATTTTTGGAATGAATTGAATTGAATTGAGTGAAAATCTGGATACCCATGCAGCAAAAAGTTGTGCTGACATTTCTTCAGCAGGCAACTACAACCCAAAAGGATACAAAGCAGATCATGTGACTACCTGTGACTCTTCCAAACGTGCCATACGTCATGTTGCAGGCTGTTCTTTGCAGGTTATGCTCATACACTAACTTCATTTGGTACTGATCTCCATGTTCCACATTTCCTGAAGTACCTGAGGAACAAAAAAAAACAAAAAAATATATGCTTACTAAGCATGGATGGTGAAAATGATATGATTAGTAGCTATGTGAACATGTCTGATACCTGTCACAGAGTAAACTGACAGCTTCCTGGGGTGAAGAACAGCCAGATGAAGGAGGTCTGAACACCTAAAAGGAATTTTATTGAAAAATATTATTGCAATTACAAAAATACTGACTTTTGAATAAAAAATAAAAACTGAAATATGTGGTTATTGATCAATGTTTTGATCTTTAGAAGCTCAAATCTTAAAAGACATTAGTCTAAGAGGATAGACTCAAACAAAACAGTTCCAGTTAGTTGTAAGTTGAACAAGAGGTCTCTAACAATAGGCACAGACATGCACGCCCAGCAGTTCTGTACTCAGATATTCCAGAAAGGCAGATGCTTCCTGCCTCTGTGGTAAAACTCATGTTTTCAGCCTCAGGATGGAATCCAGACTTATTTTAACATTCACTTGTAAAATAATTACTTTAACAGCTGGTCCATTTTGTTTTAAACACTGCTTACAGTTGTGTGGTAGGTGATATTCCAGTGAAGTTAATCCTAGTTTTTTATAGAGTTCACCACAAAACCACATAGAAGGTCTCTTTTTGAACTCAGCAAAGCAAACGAAGATTTTCTAACTTTCAATAACTCTGTATTTCTCTTTATTTGTTTTGCATGTGGGGGCAACAAGGAAGTAAAAATTGGATCCGAACCCTTCAAAATTGACCTTGTCAGAGCTGAAACAAAACATTTTACCATCTGCCAACCTCGGCCTGACTTCCACAGCATTCCTCAACAACAACCTCCAAAACGCCCTGCAGCCTCTGAAGAGTGTTGTCCCAAAAAAACCACATGTTGAAAAAACATAACATGTTCCAAACAGACTGATTTAGTTGGATTTTGCCCCCAATGTGATGATGTGGGAAGCCTTTGATATAAACCACAGCTTTTCCAAGAAATGGCTGTTCGTGCATAGCCACAAAAACGCCATGTGAGGTAATAGTACCACAAATAATGGCAAAACAGGGAAGCAGATCTGACAGTTATGTCTGAGGCCAACATATTGATACATTTCTTGTAAAGATCCAAAGTATTTACAATACCATACAACTCTGAAGTGTAACAAGCAGCAACTGTATTTACTTTTAGCCAAGATATATTGTTGGAAAGTGTATGCTTGCATTCCAGGAGAACTACAGTATCTGAATCAAATAGCAATAAATGTGACATAAAGGCCCATTTTTACCAAGACGTGGCAACAAGCTGTTAAGCATATGCACGTTGATTTTTATAACCACAAAAAGAAAGTAGCTTTTACCTTAAACTTACAACTTAAGGTAGTCAGAGCAACAGCTTAGTCAGAGCAACAGCTTCAAAGTTTACAACTTCTGAAATTCTGATAATACGGGCTATGAAGACAAAAGTTTATATTGCCTCTACACACATTGAGGAAGACTGCAAAGGAGGTAAAACACATTTCGCACAGAAATGACCATATATGAGTCAGATGAAACTATGATTGAGATTTTCATACCAAAATGTGAAAATATGGAAAGGCATCTCATGTCCACTTATATACATATCAAGCAGTAAATTAAACTTTATTTGAGCACTTTACATACAGCTAACACAAAGTGTTTTGCAGACATTAACATGCATAAAACCACAGAGAAACACACAAAGAAAACAAATAATGACAATATTTAACATATTAATTTTAAAACAACAATGATTACAGTTGGTGACATATAAAGCCCAAGAGAGCAAAAGTATTTGACAAAAGCAGTTCTGTAGCAGTACAGCTTATGAAAAACAACATTTCTGACAGTTTCAAAATTTTTCAACTATGCCTGTGACTTGATTCAATGGGGCTGCAGAGACAAATGATTGAAAAGCCCAGTATTCAGTGATGCACTGCTCTCACTTGTTCAGTTGGCAAATGCATACGTTAATCACTGTGATGCACTCAAATTAGACACTAGAATATATGAATGTTGGATATGCAAGTTACAAAATAAATGTCCTGAAAACTCAAGTTTGCCCTCAACGAGACAGAAAATATTCCAAATAAGGCAAACATTCTTCACAAAGCATCACCCCACGTTCCTTTTTACAACTTGATCTGGGTTCAAGGTAAATACTTACGAGACAAACTTCCCAACTTCCACCTGAATAATGGCATTATGAAGTTGAACTTCAAGGAGCTGTGCGTCGGCCGTGCCGCCATCGCTCAGCTTATTGGCATTTGGGGAGAAAATCCGCAGCATCCCCATGTAGCTGCCCACAACAATCTTGTCTGTAAGACAGTTAACAAGACAGAAGGGAAACATAAATTACTACTCACTATATTTAGGCAGGCTTTTATAAGGTGATTCTGGAGGAACTGCAGAAATATCCCCCTGAATACCCCACTCTGACTCTGAAACATGGCAGAGAACTGATTTGAATACACTTTTCTTTAACAGCGACAGCTTAATGGATGGCAATACTGGAAGAAAACAAAGTACGCTCCACAATCAGCCAGAGCTACATTAGAAAGATTATCATCAAATTATATTCATGGGTTAGAATGACAGAGTCAAAGTCTAGGCCAAAATCCAGTTGAAAAACAAATGAGATAATTTGCTTTTTAAAGATGCTCTCTGTCATTTTTCCTTAGAAAAAGGAAAAAATTCCTTTTTCCAAACATGAATTTCCAAACTTCAATGTGAAGCTTGTAGAACTATAACCCAGAACACTTGCAGATGTTATTGGAGCAAAACATGGTTCTACAAATCTTGACTCAGCATAGGGTGAATAAAAGTTTTATTTTAAAAGATTTTGTAAACCATGTATAATTTCTCAACATTATTATTATGCACTATTCTGCACATACATCTATTACATAAAACTCCAATGAAATTCATAGAAGTCAATGAATGTAAAGCTACAAAATGTGGAAAAGTTTAGGGGCTGTGAATACTTCTGCAAGATACTTTTGTAGATACCAAAATGTACACTGATGTAACTTTGAAAATTTGCTGAGTGGGGAAAATCCAAAGACATTTTACTGTTCATGACCTCAACAGAACATGCTGACATTTAGGTCAGAAGATAGGATCACCATGACAAACTGACCATGTCCTGTACCACTGTTGTCCACATCTCCGACACACATGCATCCCTGGTCAAATTCCTCTCCCTCACCGAGAGCAGCTGACCACCAGTCACGGGCTTTGAAAAGAGACATGGCGCCTCCAACTGGACAGAGGGAAAAGCAGAGGGGGCAATCTTGATCAATACATAGGAAAAACAAGCATTTGTCTTTACACTGCAGAGAAATGTCTCTAATTTAAAAATAAAAGTTCACACAAGAAATGAGGA
This sequence comes from Phalloptychus januarius, assembly GCA_902982915.1. Classification (NCBI taxonomy): domain Eukaryota; kingdom Metazoa; phylum Chordata; class Actinopteri; order Cyprinodontiformes; family Poeciliidae; genus Phalloptychus; species Phalloptychus januarius. Next base: position 1,532,235 of record CADWAE010000066.1, on the reverse strand, counting down.
CACATGGCATTTAGGATTAAGCAAATGAAATTGAATATTTTGAATCAGCAATGCAGAGTTAGCCCTTTTGCCCTGAAGAGGATTTAGCTTTGGATCTTTGCTCACTACTAAGGTAAGAACAGCAGCTAGTCACATGACCCAAACATGAGCATGAAGGAGAATGAAGAGACGACTAGGTGGGGGCAAGCAGCTTTTCTACTTGATAAGTGCTGAGCAGGTGGAACAGGCGGTTAATCCAGAGAGAGAATCCCTCCTATCTTCAGCACACCGACCTTAAAGCCCGAGGGGCTTTTAAAGCAAATTAGCTACAAATACCTTTTTCTTTTATTACAATTTTAACAACGACACTTAATTTGAACTGCTTGCAACTGCAGACCTGATAAAGACAAGCAGTAAAAGAGTAAGCATTTGTTTTATAATAACTGGAAGTTAGGACCATTTCCATGGAGTATGAAAATGCTTGTTTTCTGAAAGTGTGTTTGAAAACAAACGTCTAGTTCTGTCGACTTAATTACAAAAAAAATAGCAGCACGATGTTAAATGGGTCAACTTCAAACAATTCAGAGCAACTCTGGAATAGTCTCTAGGGAAGCCCAACGCACCTGAGGGTATTTGGTTTCATTCAGTTTCTTGCTTGGGAAACATAATTTTTATGTTGAAACAATAAAAATAATTAATGACACACATCCAGGGTCCGCTTTAATACTAAGCACGAGACAGTACAACTGAACGGGAGCTATCGTCAAGCCGACTGATTTAACTTTAGCTTAGCCTCGGCTAATAAGCTATCTGTCCAAGTCCCCTAGTTCCCTGTCTAAAAGCTAGTAGGTCAGGAGAAGTATCCCAATATAACCGGCTTTTACCGTCATGGAAAGCAAGCATTCGGGGTTGTTTCACAATTTTCTAACCTTTACAGAAGCGTTACTCCTCGTTTGTTACTCCTACTTCACGCCAACATCACATTTCTCATCTCGCTTGGAGCCATCGTCTTGTTGTCATGACAGTGACGCTAAACCGAGAAGCTGCCTTAGTGCGCAAGAACGGAAACCAAAGGGTTCATGGGAAGGTAAGTTTTGTTATAACGACTCGAATAAATACTATGTAGATTTCTGGTGTTTTTATAAATCATACATTCAGCACAGTATAAATCATACATTCAGCACAGTATATTTCCACACACACAATATTTATATATATAAAAAAAAAAATTATATATACATATTATATATGTACAATATATAATATGTATAGTATGTATATGTTTTTGACTTCAATGAAAAGACTTGCTTTTATTTTATTTCCCCCCATTCTGTGTTCAACTCATTTATTTAGGTAGGAATAAAAGCTTGTGGCATTGTATAAATGTAACAATATTTTTGTAGACTTGTATGTACAAACGTGTTTACACAAAAACGAAAATGTATTAAAAAAAACTGTTTTTATAAATTTAAAAGAAAATTGTACAAGTTAACCCCCCAACCACAACACTACTTATTGTTATAAATGTGTAAAAAGTCCTTAATTAAATTTCCCTATTGCCATAGTACTAATCTCTTGAAATTTATTTAAAATAATCATTAAAAATAACTTGTAACAAAGCCCCTACACCAAAAATCCAGAAAAATATGCTGTGTTTTATATCATTTTATACTTTTTATGATGTATTACTACATTTTAAGATCTTAAAGGCAGATTGTCCGCAAATCCATCCATCCATCCATCCATCCATTTTCCTTCACCCTTTTCCCATACTGGGGTCAGGAGGGTTGCTGGTGCCTATCTCCAGCTGTCATTTCGGGCGAGAGGCGGGGTACACCCTGGACAGGTCGCCAGTCTGTCGCAGGGCAACACAGAGACACACAACCATGCACACACACACTCACACCTAGGGACAATTTAGAGAAGCCAATTAACCTAACAGTCATGTTTTTGGACTGTGGGAGGAAGCTGGAGTACCCGGAGAGAACCCACGCATGCCCAGGGAGAACATGCAAACTCCATGCAGAAAGACCGGGGCCGGGAATCGAACCCAGAACCTTCTTGCTGCAAGGCAACAGCTCTACCAGCTGCGCCACTGGCAGCCCGTCCGCAAATCCATTAGATAAAAAAAGAACAGCTTCTTTAGATCAACAGATGTAGACTGAAATAAGACACATAAACTTTTAGTGTTCCGTTCTGTGATCCAGTCATGGCTTCATGAAATTTATTGCATGTTTTATTCACAGCATAAAAGAAAACCATCAGCTTATAAAAATAAAACACACCAGTCAGAAAATATATTATAAGCAGTAAAACAATAAACATTTCCATATAATTTCCCACATACACAGTGTGACAGTATTCCCCATTTAAACGATAAATATGTTTTGAGTCTCCCATTTCTCAGACATCAACACTATGAAAAGAAAAGGCAACATGCAAATGATAGCAGCACATTTAAAACACAAACAAATCAAAGGGGAACACCATGCTGAAACAAACGGAGATCATTTAGCTTTGAAACTCCAGAAAAAAATAATGTCAGAGGCAGAGCTCAACTTTAACCACTGAATGAAAAAAAAAGTGATAAAAAACACTTGAACAGGTGTTATACTGGGTTTTACAGAACAAGGAACATTATTTTTACCCCTTTTTCCTGAAACACCTTAGATATAATCAACATAAGAATCTTTATTTACAAGCAAATCTGAAAGGCATCAACCTGTTTATACTGTTGTAATTCATTGCAGCAGCCACAAGGGGTCAGCTTCAGGTTTAAACATCATCTCTAGCATTCAACAAGTGTGTTTGGGTAAATGAGCTATGCTGAGAACATCATGAAAATTTCATTTGTTGAATGAAAATATTTATTTTATTCCTCCATTGTGGATTAAAAGTATATCAAATTAGTACAATAGAATTAAATAAATATGTAAACAAACTTTTTTTTACAAGACTTGTTTCCAACGTCAACAAATCAAAGCTGTAGCCACATCTATTTTTTTTTCCTGTATAAAAGAATTTAAAGTGCATTTCCCAGTTGTTGTCGTGATCCTGTCAGTTTCATTTGTATGACCTAAATTCTTCATTTTTCTTTAAAAATACTGCTGTCATTATGTTGTGACTGCCGCAAAGCAAGACATTCAACTTGCTTTCCAGGAAATAGTTTTCAAGGTCCTTTAGACACTAAATAGTTTTTTGTACTTTTAAAATACTAACTTTGGCAGACATGAGTGGAACAAACAGGTTAATATGACACAGCCCAGTAAAATGATGCCTCCCTGCTTGAGCCTGCTTTGTCATGGACAAATCTAGCATCGTAAATATGTTTTTTTTTAAATAACAGTCATAATATGTAAGCCATGAGGATGGTGTAATTGTATTTTTTCCTTATATCTCTTCTTATCAGAAAAAAAACACTAGGGAGTCAACATGAGAAGTTGTTTCAGCTAAAAAAAATCGGGAGGCAAATTGTTGCAGCTGTGAAGATTTTGTAAATATGAGATGATGTGAAACGTTTTTGTAAAATACTGTAGGAGATTTGTTTGAAGGAAAAGGCAGAAAATTAGAATAGTGGAGGAATTAGAGGTCAGGAGTCTGGCTGCAGTGGGTATGAGAAAGCAGAGAAAGGGGCTTTGGATTTAGGGGTGAACTGGATAATGGAATTATAGAACCTTCTGGAGAATAGCATTGGGCACTTCCAGTGTCTCGTCCTTCACAAGGACAATGTCATACGAGTCCATGTATTTGTCAAGGTGCTCTTCTACCTGCAGAAATAGCAAAAAACTTGTAAATAAAGCACATCGCTCGATCAGCACAAAGCACAAACAACCATTTCAAAGCTTTTCTGGCAAATTTAAGACAACTCGATTTCAAAAGCAAATTTTGTCAGATCAGGTTTAGATTATCCCACATTAAATACAGATTCTTTACATCAGTGATTTCTTTCTTCCACTATAAAAAAACAAGAATAAGAACCAAAGACTTAAAACCCTGATTTAAAACCATACAAAAGGTGAAAAACAAAGTGTCAATTTCAAATGGGTTAATGGAAGGTCTATTATGAACAATCAAAGATAAATTAAATCATTTCAATGTAAAGTAATGGAGGAAATAAATCTATATAATTTTAATATTTTTTCTGACAAAAATGAAGATAAATTCCTGGCAAATCAAATGTTTTTCAAACAGTTTTTTCTACACAAAACAAGACTTGTAAAATATTGTACTTTTACAGACTTTTCAATAGTGCACCGGACCTATTTACTGGTCAAGGAAAGACAGATACTGTCTCAGCACAAGCTTTTTGTCACATAAAACATGTCCAGAATTACAAAGAATTACAGAATTGCTAAAAAAAAAAAAAACAGGAGACCTGAATATTTGAAAGAGTAATGGCTTTACCTTGTCATTGAGGAAGCCAACCTTGAGCATGTTCTCCACATTGGGAACACCGTCGGCCATGGTGAGGTCTCCCATCGAGTCTCCCAGCAGGATGATGTTACTGTAATCTCTCAGCTGCTTGAAGTAGTCAGTGTTCCTCAGTGCACCGTCGTGTTTGTTGTACACGTGGATCAGCTCACCTTTGAATCCCTTTAGCACCCCCTGCATGACAAAAAGACCCAACACTTGTATTCAGAGTTGACAAAAATCAGATGATTTCTGAATGGTGAATGCACCAAGCTGTTACAGTATATCAGCTGTCCATTCAGATTGCAACAGAGAGCGAGACTTTGGCAGAATTTGACATCAATTCACGCCCACATTGGAGGCATTTCGTTGAAATAATAGGGCATGAATTCATTCCGAGTAAACTTCAGTACCACCAGAAAGAATATATGACAGCAGAGTCAGAGACAGCAGGAAGACCCAGGACACACTGGAGGGACTCGGTTTGTTGGCTGGCCTGGGAACACCTTGGGATTCCCCTGGAGGACCTGGAACAAATGGCTGGGGGAGAGGGAAGTCTGGGCTTCCCTTCTTAGGCTGCTATTCCCGCAACCCAACCCCTGATAAACGGAAGAAGATGAATGGATGGATAAAAACTGGTAGAGTCCAGTACTGGCTGGTCTAAGCTCTTCAAAACTGGAGATTGGAAATTGGCATAGATTTGTTTGTTTCTATTGTTGGCTCTCATTATCCAGTTATTTTACTTTTTTTTACCTGCATCAGTGACACTTGTGGGTATGTATATGTATATATACATTTAGATATTTCTGTGTACTCTGGTAGCCAAGCAACAACTTTTTGTTACCAAATGTGGAATGACAATAAAGTCTAACTTGATAAATTTGGGATTGGTGTATTTCTTCTTATGTTTAGTTGTTTAATGTGCCAGTAACGTAGAAAAAAGATGACTTACTTTGTCATCGAAGTCCATGAAGTTAGAGACGACCTTGATATTGGGGTGATAAACTCCAGCCTGGCTGATGACTTCCTCCAGCACATCCCCCAGACCCGCAGAGAAAATGAAGACAGGCACGTTGTGCTGATGCAGGCGATCAAAGAACTGCTCATATCCTTCTCTGCAACAAAACACAATCAGTTTATTCTGCTGTCTGACTGAGTAAACAAGTCCACATAGCGGTCTCACACATTCACTCCATCTGATCCTCTGGAGTTACCTGAGGGCCAGGTCAGACTCCCTCACCACCTCTGGCAGTTTGTGCTTCTCTAACCGCTGTTCAACAAGCAGCGAGTGGGACTTAAAATACCTGGAAACAAACATATCTTTAAGAAAGTCCAACTTTAGGAGCTATGAAGGCCACAGGTCACATGATTTGCAGGCGTCTGAATTACCATTCCACCATAAAAGGGTATTTCTCTTCCATACTCAAGTGAGGATCAATCTCAATGGGATAATATTTATGCTTCAGCTGCAGCAGCTTCTGTTTGCAGTCTTCTGACACTAGTTTGCAGTTATCAATAACATCTATGCAGGGAAAAGATAATATCAATAATATTATATCTGTTTCCAGCCTGATTCCAATGAAGGTGTAGCATTGGTATGTATTACCTGGAAATGTAATACTTACTGTGCAAAGTCGGACAGCGTTTTCCATTGACAGCAAATTTGCTTATTGTCATGTCGAAGTCTGTGATGACCTGAAACATTGAAAAATTATTTTACTTATCAGAACTTCAGAGAGGAGTTTGATAGAACAGGCATGAGAAGAGAAAACCATGTCTATCCAAAGAATCTAGGAAAAATTCAGCAATGTTTCAAAGGAGAAGGGGTAAGTAAACCACTGGTACAAATATAAGGATGTTATGATGTACCTGGAGTTTGGAAGCGCCTCCTTTAATGAGGCCACAGATGATCTGCTCCACCCTCTCAGGGTCTCTCATGTGCACTGTGGGCTTCTCAAACTGAGGCATCTGGAGTTAAACACAGAAAAAAAAGGCAGAAATGGAAATAAAATTTAACAGAGCAAAGACTTTTGTCAAATAAAAGAGAGGTAGGAAAAAAATCTGCAAAAATAAATCAATCAACAAACATAATAAAAATTTGGTAAAATAAACCCATAGGAAACCACATTCTAAATATAATATGCCTGACAGGGGAAAAAATTAAATAAACAAATGAATGAATAAATGTAGTGATTTAAAGCTATTGGGACCAGGACAAAAAAAAACCCATTCCTCTAACTTCTGCAGACATGTTTTAACAAGAAAATCAAAAATTAAGATGCAGATGAGGAATCAGAGGAGTAATGTACTTGGACTGACTTGCACCAACATTAACTCTACATTTGCTTTAAGAGGAGTGGCAGATGGTATACAGACTGCATATTGTGTCTTGTCATTTTATATACCATTTTTTGAATTCTTATAGACAGCCTGCGGGAAATGAACATCATGTTCCTCATTTCAGACATGACACCAGAATAAGTACAATGGACTGATTGGCTTTCTAACAGAAATCTTGTGACTATGAATACAGAAATGAGCAAAAGGAATCCTGCTGGTCTCAGTTTAGTCTCAGACTAGATATCTTATCAAGGTAATTTATTGCTCCAAAGAATAAGTTGGCAAATTTAGATTTAGTTGCAATATAACTCTTAATTGTTTCGTTAAGACTGCAGAAACACCCAAAACAACCAACCCGCCCAACAACACAGCTTCAACTTATGCAGTCAGAACTAGACTTTCTAACACCTCATATATCACTCTGATCCTTCAGACACATGATACTCAGAACATAAGCTATAAATAACCATGAAGTTGTTTTTTTTCAACTAAGACATCAGGTAGAGAAGCAAAACAAGAAGAGAGTCACAACAACTACAAAAAGTTATTTTTTGCTGACTGTCATATGCATTTGCAATGCAACTCATCTAATTTCATGTTAGTTTACAGCCTCATAAAAATTGCAGTTTAAAAGCTTCTTCAGAGGGCAGGCTTTGCTGTTGGATAGAGCTCAAAGCACTGCTTGTGGAAACACAACAGTAATTACAAACTGCCACTATTTTGCCAAATGTTTGTGATATTATACAGATTTCTCTGCGTTTTGTATACATTATCTTCTATGCAACATCGGATTTTAGCAATGTAGATGACCAAAAAATGACTGTTTTAATTTTCTTGATACCAGTATCAGTAAGTACTCTTAGAAACAAGCACAGGCATTTCAGTAAGCAAACCAGCTGCATACAGGCACATACAAGCTTACCTCTGGTCTGTTGTCACAGGAACAAGAGTGAAGAAAATATTGAGTGTCTGCGCAGGGTTTATATACCCACAGAAACAGGCGGGGAGGAAAAGGGGTGGGGAATGTTGACCAAAACTGATTAGACAATGTAACCCCTCCTCATCCTACAGGCTCAAACACACAAACACACTGACACTTCTAGTTCACACACACACAAAGTCCATAAATGCAGAGGACGACAAACAGATGTGGTAAAGGGCTAGCAGTGTTAGAGTGCTGTTTGTAATCCAGACGTTTCCCAGTAGTTTGACCTTTAACCTTTAAATTCATTTAGAGAGGGCAACCTTGCTTTCAAAAGTACGCCTGCTGAATACTCATATTGCTAACACACAATATACTCCACACACACATGCAATAAATAGCCTGAAGCCACATCAGAGGTCATAAGGGTTAAGTTTCAGAAGCAGCATCAGGCTTTTTGCTCTGACAATGGTCAGTCACACCTGTTGCATGTCAACTCATGGATAAATCTTGGGGCTCACATTGACACCAGGGGTCACATTAACCAAATATTGTCCATGTCTAAATAGTGAAAGAAAAATCTGAAGGCCATCTGTCATTTTGACATGTTATGTATAACTCTCTGACCACTTGCTGCAGACATTTTCAACTTTGCATACGCAGCATGGATATAAACCACTGGTCCTGAAGGAGCCCATGCCGTGTTTCCTCCCACTGAATGAAAGACCTACAGGATCAGGAAACCCCGTTCGGGGAGTCTTGCTGACTCCTGATCATTTCAACTGAAGAAATGTTCCCTGATTTCAAAACTTTGTCTGAAGTGTTGCTTCGGACAGTTACTCTCCGGTGCGCCAGCAGAGTAACCGTCCTCCAAATCAACATTAAAACCTTGAGATATTTGATTAAACACAAGCAGGTGTGCAATTCATGCAGACCAGGACTAAGTTGAGAGACTGTGAGTTCAGGCCACAGCAAATTAATTGTTCACAGTTTATGTACAGTCATTTAATTTTATTGTTTATTGGATTTTTGTGATACTTTAAAGAGTTTTGTCTTTGCACAGATGCAGTGTCAGTGCATTTCTTAAGTCTCAACATGTCTCAGATCATTGAACATGTTGAACTGTTTTATCTCAAGTAGCTGAGAGAACAGGCAAACGCCAGATCAGCAGAAGAACAAAGAGTTGTAGTTTCTGATTGGAAAAACTTCAGATGCTCTCAGGGTTATGGTCAACAGTTGAAATAATAATGATACAAACCCATGTGTCAAGCTAAAGGTCTGTGTGCCAAATATGGCACCTTTGATGTAATACTAATAATAATCAATTGTATTTATAATCCACTTTACATCTCAAATTGAAATCTCAAAAGGACACATTCACTCACTGACGATGGAAAGCTACTGATTGCCTGGACAGGCTGACAGCGAGGCGATCCACAGATTACAAGGCAAACTGCTACTGCCATACCACCATCTCCGCACCTCACCACCACGTCGTTGCCTAGTAATTTATGGTCAGTGTTAGTTACATTCAATTTCTAGAAGTTTCTAAAATCAACTTGTCTTTCAATTCCTACACAAAATCATAATTAAGCTAAATTTTACTTGGCAGACTTTAATTACTGCAATGTAAATGCTGCTCCTTTGCTTTCTAAGACTTTGGGGTTCCTGTGACCAACATTCTGAGAGAAACTCTGGAGAAAATGGTAGAGTTTAGGTGAGTTACACTTGTTGGACAACAGCTAACAATACGAGACTATATAAATGCTGTGAGGGAAACCTAGTTAAATATGGAGCAAGAATTTCTACAAACCTGCCAATGAGAATAAACAATTCTACTTATTTCTATGTTCAGGTACATTCATCATCTATTTATCAAATGTAATAATTTCTTCAGTTCACAGAATGAACAATCTTTCAGTCACTTTTTAAATAACATTACATCAGATGTCTGATTGAAGAACGAGTCATGCTAAAACAGTTTGTTGCATTTTTGGCTCCTTCTTCACTTATTTATCTCAGAGCTTTGATTAACTGGGTCGACTAATTCAAACTCTAAACTTTTTTCTAATGTTTTAATACAATAAAGTCAGGTATAGGCAGGAAATAATAAGTCACATAAAGCACAAGCAGGAGGCTGGATGTTATAGGTGTATGTTTCCTTGAGTCAGGAACTGGTCTGTAATCTCCTGACTGGAGGACTGTACAGCTACAAAGTAAGTGTTTAGCTCTGCATTTTCAAATGATAGATTATCTGATTTCTCATCCAAAAATCGTATCCTACAGATTTCTGTGAACATGTGGCTAGTGTTCAACTTTAACGCTTTCCACTATCAGCGTCTTGAAAAACAGTTTATCTTGTACTATAGGAAGTGGAGTTATATGAAGCTCAAGGATAGTGACTAAAGTGCAGAAAAGTATATTCAGTATGTGGAATTACAGGGGAATCCTGACACCTCTGGTAACCATATTAAATTCAGCCAAAAACAAACCACTGTTTCTTCCTTGTGTCCAACTAACCAAATGTGACACCTGAGCAAACGGCAACCTCCAATCAGAGCCAACATAAGGGTGACTACAAAATAGTCGATTGTTTGACACCAAAATTCTGTCAGCAGCAAAAATCTGGACTCTCTGGACTATGGAAAGAAAACAGCTGTCAATCAGCATGGGGGTGGACTGAGTGGGGTCAGTAGTGTCAAGGTATGCCAGGAGTATAAGAACGACCGTTTTCAAACCACTCATGTTTTCTCTGTAGTTTGAAGTCCATGAAAGAAAGTGACCAGAATTGTTTTCCGAGTCTAAGAAAACAGAATAATGAAGTATTGCTGCACATTGCTGGTCAGCTGGTTGAAGAAAGTCTTTCAACCAGCTAAATGGCCATCTCAAGGGGTAAACCACTTTTGCTTCTCTTAACGCACGACAAATTAAAATATTTTGAGATAACTATGACCACAAAAAGCAGTCACTGTGAAAACTAAAGAAACCAAAATATTAAATCCATACTGTTTAAAAATGGATATTCCATAAGAACAACTGCTAAGCAGCCAATTGCAGACTAACTACATGAGCAGATATATTGAATAATTCAGCTGTTATTAATTCAGACAGCAATAAACAAATGTTTTTCTTTAGTAGTAGTACAACAGTATAAGCATTGTTTATTTTCTAGTATAAGTAAAATAATAATCTTACACTGTAAATGTCTTGATATGATATTTATTTATATGATAACTCTATGAGAGTCTTATAGAGTTATCAACAATCAAGCTTGAGTTAAAAAAAAAAAACCTTGAGTTTTTTATAAGAAAATATTCAAATGATCTATTTAACCTTCTTTGCAAAAATAATGTAATGAATTCCTAAGAATCATTTAGTTGTGTTTTCTACGATTATTTCTGCTCAATCTGCTTGGCTTTTAAAGCAAAAACATGTCTTAAAGCAATCAAGAAGTACTGTGGCTGTCAATAATAATGTGACTTCAAGATACTTATAAAAAAAGACAAGAACGCCTATAGAATGAGGTTTAAACATTGCTTGCCAAGGGAGATGGATCTATTGGTTTAAGCAATGCTTAACTTAACAAAGGATTTTCCAAACTTGTTTGAAAACTACTCTGGCTGTCACAGCAAGAAACCTAAAAATGGTGCTAATAAGTCGAAATGACTTCAAAAGCACTGATCAGTTCTTGTAAAAACCAAAAAACTTGCAACCCCAGTCCAGGAACAAAATCGGATAAATGGCTGTTGGACCAAAGGTTACAGAATGTCAGACTGCTATAGACACAACCTGAGGGATGACTAGCTGCAGGACTGTGGCTTTAATCAGATCCACCTTTGACATACAACTGTGCATTTGCTGATAGGGCTGCAAATTTGCTGTCCACACTCTTTCTCCTAAAAGTGCTACATCATCCAATAATGCTCCTGCAGGACCTGCATTTTACTGCTATTTGCAGTATCAAGCAGTGATCTCACTAAGAACCTTAAATCTCTAAAAATGCATTCTATTGTTACCCTAAAATTAGAGATGCATTTTTCCCCCTTTCTTTTAAACATATATATGCAATGATTTTACAAAATAGTAAGACAAGGTCTCTTACACGGAGACAGCCTGAGTGAAGAAACTGACTTAGGCTGTTTCTTAACTCAGCCTGTTAAGAAATCGTTTTTGCTAATAGCACCCCAAAAGTAACAGTCTAAACAGTTTGTGTGCAGAATGTGTGGGGTCTGCAGAGATATTGGCCAATTATTAATTATGAAGTTTCTATAGCAAATAGGATTTTCAGTAATATTCAGATTTATTGAATGGGTTTGTTTTTAGCCAGTTGGACTCATTCAGCTCTTTATCAATACACCTGATATAGATTTCAGTGACCAAAATAATTAAAGGGTTGAAAAATTGCAGCTTATTTGAAACTGATGACACCGTATAACAATTTCTTGTTATGGTGCAGCCATACATTACTTCTACTACTGATACAACTTTTACAACAATACATAATGATAAAACTGTCTTGCATTTTCAATTATTACTTGAGCACAAAAAGTATTTTTCATTAATGTTAATTATGTCTCAGTTTATCTTCCAGTCAAATTATCTTGACACAACACTCTAAACTAGATGTTTGGCCCCATTCTGTCTCTTGCCCAAGTTATAAAATTAACATTAAATAAAGATTCCACAGAGCTGATCAGTCAAGCATGTGTGATGTCAGTATTCTGGTAAATAATTTACCGGAATATGCTTAGCTGTACCCAGACTGGTAGCTGCAAAGTTTGTGATAATGAAGCCCATATGTTTTTAATGATAAAGCATTCTGAAGAAAACATGTTGGTGAAACTGCAGGGAAACTATACACACCCCCTTGAAGCTTCAAATCTTAAAAACAAGCAGCATTACTTATTCTCAAATCCTTATTAACTCACAGAAAACTAAATCATGCTTGCCAAGAGTGACAAGTAGTATTTTTCAAATTCTCTGTCAGATCTGGCTTTTGTGCACATATTGATATTAGAAATGTTTGATGAACAATAGGATACAAAATAACAAAGAGTTTTTGAATTTCTAAATATTCTTTTAATGTTTCCTGATTTTAAAAATTTTCCAAACCAATCTTTAAATCCATCTTGCCTGTTTTTGACAACTACAAAACATTCAGTTTTGCAGCTACTGCTTTATCAGTATTTATTACTGATAAATAATAATGTTTCTCATAACCTCTACATAGTGGGAATGAAGGACATAATGATATGATTCACAACAGTGCAATCAGTAAGACTGAATCCCAAGAACACAGGGGAAAGTTTATGTCCATCTCTAAAGAACAGGGTGAAGCAGAAAGATCTTCAAGATGTAAAGAAAGAAATGTTACCGTGTTCTGCCCTCCAGAGGTCAACAGAGCAAAACACACTTGGGAAGCAGAATTAGAACAACTTAAATGAATCTGCATCCAGGCTACAAGTATTAAAAGCTAAAGAAACATTTTATTCCTGGCTGAGATAATATTAAGTCATGATGTTACAGGGCTGACTACAGCTTCCTTTTACTGTAACCACATTAGTAGCTGCTATGTTTGTGATACTGATGGCCATCTGTCACTCATAATAAAACCAACCAGACACAGATGAGGATTTCGTAAATGCACTGAACTTTTATTTTAAAAACTGTACGTTTTCAGCTTTGTGCCAAAAAAAACTCTGAGATGCAAATACATTCAATTCACATGGTTTTTATCTGGGTAAGACTGAGAATGCACTGGCTCTTTGTAAGCATTTCAACACATGACTTTAAAAAGTATTTAAAAAAGGGAGTCAGCAGCATGATCATAATGATAGAAAGATCATCATGAAACTTGAATCAGACATACATACAGAATGTGGTGCTATAGTGTCATCACCTTTATTCATCTATAATATAATCATAATAAAAGTTTATAATGTCAGTCAGACCAAAATTCAAGTGAGGAAATGTAAGCGCAGTCAAACAAAATGATTCATTTTTTAATCTATTTTGTTCATCTGGAGGAGATAATAACTGCAGAAAAATGAGAAATAGTACAATAAGCCTTAAAATATTATAAATGCGTTAAAGGTGTTTATAGTACTGATTTTTCCCTGAGATAAATAAACTGGCTAATGAACAATTTAAAAAGAAAAGGATCAGTCTCTTGGTATAAATGTTCCAACTCAATCAATGTAAATATATTAAAAAGTTTAATAATCTATCTATGGAATCTGATAGCAGACTTTTTCCACATATACTTTTTCCATATGTTTTTTTTTTTCAAAATAAGTTAATTTTTCTTGAGATAACAAGAAGCCCAAATGCAGAAACCAAATTTTCCGAGACAAACTTATCTCAAGAAAACCATCAGGAAAAAGTTTATGTGGAAACCTTTCAGTTTCCGTGTCTTTCTGAAGGTCAGATTTACAAATAATTGTCACTGAACAGGTGCTATTAAATTGTCTTAAGGTCCAATATTATCAATGATTTCTCACCACTCAGCAGAACGGAGAAAAAGTGATAAAAAGTATTCACTGCAATACTTTAAATACATGTTCCTGGTGCAAAGCATCAGTCGATATCCTTTTTTGATAAGTTTCCAAAAGTTGTTTAAAAATGAGTTTTTAAACATAACTTTTACATCCTTTTTTAATTAACAAATCCATAGCACAGACGTTTTGGTAAACTTGAGCTATGAAGGTGGAATTTTTGGTAAGCAAAAATTTAAGAAAAATATCCACAGATATAAAACATATCCTCTTTGACAGGTCTATGTGCGTGATTTGCTGTGCTAACTATGTAAACTTGTTTCAGTCTGTATGTTTTTGCTTACTGACAGCAGCAGGAAACATTAAAAACAGATGGTTACAATTTCCACGCTGTGGATCACAGTGGGAAACTGTCTCTGTAAGGCAGCCAGTCGCTACTATGTCCCAGTTTAATTTCCTTACCAGAAGACTGGATTAGTAAAAGAGGAGAGCCAACAGAGAAAAGCTTGTTGACCTGTAATTTGGCTTTTATTCTTTCTCTATTTTAACCTTCCAGCTTTTTGAATAAAAGTGAATCTTATTCGGATGAAAAAAGTAAGAGAGTGTTATGTGAGAAGCTTAGTTAGATCCTCTCAATGGAAATTTGACAAAGCTAGAAAAAGTATTGTGACAAAGTATTGTGTTATGGTTTATTTTCACTTCACCTCACCTCAGCTCAGCTGTGTTGGTCTCTTTATGCAAAATAAGACAGGAGGATGCTTCTACTGTTTTTTAGGTTTTTTTCCCTCTTTAAGTTAAAATGCTATTCTGCTGGGTTTATGTTATTGCTGTTATTTTATATCATGTGTCTATTTGTGCTTATTCAATTTAATATTGCACATGTGCGGACCCAGAAAAAAGTCTGGCTCTGTTGAATAATATTTGTATACAGTTAAACAGTAGCGCTTAGCTTAATTTAAAATAATTTCAGGGTTGTTTATGCAGTTTCCATGTGAATGCAGTGAAAGTTTTGTGTTGCAGAAGCTTCCATAATCTGCAGGAAGCCCGGTCAAGCGAACACAGTGGCACAAAGCGGTTTTCAGGGCAATGAGAGGCTGGTAGAGAGCGGAACAGACCAAAGGCTCTGCTGCTACGACTTTGAGGTTATAGTCAGAAAGTCTGCAGGTCCTTCTGCCCGGTAAAAACTGGCTGGTGACCTCTAAATAGCAGATTCCGTTTTAGGGGACCGGTTGCGCAGGCGCAGTGCATCAACCAAGTTAAAATACGTGAAGATAAAAATAAGCTCGTGGTGTACTTTCCCGTCATAATCTTTATAATAAATGTCGCCATCTAGCCTGGGAAATGTTCCAATCTAAATGTAGTGGAGCTTTATTTTGAAGCCCACACATCCCACTTCCTGTGTCTTCTCAACGTTTGGCTGTTTAACAGCGCAGTTAGAGAGTACTTTAACTCACCATCTCTATGATCCTCGTTTTCTTCCCAGCTCGCTTCTTCTTTGCTACGATGTATTGGGCCAGCGCCACGCCGCCGAACACGACACAGACACTAGCGCTGGCTGCGGCTCCGACCTTCACCACGGCCGTCCTGTCCATGACGGTCCGCTGTGCTGCCGCTCACCAGCCCGCCGCACGAAAAGTCCCGTCCTCCTCCGATTAACAACAGGCGCCTTCCTACTGGTGCTGCTCACACACGGAACCAAAGATCGTCTATGCAGAAAGAGACTATATGCTCTCATTTATGATGAGCTGTAATTGAATAAGACATCCCATTAGGTACTACATCCTAAAAACCAGTGAAGGTCAAAGATGCCACAATGAGCAAATACATAATATGTAAAATAAAAATGTATGTGACAGCTTAAAGAAAAACATTTAAAAAATGAATAAAAATTATATGCAGTCTTATTTAACAAATTGGAATGTAAGTAAAAAGTAAATTACGCACAGAATGAGGTCTTCAAACATTTTTTTTTCAAAGGATCATTTCTAAAAAGTAAACGTAATACCTACTAAAATGATATTTTCAAAATGTACATTTATTGTGACAAATAATATTGAGGCTTTCTTTTACTAATTTACTTCATGTAGGCTTGTTCAGCTGCCTGTTCACACAAAATGTGAATCAGCCAATGACATGGCAGCATTGCAACCAAAGTAGAAGGTGTGTTCTTAATTTAATTTTGTATAATTATATTAATTATGTTTTTGCCTCACTGGGGAAAAAAAGTTAATTTTTTTTACCTGACTGATAACTATGTAGCCTACCAGTTTTCCTACCAGTGGTCCATGGCAAAACACGCTGTGTATTCAGAGATTAAATCCTTATTTCTACTTGGTTAACACTAAAACATAAGGTTGAAATAAATAACAAAGCACATGTTCTGTCTAGTGTATTAGAGAGTAACTGTCTTAGTCTCTATATACTTTTCATCATTTTATACCTTTCCACATTCTAAACGGAAAGGCAAAGCAAAAGCTTTGCATAAGCTTTGCATTCTTTGCATAAGCAAAGACAAATGTGAAAAAGAGTTCATGAGCAACATTTTACGACGTATTTTGCATAACATCCAGGCAAATACAGTGGGGGGAAAAGTTTAGTTACTTAAAAAGATGAGGGAGGCCTGCAATTAATATCATCGACAGACCTCAACTATGAGAGACAAAATGAGAAAAAAATATTAGGAAAATCACATTGTCTGAATTTTAAAGAATTTATTTGTAAATAAGGGTGGAAAATAAGTATTTGGTTACCTATAAACAAGCCAGATTTCTGCCTGTCACAGACCTGTAATTTCTTCCTGTTTGGACTTGTTGACAGTAAAAAAGATTCCTGCCCACAACCTCAAACAATCACACTCCAAGTTCCGCTATAGTGAAGACCAAAGGCTGTCGAAGGACACCAGAAACAGAACTGTAGACCTGCACCAGGCTGGGAAGACTGAATATGCAATAGACAAGCAGCTTGGTGTGAAGAATCTACTGTGGGAGCGATAATTAGAAAATGGAAGACCTTCAAGACCACTGCTAATCTCCCTCCATCAGGGGCTCCATGCAAGATCTCAGCTCATGGGGTCAAAATGATTGCAAGAATGGTGAGCAAAAATCCCAGAACCACACAGGGGACCTAGTGAATGACCTGCAGAAAGCTGGGGTCAAAGGTACAAAGACTAGTAGTATCACACTACGCCGCCAGGGCCTCAGATCTTGCAGTGCCAGACGTGTGTCCCCCTGCTTAACTTAGTACATATCCGGGCGCGTCTGAAGTTTACTAGAGAGCATTTGGATGTTCCAGAAGAGTATTGGGAGAATGTCATATGGTCAAATGACACCAAAGTAGATCTGTTTGTTATAAACAAAACTCATTGTGTTTGGAGGAGAGTTAATGCTGAGTTGCATCCAAAGAACATCATAGCAACTGTGAAGCATGGGGGTGGCAGCATCATGCTGCAAAGGGACAGCTGGTCCGTGTACATGAAAGGATGAATGGGGCCATGTATTGTGAGATTTTGAGTGCAAACCTCCTTCCATCAGCAAGGGCATTGAAGATGAAACGTGGCTGGGTCCTTCAGCATGACCATGATTCCAAGCACACTGCAGGGCAACAAAGGCGTGGCTCTCCAGATCTCAATCCCATCCAAAACATTTGGAGAGAGTTGAAAGTTCGTGTTGCTGCCATTCTAGCAACGGTGTGTGCCAACCTGGTGAAGACTTATAGGAACCGTTTGACCTCTGACATTGCCAACAAAGGACATATCACAAAGTATTGAGATGAACTTTTGTTATTGTCCAAATACTTATTTTCCACCGTTATCTGCAAATAAATTCTTTAAAATTCAGACAACATGATTTTCTGATTTTTTTTTCTCATTTTGTCTCATAGTTGAGGTCTACCTAAGATGTCAATTACAGGCGTTTCTCATCTTTTTAAGTGGGAGAACTTGCACAATTGGTGACTGACTAAATACTTTTTCCCCACTGTAGCGATCCTCTTTAGCATTCTTAAAATTAGCTTTATCAAATAGATATGTGCAGAAAATAAAAAGAAATATCCCAAATAAAAGATGCATTAATGTGTACAGCCTGATTTTACAAAAAAAAAATTACAAACACATGTGTATGTATAACACCTTGTATGTGGGATATCCACCTTTTTTTTGGAGGAATATTTCAATTTTAATGCAGTGAGTGCAAGTTGTTTAAAGAAATGACAGAAACAATGGTAGTTTAAACATTACATGCAAAGGGCAACTGAAATCTCATATCCCCTTTTGATATGAAAATGACTAACGAGCAACAGTAGATTCAAGCTTAGAAAGATAGAAATGGGAGATGGAATTAGGCAAATGTTCCTATCTCGTAAAAGAGTTCGCTAGGAAATTCAAGTTCAAGTGTACAGTTTGACCCGTTAAAGTTACTTTTATTACTTTTGTTTTGTTGGGCCCAATTCTTTTGTCCTACATCAACCTTTGAGATATACTTCTTGGTATACTTTTTTGGTATATTTTTCTGCTAAGTTGGACTTTACATTTGAATAATTTGTGCTTGGTGGAAGAATAGTATGTAAGTATTGTTAACTGCAAAAGAGAACAAGGAAGGAGGCACTGAACCCAGGTGTTTGTTTGATATCTTGGCCACATTGGATTCTTATGGAGTTCACTCAGTGTTTGCTTCAGCTGTCAAAATAGAATGATTGTTTCCTCACTTTCAGATTTGATATGAACTCACACATCAAAAAACAAGACAAATTATTCACAATAACTTAGAAGCTAGTATGCAGCAAGACATTATCGCAAGACAAAAAATATAAAATAGTGAGCCTTACTAAAGAACATCTGATATGCAAGAATATAAAAAGGGGTGCTCCATTCCTCGCTCATTCAAATTAGTGAATATGAGATGGTCTTGCAAACTTTTATGGGGCTATTCAACTCCATTGTTTTTCTTGGGTATATAAAGCCATGTCACTCACTTGTTCAGCACGCTTGTCCATCTTCAACAACGAAGGTAAGACCGGTGCAATAATTTTAGATCATTTATTTCCAATAACTATTTGAAATAGTTTTAATTGCAACTTTTAATAACTGTTTAGTAAGGTCATGATTTTAATTCATATTTTGCAAAAAGTGGCTAAAAAATAATTTTATCTAAGAAGTTTATTTTTGACTGCCACCATCAACAGAAAAATAATAAGGAAGTTTGCTAAATCACAGGACACCAGGTCATGCTTTCAGTAAACGAATTAAGCTGAAATAAAAATGTGGAATTTTTGGGATATATTTTTTAAAGGTGCAATGAATCTCCACTCCTCTTTAAAACAAAAGCTAAACTTTAGATTTTCATTTTTCATTTGACTCTGCATATATGAAAATTTGTGTTTGTGTTTTTTTAGTGCTTAACTGCTGGAAAAATGAGGAGTCAGATCTTGGCAGGAGTGATCTTCTTGGTGGTGCTCACAACACTACAAGCAAATGGAGTAAGATGCTGCATAAACATTTAAGACATTTAAGTCTAACTACTGAGTTTGAGTTTATTTTACAAGTTAATATAACTTGCTTCTAAAATGTGTTTATCTAACACATCTCCTATGTGTTCTGTTATTCCATTCACAGTTTCAGTTTGGAGATATCATTTCTTTTAAAACAAGGTGCGTGATGGGGTTTAGGTACAAGCATTTTGCCATTTATGTGGGGGAAGGAAACCAGCATAACCTTCCCAAAAACAATAACGAGGACATTTATGAGCGACGTAAGTACCTTACAAACACAGAAATAATGCAACATGAGGAAGAAAAAAAATTAAAAAGCTTAAAATGTGAAACAAAAACACTTTAGGTATGTGCCACGGCAATCACTAAAGAGTGTCAGAGTCAATGTAGTTACATGATGTAATCAGGAGGAGTAGCTACAGTGCAGAATTACACCAAGCCTATTTTGAACTGCAAAACTTAATTACATTGTATTATTCCTCTTTGCTTGTTACAGTGCGATACTCTATACCACCAAGATGTATATTTTCAAAGATGAATCCAGATGAACAACCTCAAGTAAACAATTACCTTGATGGCTTTACAGATCCCAAGACACATATAACATTTACAAAAGGAAATGATACAGAAATTCGTGACCGTATCATAGAAGCAAAAAAGAAGTGCTCCCTCTATGAAATATTTTCCAATAACTGTGAGCACCACGCTACCTATGTGCGTTATGGACATAAGATAGCTCTACAGGTAAGCGCCTTGATAAAACCGTATAAAAATAAAGTATTTTATAAAATTGTTTTTGGAATGATGCAAAAATATTTTCAGTCTTTGAGGTCATCAGCACTTCAAAGACTGCATTTTTATTATAATGCAGTGAATATAAAAACCTGTAAAGAATAAGCAGGAAAGCAGTGTGTATATCACATTTATAGATCTCTTTGCTTGCACAAACAGCTGCTGTTTCCTGCTTCTGAGTTTGAAGCAGAATAATGAAAAACATCTGGATCCATCAAACTTATGTTGTGGTTTTAATGTCTCATGCTTAATTAACTATTTTCCTCCAGGACTACTCTTAGCGTTATATGTCGTTATTACATTAAATATTATTTAGTGTTTTATTTATTTTGTCTAACCACTTTGTCCTTGTGTTTTTTTGTTTATTTTTATTTTTGACAGTTCAATCTGACTGGTGAAGGTCTATGTTTTAACAACCCAAGAATCAATACAAAAGCTGCGGTGCAACACTTGAAGGAATCATGTAGCTCTGACCCAAGGGGCTAAATGTTTTGAAAATATCCTTCTGTAAGGTGATATCAAATATTTAAAATTAAAGCAAACAAGCAAGTTCTGTCTTTGTTTTATTATCTATAAGTGTGCAGTTACTAATAAAAAGCTGTATCACACTGCATTTTACATTGACTTTCAAAATGTTGTGGTATCTTACATAGAAAGAAGTTAAATAAATATAAAGACAATAAAACCTCTGTGGTTCGCTGAGCATTAGCCTAACATACCTTCAATAAGCCTCATCATCACACTTCCTCTTTTTTGTTCATCCCTCCTACAGTCTACTAACTGGTGGCTTCCAGGGATGCCAACACAAAACCAAAGATAACACTGGCTAAGCAAAACTTGTTGGTATCAAGACAAAGATGACAAATTTTAAACATTGTTTAATTTATAGAGTGCAAGTTAAACAGCAGACTTGATGTGCAAACTCAATTAAACATATGGGATCACTTTATTTTAAATAAAGCATTGCATCAATTGCAGTTTACTTTATTAATAGTCTCTATAATGTTCATACTTTTTTATGTTTTTGCAAGATTACAATGTTATTTTTGTTTGAGAGATATGTTTGCTGTTGAAGAATGAAAGCTCGCGCAGTGTGTGGTGTAGAGGGAGAGTTTGACACACAGAGGTTAATTCTCCTTGATGAGGCATTCTGAAGTTTAATTCTCAACCTTTTGACCTTTGCTACATGTTCCCTGCCCTTTCTTGTCTGAACACTGCAAATAAAGGTCACTATCAGACTACACGTTCGTGAGAATAAAAAGGACTTTTGTTTGCACGTCACCCTATACCTCAATCAACCTGTAATAAAGTGAGTTTTTGCATAATAGCCAGGGAATTACATCCATCCCTCTTAGCTGTCTCACACTGGTTTTCATCAAATAGATAAGTGTGACAAACTAGATGCAAATATCATACATACATGAAGTTTGACTACATCGCCAATAAATGATTGAAGAGTAGTTCATATACAGCCAATGTATTATTTTTTTCTAACCAAGTGCAAAAGACAAAATTCTCACAGCAGCAGAAATGAGAACCACCTCCATACAGCTAGAAAATAAACTGAAAGTTAAATGTACTAAATAAAAGTGGAACCTGAAAAATAACTCAACTTGAGGGCAGAACTCATATATAACCCGTCTCCGTATTGCACCAACTTTCTCGAGTGAAAAACTAATGAGTGTTAATCTCATTCAGAGGGCCGGCTCATTCAAATGAGTCTGGGAAACAGTGGCAGGACTATGCAGGTGGATTGTAGCTCCCACAGATGTTCACTATTTTAAGGAAGGTAAGATTCTTCAGAACTTTATTGGATTAAAAATGACCGTGTTAAATAGTAACTGAGAACAAGATGCCGACACAATGAATCAGTATAATTTCTTTGTCTAATTTAAAATGTGCTCATGTCTTTGTCAATTCAATCTTTTTAGTCTGTGCTCCAGGACTTCTTTCATTTAAGACATTAGCTTCTAAAGAATAAATAAATAATAAATCAATGGACGTGACTGGTTGCTAGGTAGGTCTGGGGTAGAAGCATAAACTTATCAGAAATGCTGAATCGTCAAACTAAACAGCTAATTTTGATGAAAATCAGCAGCAGGCTGTACAGTGGCTTGCAGCAGTATTCACAGGCCTTTAACGTGTTTAATTATTTTCATTGCAGTGTGTTTGTATTAAAATCCCCTGAGTCAATACTTTGTAGAGCCACCTTTCACTACAAAAACAGCAGCAAAACCTTGAATAAATAGCAAAAAATGTTCAGATTGTCGGTTTTTCTCAACACAAAGCATAAAGAGGACAAACCAAATAAATGCATTCTGGTCTCATCTTTGTCCAGTTTGCTCTGCATTCCTCGCAACTTGAAAAACTTTACCTCTTCTGATTTTATTTCAATAAAGCTGTTTTTCTTGATTTTATTTCATAAACAGATCTGTGGAGTTCGCAAATTTTTTTCTTTACTTGTTGGCGAATTTTCTCCCCCAGTTTCAATGGATCTCTTTTGTTTTGAGTATATTGTTTTATAACTTAGCCCTGCTTCAAACTTGTTCATAGCTTGACCACTAACCTTTCTGATGCTTTCATGGACAGGAATTCAAGGAGGGAATGAAAACAACATTTAATTTTTTTTTTTTTCCCCACAAATCATGCATCCCTTTCTTTCCACTCGTACTTCTGTCTCATTAAACTTTGATAAGACACATTGACTTTGTGGCTGCAATCTGACAAAATGTGTGTTTGATGGATATTAATACTTTCACAAGGCACTGCATAAGAAACACTGCAGCAGACAGCAGTAAGAATTTACATAATTTACATTTAGTCACTGTATGCATATATGAAGTATAATAAAGTGTTCAACTGCATCCCTGGCTATTAACATAAAGTAAAATGACTGTTATAGACTTCTTCCCTATATTAAAACTTTTAATCAGCTTTTGAGGTTTATTGTGTTCTATTTTATAGCAAAGAGAGACATTTAACATGAGTACTTTAATCCCTTTTCCTGAATTTAAATGTTGCTTATCTTGCAAGGGGTGACAGACAGATGCCAGTTGTGAACAAAATAAGAACAGCTAAGGATGGAAACTGTCCTGCTCATGGAATAGAGCCATGCAAACATTCTGCAAACATAGAAGCTAATAAGATATGTCTTTTCATGGTTTGTTGAAGGACCGAACTGGACACGTGCAGGACAAGTCAGAAGAATTGTTCAAAAATGGACATAAGGAGGCTGTTTCCTTTGATTCAGTAAACGCCATGTGTTCCAGATGAAGGTGAGACCTTTTAAACAACTTTTGCTGGTTTAACTCCTAAAAGATAAAACACAATATGTCTGAAATATATTTTCTTTTTAGAAAATGGCTTCCTGAAATTGTATAACTTTAGTTACAAAATTGTTTCACAAGTCCGACATGTCCATCTCAGATCTTGACTGCTTATAAAATGAGGAAGTTGCCCTGGTGGATGTGATCCTTCAGCTAATGATCACAACTCTGGAAATGAGTGGAGTAAGTTAATTTCTTTTACCACTTCTACATTTTAAACACTATCCAAATGTTTTAGCTTTAGTTAGTTTAATCATTTTCTAATTGTGACTATGCATTTTCTTCCATCCACAGTTCCAATTTGGAGACATAATTTCTTATAAAACAAAGTGTAAAGCTGGAATTAGATACAAACATTTTGCTGTCTATGTGGGAGATGAAAATATTTGTGGGAAAAATGCAGAGCACAACGTTTATGAACAATCAAGTAAATATCAGTAAGCAACAATCCAATAGTAATAAATTAGATTGATAAACTGCTGACTTCTCATCTGTTATTTGTTTCCAGAGAAATATGGTAAATCGTGTAAATTTGCTCAACTGAAAGTGAATGAAGAGCCGGAGGTGAACAATTTCCTTGACGACTACACAGACCCCTTAACAGGAGTGACATATGGTAAAGGAGACGACAAGGACATAATTAAACGCATCACTGAAACGTATCAGAGCCGCACAACGTACGGCTTCCTTCACAACAACTGTGAACACATTGCTACCTACGTCCGATACGGAGTCAGGGTGGCACTGCAGGTACGCAACAGGTTGCACTCATTTTTCGAGCATCTTAAGTTTAGAAGTGCAAACAAGGAAGAAGATTAAGAAAATGACAACATTTCTTTCAGTCATCAAAACAGATTGTCTAACAAAATACCTACCTACTAAACATAGGCTTAATACACCAACAAACAGCAAAGGTATCCTCTTCTCTGACTTACCAAAAGTACAGGGATTAATATTAACATGCATTTCTAATGTAATCTGCTGGTTATCTTACAGATCTATATATGTGTAGTGTGAAAACTGTATAATATGTCCACACACATTGAATTTAAGTGACTTGTGAGATCACTTAAATTGCAGATAAATAGAATAGTCTTCACAATATACTGAACTAAAATCCCTCAAGGAAAAAAACACTTAAATTTAGCAATTCAATACTTATCTGTACATTACTGATTTAGAATGATCATACATCATTTATCTGGATTAATTACTAGAGGTTTCAATTAATTTGCTGGCATTTTTGTTATTCGCTAATCGGCATAAAGGAAAAATCATTTTAAATCTGATTTTTAAGGTAAAATTTGCAAGGAAGTGCCCATTTTACTGCCAGAAACTGTTGGGTTTTCTATAGCAATTGGCTTTACGACTTTTTGAGGTATTCAATTGAGAGATTGATTTTTGTGTACATTAGTTTACAACAAAAAGTAAATGCAGCGTCTTGAAGGGAGCCAGTACTTGGGTTCTCCCAGCACAGCAGTAGTCAGAAGTTTTTCACCCTATTTTTAAACCTTCGTAATGATGATAATAAAGGTCATCATGACCATCAGCGGAAATTTGCCTCAACTTACATCAAATTTGCATCAATTAAAAATCTGTGTAGACAATCCCTGCAACTTTATAATATACTGTGTATGCTTGAGTTAAACCTTAATTAAATTGAGGTTCTCCATGTGATGAGAATATACTTAATTGAGGGGAAATTGCTTATTTGTTGACAAGCTACTGCATCCAAAGTGTAAAATATTAGCAGATACAAAAGTAACTAGAAGCAATATAAAAATATATACAAACCAATGAAATTATTTCTACTCTGTTAATGTCAAAATTATTTTTGTAATAACCTGACCATGATGTATATAACTCCTTGTGTTTTATTTACAGTTCAATATGACTGGTGAAGGTCTCATATTTGGCAATGATAAGTTTGACAAGAAGCATTTACTGGCGCACTTAAGGAAAAAGTCACAACGGTCCTCACATCACAAAAATGAAGAAGATTGTTGTGAATGCACTTGAGTTTAGGAGACAGAGTTTCAGAGACGTGGACTCGGACACCGCACATGTGGAAGCATAATCTGTAGCAGCTTGGAGACCATCTGCATTGAAGAACACAAAGGCTGCTGTTTCAAACAGACAAATAAACAGGAAAATAATATTTATAACTACTTTAATTATTTTCAAGCTTTATCTCATTTTATGCAGAGAAAAAAAACATTTTAGAAACACAATATTTAATATTTGACTTTTTTTAGCTACCAAGAGTAAAAATGAAAGCCCCCTGCAGATGTGACTTCTATAGAAGAAAAAGCAAAATACAAGTAATTTGGAAGGAGGGAATAAAGTTGAAGTTAAAACAAAAAGCACTACTGTTAATAAATTAGAATAGCTTCTTAAATTTATTGTCATTGCAGGTAATATAAAAGGAGCATGCTCTCCTTCACAATTTATACAGATCCACAAGCCTCGGTTCAGTTGTTTTATTATTTCACTTTGTAACTTTGCATTAAAAGTCACTGGCAGCGTTTAGGCAACAGCAATATTTCATTGGAATAAAAGAAAAGTAAACGAGAAAATGTGTTGAAATGTTTTTATGTTTTCCTCTGACTTACTGGGATAGCATGAGCTACATAATGTAACACGTCTTTTCGGGAACTCCAATCATAGTGCAGTGTGTTCTTCTTCATCGTCATCCTCTTTTCAGTTTTTCTCAGAGCAACTACTCCACAGGTCGGATTCCTTTGGCCTCCTCCATCTTCCTCAGGGTCTCGTCCCATTGGGTGAACTGCTTGGAGAGCAGGAACATCTAAGAAAGAGACATTAATCTCCTTTATGAATCAATTATAAAATAAAGAATGATTGCTAAAATCCAAGTTACTGTATTTGTGTATTTCTTAACTGTAATTCTTCCATTTACGACACAGTAGAAAATGAACTTGTAAATGTCAAAATATGTATTTTTGTGGCTGTTTTGCACTGTGATTTATTGTAATAAAACTAAGAGTTTATTCTGTGTTCTGTACCATTTTGTTGTATTCCTCAAAAAGCTTCTTGACTTCCTGTGATTGAGCTTCAGTTTGGTCCTGAAAAAAAGAAATCACCATACTTGTTTTCTGTTTTTTTCTGTTGCTTTTTATCAACTTTATTATGGTAATAGATGTTAAATTGTATCATACACAACAGATAGAGCAAAGGAGAGACCAAAACATGACCAATACAAAGAGAAAAGAGAAAACAAAAAAAGACAGGTAAATAAAGCAATAAATAAAAAATACATTAAAATATATAAAACAATAACAGATGCTTAATGTACAATTAGGGTTAAAATGAAGTACGCATTAGAAAGCAACATATTTGTGACTAAGTTTTTAACAACACA
This sequence comes from Phalloptychus januarius, assembly GCA_902982915.1. Lineage (NCBI taxonomy): Eukaryota > Metazoa > Chordata > Actinopteri > Cyprinodontiformes > Poeciliidae > Phalloptychus > Phalloptychus januarius. The sequence continues at coordinate 1,505,109 of CADWAE010000066.1, read as the reverse complement.
TATGGTAGTGAGATTCAGAGCAGTACCTGTTGCTTGATGTGAATCTGTGACAGACGCTGCAGCTTGGTTGCATGCTCAGGTACATCTGTGGACGTTGCAAAACAGGCAGTTGACACAGGCTTCCAATGGAACATAAGTCATTTGAAGCCTGAGAGGAAACTGAGAGCATTCCTTTCAGTTTATACAACACACACTGATGAACATTGTATTGCAAGCAAATATACACATATCAAGCCAATATACCAAGCATTTTTTCTGTCTACTTTAACTGTTAATAATAAACAACAATAAAACCCAATTAAATTCCATGACAGTGCTGACACACTTGCATATAATTGCCATGTTTCAAACCTCTAATGTGGGTGCTGTCCAACAGTGGCTGTAAGTTGTTAACTTGCTCCAACAAAGCAGCTTCAGAGAGCAAAGAGTCTTCCTCTATGGAATAACAGAATACATTTCATTTATTAGTTTATTCGACAGGGAATATATAGAGTATATAACCGCAAACAGTGCAACTCCAGTCCCTGGTTGGGCATTTCTGTGCATTAAAATACATACAATATATTAAACAAAAGTGAGAATACATATGTTTTTCTGAATTCATATAAACAATCTTGCAACCTCCAAATGTATATAATAGAAGACATTATAACATAAAATGTATAACTCAAAATACCATGTTTTCCTCCTTACATTCATTAACAACTTTGCAACATCCAAATTTATACAAGTATTCTTGGAAATACTTAGTACACTGTAGTGCAAATCATTTAAAGCTTTAGGTACAAAAAGCAAAAGGGAAGAGGCAATGAAAAATCCCATTTATACAGTGTCCTCTTTCCTCTCTTACCTGCTAGGATGAACTCTAGTTTCATGGCATCAGGGAGAGTGATGTGGTCAGTGAACTGGGGGTCCAGATACTTCATCAGGTCCTCAACTGCACAATACAAACATAAATAAGATTTAAAAATGCAAATGTAATATTTGTATTTAAAGAAATAACATTACAAAAATTAAATGTCTTCAAACTGAAATGTCGCTTAATGGATGTTGCTGAAACATTGTTTACATTTACGGGAGTCCTAAGCTTAAATACAATGACTGGATGGATGGACAAACTGATACGAGGGAAGAAACTTTGCTGATGAATAACAATCAATGAATATTTAATAACACTGTTTCCATATGAAACATTACAAGGCGTTTCAAAAAGGCTAAATGAATTCACTGATGAGTCAAACTGAAGAGAGACTCACTCTTCTTGTGGAGGATCTTTACTCTCTCTCTCTTGTTGGCTGTGTTGATCAAACCTCCTTGAATTCTGACCAAAGCTTCTGCACACTGCAGAAAAACAAAACAAAGAATATCACCTTAAAGAATGTATAGAAAAAGTACAATAGAACTTCTTGTGATGCTGTTACCCTCAACATCAAAAGAAAACATAAGCACTAAAGATCAGCTACTATAAGCTACAACATAATATAGAGTGTTTTTTCCAGTCAGTGCATATTTGGCGTTTCATTCTTTGTTACACATTTCAGCAAAACAAGGATAGCGTCAGTAAGCCTTGGTAAGTTATTTTTTTTCTTCACATCACAAGATGCGCTTACAAAACAACGCCTGTGGCAAAACCATTCCTGCTCATTAAACACGCTTTTGCGTGTTTAATGAGCAGGAATGGTGATTAAACACAGATGATTACATTTAGTGCAAATATGTAAAAGAGCAATTCTTATTCAATTAATAAATTAAATGTTATTATTACTGACTTTTCCATAATTGGTCAACGGTTAGCTTGACTTTAATATATATTTGATATATTTATATCTATCAATAAAATCTGAAAATAGCATTTGGTTTGTATGCCAGAAAAACAACAAACACACATAAATCGTCTTTGTCATGTTACATATCTTAATGTTTGTGAAATCTCTGTTACCGAATAACATAAAGTTAGCATTTTCTACAAGGGCGTATACGCGCACTCAGGGTCCGAAGCATCGCTTGTTGTGCTAAGCTAATAGCTAACTACTGTATATTTCTATATATTATGGAGGAGACCTTGACAGGTTTTCCACTTTTGGTTCTTCTCTCGCCGTATAGTCGTCTCTCCAACGCCTGAAGACGCATTTCGAGGCTGTCCGTGTCCAATTTTTTGTCCATCTCTGAGCTACAGATGATAACAAACAACAGAAACCGAACCTCTTTTGCTACGTTACAAGTAGCGTCACATATTGATGATGTAACGCTACAGTTCTCTCTTTTTTTTTTAGTTTTTTTTAAAGAAAATAAATTGACTGTTAAATATTAATGAAATGTAACCAACAAATTATTAATTTAATTTACAAAAATATATAAATATATAAAATATATAAAAATACATAAAATGTATATTAGAGGTTTTCGCTAGATGTCGCCGTTTGCTATAAACGATGTCTTCCGGGTGACAGCAGGGGAATGACAACACTGTAGGGCCTGTTTTTCCATTCAGATTGTCTGTCAAACATCGACAAAAAAGTAAGTTTTTTTCCACATAGCATTGTGTTTTCTGGAGCACGTTAACTATCCGCTTCGGGGAAATAAAAATAATGACCTGACAGCAATCACTCTAGTTCACTAACCCGTTCTTTGTTGAGTTTCCTCAAGCTAAGTTAGCTCAGCTAGCATTGAAGCTAACATCAATAAGGTGGATCACAGTTGTAGTTTTACAGGCGTGGAGTTAATTTGGAAGCGCAGAAGGTAAGTTTTATCATCTATGAATTGGCAAACACTCCTAAGACTTCAGTGTCTTATAATACAGTGCGGAGGTATGATTTGGAGCAATGCTCACACGGCTATGTGGTTTTGAAAGTTTCATTGGTAAAATGCTTTCTCTTCTGTTTATGCCAGCAGGAAGCAGTTCAGTTTTAGGGCTAGATCTCTGCTTTGGGGGGGCTTATTCTTTATGTCCTACTGGGAGGAGGAGCTGCAGCACCATGGCAGATGACAAGGATGTATTGAGAGATGTTTGGTTCGGCCGGATACCCACCTGCTTCACTCTGAACCCGGATGAGGTGACTGAGAGAGAAGCAGAAGCATACTATGTAAGCACAACTGTTACTCTCTCTTACTTAAACCATGTATGTATATATATATAGATAAAGTCATCATTACGTTTTTATGCGTATTAACACACTCTATGATGCAAGACTTGATATCGGTGGAAAAATTTAGATGCATGTTTGACTGATCAATGCTGTCCTTGTGTGTGGTAATATGCAGTTTTTTTGAAGCCACGAAATTAATTGTTCTTAAACGTGTTTAATCTAATTTAGATCATAAAAATACAGATCATATCTAAATGAATCGGGTTTAAACGTGACTAATACATAATAGTCTTTTTTTATTACATTTTAGCAATGCATTCTTTTTCTTTTAGAGTTGCACCCATGATTGAAGTCCACATATTTGTCATTCTGAATACCATAGCTTTTTATTTGCAAATACATAAATAATAAAGGCTTAAATTTATTTACTTTTGTCACAACGGATGTAGCATCTTTATCATATATTTCATGCTTTAAAGTACAAATAATTGCTAACACTTTGTTTCACAGGATGCAATATATGCAAAAAATTTATTTTGAAAATAAACTAATAAAACACTGCTTTGTTTTTTGTTTTTATTTATTTAAATCATTAGCATATGCTTTGATGTGTGAATGCGAGTAATCTCATGAGTCCTTCATTTTTTTATTTTCTACTTGTATTAAGAAACCTGCAATATTTTCTGTGTTTTGTGTGTCCTCGTCCTAAGAAACAGCAAACTGATTTTGGCCACAAAATGTCTAATTGTTGGATCTTAAGTTTTGGATGTGCATTCAAAATGTTATTCAAAGTGCTATTACTTCAGCTGTGATTCAGGCAGCCCAAGCCAAGAACCAGTATTAGCTACCCTGGTATTCAGATAAACTCTAAATGTAATGGGTTTGATTTAGTTGTTCAGCCTCTTTTGTTGATACTTCTACAAAGACTTGTTACTGTTTCACCAGTATTGTTGTGTCCTTGTTTTTGTTTAGTTTCTTTTTCTCCCAACTTGCTGCAAGTAAGTTGGGAGAATAATCATAATAAAATGTTATACTGACATACTGACTGTTATTAATGCGTTTATGCCTCTTTCATGTTAACTTTGTCAGCTGCTGCTACCCAGGGTGAGCTACCTGCCTGTTGTCACAGACAAAGTGAAGAAACACTTCCTCAAAGTGATGAGGGCAGAGGATGTGGAGGAGATGTGGTTCGAGTATGAAGGAACACCGCTCAAATGGTATGAATGGATTCTAGTGTCATGCGACTGAAAATAATGTATTTTTATTTTAACTGTTCCTGAAAAATGATTTTGGAACAGATTCTCATGGGTTAAATGTTCTGTATATCAGTACCTATAGCTCCAGCTAGACTTAATTAATAATCTTCATTATTAATGGCAGATCTAATTGCTAATGAAAGACTTTCTTATCAGTTTTGATGATATTTTGATGATCCTGTTCTCCCAAACATGGAGTTCAAACAGTTTGCCATAATTTTTTATGTAGCTCTTTAGACTCACTGAATGCACACAGTTTAGTGTGTCTTATCATTACATTCTGCCAGAATTGACCCTTTTGAAAACATTAATGATCTTGTTATGGACCAAGACACCCCTGCTTTAGAATAACAGAATGTAGGGACTGTTTTTAGCCACAAAGTGGCACTGTTGCAGTGCAATAAGTTGTACTGTTAAAATGTCAAGATCTCTGTTTTTTTGAAAACTTAATCATGGGGATCTTCTGTATTTTTATTTATTTTTCTTAAATTTGAAAATTGCAATTCCATTCAGTTTATTTATATACCATCATATACTAATACTATCATATTAAGACACTTTACAACAAAAAGTCAATTTAATTCAAAGTCCCCAACGTGAAGAAACAAATAACTTCTTAGATTTAATGTGAAGGACTTTTCTAAACTCTAAAATTATTTGGCAACAACTCAAACCGAACCAAAATACTTCTTTTTTTTTATAAGGTTATTCAAATTCTTGTTTTTTTAAGCTAGTGTTTTTTTCTTTTTTTGCTAAAATGAATTCTTGATAAAGCATTTCGAATTACGGAGAAAACGAGTATAAACAGTGGGTTAGTTAAAATATTTTTAGTCGGATAATTGAATTAAACTTGGGTTTGCAACATAGCTAGTTATTTTATTTTTGATCTGATTATAGATAACAAAAAAAATCTCCTGGTTTTATTTACTTATTTTTTGCATTCCAGGCATTATCCTATTGGAGTTCTGTTTGACCTTCATGCCTCTAATACAGTCTTACCCTGGAATATCACTGTGCACTTTAAGGTAAGAGCCAATCAGAATGTCAGCACATATGCTGAACACAGCAAATGTTTTATATTTCATCTCCTATTAGGCAATGAGAAGTTCATCATTGCAGGACTGTTAATCAGTTAGTCATAGCATTATGACTACTGAGGCAGCTCATATTGGTCAAAAATATTACCAAGGTGATGAAAAATGTATTTAAATACAAATTACAAGCAAGTATGTGAAAAAATAGTGGAATTGTTCAGGGATATAATCAAATATTTTATTTCTGTAGTATGTGGAAACCGTTACTTAGCAATATACTTTCCACTTTTGTGTAGATTTCTTCTATTTTTACTGTTGTAATTCAACTCTGTTTTTGAATGTTTGGCAGAATTTTCCAGATCAGGATCTGCTGCACTGGTCGTCAAATTCCATAGTTGAGGCTCACTTCATGTCCAGCATCAAGGAGGCAGATGCCCTCAAGCACAAGAGCCAAGTAGTCAATGACATGCAGAAGAAAGACCACAAACAGCTGTGGATGGGCCTGCAGAATGGTAAGATGCGTGTGTACATCCAGACAACAAACAGCTGCAAGGGAAGTGACATTCAAACCTGCAGTCACACATTTACCGATGAACACCCAGATCAACACATGTTGTAATTCTGCAAGTCATCCACCTACATGCATACTTGCACATCTGTGTAAAATCATCTTGGAGACACACCTAGTTTGTTTGAGAAAGATTTTTCAGTCATTGTATCCAGGTACAGGGCCACTGCTGAATATATTCACATGGATGATTGTTTACACTGTAAAGGTGTTTTTTTTTATGCACCAGGTCCATGTTTACTTTGCAACATAACTTATTTTGTTGCAATGTACAACAAAATAAGTTGTCTGGAATAATCCTTTTTTTTGTCCCTCACTTATAAAATTAATTTCTATTAACATCAAATTGACAGACAAATGAAAGCACACACTAAAGATAGTTATAATAAAATAATTACACAACATACTCAAATTAGAATAGAATATAAATGTTCTTTGGTGTCCCACAGCGTCGAAATCCAGGTGTATCTGTGTTTTTCGGTTTGTGTTTTTCTGCTTACATTTCATTTCTTGACAGGAACATTAACTCATAATTACTTTTCCATATACGGTAAATAATTTAAGGGGTTTAGCAAGAGCAGAGATGAGTTGCATCACCACCGAAGCAGCTCTTTATTATGCAAACAATTTCTGAAGTTTCTCAGTGCTGTGTTTTTAGCCTGTAACCGTTGTGAAAAACCCTTGGGCCTCAAACCAACAACCTTCAGCTGCTCTTCTCTCTTCCACTTTTCCCTGAAACTAAAACCATGAGCAAGAAAGAAGCCGCACATCTTAATAAAACAAGGAAGGTACAAGAAAATGGTATATTAAGGAAACGCTGACTAATACCACTGTGTTCTGAAGTGTTCAGGGTACCATTCAGTTTTGTTTTTTTTTTTTACTTATTTGAACTGAGAAATGCAAAAGATTTTAAATCATCCGAAAAGAAAAAGTCAGCTTGTAGAAGAAAGTGAGAGATGAAACTACATCTAAGCTAAAACTCTCATGTCCATAAGAGAATTGAAACAGAGAGGTCTTTAACTTTCATCCAAGAGAACCAAAACCAGAGCCTTTATATGGATGGTTTGAAACTAGCGTATGCTTTGTGAAGACTCTTTCCTATTTTTTTGTTTTATTGTATCTTCTTGTTTTAAATTATCACTCCAACAGAAAGTCTAATCCACAAGATCTTTTGTTCCCTCATCAGAATGCACCATCAATATTTCACATAAGGATGTAATTTGCAGCATAGATGTAAACATTGCAACTGGACAGTTCTTAACTTTTTTCTAATAAACAAATGTATAAAGTCAGCATGGTTTAGCTCTGGAGAAGTCCCCATCTACTTGGTTTTGGGTGCTGTGGAGCTGGAAGGATTTTGTTCTCAGATTTTAGCATTTTAACAGTTTTCTGATGCATATCTGTGGCAACAAAGTATCATTTTTACAACTGGGACCTACTGATTAACATCTCAAAAACTCAATACCTGAACTACAAGAAGGAGGAAGTTCAAATAATCTCACTACCCGCCTTTTTAGCTAGACATGATTACAGAGATTTGAAGTGGAGCAGCAAAAACAAAAGATCTGGATTAGCAGTGCTTACAAACAACTGATTGTGTCATCCAGGACATGTTGTGAAATATCATCTCTGCTCCATGGAAACTTGAGCTGTCATGATAGCCATCAGACTGTCATCCAGCAACATTCTTCAGTCAGAGGTTTCTCAAGATTTGTTGCTAGACTGACTGCTGCCAGAAACTCTTCCTGAACTTTGAACTGAGTTTGATCATCTACAATCTAAAATTCCTGAACTGGATAATTTTGTGATCTCTGAAAGCTTCATTTGTAAAAAAATAAACAGATGATTTTTCGTAATAAATTAATTAAATAGGACTTCTTTTTTTTGCTACATGTTTGGCCTGAGTTGAGGCAGTGTGTAAGCTTCTGGGCAGCTTTAGGTTTGGTTTTTCTATCAGACATTAGTAGCTTTACATTGCTGAATGTTATGGTCATTTTATAGATTATCTGTGCATTTATTTCCCTCCAGATAAATTTGACCAATTTTGGGCGATGAACAGGAAGCTGATGGAATATCCCACAGAAGATGGAGGCTTCAGGTACATCCCCTTCAGGATATACCAGGTATGCATACCAGGTAACACACACACTCCTAAGCGAATTGTTCATGTATTCTAAAACAACCTTTCAACCTAGTTTGAGTAATATAGATTTACTTTAGGAGTACCCATTTGTGCCTGTAGATGGAGCCAGAGGGCTGTCGAAAATCTGTTTTTCTTGGTAACTGACTTCCATTTGTCTCATAAAGTTATTTTCTGCATCGTCTACTTACATTTTCAGAAAGACAGTCTACATGTAATAAATTTTTTCGGCAAGTTAAAAGAAGCAGAAAAGATTTTCTGTTTTAATAAAGTTACCAGTTTTATGCAGTTTAAAGCGCTTATTAATAGTAAGGGTGAAATGTAATGTTTCATCATCTATCAGTCTTAAGATTTGCACCGGGAGCAAATCTGTTCTTGGATCTCTCCTTCCAGTAAATGGGAATAGTTTTGTTTTGTCAGTTTTCTAATCTAAAACTCTGAGTAACTCTGAATACTCACTCACCTCTTATAATGTGATTTACAACGCTCTACTTATTATAAAAGCTCATTTTTAGCCATTCTGAAAACGGAATCAGACATGTTTTTACATGTCCTTACTTATCCTTGTGACCTTTGATATTTGCAACATCTAACTAGGGAAAGCCTGCTGGCCGGATGTACTTACTGGTATCTTTCTTTTCTTTTTTTTGAAAGAATGTGTTTGCTTCCGTGCATTTGATACCTGTGACAACCATTGTTGGCTGCAATTCTATTGCCCTGAGTCGAGACAGTAGGCGAACGTCGGGGTTGAGTCTGGGAAGAAAAAGCAGAAGCAGACAGGCAGCCTAAGGTCGGGTGTTTCCACCGAGCACTAGCTTTATCCTGACTCAGGTAAAAAGTCCCCTTAGAGGACAAGAAAAAAGACGGCGGCATGAATAAGAGGCTGATTCTCGGATGGAAAACATTAGCTTGGTGCAGACCAGACACAAGGGAGAAAAGCTCTTTGAGTCAAGTGTGAAGCAGAGCAGGAATGGTAAGAAAAGTGTGGAAAGTTATGGTGCAACGTCAAGGTTTTTGTAACATTAAAGGGGATCCCCATTCAGTCCCGAAAAAGCTTAATTAGTCTGGAATTTGATTTCAGTATTTTCCAGGTCTCTAACTACATAGAAAAGAGGAAAAAAAAGAATTAGCATTTTCATGTCCCAGAGTCTAAATGTTGACTTCTTTTTTCCATCCTTGCGTCCTTCCTTCCTTTCCTCGCTTCATTTTTTTTTCTTTTCTGCATTTTCTGCTTTTGTGTCTTTGTTTTTCCTTCTTCGTGCCATTTCTTTCCTCTATTATGTCTGTTTTTCTTTGTTCTTTCTCTCATTCCTTCCTGCCTCTTTTTTCCTAGTGTCCTTTCTTTCCTGTCCTTCATTCTGTCTATGCTTTTCTTATTTCCTGCTTCTCTTGTTTACAATCATAAATATCTCATAAATCTCTAGATAGTTTTGGTACCAGAATTCTTATCAGGATTAAGAATTATGCTAAGCTGAATCTGAAAAAGTACGAAAAAATGTTTAAAGGGTTATAGAGAATCGGTTAAAGCAAAACCAAAGGAATCTCTTTTTGCAATCTGTTTGAATGGATCCATTTAAATAAAAAAAAAATAAAATAAAGAGGGAGGGTAAACCAATCAAAAAATAGATCTGGCCTTACAACCTTAAATGACTACAAGTTGTCATGTAATGGAACAGAAATAGAGTTTTCAGTGTGAAGAAAACAGGACTTCCAAGTAATAAGACACTTGTGCTAACTTTCCTACCAAGGCATGTTTTTTTTCCATCACCATATCTACTTTGACAGCTGGTAATTTCCCAGTGTTAATTTAAAGCACAAGTTTTAATAAAACCTCCACATATGGCTACATTTACATTTTTCACAACAATTGGATACAAAGCTGTAAGTCACTGTCAACACTCACAGTTTTTTTTTTTTTTTGCAAAAATTAAGCGCTTTTCTTTTTAACTTTCACATCTTTGAAATATCCATAAACTGTTTAACACTACGAGAAAAGCATTCTTGCTTTCAGTCATAAAACCAGCTCTTTAAAGTGGCCGACTGAAACATGCAGTCAAACCAATGCAACACGCCCTCTTAGACATGCACTTGCTGTTGCTGTGAAGCCATCCAACTACTGGCGGGGAGAATGAGGCCAGACCATCCCAGCTTCAGGCTTAATTGAAAGTTTCTGTGGTCATTTATGAGCTGCCATGTTTTCATGACAATTGCAACATCAAAGCCTTTTTATAGCCTCACTATGCGATTTCCAAATACGTTGGAGAAAATAAGCATAATTCCTGAAAAGTCTGCCTTGTTGTAGAAAAGAGTGTGGTTTGAATCCGACAAACTGATACATATTTACAACTGCAAAGAGTCTGGAAAGTCTGGAGTAAAATGTAAACAAAATTGGTTAATTATGATCAGAAGAAGTACTCATAAAGATAGTTTATTTATTTTTTTTTTAGGATGCTTGGCTCAGAATAGGCTACTATAAATGATTGTGGAGGGCAATTAAATACATTATTATACTTTTTATTCTATTTTGATACTCATAATGTCTGGGGAACCTGGTTGAATAGTGAACACTTCACTGAAATGGTAAATTGTGAAACCACAGTTCACTGTTTCCGACAAAGAATCAGTTTTACTGGCCATGTTTATTCACACAAACAAGAAATTTGACTTTGTTTACACATGCTCCCAGTTTAGACTCTATTCAAGCCATTAAAATTTAGGTGAAGTTTATTTGCAAAGCACATTTCAGCATCCAAGGCAGCTGAAAGTTCGTTACACCATAAAAACATTATGTAGCCAATTATGAAACAGCAATAAATATACATGTAGTGGATTGATCAATGTTCCAGTTATGAATCAATCAAAGGCAAAAGTGGGATTTTAGCTTTGATTCAAAGGAACTCAGTGTTTTGACGGTTTTGCTGTTTTCTGGAAGTTTGTTTCAGATGGGTGGAGCATAAAAACTGAATTCTGTTTCTCCATTGTTTGTTCTGGGGATGCAACGTAGACTACAGTCAGAAGACCTGAGTGGTCTAGAAGATTGAAACGAGACCAGGTCTATAATGCATCTCGGTGCTAAGCCATTCAGGGATCTATAAACCGCCTATTGTTTGAGCTACAGGGAGCCAGTTTAAGGATTTGGGGTGATTCTAATATGTTCCTAATTTGTATGAGAACACAAGCGGCAGCATTCTGATTCAACAGAAGCTGTCTGGAATATTTTAGTCAGATCTGTAAAGACACTATTGCAGTAATGAGACTAAAAAGATGGATGAGTTTCTCAAGCTCTTGCTGGGACATTATTGGTTTAATCCTGGAATTGTTCTGATTTTGCAATCGTCTTTTCATCTCTCCGTAGATTCAGGTCTGAGTTCATCACTACACCCAGTTTCCAGGCTTAATGCATAACTTCAGTTAGTGGGATATCATCTCTATGTACATGCCAACATTACAGAGAGGTGCTGCTGCTAATTTCTACTTCTAATCTGGTTTGTCCTGCTTTGCTAACTTTGGCTGTCAGACTTGGGTTGATGTGCCAGTTTCTACTCTCCACCATTTATTCACACTCTCATAAAGACACAAAAAAGTCCTTGTAACTCAAGATGGTCCAGATGGCATCCTGTTTTCAGGTACAAAGGTGCAATTTAGATTGTGATGCAAGTTCTAAGTGTACACATGAACACACTAAATTGTTGTGTTCATGTGTAATAAGGATCTTGCATGCTGAAACATGCTGCTCTTGCCATTATGAAGATGATTTCTTAATGGAGGCTTAAAAGTTGTGTAAGAATCAAGTGTGGCATGACTATCCTTTGGTTTCTAGATTAACGATCAAAACATCAGTGGTGGCTTCAGTTAGTATGAATCAGCAAAGACAGCACAGTGAGGTGGTATAATTGAGGTATCTTAATAAAATAAAATATAAAAAAACGTTTATTTCACCAATTCCTTTCAGATTGAAGCTTGTGTAGATCGATTTATATATTTCAAGCATTTATACTGATTGATTTAATTGCTTATGCTAACACATATCCAGTAATTGGTGTCTGAAAATTAGAATAGGATTTTCAATGCAGATATTTGGTCCTACTGAAAAGTATGTCCGTGGTATATGCACTCGACACTGAGTTGGGGCTCCTTTTGCATGTTTTACTGAATGTGTCATGGAGCTGATTATCCTGTAGTTCTGCTGAGGTGTTAAGGAAGCCACATTTGCTCTAATAGTGATCTTTAACTCTTCTGCATTGTTGAATCTGGTGTAATATGAAAGACAAGGTGCTGTGCCGAACCAGCTTCTTTAGCAATGACTTTTTCAATTAAATTGGTCAAATAAATTAACTTTTTATTATTAGTCCAATTTATGGAGATGCATCTCTGCAGAGCATTTTCTGGCAAATTAGAACAGAATTTGATGGGCAAGGCCTGTTTAAATAAGTTGTCTCAAAAGACGAAAAAAACAACTAAGGAGAATAAAACACTTTGACACTTGACAGTTAATATATTGAATTGTAAGCATACCTTGATGCATTCAACCACTTTCCCTCAACAGCCTTGTGACGTAGACCAGCAGAGATCAAGGTTACACTCAAATGGTGTAATGTTTGTTATTCATCGCTTTTTTCCAGTTGCATTTTTGGGGAATTGGTTATAAATGTACAAAAACATATACTTGTACTGTAGTTAATGAAACACTAAGCAACATTTTGAAATGACGGCACTTGGAAACATTTGTTTCAATTGTTTCTTGTTTTTTGTGATGTAAACCACTCTGAACTGCCTTGTTTATTTGAAATGTCCAACCAAATAGAATTTCATTACATTTAAAAATATATATATTTTAAGGTTGAGGGTTTTTTAAATAGTATTACTAACATTTTTTGTTAATGTTTTTAGTATTGAGAATTGCTTTACACAGTTTCTCTCAGCAAAATACATTTGGAGATAAGTGCAGCAGCATAAAATATAATGAAAGATGAAGAAAAATTAATAGAACGACAAAATATCTTGAGCAAAGCAAAGTCTCCTCTCAAATACACCACACACACACACAGCTGGACTCCTTTAAAGTCTAAGTGCAGTATTTAGTGTAAATAACGTGACACGTTTGATGCTCACAGAATTAATGACAACATTCAGTCTAAATAACAGAGAGGGTCATTTCCGTCTGGCCTGTTGTCTGTGGGGTGGAAGGCACCTCATCTGGCAGGGATGGCAATTAACGTGTGTGCAAATATGTGTTTTTTTTTTTATTTATGTGTTGCAATAATTTAAAAAGGAGCAATGTCAACAAAATTCACATTGCAAAACAGGCAGTAAATTCTTCATATTGATAATCTTAAACCTATTGTTTCTTTCTTGATAATTATTGGAAGGTCTCTGAATTGCAATGATGAACGCATTTTACATGTATTTTTTTTTACAGTTAGGACTTCATCCAGTCTGGAACTTGACCTGAATTCAAAGTTGAAATAAATACAAACTGTAAAACAAAATGGCAGGGAGCGGGGGGAGGCAGAACTATGGAAACCCAAGGAGTTGGTTTAAAAAAAAAGATTTTCCCAGAATTATATCTTCAGAAACAGAAAATTAAATTATTTGATAAATCCTTGTCCAGCCCTTTCCATTATTTTTGATTAAACACTTTCCCACATTTCTATAGGTCTACACATTGCCACAATTTGTTGCCATTTCTATTCTATTAGTAGTATTATGTTGGTCTCATTTCTGTTGTTGCATGTTTACATGCGTGCATTTATTTTGTTTTTCCAGTCTCTCTTCCTGCTCTAACAATTACGCTACTCTGCGATTTGCAGTAAAAACGCAGCAGGTCCAAACCCCCTCACTGTCAGGAAAGTAAATGTTATTTTACAGAGACAGTTTTGCATTGTGTTTTTACTGTAGCAGTTGCCACTTCATGACTCAATGTTACTCACCAAACCCCAATACAAGAGCTTGCAAATAGCCTCCAGCTACCCCTTTTTCGGAAAGGTGCCAACTTCGACAAATACATGCCTATTGTCTTCCAGGTATCTTGTAATGACTTAATCAAATGAGGGGGCTGTGGTGATGGCACAGAATATGGGAATAGTGGAAACAGCTGTGAGAAGACTTGCCAAAGGCAACAGGTGATATGCTTGTTTTGTTGGGTAAGTAGCGCTTTGCTGGGTTTACAGTAATGGCTTTGGTTGAAACATGACTGTCAGTGGAAAATATTTTTGTATTTAGTTTCCTCTGGCAAGCAGCTGAGGAACCGACCACGCATACTCTAAGCTATGTTGTCAGGAAACTGCTGATGCATACAACTGTTCTGGGTGACTCTAAATATGACTAAAATATGGAAATATCAGAACTGATATGTAGCACACAGGTCTCTGATCAATGCCTTCAAGTTCTGCAGAAGTCAGAAATAGAAGTCTGTTGTAAGCCAGAAGAAAACTCTTAGAACATGCAGGACAGTGGACCTGAGGACCAGGGCTGAGAAACAGTTTGATTTTTGGAAATATAGTAAATGTGTTATTACAATTTGTAGACTTTTTAGGTGTCTCAGTCTCAGTAAGGGAATAGTGTTCGGGGAGCAATTATATATCTTTGTTTATCTTTCTGATTTTGTCGCGCTTCATTTCTAACCCGCTGAGTTCTTCTCCATGTCTTATTTTGATTCTTCAGCTTTATTTATGAAAGTTAACATGACATATCTGAGTGTAGTGATTGACTCTGAACCTTCAAAGATGTATAAAGATAATTACAAAGTTGGCCTTCTATCACCTGAAGAACATTTCTGGGGACGTACAGCCGGTCAGCGATAAAGAAAATAAATAGTCTTACTGGATTGACTACAAAGCAGCTGAAATGCTTAGTATTTCAGCTTCCCAAGTTCCATTTTATTTCGAATATTTTAGATATGCTCTACAAAAAATCCATGAACAGACATATTTTCTTTGAATAGTTGTGACTTGTGTTCCACAGATAAATTCATAAATGGGTGAATCTGTGAATACACTTATTTATATATCGAGTTTTAATTTACCAACAGCTGACCTCAGACTCCAGTGGATATGCTTTCGCTCAGCCCTGTCCGTCTGGAATGGCACATGGGTTGACAGTGCTTTATTCCTGTCCATTATTTTACCTTCAATTAGGTAGATTGATGTCTCCTGCATCAATTAGGGCACATCTTGAGTTCCGCTGGTCTTTTCCATCAGCGAGAGCAGGTGATATCTTTTCACCTAAATCCTTATGACACCTCACTCTCTTTGTATTGCCATGTGCTGCTGTGCCAGCTAAGGTGTCAGGCCAGCTGAAAAGAAAGTGTCTTCATCCAAACAGTATCGGGCTCCTCTCCTTGGGGATCAATAGCTCTTCTTTGTATGTTGGCCAGCTCAATAATTCATGACCACCTATTTAAAAATGCAATGAAGTAGCTGTCACTTAGCACACTCTCTCTGCTCTGGCTCTGGATTGTGATCCTGCACGAAAGGCTTTGCTTCCTGTCAGTGACTCAGTCTTTCTGCGTAACCTGAGCGCAGACTTCGCGCCTCCACTGCCACCTTCCTCTTGCTGGTTCTCGCCTGGCTCTGGGGTGTGTAGTTACCATTTGGATACTTGATCTTAGGCTTTGCTGGTTTCCTTTTCTCAGCTTCATGATTAGACCCTATAGTGTGTCAAACTCCCTGTTTGACACCTCAGGTTGGGTATCGGTCTGCATCATGACTCTGTTTCAGAGAAGACAGTTCTTTTATCCCGCTGTAGTTCTTTGTAGGTAAAGCGAGGCAGGAGTTCTTTCTTTTTACAGTAAAATTCAAAAGTTGTGATCAGATTGTGGATGTTTTGTAATTGACAAAACATTCAGGTACATCTATATGCACTGTTAACTTTTATTTATATGAAAACTGTTGCTCCTTACTTTAGGTATGAATTAATCAAATCAGTCCTTGATCAAATCAAAAGCGTCTTTAAAATAATGAACATATTAATTATTAAAACATTGTCAACCTGAACAATCAAATTTTATATAACGTAAAATATTTTATGAAACCTAGATCTCTTTAGTTTCATTAATTAAAATGTTTACTGTTTACCTTTTAGAAGGGTAAAGATATTTATGTTGAATTCTTAATTTCAACTATATTACACCATACAAAAATGGCATGGTTTTACATAAAATTTTAATTTAAATAATTAGAAAGTTAGAACAAATTTGTAGCATCTTTGTAATTGATCTTGCATTAAGACTGTTGCCACCTGTCACAAATTCTTGGATGGTCTCCAGCCTATGAGCACATTTTTAATGATGTCAGAACGTAGGTCACTTGGTAACAACCACTAAATCATTCACCTGCGCTTTAAGTGACTGACATTGACAAAGTGCTCTGTTGCTGATGTGCTGGAATCAATTTGAAGAAAGACGTAAATCTAACAGCATGCCTAAAGATGACATGCATGAAAGACTTTTCACCGGATTGTCTTGCTGTGATGTTTGCTTCTAGTTTGTTTACAAAAATCTCACATATCTCAGGTTATCTGAGTTTTTATCCTTCTGAAATTTAAACTCGCCAAGTGTAAATTTACATTCAATATATTAGAATATATTTAAAAACCCATCTAATAAAAAAAATAATAAAAACATAACATTTAAGATGAGTATCAGATTAGACCAATAAAAAAACAATTTCTTTAACCCCTTAACCCTCACCCCCAAAACACCCTAAGGGTCTTTTTGGGGGTACCATCAGACCTCCTCCCCCTTCTTGCAATATGCTGTCTGTATGCTGTCTCCCATACATACTCAATGATATGCTAGTTTCCCCCCCACTCCTCTAACGGTACGCTAACCCCTTGTCAGGACTCTTACGGCCATAATCATCCACTGCCTTGGCTTGTGAAGTTCTGATGAAGAAACACATCCAGTTTTGACACGTTCTGACAACGTGTCTCTCGGTTCTTGGTTGGTGAGTCGCGTAAACACCGTTGCGCATGAGGAAGCATGAGGGCGCACAGAGCCTGACTTTGACCCAGCAGAGGCGCATACATTACGCGTAGTGACGCATGCAGCTGGTGGATTCATGTCAAAACAAACCCCATAATGTTTTATATCCTTATGACAGGGCACGTGTTGGCTACACATCGGTGGCTTTAGATTTAGTCACAGAGTTGACCAGTCAGAAATATTCCAGAAAGAATACAGGCGTGTCAAAACGAGCTCAAGTTGCTCCCTGGATATTATTAGCTCGGAAAAAGCTATTTCACAACATTATTGATTGAATGCGGTGTCAATCAAACGGGGGGCCTCTAGGCTGCTCAATAAAAGCGTCATAATTGACACTGGCAGAGTTTAAACCGGAAAATATTGGCCTTGAAAAAAAAAAAGGAAAAATAGTACGCGGGTGGTGTGAGAGCAGCTAAGAGCAGAAACCCAGGAAAGGGGCAGAAGAAACACCTGATGCATCACTGGATACCACTGATTATTTCTGAAGTAATTACACCAGGAGTTATTTGGCAATGTGTTGCATAATTATTTGTAAGAAATTGTACTTCACTCTACAAATCGAACAATAATCTTTAATTACTAATGCACAATGTATCAAATCACAATCTTCATTTCAATATTACACTTGCACAGCACTGATTCGATGCATCATTTGGAGTCTTTTGTTTTTTTTATATGTCAGGCTTTCTTGGTCTGGATATCAATACTATATTTGGCACCAGTTTCCTTAGTGACCAGATCTGTTTTGTATCTTTATTAGCTGAGATGCTAAAGTTGACGGAGAGCGACGAGAAGTCTCAGTATAATGGTAGAGAAAAGTGTCTGCAAGATGTGGGTTAAATATGCTTCATATTATCTTCCACAGTAGTATTTCCAAATAATATTTGTTTTGTGACATCATCGAATCCTAATACAGATGGATTAAATTCTGGTTAATAAATTTAAAAAAAAAAGGGTATCACAGACCACTAATGTTCTATAGACTATTTCACTATTACACATTCATTTAAGAGCTTAAACTTCTCTGGAAATAGTTTTGACTAATCAAATTAACCACTTCCAGTTTAGTTTGATTGTTTTTTCATTTTCTACCAAAGCCTTTTAGGCTCGACTCTATGAAATTATGACTTTAAATAGTGACATTTTTTTCCCCAGTTCAGTTCAAAGACCATACCAGTTTCTAGTTGAAGAATTATCAAAGCATAAGTTCTTAAGTCAAGCTGTCATAACTGCGGACACTCTTATCTGGCGTCTGTTGGTAATTTCACAGAGTTTCTTTCACATCTAAGTCATGGAATGTTGTGGTGACTCGGTTGAGTCAAAAACAGTGGAACGTTGTATTCCTGAGAATATTTCAAAGTTGTTTATCTTTTCTGTCATGATTTACTCCGTTTACATTTAGCCGTTGCTCCTTCCCAGCGCATTGTGTTTTGTCGTCAGAAGTAGGAAAAGCTTTACTTCCTGGATCACTTGACAAATAACTCAGGGGGCTGTGGCCACAGTTCAAAGTCTCATCATAGTGAGAGCATGTATCACTCTAAGTATATACAATGTCAGAAAAGGAAAGATTACACTGATAGAGCAGATGTGATCCAAGATTAAGCTTCTTATAATATTCTGACCATTTGAGTTAGAAAATTATTTCTAATAGTTCCTTATGTCACTCATCAAAGTGGAGCTAAACTGTACAGATGATTACAAGGAATTTAGACCTGTGGGCCACAGTGTGAATAGATGTGTTTAAACTTTAAGGGAAGTTGTGGATTTGTCTTTTATGGACTGATTGAGAATGTCACATTCACTATACTGTTCTTTCCCTCTAAAAGCTTAGAGTGGCAGACGAGCTTTTAGTCTCGGTAGGAATCTATTTTTCCTCTAGCTGCACACTAAAGCACCAGATAATGAGATCCAGACTGATTCTGAACAATAAAACATTCCGGCGTCACTTGTAACATCTGTGAAATAAATGTAGATTGCTTAATATTACATTCTAAACATTGAGGCTCATCAAACCACCACTTCGCCAGGTTTTCATTCACAACATCTTGCGTACATCCTGTTGTGGATTCTTTCACTATCTTCACGCCCTTCTAACCTCCATTAATCACATCAGAAATTTCCCACATTGTTTTACAGAAAGCCAGAGCTTTTACTGGATATTTTGTTTTTGCCCCACAGTTACCTAAATCAAATTTCAATGTTTGCTGAGGGGAAACGGCAAACGTTTTTGTCTTTTTTTGTTTTTTTTACATAGACATTCAGCATCAATATGTGAAATTAAATATTACATAATCATAATAATCACTCCCCTTGAAACACAAACCAAAACCTTTTTGTATTTTATTTGAAATTATGTCATACACCGATACAAACTAGCACATGGGTCTACTGGTATTCTTTGAAGACTACATGTTTTTAGGGAACATTATTATAAATGATATGTTATGTTCAAAAGAACTGTGTAACTTAGTGGGTTAATTTAAAAAGAATCTAATTAACTTTGCATGTCCAAAAAATACATCAGAAATGGAAAAAAACTGTAAATGACAGCAGGGAGGTAAACTCTTGTGGAGTCTGACACTCTTATTGAGTCTGTAGAGTGAATATTTGGTATTTGACAGGTTAGAAGCATTTTATTTATGTGTATTAGTTTAATTTGCTGTGCTTTAATTGCAGACGCTGAGCGACAGGCCATTCATCCAGAAACTGTTTCGCCCTGTTTCGCCCGACGGCAATGCACACACACTTGGCGACCTGCTGAAGGAGATGTATCCAGATGCTTTGACAAATGATGGTAAGCAATCAAGCAGTGATTTCAAGCATTACCAACTTGCAATACCAGAAGAAATTTTTGAGATCCAAATTTTCTGATAAAACTGCTAGAGGACAAAGATGAGGGCTAGTAGCATTTGCATTGAATAAAAATGTGGGCAAACGCAATGAAAGGAGGGAATGAGACGAAAGCTTAGAAATGACAAGAATTTTGAGTTTTCCACCTGACATGTAACTTGGCTATCAGCCCAAAATACATTCAAGTTAGATGTGAATTTTACAAAATATTAGGGATCTAGACCAGCCTTTGCAACTGCTGGTGTCAAAACACTTCAGGTGTCATTTACTAAAAATGCAGGTCAAATCGACTTTATAGAAAGCCAATTATGAAAAATGAGTTGGTTAAAAAAACTTTAAAAAGTTCTATTGCATAAACAACTGGCTCACCATTTGCAGCATTCAGAGTTGAAGAGGGCTAAGCTTGATGTGGAAAAAAAAATATAACAATAACTTCACTGAAAATATGGAAGCAATGTGGAGTCAAATACAACACATTCCTCTTTATCGCCACCTAAAACTGACATCTTTTTATAATTGTGTGTATCTTTTCAGCCATTGTCACATGCCAGACAATGGCTGCTTTGTTTTATCCAATATGGTTTTCAGTTGCAGCAATATATAAAATTTACATTTCTATACCGAGTTCAAGAGTCACGTTTCATGATACCGTGATATTATTGTTGAATAATCTGAGGAAATATGAATGCATCACATTTTCCTCACCCTTATCTCATTCTCCTTGAACTTTAGCACCCTGGTTTATACAATTAATTTCAGGTGCAAACAAAATGCAGACCATCCAACTGCTGTAATATGTTGTTGGAAACCAGAGTTGGACTGCATAGCGCATTTAATATAGGGAGTCATATTTAAACTACTTTCCTTTCCACCTCATGCTTACATTTATTTTGCCAGATGAGGTCACGCAACAGAAGGTAGATACTGCTTTTAGAGAGACGTAACCTTTAAGAGAAATATGGTGACGTATTAATATCACATGCTTTGTAATATCATGAAACCCATTTAATGTGAAATTATTCTGAAATGTAATATTATGATAATAGTAACACAAGTTTCTTCTCTCAAAAACCAACTTATATTTTGTAGAGAGCACTTAACACTGAAACTGGAAGATATTTGAAATATCCAAAATAAAACACAATAACCAAAAACAATAAACAGAAATAAAAACTACAGGCAACCACAACCATAAATTAAATCAATTGTCTCTGAACCAAAATATATTAATCAGAATGGATATGATCAAACTAATATTAAAGTGTTTGTTATACAACAGATTTACTTGCATGTTACCTGGTAGTATTAGTAGATCTTTGGTCATTTTGTACCTATTTAGACACTTGAATCCAGTGATTCCTCTTTATTCCCCTTTTGATTCAACTTGTTCTTCCCAAACAAACTGTCCGTGTTTTTAAAATAAAAAATGGTTTTAAATCTAGTTATTAAAACAGTAGACTGTTACCTTGAGTGATTTGAATAAATTAGTTTTTACTGTAATTTTATTGGTCTGCATAAAACACACAAATGGTAGTAATTGAACCGTACCTGTTGTTTCCTGGTTTCTAATTATATTCGGACAGCAGATGGAGCTTTTAAGTTCTGTGGGTTTGTGGTGTTGCTTGGAGCTGCAGCTGTAAGGGAGGAGAGTTGATGATGAAAGAAGAGATGAGAGGAAAGGGATAGAGAAAGGCCAAGCAGCAGTCAAAACAGAGAGTGTCTGCAAAAGAAAAGAGGGGAAGTAGATAAAGAGACAATAGTATGTTAGGAGTACAAACCCGCAGGAGACTCACCTGCACAGAGGCGTCAACCATTAGCACCGCCTTCTCTTGTCTGTCTGCCTACCTGTCTGTCTAATATCCACTGTCTTCATCCAATATCTCTTTGCTTATATCTCACACTCACTTTCACATCCAGAACTGAAAAACCTGACAGGATTGTAAAATTTTTACTCAGTTATAAATATTATCGCCAGAAAATATTTTATTTGGTTAAATACAGCAATAATATCCACAGAATAGATTTTGTAGAAAGGATGTGTGTGGCTCAGTCGGTAGAGCAGTTGGACTCATCAATGAAGCCGTCTTATTGTCAGTTCTCAGATTACATGTGAGATTACTGTTGAATAAAATGGCATCAGTTCTAAAATGCTTCTTAAAAACTACAAGAAAATGTGTTTTGAGTGTGTGACTAAAAACATCGGGTCCTATTTTGCTACATGTCTGTTGGTCACCTTCAAGGTTCATTGTTCGCTTAAGTTTAATTTATTTAGTTTTTATTTAAATGGGACAGCACAAATTAAAGAGCGTATTATGTTGTAAATATACTGGATTTCCATCTGTAGTCCCATAAAATAAACACAAGACACAATATCTTACAAAAAAATATGAAATACAGTAAAAACAAATAAAACCTCTGTATAGTCAGGAAATTCTTCAGATACCCTAGGTTCAATAATCACCAAGCACCTTGAGCCTTTGAGTGCTACAAGTATCCCATATGTGATTTTTGTCTGCTCCAATGAAAAGTTACTAATTGGCACAAAGAAATCCCTTTTCTGTAGGTAAGTCTGGAACCAATCAAGTACTGGACCACAGCTCTCCTGTCGCTTCAATAATAGATCACGTTCAACAGTGATGAATGCTGCAATGAGGTCCAACAGTGGTTCTTCCAAGGTCTGTATTTGTGTGGATGTCATTGAACACTTTGGCCAGCACAGTCTCAGTACTGTGGTGAGCACAGAAGCCAGACTGAAAGACGTCAACGCTGTTGTTCATTGTTAGGAAGCTATGACGGTACTGATGAATGGAAAGTTACGATTGGTAAATCAATTACAGTAAATCTGTAATTGTCCAAATTAGTTTGGACAATTACAATAAATTTTTTAATTACAATTATTATTTTTTTTTTAATCAGTGCCTTGGTAACTGCTACTTTGAAAACCTGGGTGAAAACAGCTGATGAGTTTATTATTTGAATCAGATCAAATGACAAAACTTTAAGGAAAGTTGTGGATAGTATATGAAGACAATAGAACGAGGAGTTTAACTGACATATAATTAAAGATTATATTGTTGATTTGGTAGACTTGTACCGTTTTCCCAATTTGTTTTAATTGGTCGTAGCATGTATGCTGCATTTGATATATTGATGTACAGTTGAACCCCTTTACAATCCTCTCAATTTTCACTGTAATTAAGTTACATGCTTAGCCATGCTAGAGTGGAGTTCAGATCCTAGAGTCACAGGAGGGTTTGGTAATCAGGATTATTGATGATTTTGTTATTGATGTCATAGAAGAATATATCAGTTGCAGGTTTTTGTGTTAAGTGTGTTTTTCCTAGTAGATTTTGTAATGAATCTGGAGTCGAGTGTTCTGACATTTTTGATAATTGCTACTTTCATTTCTTACTACTGAACCACTTTTGCATGGAGGCATCTTCCTAACAAACACAACATTCAATTTAATGGGAATAATGAGATCAATAATGTCTGACATTTTAAAATGGACATTATCTACCAGCTCATCTACAGAGTGGCTTGCTGAAAGGGAGATGGGAGAGTAAACTTGATTGACAGTTTCATAGACCGTACTTGCACTGGCATTTATATATTCAGGCTGGATTAACAACCCCCAGTTTCCATTGCGAAAAGGGTTTACAAATGGGGACTGATGTTTGCAACGCTGTTTATAAACACAGAAAGTAAGTTAAGGACGAAGCTAAATAATATACAACCAATATTAGTGTATTTGTTTCCATGGATGTCATTGTTTGGCTCTGTGTGAACAGTGTGGATCCCTGCATTTTTAAATAAAAGGTTAATTAAACAGGTTGTTATGTAAAGATAATTATTTTTGAGTAATTTATTTATTTCAAGATCCTTTGTGAAACAGATACAAAACTAGAAACCATGTCCTCCTAACATATTTCAATGTTTTCATAGAAACACAAGTGTTTCTTTCTGCAAGTAAAGTGTTTTTTATTGTACAATGCTTAGACTTGGATTCCAGTCTGTAGTAAAAGCTGTTTAGTTTAGGCTTTAGGCAACAAACCATTCAGCCAACACTTGAGATGGACTCTAAACAGTAACATCTGCTAAACACTATGATCTTCTTGAAGGATATTTTTAACCATGTGATGGATGGTTTTACAGCCCCTGATTTGTTTCAGTCCTGTTACTCTTTATATATTTAATTGGGACTGAATTGCTAAATTTTTATCTAGCGTGAATATTTCCTGGAAAGAAAAATAGCATCTTACTATTTTTTTTCTACTTGTTTTTTTTTTTTTTTACCTTGATCTGACTTGTTTTTCTTCTTTGATCCTATATCTCTGTCTCAGGTGTAGTCTTCAACATCTTCTGTCTGCTGTGGATGCCTTTTATGTCTTTGAGTTTAAATCTCGGCTTTTCTTTTCTCTCCTCCCTCCAGAGGAGTCTGCCAGCCTGCCTGGTTGATCAAGGTGAAAGTGGCCCTTTTGTCTAAAGACGTTTGTTTGGTTTCCTCCTCTTCCTCGGGTGGTAGATGGGTTGGATGATAGCCAAGGATTATGGCGGCGTGTTTGGATTAGAGAACCCAGGGAAGTGTGTTCAGAGATTTTGTAAAGCGGTGGCGTTTTGAGAGAGTGGTTAGCAGGTATTGTTCATAAGTTCAGAGAACTATTTTTTTTTATCTCCAAGACCCTAACGTATAACAATCTGGGGTGCTCTACATCGCTGTGATCTTTCAGACATGAAATAACAACCCTTTTTTTCAAACACACTCCCTCCCTGTTATGTCTGAGAGAGGATTTCTATTGACCCCTCTGGGACCCAGAAACCAGTTGCAGCAAACAAATAGGGGTGGCTTGCATTAAGAGCTGAAACGACAGGGGATTCCCAAATCTTTTGAAAGCCATGGACGAAAGTCTGTGTTGCCGTGAGGCTACCCCCACGCTGCGTGATCCAAACTCAAACATTGCGTTCCCGTAAGCAGTGGTCAGCTCTGACGTGTGTTCATACTGTCTCATGTATTTTGTTTTTCTGAATGCAGGTGCGTTATTGAGCAAGATTTTGGCAGAACATTTTGGATTTATTGTAAAAACAAGTCTAGAGGGCAGTACTTTCCGCATGTTCAGTGACTGACAGATAATTCTCGTAAGCAAGGTGTCTATTTTCTTTAAAGGTGTCTTTTTTGGAGTAGAGCCTAGTTTTGAAAAACCCTGTATTGATATCTGTCTGTGAATAATCAAAGGAAACCCCCACATTATCATAATCCCCTCACAACTACACCCTGGCCCCTCCTTTTCAGCTGAGTGACAAATCCACACCGTTTCCCACCCACGTTCCTCCGCCTCATTCCCATGTGTGGCACCGCCCACACATGAATGTCATGCCCCTTCGCACAGCCTGCCTTGCCAGCCTATACAGCTGTGCTTATCAAGCACTATGGCTCAATTCAGAGGCTGCAGGGGGAAGTGCAGGTTTCAGTGGCTGTTTTGATACAGATGATAGTGGGTTATGGTTCGTATGTGGAGGCGTTTGAGATGTGCGACAGGGGAATTCAGAATGGCTCGAAAGCCTGCTCGATGACGCGATCTATTGTTGATTGAGATGAGCTCTGCTTTAATCTTTCTGCTTTCTAACTCTAGTCACAACAGAATGGCTAAAAAATAAAACGATTAGACTATTAGAAAAACATATCAAAATACCTGTGAAATCCTGAAGAGAGACTGTAAACCCTGTATTACAGTTACAGTCTCTGTAACTGTATAACAGTTACAGAGACTTATTTTTCCTAAACTTTCTAGTTTAGGAAAAATTTCTACAGAATCTCTAGACAGATTTTTCTGTGGTAAGTTTGTGTGAAATTATGGATTTGAATCTTCTATATTCTCCACTACTATCAATAATATATTTTTTCTTTTTAAATTGTCACTGCCAGCCAAATGTGAATTTTTTTGCCCTTTAAAGATTTGTTTTAAATGATTTAGACAGGCGTGAAAATATATATGCTCCCCTTTTTAAATTTACATTTTTGGTTCAGTTTTACAACTTATAGCCAGGCCTGTTTATTGTCATTACTGCAGAAAGAAGCCACCTAAATAAAACCAACCATGTTTGGTTTTATTTACTCTGTGAATAGTACATAGTCTACTTTACATTAGATTATGTAAAGTGTTTCCCAGTCCTGGCCCTAAAGGCACCCTGCCCTGTGTGTTTTAGGTAATTCCCTGCTTTAGGCCACCTCATTTCAATTGATGGCTGATTAACAAGCTTTTTCTGAACTGCAATAATCTGAACCAGATGTGTTAAAGCAGGGAAACGCCTAAAACACCAAAAGATCTTGTAAAGCAAAACATTAGTGCCAAAAATATTCCCAGAACAGATAAGAAGTAAAGTCATTGACATCTATCAGTCTGTAAAGAGTTGCACAACCATTTCTGAGACTTTGGGACCAAAGTATGAACCTTACCAGGAATTGCTTACCAAACCTACCTGGAAAGAGCAGTAGTGACTTATACATAAGGCCACAAAAGGAACAAAGAACATCTAAAGCACTGCATGCCTCACTGTCTCGCTTGATTTTGGTTCATGATCCAACAAAAAAAAGGCACAGAGCGAGCAAAATGTCCAGAGAAACGATTTTATCATTCCCAGGACTTTTGTGAAGATTTGTGGACCGATGAGACAAAAGTGGAGCTTTTTACACAACATATAAAACCAGTACAGCATGTCAGAAAAAGACATGCTGTACTGGAACATGG
Source organism: Phalloptychus januarius (assembly GCA_902982915.1). Taxonomy (NCBI): domain Eukaryota; kingdom Metazoa; phylum Chordata; class Actinopteri; order Cyprinodontiformes; family Poeciliidae; genus Phalloptychus; species Phalloptychus januarius. The sequence continues at coordinate 1,478,446 of CADWAE010000066.1, read as the reverse complement.
TGGTGGAGCCTTGATGGTCTTGGGCTGTTTTGCCTCTTCAAGAACTGGAGGGGTTGCTGTAATTGCCCTCCCACCATTCAAAGGAAAAAAAAACATGCACAAGATGAAATTTTGTTACTCTGATTATCACTCTGTGGTATATAGAAAAGGTTTGTCAAAAAAAAAAAGCATAGAACAGTCAAAGTCTTTTGGGGAGGAAATACATTTTCATGTATGTAGTTTACTTATTTAGTCGTTGATGAAAAAATAGCATCCTTCTTGCAGCATCATAAATGTGTGTTTATTTACCCATTAGTTAGTGGATTCTTATGTCAGCCAGTGAGTCCGAACTGCTGCCAGTTATACGGTCAGACACAGTTTGGTGAAAACTTGCGGTCTTCGTAAATGACATTTGGCTGTGCTTAGCTGAAAGAACATGTTGTCTTGGCTAACAGTAGAGTACCACTTAACCACAGGGTGTGTGTATGTGTCAGCTAAAGTCTTTTTTTTTTATAAACTTAAGCATCCTTCCATTGAAATACTGTTATCAATACTGTTCTTATGGGTTGGAGGAAGCCCACTAATTACATTAAACTGTTGTAGCTTTCTTTTTCAGTTTTATTAAAACCTTGTGCTAATTTTCGGCCTATTCTGCTGTGCCTTGCTGAAGTTTTGGTGGACTTGACTGACCGAAAGCAACATTTACTTGCTTTTGTTTGTCCAAATGCTGAACAGGCAGAATCAGAATTTAAGTTTTTCAGGATTTTCTTTCAGAGTTTATTCCTGGCAAGTCATAATAACCAATTGACAGTACCTTTGAAAGAGTGTATTGTCGTTCACAAAACAATAAGAAACCTTGTGTACGTTTGGTTCCTCTTATGTGTTCTACTTCTTGAACAAGGTTTCATAAGCCTGATATACTATTTTGTTTTATTTGTCATGGAAGGTTTACTTTTATTATTTTTTATTTTTTAAAGAAGTTGTTCTCAAAAGAGTAAAGATATTCATAACCGAGTAAATATGCTTATAATCCAAAACAATGCAGAATGGATTAAATATGGATTTAAATGCATATTTAGTATAGAAATACTTTTTAAAAAATGGATTCAAGCAAACTTTGTTCCCATTGTTAATGGCCACTTCAGAGATTCCCAGAAAATGGTGGTTATCAAACTGGGAAAACACCTGATTTTTAACATTCCTCACTATTGTATTGTGTCATGTTAACCTCATGGTTACATCTGCATTTTTCGGCAGCATGAGGGGGAATTAAAGCCTCTGTATTTACTGTAATCACAGGCAATTTTTTTTTCTGCTCTTTAATGTAACACAAAGTAAGACTTGTTTTCCTGTTTGCGCTATGATCTCAGTTCTACTCATGAGTTATTAGCTGTCAATCTGAAGGAATTTTAACTTTTTTCCCAACATGTCTTGTTTACAATCTGAGGAAATATTCAACTAGTAGCTTCGGAAGTGTTTCAAGTAAACATATTGCAAGCTGCTTGACCATCTTATTCCGTACAGCCACTTGTCACTGTTATGTAAATGTAACAACATAAGTCTCTGAAATTTACTGCACATTAACATTAACATGCAGTAACATGTATTTTTGACATACCTGTCAAAAATACACAACATTCAATGCAACCTTTTTACTAAGTTTTGAGTTTATTTCCTCAATATTTAACTCAGACAATATATAAATGATTTTGAAATGCACGGATCAGTGATTTTTGTGACTGATTTTAGATTTCTGACATGCAGAAATGTTAAATCAAATTTAGCCGCTTTTAGTGTCTCTTAAACAACTAAATTATAGCAAATGGTATTCAGGATGTTTTTTGTACTTGCTAAACGAATAAAAAAATGCATCTGTCTTCACAATAGCCTGTTCAGTCCCTGCTCAGTCACCTGTTCAGACAAGTTGGTCTGAGTCATGCAGAAAAACACAGGTTGTTTTTTGGAAATGTACATTTCTGACAGAAATTGCACTGAATGTTTCAACAAAACCATTTTTGAAAACATCTGCAACACCAAAACTCTTGATGGTAATGTGTTTTAAACATGTCTGAAAGGCTGATTTTGCAGAGTTTCTGGCTGCTGGGATAACTGCAGGGTCGCACTAGAAAGGTAGAAAGGTTGGATAAGAGGTTCCGTTTTTCAACTGGTGCATATATTTTTGCAAAGATCAAATATGTTTTTAGGCTGAGAAAGTTGCTGTTAGCACATTTCCTTTAGACTTAGTTGATCAGTTATTTAAATATTCATATTTTATGCTGAGTTAAACTCATAGGCCCAAAATCTGGGAGTAGTGATGGACTCTGACCTGAACCATCAGAGCCATATAAAGACAATTACAAAGTCGGCCTTCTATCGCCTGAGGAACATTTCTAGGATTAGGGGACTGATGTCTTAGTGAGATCTAGAGAAAATCATCCATGCATTTATCTTTAGTTGTATTGATTACTGCAACACCATCATCACAAGTCTGCCTAAAAAAATCAGACAGCTGCAGCTGATCCAGAACGCTGCTGCTCGTGTTCTCACTAAAACCAGGAAATTGGAGCATATCACATCAGTTTTAAAGTCACTACACTTTAGCTCCCTGTAGCTCAGAGAATAAACTATAAAATACTGTTGCTAGTTTATAAATAATTGAACAGCTTAGCACCACAATACATTAAGGGTCTGCTGTCGTCATGGCAACCTTCCAAACGTCTTAGGTCTTCTGGTTCTGGTCTGCTCTGTATTCCCAGAGTCAAAACCAAACATGGAGAAGCAGCATTCAGCTTATATGCACCAGAAATCTGGAACAGACTTCCAGAAAACTGAAAAATAGCCAAAACACTGACTTCCTTTAAATCTAGATTAAAAACCTAGCTGTTTAGTTGCTTTTGGAAGACAATCATGAAACATGAATCAATAATCTGATGTGTAATGATGACAAAATGTAATGTTGACTGTGTGTTCTATGACTTTGTATATTTGTGCTTTTACGATGTAAAGCACTTTGAAATGCGTGTTGCTGAAAGGTGCTGTACAAATGTACAGCACCTTTATGTGATAATGGCTTTAAACCCTTGGTGTGATCTTCTTGGCTGCTTGACTGAAAACACTCTTTAGTGTTTTACCTTCCCCAAATTTCACAAATATTTAGATTGACGACTGAACGTGTTTCATCTGTTCTGATGGTGCATGTGTCAATGTGGTATTGTATTTAGATGTAGCAAAATCTTTCTTTTTTTCCTAGCATTTTTCTCATGTTTCAACAACGGTCTAAAGTGGTTTTACTGTGAGTGTAATACATGTGGAGGTGGTTATTGGGAAGACCTATAGGAATATATATTTGACTGAAAATGTTGTGCAAGGTGGGTGTTGCATACTGTAGATTTCCCCCGTTTCTCATAGTGAGACTGTAATACACCTACTCCACCTACATCTAGTCAAGGCCTGAATGTATGTGAAGAGTATGAAATGCCTACCAGAAAGGCAATGTGTGTGTGTGCGTGTGTGTGTGTGTGTGAACCAGAGAAAGTGTCTTCTCACCTTTTACCAGTGAAGCAGGATCACACCTTTTACTTTCTGTGCTTTCTGTTCACCTCAACTCCACGGTGTCTCAGGATTTTGCTCATTTTACAAGCTTTTCTTCACCTTAAGGAGCTCATTTTTATTTATTCCCTGTTCTTTTCAAGTCTACAAAGTTTTTCAGTAACTTTTTTTAAGCCCACTTAAAAACAGTATTCTACTTGTATGTGTGAATAAATGGAATACTTATTCACACAATTGACCTAAATTATAAGTATAATTTATATATACTTTTTTAGGCAGGCTTGGAAGATGGTGTTGCAGTAATCAATACAACTAAGTATAATTTAGATCAAATTTAAGCAGTATTTTCATCTGAGTCAGATCACAGGGTAACGCAGAAATACACAGAACAAACAACCAGGCACACAAATAGATTAAATAGATCACATAATGTAACGGTCATATATTTTTTTGTTATTTTGTATTTACTGTGGTAGGAAGTCAGATTATACATGCATGGAGAGAACATTAGAACTTCATGCTGAAAGATTTGAATCCAGTAACTTTTTGCTGCAAAGCAAAATGACTAGCTGTGGAGTCTAAAATGAGCTAATATAACTCAATAAATCCTTTATCTTTTTTTTTTCTTTACATTCATATATTCTGTATTCTGATTTCTGATTCCGCAAGTACTTTATATTTCAAATATATATTTAAATATATATATGAACTACGAAGTTTTTTAACACATAAAACTTCATAGCAGTTTTATGTGTTACTGCTACGAAGGCTTTCATAAAGCAAAAAGCAAGCAGTGGAGGAAAAAATCTTAACATGTGACTGTTACTGAAAGAAAATACTGCTGCCATTGTTTTCAGTAGGATTAGCATCATGCAGAGACAAAATTAAATCCATAATTTTGCTTTTGCATACAAGTTGTAATTCACACTTTTGCTGAAAATATTTGTTCCAAATAAGACTTAGCATTTCTTAATGAGTTTTACCATTGGCACAATGCTCCATCTGCACTGTACCACCTTTTTGTCTTGCTACATCTTTATGGTTACAGCTTGGTGGTTAGCATTGTGCCACTACCACCAACAGCTCAGCTCTTGTCTGCATGTTTTTTTTGTTGTTGTTTAGGCATGCTGCAGAAATAATTTCTTTACTTTAAAGAATTTAATTATTTTCTTCATGCATATACTTTTTGCAACAAAGATGCTCAGCTTCCTTACATCTTGTATTCCTCAGCTTCTGATATACCAAAATTGATATAGGATGGGAAAATCAGCCTCCTTTATTAGGTTATGTGATTAACAAAGCAAATTATGCATAACATATAGTGTTTCATTTCACCAGTGTAAGTTTTACATACTTTAATTTACCCTCTTTTCATTGCTTATGCAAACTTACTGCATTTACCAGATTTTCTGTGCAATATGATTGCATAATATTGCAAGAAAAACTTACAAATGCAGCATTATTTTGCCATGCAATATCTTCTGAGAGGTAATAAATTAAAAGAAAATGCAAAATGGTGCAAACACTACTAAGATTTTTTGCCTTTTGTATTGCAGTTTCATTCAGAATATGTATTTCTGATATCCAAGAGTACTTGATAGTATATTTTCCTCTCAGAAAATGAGCTAAGAGGTTGTATTGGATATTTGATGCAAGGTTTGTGCAGATTTCTTCTTGCCAGTTTCCCAGCAGGTGTTGGGTGGAGCTATTTCTCAGACCGTCAGTTAACACGCAGCCTCAACCGTCCTCTTGATATTACGTGGAACTGAAAAGTGATGTACCCGGTGGGTTGTACAGCTAGTGCTTATGTATATATATATATAGGTGATTGTATTTATTGGTGTGTGTGCATTTGTGTGAGTGTTCAGGAGTTGTTGACGGGAAAAGGCCCTTTATTATTTGTCCTTGTCACGCACATGACAACCTATACTACAGAAATGAGATGCAGATGCTGCCACACCACGTTGTACATCCAATTACTTTAAAGTATTACTTTCAAATAAAATCTCACATAAAGGTGAAAAGTATTTTTGTATTTTGAGATACTTTCTTGCTTGGCAGCTCTGTAAAACAATTATTGCATGTTTTTGTGAGCCTATATGCTGCAAAAATATTTGGTCTGAATCACAAATAGTTCTAGAAGTAAATTATTATTGGGAGTTAATAATAAAATTAATTCCCAATAATTAATTTATTATTATCATTTTAAATTTGGGAATTTAAAATTTAGCATTTTAAATTTTAAACCAAAGTACATCCATAAATGACATCACTTTTAATATAAAATATTCATACATTTTTATTGTATTTAGATGTTGCACATTTTTTTACATCCTATCAGCTCTTCAGCTGTGAAATATTTAACATGATGTACAGTTCCTTAAAACTTCCTTAAATAGTTCTATAGTCCTTAAAAGTTTTAAGTTTTAGGGAACTTAAAACTTAAACTTCCTTAAAACTTTAAAATAAGTTTTTAAGAACTTAAAAACTTAGTTAAGTTTTAAGGAAGTGTAGAATGACAGTCTTTAAATTCTTGCAAAATCTAAAGTTAGAAATGACAGCATTAAAAAAACTTGTTTTCTAGATTTCTGTATTTTTTGCCTGACACCAAATTCCTCCAGTGACTTAAAGCCTTTTACTTTTAATTTGTTGAAAGGTTGTGGGAGATTACTGGACCTCACAGGAAAAACTCAAAGTATTCATACTATACTGCTTATTGTTACCTGCACAGTAAAAGTGCAGCATGTGAAAGCATAGGGCATTTTTTGGTTTATCTTCTTAGATTTGGTCAACTTCCTGTGGGGAAAAAAAATCTTGAGATTTTTTTTTTTTTCAAACAAAGTTTTCAGATACCTGAATGTCCCTACATGGTCAAATGTGTCCCTGCAAATTGCATGTCTTCAGTGGGTTCAGTAAAATCGTTTCTTGAAGCAAACGTTTTCGGTTGCGGCCTTTCAGCAGCGGGTGGTATCAGTTACAGGAGGCCAGCGCATCCGGACAAAAGCCTGTGCTTGCATACCGCACATTGTCAGAATGAAAGGTAAAAATTCAAATCCTGCTGCCAGTGCATTCAAAAACAATCAACTGTCACTTTACTGCTCTTCATAACTGAAAGCACAGTCATAGTCACTTTGGTACTTTCTCTCTTCTTCCTCTGTCTCATCCACCACAGAAGTGGTATTACTGTCGTGTCTGATGTGGTCTGTCTCACCTCATGTAACTATTTCTTTTCACTGCACAGTTCTTTCCTCAAGTTTTGCCCTTTTTATCTTTTTTAATCAGACCATCTTTTTTTTTCTTTTTACACATCCTTCCTTCTTCCATTACTTGCACTTAACTTACTGATTTTTCTCCTCTTTCCATGCCTATTCATTTTCATCTTCTTTAATTTGTTTTTCTCTTCAACTCTTTTCCCAGCTTTTATATTTTTCTGCCTCTTCATACTTCCAGTTTTGTAGCGTTTGCAGTTTAGTAATTTCCTCCCTCCTGTGTATGTTGAAGAGTGCTGTATCCAGAAGACCTCTGTCTGTTAGCAGTTTAATATTTGTGATTCACCTATTTGTGTGGAACGCAACACCAAATTATTCCCATGAAATTCACTTCTTCGCAGATTTTTTTTCTATATGACATATCTCAGAAACTGTACCTTTAAGAGACAATCTGAAATACCTAAGCGCAATGCTACTTGGAGATGCTGTCAATAGTATGTCATAGTACGTCAGCATGATGGTCCCACAACCATGTCTAACTGTTGTGTCAATGTTGGATGGGACACCCATTTACAATCTTAATTTTTTCTTCTGTCCAAGTAAAGGAATATCCTATTCTCTCTTAGTCAAACAAATATTTAATTTACTTTTGGAAATTAACATGCTGTTCATTTTTTGGATGATCAAAATGTGAACTTCTCACTGGAGCTATCAATGAGCCTGAGAGTTTATGATGTGAATACCTTTCCTGTCTCCTTGCAGGTGAGTGGAAGCGTTATCAAGTCTTGATCCACGGCATCGAGCCGCTACTGGAAACTCCTCTGCAGTGGCTCAGCGAACACCTGAGCCATCCTGACAACTTCCTGCACATCTGCGTCGTCCCTGTGCCCACCGACTGAGGCGGCGCCTCTCACCTCGTCATCCCAAGACTCATCAGCCAATCACCTGCCAGCTGGAAAACCTCAGACATGGTAGAACTTCACTGTGGAAACTTGGCGCTAACAGACATTAAAGGAGAAGGATCATAATATTAATCACGAATATGAACAAGATCTCCTTTATTTGGTTACATTTCCGTCTGGTCACTGCTACTACTACTTCTCTCTCAGAAATTTCGCAAAGGATGAAAGGAACTTTTCTTGTTTTTGTTTTTTTTCCTCTGAGTTTGAGGAGCATCACTTTAAGAAAAGAGATTGCTTCATTTTTTCTGTTTTTCTGTTTCATATATTCTCCAAATAACCAAATATATACACTGGAGGTGAACATCTTTGAAATGTCCATCTTCCTTCTCATTTAAAAGACTGTCTTGGAGATGGAGGCCGTTTTGGGCACTGAGGGGGAGGATGTGGTGTCAGGTTCAGCTGAAGTTGCCTTAGTTATTTACCGTCGTGCATCATGACTTAGATGGTGTTGATGAGTTTACATCACAGTCTAGAAAGTTGTTCACCTTTTTAAGAATACTAATAAAACTGTAATATTTCACCAAAATAAAATATTACCTTGACCAGTGATTGGTTCTGGAAGTTTTACACCATTCACAGGAATTTGGTTGGACCAAACTCTTCCTGCAACTGCTGAGGTCAACATCTAATTCTGAGCTAACCAAAGATGCAACAAAATGGCAAAAAACATTTAAATTGTTAGATTAAGAATAGTTATGTTATGCTTAATGTTATAACATAACATTAAGATGTTAATTTAACTTTTAAAAATGTATTTTAAAATTTTTCTTTATGTTCAGTTGCAAATTTAAAATTTATAAACCTGTCATTATTAAGCCAAAAGGTTAAACTAAATCTGATTTGTGTTTTATCATGTCTGCAAAGTTGAAGGAGAGGCAACATTTTCACATGGAGTCGTCAAGTGGTTAATGAGCTTCAATGATTATGTTTGGAGGTCTCTGAGAAAACAATCCACACATCTTAAATTGCAGGTGTTGATTTCTCGCCATCAGTACAACGTTCAGCTTGGTTTTATAGTCTGTTTCGTGAGACTTGGCCCAAACTTCTTCGATCCACAGCCAAGCTTAAATGGGCATCTGGTTTTGTTAAAACTTAAAGAGCTGAGCGTGGATGATGAGACTGTTAGCTTTAGGTGGGCAACTTTCTGGGACCATTTAATGCCTACGTTCATATGACCATTTAATGCATATGTGCATTTACAACATATTTAGGTTGTAGGAGCACAACTATATCAACACATATGAAACGAGAGGCTCAAGCTATTGGATTAGTCCACCAAACACTTTGATTTTCATCATATTTTTCTAGGATGCAAACTGTTTTTTACTTGCTCATCCAAAATTTACTTAAATACTTCAGGTTTGTTGTGCCAATCAGGTTTTTAATCTTAGACATTTATAGACACAAACATGGATAACTTTATGCATTAAATGTAGCATTTAGCTGTACATATTGTGTAGACAGAAAGCAATTAGATTTTGTTTCTGCCTTTTCAACTACATAAAGCTCTGGAGGATCTTATTTGCGGTTCAGTATTTTTTTTTTTTCTGTGAAATTTGCTGATTTTTTTTTCTTGCATATCTAAAATATTCAGATACAAGAAAATTAGTTTTTTAAACTACAAAAAAGTAACTGTTGGGGATGCTGAAATATGAAAAATTGGACTTATGTCGATATCTGAAAGGGACACTGCCGTTATGCCAGATTTACCAATATTGTATTTTCTTTTTTTTTTATCCGATTACTCGATTAAGAATAATCGATAGATTATTCGATTACCACAATATTTGTTTACAACAGCCCTAATTAATTCTATATTTTATCTTAAGTCAAGGCTTCATACTAAAATTGCTTAAAATAAATGTTATTAATAACATATCTGGTGAATTTAATTAATGTTGAAACTGTTTACTTGATCCCATAATTTAACCAGATAATTGAAAGGGCTTTAGAGAGAAATAAACAAAGGTGAAGAAAATTGCATGAAATACTGTAAATACTCTAAAGGAATAGTGGTCAAGTTTAAGTATCACTTAGCTTTTGTGTAGTTTTTTTGTCTTTAACTTAAAACCTGGAATTAGGCAAAAGCCTAATAAAATCATACTAAGCATTAATTGGAGAGCTGCTGCAAGCAATGTAATCAGTTCTAGATATTGTATGGCATTTTTGTTTTAAATATAAACGCTCTGGTAACATGAAAAGTTGTTGTTCTGAGAATGTCATACTAAAGTTAAATCCTTTTTGTGAAAACCTGCACCTTTAAAAAGAAAAGTTCAATTACCTGCTGACTCATTTGATATAATACAACGTGAAAATGTCAAGCTTCTTTCTAAGTGTTTTTTTTTTTTTCAAAAAATGTTGCACACTTTTGTTTCAGGTTCTAATCTTGTTTCTAATCGTGTTTCTGGAGATTATTTTTTTTTACATTTAGAAAACATTCTGGAACGTCTTGAAGAGAAATATCTGCAACATTGAGGCTGTATGATTTGTGAAACATGAATTTTTATTATGATTTCAGAGAAACTTTCCCCCTGCTTTCTCTTTTTGCTTTATTCTTCTTTTAAAGCACATCTCCCCTCTCATGGGTTTTACTGCTGACACTCACCCTCCCTCTCGCTCTTCATCTCTTCTGGTTAATTATCTGCTGGCATCCACTCGCTGCTAATGAGACCGCTAAACTGTCCAGACAGGCCTGGGGCTGCTCTGTCACTGTGTGCGCTTTCAGGGAGTCGAACTCTGCAGTGTGAGTATGTGTACATAATTACAGACATCATTTATAGCCCCCTGCAGGTGTGTGAGTGCAGATTCAGATGTCTACACACACATAGACTCTTGTCTGTTGTCACAATGCCAGTCTGCTAATTTAAAGTGTATGTTGTGTGAGTGATGTCACACATCATGTCATCACTTCAGGCTTCCTCATTTCTGTTTCTGCCGCCAAGAATGATTGGACCGTGGGTTTTATGGTGTTGAGTCAAAAAGCCGCCACTCGGCGTGGGGTAATGTGTCTGTTTTTGTGTGTGAAAATGTGTTTTGTATACTATGCAATCTGGGGCCGGAGACGTAGTGATGAAGGGTCTGACACACAGTTTAATGGGATTTCCCGGCCTGTCATCCATCCCCCACACTGTACAGCACTCCGAGGCAGAAGAGCCTCTGAAAATAAAAGCCGAGCAGGAGTGTGTTGCTTCGTGAGGGGTGGAGATGGAATGAGTTAAATTGCTTGCAGAAATCTATTTCCATCTCCATTTGAGATGCTTTAGACCTGAATCAGAACTGATAGCATCATTCCTCCTCATTCTGTCCAGACCGTCTAGACAAGTCCTGTCCAAGTTTTGTTGTAAATAATATAAAGACAGACCTCAAAAGCTTTACCTGAAGCAGTCGTAGAAGTTTATTGTAGCCAAAACATTCAGTTTCATGTTCCTTGTAAGTCAACACCTGGGTTACGATCCCCCATCATGCTGGTTTCAAATGTCTGAGAGCCACTGCACACCTGAAAGTATTAACTAAGGTTCCTGGTTTTTGTTTAAATGTGAATATTTGATCCAGTTGGTTTGTGCTTCCCTCAAGAATGTGATACTCATACTGGCACTAATAACATGGCTATTTTGGCAGAAATGACCTTAATTTTAATATGATTAGGCCGTCCACAATTAAAAATATTGCTGGATGGTAAATTAACCCAATAGCTATTCCGGTAAACAATAAAAATGCTGTTTTGAGACCAAAAATATCTATAATAGCATACCTATTTAAGTTTGGCCGATAAACTTTAAATTTGTAAGGAACACGTAACACAGGAACTCAAACATATTTTAAATATTCAAAGTAAATCAGAACCAAAAGCGATAAAACAGAAATTAAAACCACACACAACCAAAACCAAAAATTAATTGGTTAAGTCACTCTCAACAAAATTGCTTTTCAAAAAATCTATCATTAGAATGTAAATTATCAAGCTTATTTTAATTGATTATCTAAATTAATTGTGACTGGATTAAATTTCATTATTGTTCAAATGGCACTATAGCATTTTTCTTCTACATTTCCCGTCTTTTCCAGAGCTGTCATCTTGGAATCCAGAAGGTTTTATTTTTTTCACATTTTTCCTTCTTCCTCCTTCCTGCTACATGTTAAAGTCCCGCTGGGCAAAACACGTAAACCCAAATTATTTACTGATCTATGCATCATCGTGTGAATGCATGTGTTTGTCAGTGTGATAGAGTAATTGTGGATCTGATGTAAAGTTCATTGGTTGGTTGGTTTGACTGGAAAAGTGCCAGCAGAAAGTGAATTGAATTAAATGTGATTATTCTATGGGTCATACACACTTCCACCTAACATTTGACATTTTATTTTCTATAGTTTATTATACCATCTCCAGCAATTTAAAAATACAAAAAGAGACAAGTTTAGAAACTTTTGCTGTAATAAACAACCACTCCATTTAGAGATTTAAATCACGCCCACATTTTATATCCACACTCTCATCTTGTACTTCAAACTTTTTTGAAGTAGTTTGTTTTAATTGTCTTCCATCGATGATTAAACAGTTTTTCAATGGAATATGGAAATAAGTCATTAGGAAATACTAAGTTCTTAAGTAAGAAAAAAATTGAGAATATATACAACTAATTTCTTATTTACTTTTGTACTGAGCTCTTCAAGCTGACGATGATGGTTAAGAAACAACACAGAAACTTGTTTAGCTGGTGTTTGATGACCAGTGTTTTTATCAGGCCAAACTGGAAATCCTTCCCTCTCAGTTCCAATAAATATCTAATAAAATCCAAAGCAAGTTTACCGTGTGGCTGATTTCCACCAGATTCCGTGAAACCAGTCTTTCTCATACACACACAGTTTTACCATCAGCTCAGACCACAAACTAAGCCACCTACTTCCCCTCAGTCCCCTACTGTCCTGCATAATTTGGTGAAACCACAGTCTCCCATGCACATCAGACCTTACTTGTGAGGACCTTCATTAAGATACTCTGTTAAAACCGTCAAACTGTCTTGGATTTCAATCTCTTGCTTGCAGCTCTGAATAGGATGAAGTTATGTGTTTTCTTTCCTCTGCTTGTCTTAATATTAACCATATAATATATATGTCCAAAATCTAACTGGTCCCCACAAACAAAGACAAACTGCATAACACACACACACTGTTTTGCTTCTTAGGCGTCTCAGGGGGCTGCTGTGCTCTGCTGTATATCAGGCGGAGATCAAGAAGATCAACAGATGAGAGTGATTAGTGATGAAGAGGAAGTCATGAGTGTTTTTCTCATCCTGTGCCACACAAACACGTTACAGCGCACGCTGGGACATGTGACATCAGAATGTCGCAGCAAACTTTACATTTCAAAACGTTAACTCTGCAAGCTGCTGTGAAAGTTAGTTGGAAATGGGAGAAATCACCAAATCCTAAGCAAATTGAACCAGATGAGTTGCTCTTATGTATCAATTTCTGATTTGCATACAGTTGTAGTTTTTCTGTCTCTGTGTTTTTATTTTTGTGTGTAGTCCCTTTAAGCACACTTCTGGAAAACATCAATAAATCAATCATTGTCAATGAGTTTCTCCGCATGTGAAAAGATGTTCAACTTGGACCCTGAAGCATTGGATCCAAATGACTGGAAAGCATGAATTAAAAATGAGATCCAACTTCCAAGATAAATATGTCAAATATAGTTTAACAGTACTCCCATAAATCAAAAGTAACAAGATCTTGTTATGTGGAGGTAATTTAAGCTGACAGTGCAACAGCCGATGAACAAGGTTTCTGTTAAGAAAGAATCGAGTTTCCTCAAGTTTAAGCGGTAAACACGGCGACAACCAAAAGCGTACGCGTGTGTTTCTTTGTCTCTGTATTCCTGGCAGCGTGACACACACACACACACACACACACACACACACACACACACACACACCCACATCTCCTCCTTTCTGTGGTTCTCTCTCTCAGTTGTGTCTCTGAAGACAGAGGACTGGATGTCCATTTTTTAACGAGAGCGACGGCCTTTGAAGTTCGGAATGATTCAAAGGACACGATTCGCCCTGCCCCCACAAACACACACAAACCCACGCACACACACCCCAGAGTGCACACAGATGACACACTGAAAGCTTGTTGTCTTGTGTGTTGGGCCTTTTATCTTTTAGGCAGTTGCAATGTTCTTTTTTATTCAAAACACATAATTGCTCCTCCACTTTTGTTTTCACTTCATTTCCTCTATTTATTCTCTTAAGAGGAACTATTCCTTTTCATTTTTGTTTCCATCTCATGGTATTCAATCCAACCAGTAATGCTGACTTCCAAGTGATCAGCATTTGCGTGACAACCTGAAACATCCCATGAATGCAACAGCTAAGGAGGTGTTGAAGGAAAAACTGATGATGGTGATTTAAGAAATCCTCTAATATCAATATTTATATTTTATTTTAGAGTTCAATATACTGGTAGATTTTTTTTTTTAAATGTTTAACTCTGCAGTCAGTTTTTAATTACTCTTTAAACAAGCAAGAGATATTTCTAGACATTCACATAAAAAATATATTACATTTTCTTCCTTCATGTTGTTCCAGTATGAATTCCTACCTCATTAACGGCTTAACTAGAACAGCAAGAACTACGGATTAGTTGCCATTTTATTTTATTTTGCAGAGCCATTATGTCCATTATATCTAACAACTATTCGTCTTTAGATATTTAAAATTAATATATTTTATATCCCTCTAAATCAATGCATTTTTTTGAGAATGAAATGCACATTTGGCTTTTCTTTTATCACCAAGTCAAATGCGTCACAGTTGAGTACTTTTTACTCAACTGTGACAGCAGCTTTTAGTCTTTTCATAAAACATTCTTCCCTTTATTGTCTTATTAGATAGTCCACAGTTCTGTTTTCTCCTTAGATTTTACATCTGTGATAGCCTGGCCGTCACCTTCCTATGCAACTCTGCTCGAACAAATTCTCACTCCCAGCGCAGTCTGAGTTTTCCCCCCTTCACTCTGATTCTCACAGGTAGATTCTCTACTGGGCCAACAAGCAAACGGAAGAAGTTTTGAATAATGTTCATTTTCTGCGCTTTTTTTAAAAGTGTATTCTTCCTGTAGTTTTAGCAATGGCAGCAGAGGAAGTGAAGGAAGGGATTCAGTCCATGAACTGACATTAATAGCCGCCTTGTTTAGCTTGGCGCTTCTCTCTTTGGAATGGAGGATTGTTGTTTACGCCACAGACAATTTCCGGTAACCTTCATAACGTAGGACTGACGCATTACATTCATCACAGGCAAACATTAGCAACTGGGTAAAATTTCAACACAGTCCACGCCTCCAGGAAGAAATAGTTTCTCAACAGTTGAGAGCCCAGACCCTCCGTACAAAGCAAACAGTTTTTACCAGGCTTGGTCTGTGGGCTTCTGGATGGAAAAAGATCAAGCATTTCTGTTTTGATCCTAAAAAAACATTTACTTATTTTCAGTGCTCTTATTTAAATGATCCTGGAATTTTAAAATCCAATGCAGACCAACCCTGTTAGGATCCCATATTACACCCATATAGCGCATTAGCACCTGTCAAAGAGGTGCTATTATACTATTGCTTTATACCATACATGCCACATATAATGTATATTTATATAAATTCAAACTAAAGTTCAAATTTTAACATTTTACTTCGCTATGGTTGTTATGGAGACTTCATAAAATCTCTCTTTGCTGAAGCTGAATGAAATTATATTAGATTCAGGTTTATTTAGTATTAATAATACCTAGAAACACATGAAGTAACTTCATCATTCTAATATTTTTAGGATTTATTGTCATGAATAAACTGCAGCATAATCTGACAAAACCTTCAGTGTCTTTTTTTTGTTTTTTTTTTTTGCAACACAAACAACTGTGTGTGTTGTGATGTGTGTTGTGTTTTACTCAAGGCTACATAGGGGCAATTTTAAATTTCCTTGCATTGTTGCATGCAAAATAATTAACAACCTCAAAAATATGCAAAACAATGAGCACGGGAATCTGAGCTCTTAAGCTTTCAGATGTCTGCATTTAAAAAAACAGTCGGCCACGAGGTCAAAGTAGTCTGAGAAAACAACCCAAAAACTTTTCCCTGGAAATGCTGTCTCCTTTCAGCAGTCATCTGTTTACACACACACACATGCACCCGCCAGCACACACACACCAACCTGTTATTAACCCTGTCGCCCTCTAATAGGCAGGTGCTGAAGAGACGGAGACGGACGGACCCACAGAGAAACAGAGAATATGTCAGGAGGATGTGGCTGATGGGGGCAGCCGAGCCATTACACTTTGATCTCTGCCTCTCCGATACTAACACACTCACACACACGCACTCTCAGACACCATTAATAAGCAGTGTGTGTCGCTTTCCGCTCATAGCCTTGGGGTCGGGACATCAGGTTTGCTACCAAGCGTGCGTGTGTTTGTGTGCTGATGTGTGGCTCCTGACTGTCTGGTATTGTTTGTCACAAACCGGCCAAGCGATAAAGCTCTGTTCAAATTAATATTTCCCTATCTCTGTGAGACTGAAACTTCCCTGCTGTAAAACACAAATCTCCCAGGGAAAATTAATAAAAGCAAAGTGTTGCAAAAAACAAATACAAATTTGTCTGATACAGATCAATTTTGCAACCAAGCAAAACTGTTGGCTGTCATTTCTTTCTGAATTATTTCCCCCCCAAATCCTTATTCTACAAAAGCTTTTGTAGGGGAAATGCTTTTATGATCTTTTAAATGACTCGTTTTATACTATTTTCTTTAGAAAATGCTGATGGCAGGAAGGATCTCCTGTAGCAGTCTGTATTCCAGTGTCTCTGTTATAAGGACTATATATATTTATAAAAGTTTTTATGCATTCTAATTAGATTCCCTGTAGATGGCTTTACTGTTCACTGAAATGTTTACACTCCATCTCTTCTATTTCTTCCATGGTAGAAATATCGCTTGACCTGTTTCTCTTCAAATCTACAAGAATCTCCTTTTGTTTTTTCCCATTCAAGATGAGATGATTGTTCCCACCCCATACCACAAAGCTTCTTGACCATCTTTGATATGACTACATAGTCTTCTGGGTATTTCTCCAGATGACAGGAGTTAGTTTTGCATTGGATGTACACATTGTCTATTTAATTCTGCTATAAAAAATAGTTTATCTCTTACTTTTTCTACTCTAAGAAAGCAGGGAAAAACCATATAATAAAATTATGCAACTTTGAAATTTCATGTCATTGTTTTTTGTTATGTTTTCTATATTTTTTATTTATTTACTTTTTTGTTATGGATAATTTTATGTAGTTTCTTCATCCATTTCCTGGTCAAGGAGGCTATTTTGAGAAAATTCTGAAATATTTTGATGTTGCGTGGGATTGTGTGTTTGGAGGCAGGCCGAGTAGGGAGTTCCTGAGAAGTGGACTTGGTAGCAATGACCTCTGATGCAAACGTTCATGGTTCGACAAGGACAACAGAGGGAATCGCACTTCTGTTTTTTGTACTTATTTATAATCAACTCTGTGTCATTTTAAGTTGTAGTGTTTAAAATGATCCGCAGAAAGTAACCATGACAAGATCTTTGCCACTCAGTTTGTCAAGGTGTCCTGGAGAAAAGTTTGAACTTAGTGTTGAGAACATGGAAACACTTTAAGGGTTGTTTCAAGATTATTGGCTTCTAAGGGCTTATCCACTAATGTTGAAAACTGTAAAAGAAAACATATATCCAGCTATTTGGCCGTATTAATATAGACAGCATAAACCTGCAGATGTTCAGTAGTCGGCTGTCTGGTTTCGACAGTCAGCGATGATGTTACACTAACTGTTAATTCACTTTTCAGTGAGTTGTCCGTCATCATGAAAGTGTGGATTTGTGGGCAAGCGATCATCTTCAAATCCCATCAAACCCTCCAGGGTATCCATTGCTTTCCGGTAACCATATAAAACACTTCATCGCTGAGCAGCTCAGATGCATGTGAGTGGATCTGAGTGGATGGTACACAGGAAGAGAATCTGGCTGTTTGCGGTTTCAAGAAGAATTGAAGAAGACAGAGGCTCCACATGTGGGAGATTTAGGAAGAGTCGGCAGGCTGCTTTCTGCTGAGTCATTTCGTCACCCCCTGCACATGTTCGACAGCCTGAGACGCTGATCTTTAATGAGATGTCTGGCCTGCTACAGGCAGACAGAGATGGAAAACATAAAGCCAAACTGCAGTGCAGAATTCAAAATGGTCCAGAATGAGAAACAAGTCAGATTATTCAAGCTGGCAGTTGAGAAAAATAAAACAGGTGAATCATGTTTTTCTTTGTGTTCGCATACAAATAGGATAAATTAATTTAAAACCAGAAAAACATGGAATAATATCAAACCATAGAATCCTGGCTTTTCTGTGTATTGTTTTTTTTTTTGTGGTGCTTGATTCACTTCTTTCTCCCATCCATCATTTAAATATATATATATATATATATATATATATATAAATACCCAGTTTGTTCCATGTGTTTAAGCTTGTCTGCATGGTTGTTCATTAAAACTTTATCTGATAAAGACATATCAGAATTGTTATAAAATATAAAAACCGTAAAGATATAATTAAAGAAAAAAGTCTGATTCTGATAGAAAGGCAGTAGTCACTTTTTAAGAATACATACGTAAAATGGCATACCAAAAATCCTGTATGCCCACAAAAATTAGCTCAACATCTTTGAAGGTAGAAGGGCCTTCTTGCCATCACCCTAATCTTTAGCCATCTTCACAGATGACCTTTGTTGTTGTTGTCTTATATTTTTCAAATATGTGAATGATGGCTAGGTCCCCACTTAAAATAAGTTAAATTCAAGTTAGCATTCTGGCTAGGAGATAAAAAAAACATTTAAATGTCTTCCAGGCAGGACAAACGTAAAACCTAGCCCTAAATGTATGGGTTCCAGTGTACATCACATTAAACTGAGATGACACAAGTAAGACTTTTGAGTCCATGCAAAAAGGTTTTGCGTTTAATTAGACTGTATGGGGGTTGTGTGTTTAATATGCATACAGAGTGTATATGTTGAAAGGCTGCTGCAGCGCGTATTGACTTAATAACTTGTGGTTTGGAAGAACCACATCAGCTATCATGCACTCACTTCCTGCGCCATACAGGGGCTTCTGTGATGTGGCAAAATTAAGAGCCTGTCAGCCTCCAACTCATTTCCAGCTTGGGAGCTGATGACAGCGCTCTACCTTTTCACATGGCTCCCATTTTAAGCAGAGGTGTGTTGAGTACCCAAAAACTGCAGTCAAGTAAGAGAAGCTCACTTCAACTTATCTCTACCCTTCCAAAAGCAAAAGTTATCTGTCCAAGAAATTACTAGAGTACAAAAGTATTTGGTAAAAAGGCTACTCAAGTAGAAACCTACCAAAACATCAATCATTTAATATTTAAACATTACATCATCAGACCAACCAAAATATAAAGTTATGTAGAAACCTTGCAGTTTCAAAGACAAAAATGAAAATCATTCATAAATAGCAACATAATTATAGTAGCAATATTTCATAATAAGCATACAAATTAAAAAGACAGTGTAGTAAACATATTGCGAAAAGTTATTTTTTTACAAGGTTACTCAAATAAATGTAACTTAGTACTCAACTCTATTTTTAATAATGATACATGTGAAAAAGAAACTTAGCTTATGTAATGAAAGTGTTGTTGTTCATCTGTTTTCCATTCAGAGTCGAAACCTTCCATACTAAAGAACTATGTTCTGTTCTCACAGTGGATTCCTCTCTACAGTAATAACAAACACAACCATTAGACTTACTCCTATCATACATAAACCAGCCAAGGTAAATTCTGCTAACATGGCAGAAACTTTTAAACCCACCAAAGCATTGCAACATGGCACGTTGTGTCTTGCTAGTGTAACTTTCAGACCGCTGCTGTAGAACTGGGCGTCTGGAGAAAGTCAAATCTTGTACTTTAAACACATGCTGTAAAAGTCAGCGGTGAGGTGAATAGGTGGGAGAATTATCAGAGCTCCAGCTGTCAATCACAGAGGTTCATAAAAAGCCACGTGGAAGATATTACAGCTTTTCTTAAACCTCGAGATTTTATTAGTTGCAGCCTGAGTCTGCTTGAGACCATACTGATATCATCTGTAACACCTGTGTTGCTATAAATAGGCAAATGATTGAGTTCTTTCATGTCCCATAATATGCACTAGAAAAGCACATATTATAATAAGTTGGTGAACTGCAGTCATATCCAATAAATTAGAATATCATTGAAAAGTTTCTGTATTTTAAATAACTTAGTTCACTAATAGACAAGTATAAATTAATTATTGTTAAACCTTTTTATTATTTTAAATGGTATAAAGAAATCTTTGGCTCCATGCAGTTTTTTCTGCAGCTACTATACTATAACCAGAGGTTTACTGCCTACTCTTTTTATTTTCAGATAATGAATTTAAGTTTAACATCAGATGTTCATAGATTGTTTTATCGTTCAATCCTTCTTTTATCTTTCATTATGCTTTTTGTTCTCTGGTGTGCTCCAAAAAAACAGCTGTATTTGTTATAAGATTACATTACACACAAATAAACTCAATTTATTATTTAGGTACTCTTATGCAAAGAGTTTGAATGAAAATGTTCACCACACACTTGGTTTTAGTTGTAAAAATGTTGAAAATGTCAAATACCAATACAATGCCACTATTTGTAATTGAAATAAGGGAACATTTTAAAAGTTCAAGGACTACAGATGCTTTTGCGTGACATTAGGTTTTGTTGTTCTCTAGTTGGCTGCTGAGTCAATGAGTTGTGGTGTAGAGGAGTCTGGGAGCAACAATGACAGATTATCCATGATGTATAAATTACATGAATCACTGGCTTGGATTGATTATAAGTGAATTTTAAGTAGGACTGGCAATACTAACCTCACACCAAGACTACATCCTCAACATATCTATACCGAGCTGCAACTAATGCAACATGACGCAAGAAATTATCATCCGTTCAATGTTCTTCTATGATCTTGAGATTATCCATAATAATTATTAATAATTCATCATCTCTGCTCCAGTAAATACAGTGCCATGATCAAAACCGTGCATATAAGTCAGTTTCAAGGGTCCCAGTTGTTAAAACTGTAGCCTTCAGAGCCTTGGTGCAATCAACTTACAAAGATCAATGAAGAAATTAATTTGGGTGTTTCATCAAATTTCTTATTTATTGAAAGAGGTCTTAATTTTATATCTAGTTAAATCAAAGTCTCTAAATATACATACAAGCACAGAGACCGCCATTTTAAATCTTTGTGGTCTTTCCTCCTCTGCAGCAAGGCTAACACTGATGGTATAGGTGCATAAATCTCTCATTAATACAGGGAAATTCCCAAAAATGTCAGAAAACGTCCTGGTGCAGATGTGATACCAAGAGTGTAAAGCAGCAGGGAAAGTCCTGCTAACAGTAATATATGTTGACCGTCACATTTGAATACATTTTTCCAGTTTTGATGTGCTCCAGGCACATTTTAACTATCATGTTAAGACTTTGGGGAAGTCTTAGATTAATTGGGTGCAAGTAGCGGTAGCGTCAAGCTCAGCTTCGAGTTTTCAGATTTTCTGAAGAAACTGTTATTTCATAACAAGAGGTTGACACACAGGAGAGATGATCTCCGACTGGAGAAACATCATAACCAGACGTAATATGTTTTGATGCATATTAAGGTGTATTTGGTGTTTAAAATACGCAGTTATAAGCATTTTCTTGAGGGGATCTCCAGTATTCAATTGTAGTCCCCAACTCTGTCCAATCCTCGGCATCTGCTTGTATTGGTTAGTTTTCTTTTGGTTATGGTTTGTCATGTTATATCATTTTGTTTTATCAATAACATATAAAAATGGGATGATATGATGATAATCAGCAACTGGCTGATGTCAACTTCAGACTTTCAAGAAAAGTTACTATTATATCCTCTATGGATCTGAGGATTTTTGATCTGATGATATTGCTGACTTAATGAGAGCTTTGTCCTCACCTGATGGCCATGATTAGCACTGATGGAGCTATGCCGCTGATACGCTAACAAAAACAATGTGTTGCTTTTGGAAGATAAGCAAAAGATCAAATAAAAGGAATGATTGTCCAACAGCTTTTTCCATTTTAAAGATAAAAGAGAGAACACTGAAAAAGAACAAGACTAATGGATTTATAGGAAATATGGATCTAATTCCTTCATATTTGCTTTCAATCATCTGGGTCTCATTTATGGTGACTGCTTCTAATGAAGTACAGAGGGTGACACCTTCCATAATTGTAAATTTAACAGAACACATCCAGAAGAAATATTTACTGCGTATCGTTTGGCAGCAACACCAACAAAGTCTTTGACTTCCTGTCAGAAAGATTTGGAGACAAAAAAATTATTTCTGGGAAGCAAAATGAAGGGATAGAGAAGGAAGCGGGTTTAGTCACCCATTCAGACCAGTGACCTTCCACTTCTGTGTCTCAGCGACATCATGACATGATTCTGCAAAGCACTTACAGGAAAACAGCTGCTGGGGACACCGCTCAGTTTCTTTAGTGGCGTCATGCTTGAGCATGATTAGGCGAGATGGGGAATATGTTTTCGTGTGTGCGTCTCTGTATATATGTCTGTGTGGGTGTTGGAGGGTTTGTTTGGTTTGTGGTTTTGCTTTGATAAAAGCTAATCGTAACATGTCAGGGAAAACTGACTAGATCTCCCGAGACACAAATGATTAATCAGTAAATTGAGACATGAAAAAAGACAAATGTTTTTTTCTTGTTAGATGTTGAAGTGCACGTTTTTCTTTTTGCGTACATGTTTTTCCTTGTGATTTGATTTATTTGTGGAACAGGTTCAAGTGTGTTTATGTATTTTCTAAATGCATGACTGTTTGTTTGAATTAGTGAGATTGCGTGTGTGTTTGTGTGTACATGAATCATGATGAGCAGTCACAGTTTCAGTAGTCTCTTCAGGCCCAAAGTTGGAAGAAAAGTAAAAGTTTTTTTATAAAACAAAATAGATCCACGGGTTAGTGTGATGAGGTCACTTCAACTTGACCTGTCCAGAAGCTTGGCCTTACAATAGTTTCATATTGGGGAAATGTTTTTTTTTTTTGTTATTCCTGTATAATCATCGATCCATTTTCTTAAGGGTTTACTGAGAAGAAGATAAAATTCAAGGTACGCCCAGGACATGAAAGTTTGGTTCGCAAACAAAAAGATTCAGCTTTATGTCACTTTTGATCTGCAGGTTTCATGTACAGTCAAGTATCATCAACATTATCAGTACTCATTATCTTTGTCAGCATATGCTAATTCTGTCATGACATTGTCAGTCATCAGTTTGTTTTATCATCATAAACGATCGCAGCCACTTCTAATGCCAGTGACTAAAAACACAACATTATGTCTCCTCAGGACGAGATTGTAGAGAAAGCTGGGCTCCACAATCTGTTGACTCAGGTTTTCAAAAACAATTTATAATTTGTGGTAATAGTTGAAAAAATGAAAACCTCCTGAATACATCAGTACTTTTATTGTTTTAGAAATTCAAACCAGTGTCCGTTTTACTGTAAAAATGTCAGTGGTATATTAATTTGAGCCCGTTTATGAAGATCCTTTAGATTCAACCCTGGAATCTCAATACGTCATGCACTTTAATGCTATCCTATGGAGAACCATTTCTAAAGTTACAGAGTCAACAATTAATATATATATTTATAGATATATATATTTTAACTTGTCATAACAGGAAAAAAAATTGGGGCTCATTTTTAAAAGTCATATCATCACTATTTTATTCATTTATTTATAAAGTCACATTTATTTATAAAAAGGTCACAGTTTCTAACTAAATATTTAATTTGAAGATAAATATTTAGCTTGTTAACTAAAGATATAGTTTGGAGCTAGATATTTATTATGCAAATTAAAAATTTTGTTAGGAGCCAAATATTCATTTTGTAAACTAAAAGCTTATTTAAGTTTCAAACTAAATGCTTAGTTTGGAGCTAGATATGTAATTTGGTAAAAATAAATTAATTACCAGTAAACTAATTATTTCATAGTTAAATTAGAAAATGTAATTACTAAATAATGAATGGTTTACAAAGACACTAGTCTATCATGGAAAATCAAGACAAAGCAAATATTACCACAAATTTAAAGCAAATATTACCACAAATTTAAAGCAAATACCTCTTATTGCCATAGGGATAAAAATAAAGTGAAGGGAAGTGAAACATGAAGCAATCATCATGTGTGTCTTGAAGCACACTGGTTCTGTGCAGCAGAGATGAATGTGTTTTTGAGTGGAATTTGCATATCAATCCCATAACTAAAAAAACAAAAAAACATTAAGAAGATACTGGCTGGATGACGTGCTGAGAGGTCATTCTGCAATGAAGAAGCCACAACTCCAAAAGCAACATAATAACTCAAATTACACCAAATTTCTCTAGAGACCTTCATTTTAGAACAAATATACTGTGATCCAAAGAAACTAAAATTATTTGGCTTAGTTTTTCCTGCATGTGGAGGAAAACGTTGGATGCTTGAAACCTGAGATCACCTGAAGTAGAGTGGTGGCAGCATCATGTTGCGGGGTGTTCTGTTCCAACAGAGAGCAGTGTGCTTCACAAAATAGATGGCATTATGAGAAAACAGCATTGTGTTGGAAATATTAAAGCATCAGGCAGGAAGCTAAAGCTTAGGTGCAAATTGATCTTCAAAATACAAACTGATTGTAAGCATTCCCCCAACTTAGCTACAGAGTGGTCGAAGAACAACAAAAGCAGTGATCTGGAGCCGTCAGGAAGTTGTTTTCAAATGTGCCGGTCAATTATAATGCTGGACCAGTTTTCCCACACACTTTGACATGAACAGCAACATTTTTAACAAAATACAAAGACTCAAGAAATGAATCTGAGTAAAGCTCTAGTTTAAGTAATTATTGAACGGGAGTCAGCGTCAGATTTTCAGGCAGAGTTCAGTTCACAGTAGCAAACCCGTCTGTTAGAAATTAGAGGGACTTGGCCCACTTTCAGTCGTGGGCGTCCTTTTTCTTCAACACAGTGGGCGTTTTACTTGGAAATGGAGTGGCGTGTAAAACGAGATAAGATTTGAAACTTTATCAAACACTCTTGTAAAATCAGAACTCATTTAGCTTCTGTTCAGCACCATTTTCCAACAAATACCAACAACTGGTTGTGCACCGTTTCGTTTCAGTGAACCTCCCACTCATACATGCTTCCCCTCCCACCTGTACTCAGCAGGTGCTGGGCAACAGATAACCACACAGTCGGGTGAAGTGAATATCGGCTTCATGGAAGAATAAATGATTAGAAATCTGCTCTTTTTTTCCTCACAAATGAGCCAAAGTTTCTTTACTTTTTTTTTTTTAAAATAGGCATGTAGTGAAGAGCATATTTCCACAGATTCAGTCTTTAAAAGATAAACACGGTATAATTTTCGCAATCACCAACATCTTAGCAAAAGTGAAATCTGGGGGTCTATAAATGCTGACTTGTGAAACGATTGCATTATGTTTCGATGCCTGCAGCTGGAGTTATATTAACTCTAAATGTCACCAGTATTCTCAGGACGGTTTTGTACTCATGTAACCTTTTAATTATAAATTGTGGGCGTCTCTTTTCTTCAAAACTGCGGGTGTTTCACTTTGGAATGGAGCTGTTTGTCTGAAAGGGGGGCTGTGCAAGATGAGATAAGATTTGAAACTTTATCAAACCATCTTCTAAAAACAGATAGCGTACAAACAAACCTCGTCTCGACTCAGGCAAGTGGAAGGCAAACTTGTCGTTTCGGTACATGCATCTCGGCCTGTGGGATATCCCCCCTCCTCCAGAGCTGGAAGATGATGTCCTCCCCCGGTCAGAAAAGTGCCGTGAAACCCCGACGCCATCTTGCTGAGGTAGTGGAACTCGCTGTGTCAACGTGTGACTTGAGAAGTTTCCCTGATAGTAATAATAAGATCGAACAAACAGGAAAGAGCGATGTAGTGTGCAAAAGTGAAAGATGTTGAGTCAAAGGGTGGGGGCGCGCCGGGTGTTTTTAGTTGGGTGATGAGGTAATGGATTCGTGCTGCTTTTTTAGAGAGTCATTTTTTACTCTCCTCGGTATCCTGGACCATGTGAAGGTGGAATATGTTTCATCACTTCTTGATGAAAAGTTATCTTGAACAGCTGACTGATACACAGATTAGTTTCAAAGGAAAAACTCATCTGTCATAAATATGCTACCAATTCGACTTCTTGGAATTTGCATGAATGTGGAACATAAACTTATCATTCTGAGACCTTGTTATAGTTTTAACTGCAACAACGCAGCATTTATAGCTGTATCATAATCATTTCTAGAGTTTGGAGGCAGCTTTTATTTCTTTGTAATGTACTCTACGAAATAAATCCATATTTTTACTGTTGCTTTGAGAAAACAACAAGTCTGTCATCAATTTCTGCAGAGACCTGGCTGTGAAATGTAGATTGGATAGATTGTTTTAACCTCCAGAAACACACTGGACATCACTGCTGGCTCTCTTTACATCACTTCTTAGGTTTTTCCAAGCGATTTAGATCTCTGTATTGAGAAGACCATGAAAGAAAGTTAAATGTGTGTTCATGGATGTATTTCTGGGTTAGTTTTGCTGTATATTTTGACTAAGTAGTTTGTAAAAAAAAAAAAAAAATCCAATATTACCCATTTTTTGTTGGCTAACATTTGCCATCAGATTTTTATTATTTATATTGTGATGCACTTTAAAAAGTGTACACAATTGCCTTTGTGAGGGAGAGGCCCACAGAGTCCCAAATCCTCCTCCGTTTTCAGGAATTTTCAAAATATTCATGCATTTTGTGACTGTTTGTGCAGCTGTGTGTTGCAAAAAAGTTATTTTAGTTACTTTTGACCAATGCATAGAGTTCCAGTTGCACCATTGAACATGTATGTCAAATGTCATGTTTATGTACAGACATACACATGCAGTTTACTTCTTGTGATCAGTTCCTGAGCTGTTTTGAATTGTGTTTGAAGAACTGGGCCTTTGTGTTACATTAGAAACAGGAAGTCATCTTTTACAAGTTAAAATTTCCTACATACTCCAAGAAATGCATAAAAGTTTAAATTAAAAAAACCTGTTACTTTACATTTGTTTTGTAGAAAGTGTTTTTTTAAATCTGATTTTGTTAAATATATGTGATTTGTTCCTTCATGTATGAAATAATAACATGGCTTTTTTTTTAAAGAAAAAAATGTTTTAAATGTTTTAAACAGCAATAAATGGGAAATTAATTTTTATCTTTACAAAAGAAGCAATGTAGCAAAGATCTATAATTTTAATTGTATGCTAAAGCATTGTTTTGAGCGCAACCTGTGTTAACGATAAACCATTTAAACCAGGTGTGAACAATGAATCTACAACGAGATTCCTAAAAGCCCAATGACCAAATTGGAACAAAACAAATATTTGTGACAAAGAGTTAAATTTTTTTAAATGACAGGGTTGAAGCGTGTAATTGGATAACCATTTCTCTTCTGGTTCGTAAATGTCTACATCTAACATGAGCTGAAGCTCTGAAACGAGCCATGTTTTCTGTCTCCTGTACGGTGGGATAAAAGACAGACGACAGTTACTGCAGCCCAAAGGCAGCAGGAGCTGTGTTCCCATTTCCTGCTCTAGTCTTAAAGCTTGGTATTGGAAGGAAACAGACATAAACATTCACGACTTTCCACCAAAGAGACTGCTTAACTTCAGGCCCAGTGATAAAAAGCAAGAAAATTGTTAGCTGTAAGGCTGAATGCAACAACAAAGAAAAGAAGAACTTATTTGAAACTTATTGTCATGTTGTTTTGATAAGTCTCTAAATCTTTGAATGTTTTTTAGTTTTTTACTTACATTTCTATTCCTCTAATAACTTTGGCTGAATTTCGTACATCTTTCACACCCAGGTGTTCTTAGTTATTCTGAGTGATTAGACCTCTTCTCGGGTTGAAGCCAGGCAGAGTTACGATGTAAAATGAGAATCCCGCAGGACGTTAGCTCTTCTCCTCTCTGGCTGCTTTCACATTTGTTACTCTAAACCAGGGGTTAAAATAGGATTTGTTGCATGTTTATGTGACCTGTTTTACAGGTGCCACAGTGGGTATTTTACATGTTCAAATAGACTAGAAAACCACAAATGAGTGATGAAAGATTCTTGTTGGGCTGCTTTTTAATCAACATTACATGCAGCAACCTTTCTGTTGACAAGTAAATGTGAGATAAAGTATACAAATTAATGAAGTAACAGCTACAGAGTTCACATTTCAGAGATGTCTGCTCCAAAACCTCCATAACATAAAAGTAAAAATTAATTAATTTTCATTAATGGTTGCAAGCATTAAAAACATTTAAAGATGTTACACAAATAATATTTCTATTGATCATCTTTGAGATGTTTCTACAATTTGACTGGAAATTAAACACTTTGGATTACGCCCTTGTCTATGGAAAGTCTCACAGTTGACGGATCAGAGCAGAAAACAGAGGAGTAGCTTAACTTGCTCAAAATGTAGCACACAGAGGAATACACAAACTAGGAGTAACACTGACTTGGTTGTATCATTTATGGTGACAAAGTGTGTCCAAGATTTCTCAGAAGAATCAAAGGAAGTCCTGCCAAAGAGAAACCAACTTTTGCTTTCATGGAAAATGATGCAACAGAGTTCCCACAAAGAAATGTTCTACCTCAAACTCAAAACATTGGAGGAACTGCAGGGAAAGAGCACTTCATATTTCCCTGGAACCTTGAGGGATGTAAAGTACAATAATTAGTTGTTGAGAAAGCCATGGCAGTTTGTGTTGTGTCATGATTTTTATTTAGACAGTTTGAGCAACACTCTTTTATTTGACTTTTGATTTAGCTTAATATTCTCTTCAGGATAATTCAAAATACTGCTCAGGTAATTTACTCCCTGGCTTTGCTCAGCTTACCAACTTGACCATTTTTTAAAGAAGAATTTTCTTTTTTTGTAAGTCATAGATGTCTTCTTACCATTTCAGCTGAAACATCCTGAAATAAAGGTAGAATTTTTTTCCAACTTCTATATAATATATGCTTACATAGAGAACAGCATTTATTGTTTTAATCAGTACAAAATCTTTAGTATTTTGTGAAAAATTTGACAAATTCAGGCGTTTTGTAAAAGTTCCTCAAAAGTATTCATGTTGTATGTGGATAAAAAAAAAACGCATTATGGAAGTCAACTAGTTAAAGTTAAATATCAACAATGCTGTCTCAGCAAAATTACTCGACCCTGGCCTGATGTCGAGAAGGGGAGGAGGACGCCTCCCTACCAACAAGATGACACAATTGTTGTCACTCGACTACGTCAATGAGAAACGATTTCAACACTTCAGATGAAACAGAGAGAGCCTTCAGTCTGTCGATCAGCTTGCAAAACGACTTGTCCTTTGCTTTTAATGCACTGCATGGCTGCTACTGGAGATCCTTTCTGACACACAACGACTTTATGAAGATACTTGGATGTTAAGAGTTACAATATTCAATTTCCTGTTGGGGGAAAAAGCATTTTTGAAAGAAATGTTGAACTTGAAACATGATGCATAGCCATGGTGTTACAGATTACAGGTGCTAGAGTCAGAATCATGAGGGTTTAGACCACTAAAACGGTAATGTGGAGAACTCCTTTCTTTTGTGAGAGAAGTTGGGTAAGAAATATTCCAGTTATCACTTTTACGCAACCATTAGACTGTTGGAAGACACCTCAGGCTACAAGTTATTAATCTGAAAACCTAAAATTCATCTGTAAGCTTCACTGCAGTGAGCATAGATTGAACATGTACCAGGCTGCCCAAGACAATAAAAATGACACTGTCTAATTTATTTGCTTGTGACAATGCCTTCAAGCTGTTTAAGTTTTGAAAGTAGCAGCTCACTGCAGTAGAAAGTATTATTGTTGGGCCTACATCCAATGCACATTCTGTATTACAAAGAAATGTGCCCTATTGCTTGAGGCATAGAGAACCAGTTATTTCTTGCCAGGACATTTCATTATTCAGAAGAACTCGGATGAAGAACTGCTGGGAAGTCCTCAAAGGTCCCTCCTACTAAAGCATTTAAACCACACAAGCATCTAAACCAGACACCATCTGAGTCCTGCTCAGGACAAGCAGTGATGACTCCCAAATCAGGATGCAACACCAGAATAAAGTCATTTTGTCCTTGTAGTCCTGGGAACAAGAACAAATTATGCATATGACTATGCATACGACTTTAGATGAGTGGTGCCCAAAGTCTGCCCTCATCCTGCATGTTTTAATTCTCTCCCTGGCTTAGCACACCTGCATCAAATGATGGCTCATCAGAAGGCCTAAGGAGAACATTGACTTGCTGAGGAGGTTGTTGCTGTCACTAGGGAGAGAACTACAGACCATCCTGTTGTCTGTACTATAAAGTATTTATTTTTCATTTAGCTTAACCAATTTTGATCATTTTTTTCTTCAAAGTCGCTGAATTTTCGCAATTTCCCATTCAAATGCTCAGAAGCGCATCTGAGGCAGAGCTGAGCCTCACCTGAGATTGCGCAACCTCTGGCTGGCTGACATGAGCATGTTCTTCCTGTCTGTCCGTCGCCAATAAAACGGTTAAAAAACATTTAATATATGAGCTGATTTTCCATAATTTAGCTTATTTATGTAAAGTACAGTATTTAAAACCAGGTCGCACTAAAACGTCTGGGATGTCGAGGATAAACTTTGGATGAACGGGCAGTTTTGTGCGGTGCATGGACTTCACGTAGAAGTAAAGGTAAGACAGGAATAACTAAAGTTTTTTTAATGAAATGTGCGTGTTGTGGTGTACAGTTTGTATGTGTAAAAAATGCAGAAAAGGAACATGACTTGCAAACTGCTGTTAGATTAGCTAATAGCATCGGTAGCTATTATCTATCACTTATTAATAAAACATTAGGACTAAAAACGGACTACTGCAACAGACTCAATGTTTTGCTTTTTGTGCAAAATTGTCGTCAGTTGTTATGGCAACGAGTCTGCGTGTAGCTTGATCGATAAAAACCATAGTACTAAATGAATACCTACATTTTCAAGTTTCATTGATTTAACGGAATTGTGCTACCGCTGCAGCGCAGCTATTGATGTAGAAGAATAATCTTCTTGTCCTCCAGTTGCGCGAAATTTCCGTATGTCAAAAATAACATGCAGTCTGTATTTATCAAGCAGCGCCTCACCAGCTATGAACCTCACCGCAGATCACTGTCCCTCACTATTGCAAACAAAAGGCCTCATCATTGGTCTATCTATGCCTCAAAGATTATTTGAAATGCTAGAGTGATGAATTTCTCTGAGGTTAAAAGGAGCAAGTGGATGCTCTCTCATTCACACCTGCTTGCTGAAAGAAGGCTGCTACACTTTCCCTCGCTTACAAGGACAAATTTAGGTCACTGAAAATATCTATTAAATAAACTATATTTTATTGAGGATGTTTAAAATATTTTCCTTTGGTTTATGTAGGACTGATGATATGATGGAAAAACGAATCATGATATAAACATTTATCAGTCAATCTAAATAATTATTGATTTGTTTTTGTAAATATCAGAAACACTACCAAATTGGTGATCTTTTTAGGTTCTTGTACAGTTTTCTCCCCACGCTGCATATTTTTAAGCAGTTATGAGACATGTTGGTGAAACCTCAAACTGTAAGTTACTCTGGTGACTTGGTAACTAGGTACTAGGTAACCAAAATGTAAATGAGTGACCTTGCTTAGCTGGGTCGTAAGACATTGAGCGACTTTCCTTTGTCTACATTCCCCAAAATTCTGTGCAGCTCTTGATCAGATTTCAGTGATTATGCATAATTCTCACAGGTGCGAGCCAGAAGTGATCTGCTCAATTAACTGCCATCTTGGTAGGCAACCGAAGCGCAAAGCATAAATGATGCCTGGCTTTGAGATCAAGAAAAAGAAAGCATATGGAAAAAAAAAAGTTTAAGACTTAATACTTGTAATGTACTTATATTGTTTATAAGTTAGACAGGAAAAAAAAAGGAAAAGCTAGTTTAAAGCTTGTTTCTTGTTGTCATGGCAACTCCATAGTAACAGTTATTTACAGATGCCTACCAAGATGGCTGTCAGCTAGAAAGAGTGAGCGTGACGTCAAATTGGAACTATGAATTCTTTATTTTGAATATTCTATCAGACATATCTTCTGACAGTGGTCACATCTGTTGTGATATATAGTTTTTGATCTGCAACTCCTAGATTTATGAATTAAAGTAAAAAAAAATGTTTACTTCAGTCATAATAATCAAAATACTGTATGATGCTAGACATCAGTGGACATATTTGCTGCTTATCTGTTCAAAATAAAAGTAATTTATTAGGTGACAAGTTGTTGAAGTTAGTGGGTAAAGATTGTGAAAATGTAGTTGTTTTTTTTACAGGAGAATATATCAAATCAAAGATAAACTTTAGTCAGGTTTTTTTTCTGTTTGCATGTTTAATTTTCATAATGAAAAAGTTTAAATAACAAAAACAACAAAAAAAGAAATAAAGAGTCATAGAGCCTTTTGAGTTTAGATTAGAGCAGTGACATTTATATCATAATTTACACTTTTTGACATTTTGCACATAAATA
This sequence comes from Phalloptychus januarius, assembly GCA_902982915.1. Classification (NCBI taxonomy): domain Eukaryota; kingdom Metazoa; phylum Chordata; class Actinopteri; order Cyprinodontiformes; family Poeciliidae; genus Phalloptychus; species Phalloptychus januarius. The sequence continues at coordinate 1,446,039 of CADWAE010000066.1, read as the reverse complement.
ACTTTGTAAACCAGCATGTAAACAGAGACAGATATTTTAGGGGATTCTCCTCTGGAGTGAAAACTCTGACCAGAGAAAGAGGAAAGCTTTGGTCGAACATTTGGAACATAATGAAACAGAAAAAGTAAAAGTAACTTCAGGTTATTGAAGTGCACCTGCTACAGAAAATCACAGCTGCTGTAGTAACATTAAGCTGGTTCTTAATGCAGTTTTGATCAGGTTTACAGACACTGTACACAGTGTAAATGATATAAGCATCGGCACTGAAGGAATAAAGTAGGAGGAGGGGGCCAGTGCATAAAAGAGGGCCGAGGTGCTTAGGTGTTCTTAACAAGGCAGCAGATGGATGGGGCTGTTTTTTAAAAATAAAACAACAAATAACAGCAACAACAACATGAAAAATATATACAAAAACAGGAGCAAACACTTCATCATCAACACAACGTACATCTTCCCTTCTTCACTATTTTCATTCTTTTAGTCCTTCCCCTGTTTAGATTATTTTGGAAACTGAAGCCAAGTGAACTTTGGTTTTTAGCATCTAGTACAGCTCCCCGAACACATTTAAAATCCCTGCTGGGTACTAACATGATTTCATAAAAAATAAAGATAGAAAACAAAAGGTAAGAACAGGGGAAATGACGGCTAATCAGCCTCCTGAGTCCGTTATGTGCTACATTTTAAGCGGGCTATGCCGCTCCTTTGGACCGCATAAAGAGCTGCTCTCCAGTTCAGTTTGGTTTATTCTTCTTCAAGTAGAAAAAAAAGGAATAAATAAAAAACTCCCACCTTCAGCTGTCTCTTTGAACACACAAACACACACATCATCACATCCACACTGAGGTAACTGTTGTGAAAAAATATACAAAAACAGAATGCCCTTTTTTCTTTCATTTAAATTAAGGATGCATCAGAAAAGGACACAGACACTTCAGGAAAGCGATTCTGACAGGTTGAAATAACGCTTTTCTATGGAAATTAACTAATTTACTGTATGTGCCATAAGTAGGCAAGGTTTTCTACTTTTCCTCTGGCTACTTTTATTTTTGGTATTTAAATAGATAAGCCCTGAAGCATGGACACAGAGGAGACTAATAAGGGCAACGACAGAGTGACTATTTACAGAGAAATTGACACAGGGTAAAACAAATTAACATCAACAGAAATAATTGTTTTCACCCCATTAGTGAGCAATCCTTTCACTTATTGCTTTTGAAGACACAAAATTAAATGCATAATAAGTTAGATTATATAACAAGTAATTTATCAAAAACAAGAATGTTTGAAAAAAGAAAATCATTGAAAAATGATAAAATAATTATATTAATTACATCAAAGAAAAAAATCCTTTTTAGGTGATTGTCTAGGAGTAATAAACACTAAAACCACTAAGTAGTCATGGGACATTGTCTCTTGCAGCCCTGAGTGTGAGAGTCCCTGATAGGTTGAAAGCATGGCGTGTTCATGGGGATGACAATAGATAATTATTTATTTACAGCTGTTGCTCCTGGCAACAAGTCCACCATGCAGTTCAAAATCAATTTTTCATGTGACTTGCACATAAAAAAAGTCTATTAAGCATGATCCTCTGACTCCTGCTTGACGGTAATGCTAGCAACTGGTGAGATGGGATTGCTGTGGCGGATCTTGATAACCGACGTCTCGTTTGGGGATTCGAATGCACCATAACCTGCAGACAGAAGATCAGTGGCAGTGCCATTGTAACTGGGATGGAAGTTGGGGGACTGAAGGTCAGACTCCCTCCACAGCATCCCCAACACTTGTTTCTCCAACATGGCGTCCATCTCCACCGACCCCTGCAGCTGCTCCAGTCGCTCAGCGTGCTCACTGACATCGAAGCGCTCAATTTCTTCGTTGGCGCGGTGCACCTCTTCCAAGGCAGCTTGACTCGTAACATTAGGACTGCCAGGACCAGAGGTTGCAGCCAGGCAGTAACCCTTCAGGTGTAGCCGGAGGCTAACCAGGTGGATGTAGTGGCGGTGGCAGTGGGGACATTTATGTGGACGTTCGCGGGAGTGTAAGCGCTTGTGCAGCTTGAGGTGGACAAACTGGGTGAACTTAGCGGGGCAGAGCTTGCAGTGATAAGGCTTCTCCCCTGAGTGAAGGCGTAGGTGAGTTTTCAGGTTGCTGGTGCTGCTGAAGCGCTTGTGACAAACCTGAAACAGGAGACCACATTAAACATGGTTTAAGCAGCTTGTTGTTACCTGTGAGTCATTATAAATAAACTGTCTAGGGAATCAGCTCTTTTTGAACATTTTTTCTCACCTGACATTCATGTGGTTTCTCCCCAGTGTGAACCAGGTAGTGTTTTTGCAGATGAGCGAGTTGAGTGAAGCCTTTGCTACAGGTTTGACATTTGAATGGCCTTTCTCCGCTATGCACCCGAAGATGAACCTATGAGAAAAAAAGAATAAAAAAAGCATATTCGCTTAGGTCTCTTCAGGTAATAACCTTGATTATTATGAAGTAGAAAATCTCTTTGTTCATTTAAGTGCCATAAATCCCAAGTCTTACCTTCAAGTTTGACAGCTGCCCAAAGGTCTTGCTGCACACGTTACACTCATATTTGATTTTGCCATTCTGCTTCTTCAGAGGGTAAGGCAACGCCTTGTATCCTGCTGACCCTGCACCACGCTTCATTTTGGTCAGATTAATAGCCTCTTCATCTGGGTGACGTTCACTAGTGTTTCCCATATGGGCTGAGGTAGGCTTGGTTGGCACCTGCTCACTGGGAGGTGCTGTGGCGGCTGTTGGGGAGCCGCTGGAGGGAGCGTGAGCTGGTCCATGTGGGTTAGGGTGCCCTGGATAAGAGCTGTGAACTCCTGCTTTGTCTCTCAAAGTAGCAGTTGAGAAGGCACTTCTCGGTCCGGGCAGGATATAGTCTCTGTGGGCAGAGATTGAGGAAGGGTGCACAGGTTCAGGTATTACCAGGCGCCTCGGTGCAGGGTCAGAAGGCAGGAGGGGTAGATGAGGGGGCATTAGGCTGCCATATACTGGATAGATCCTAGGGAATATCCCTCCTACAGTTGGGACACCACCGCCAGGGAGAGGATAATGATGGGGTAGGAGGTAACTCCGGTATGGATGAGCAGGAGGGTAGAATGTGAGTGGGGCAGATGGAGGGGAGTAACCACGGTAAGGGTAAATAGAAGCTGGTGATAATGCTGGACCAGAAGGGCTACTGTGAGGGCTGGTTTCTGGGCTGCTTCTTGCAGAAGGGCTTGGTGTGGCCGATGACTGTTTGCCAGGGGAATGAGTTAAGGGGTAACCAGAGTGGTTGGGTTTGAGCAAGTCTCCAGAGAGAGGGAAATGTGATCTGGGAATGGGGTAGATAGCACGGGGTTGCAGGGGCTGCTCCGGGCTATCAGCACAACATGGGCGGGTGGGAAGAGGGCGGCTGGGCTCCCTCTTGGGGGCGGAGGAGGACGAGGTGCTGTTGGTGCCACGAAGAATGGACATGACACTGTGTTCCCTCTTGGGAGGACTGGGAGTCATTGAGACTGGAGACATACTGGACATTTCAACTGTGCTGTCCTCTCTGTCCACATGCTGCTGCTTAACCTCCATAAGCGACTGCTCTGTAAAGACAAACCAAGACAAAATGAGTCATCAAATAGATCCACGAGGCAGCCCACATTTAAGATATGTTAAATCTAAAAGGGTATTTTAAAAGCAACCTGTTATATTTCCTTGAACAGGTTAGATTGGGTTTATGGGCCAGACAAAACATGTTATTTATATTTTTTACACAAAATTATTCTTCGATATTGAGATTTCGGTCAGTTCTGCCGATTTTGAGCTCCTTTCAGAATGACCTGCTTTACGGCTTCTTATCACTTTAAGTCTAAAGAAGTTGCTGCTGGCCACGCCCCCAACTCAATGTTTACACTCACAGGGTGAAATATTTCGCTGAGATCATTGAGATTATTGAACATATTAGTGCTAAAATTATAAGGTCTAAATAAATAGAATAAATTCCAAAAACTATCTGACTAAATGACTGAATCAAATTGATTTTGATTTGATCTAAATCTCTTTGGATTCTATGCAACCCGATATGAATTGGACCAGGTTTTAAAGGACTATATCAAATGTCGCAAGATGACATTTGATATGATATGGAGTTATATAGATGAACTGAATTGAATGAAGGAACACCATATCTAACTCAGTAGACTAATTAGGTTGACAGAATTGATAAACGAGGGTGAGGGGCAAGGTAAAGACCAATCCACAGGAAGTGAGGCGTGACATCTGCCTCCAGGGCTTATGTGTGTGGAGCATGCGATGTGTGTTTGCCTATAAAATCAAGATAAAATCAGAATGGTGGCAGACAGACAGACAGGACTGATGGAGGGCTTCCTGCTGAAGATATCCTCAGAAAAAGCTTGGCCTCCACCTGCCCTCCTCAGAGCACACACAAACACACCCCACCGCATGTGACAAGGTACACACACACACGGAGGCGCCTGTAGACAAAGGCCTCTGTCTGATTTGTTGACTCTTCCTCTTCTGAACAACTTGCACACACTTCAGATCAAGCGCTTACTCCCCAGCTTTTTCTGGCCATTTGCTATTGTTTCGAGGTCGAAGGGTAAATTAGAGAGCTTCCTCCCTTTAGTCACTCACACCTACAGTCACCTCCCGATGATGAAAGAGTGGATTAGGGAGGGGAGCTCCCTAACACACATCCTAAAAGCTCTGGGATGTCAGTTAGTAGCAGATCTCGACTGCTAAATTGCCATAGACGACGAGCCTTAAAATACAGCAACCTATTATCTTAAAGCTCCTTTACAGCCCACCTAACTCTTTACCATGAGGTCACCCAGAGGGGACTGTGTGTGTGTGTGTGTGTGGCTGTAAGAAAGTGTGTGAGAGAAATGGAGGCTGTCAAAGAAAATCCTAAATGCAGCACTGGTGAAATTTACCTCTCTTTCCCCCTACGATTCACCTTCCCAGTCACATACACACATACACGCACTCCACCAGTGACCCTTTCACCAGTAATAACGACAGTGTGTAAACATTGGGGTTATCAGTTAGCCTTCCTCCTCCTCTTTTTCCTCCTCCCTCGATCCCTCCTTCAGAAAACAAACAGGTCGGCCATCTTGGAGATATCAATCTGTCAACACGGCCCTTCTGCCAGGAAGTTCAAGTAGTCAGCCGAGTGGGTAGGAGGTGTGGCTCAACCAAACCCTCCTCTGACTCCTTTCTGGTCTCTTTAAGTGACATGTATATATCAGGGATATTGGCCAACGCACACACAAGACTACTATGTGAGTTTGCTCGTGTTCAAGATGAAAAGCAGGGTGTAAATGTGTCGGCATGTCGCCCTTATATCAGCATGAGTGTGGGAAGAGAGACTGTTCTTTGAGTATCTTTGAAGACACACACACACACATGGATGACAGGTGCTCTCGAGTGCTAAAACCTGAAGAATGCAAGATGACGGCAGCAATAAGAACGAGAGAGGTAGGGAGAGGAGAAAGTGAGAGAGTGAGACAGGGATGCATGCTCAGTCATTTTGCTCACACATACACACACGTCTGGTTTTGTAATGACTGTACTGGAAAGAGACGATGCAAAGAGAAATGATACAGGCAACAGTTGTTGTATCTTCCCACCATTTAGGAATGTGATACAGGATGTCATATAATTTGGGCCAGAAACTCTGGTGGCCCCCCATCGAACCAGAGGCCCAATTTGTGCAAAGAATAATGTCATCTTGTTAGGAGCCATGTGGTCAATATGTGCAATGGCACGATTACAGACTGGAAAAGACTAGAACTGTGAGCTATAAAAATGTATTAATCTCACACATTTGTGGTATTCCCCACTAAGCCAATATTTTGCAGAACAGTTGCAAATCAGATGGGGAATGTTTCTACCAGTTTTGCACATGCAAAGATTGACATTGTTGTCCAAGAGGTTACTCAAATTAGGTCGAGTGTTTGCAGTATTGCAACAGATTCTCAATTGGATTTGTGTCTAGGTTTTTACTAAGCTGTTCTACTGAAAACTTAACTTAACCAGTTAAGTTTTCAGTAGAACAGTTGTCAAAAGTTTCTTCCAGAATTGCTTTGAATTTAGGTCTATTCATCTGTCAATGACTCCGTAGCAGCCATGAATTTTGCATGTTAGTCAAAAAGTTACAGTTGTCTTTGTAGATTTGTATTTCTATTTGTGTTGTGTTGTGTTTTTTTTTTGTCTTTTAGAATATTGTTTTATCACCTAGCCCTACTTTGAACCTCACTACAACTTTTTATTTAGAATTTAAATGCTGGTAGGATTTATTTTTCTTTTTGGTGACCTCTAACAGCAATTTTGTGGCACTTGATTTTATTTATAGAGCAAATAAATAATTTTAAAGGTCATTTTCATTTACTTTGCAAAATTATGTTGGGATTTCACAAACAATCCCTCTGGAATACATTGAAGTTTGTGGCTGTCACATTCCAAATTGTAACCATAATGTTCATGCACAGGTGATAATCCTGATGTATGCATGCTGTTTGAAATTACTTTCATTCCCTCCTGCTGCTGATACTTGAACATGAAAGATTATACAGTAGACTTCCAGCATTAATTATTTGTTTGCACATTATACATATTTAGTATTTTCAATGACAAGGACAAATCTTGCCAGCTTCCTCCTCTTTTACCTTTTGCCCTTTAACTGAGTTTCGGTCTAACGTTACTTAGTCAGAATGATTGTGGTTTTCTTGGTTTTACTCAGTCAGTGACATTATTTCTTACTTCACTTGTCGAGCTAACCTCTTATGAGCCATCGTAACAGACAATTGTTTTACTCGTTTTAGGAATGTGAATTCAGATGGCTGAAAAAAAACGGACGAAAGGCCTTGAAACTTAAAGCTGGAGCCCAGAGACAAGTGTAGCCAACAAAAATCCAGGTACAAATCCGCTTTAAAGTCAGCTGCAGGTCAGCAAAGGCCTGCGGGGACTCAAATGACAGATGAGGCTAATTAAAGATGACTCATATAGTAAGTTCACAATGTGTTGAGATAAAGGAGGAGGGGGATCAGGGGATCCCTCCTGTTTCTCTCCCCGGGTCATGCGCATTTTTCCCTGGGTAGTGGAGCCACTCTGGCTGGGTGTGCTGGTTCCTCTACCACCTTAAGACTGCGATTAGCCTGCAGTCACACCTGGAAACCACTCAACTCCTGTTCTCAGGCTTTGTTTCCCTGTGAGCCCCCTCACTCTTTGATCAGCTCAGCCAAAGTGGATGACTGCAGTGAGTCTGCTGTGGCACAAATCTGGTTGTGAACTAAATTTTCTATTGAAATTTCAAGTAAAATCTCAGAATAATCAATGATAAGTTGCTATAGTACATCATATTTTTATCATTTTGTGAATACAAGCAAACTTTTAGCTCACTTCCTAATAAAAATTGCCGATGAGGACTGAGTCAAGCAAACACACTCTCTCTGCTGCGTTTATTGAGGTCGAGGAAGGCTGTGTGTGTGTGTTTGAGGACTTTTATGTTAAAAGTGGGTCTTTAAGTGTGTACGACTATGGCATTAGGGGCCATACAGCCCTGCGTGTAATTACACTGTCACTGGCACACACACGCACACAACAGCACAGCGATGGCACTGACAGAGATGAAAGGATGTTGTTCTTGTACTTTTGTAAGTGTGTGTGTTTAAGAGAGAGAGAGAGATAATGACAGACTAACGCTGAGAGAGGAAGGAGACATAGCTACACTCAAAAACAGGCTTTAATAGCGGCGACAGGACACATTCAAGACACATGGACATGCACCGCCGATTGATTTAATGTTTGTAATGCAAGCCGGTCACTCCTTTAGGCTTCTCATAAAACCACTGATTTTATTGTGCAAAAGAAATTTCCACAGCACTTCTCATCAGCCTCATCTCTCATGAAAAGATGGCAAACAAAGAGTTGTTGAACTTACTGAGTTTTTGCATCATCAGCTCCCCTGATGGTGGGTATCTCAGGCGGCGGGCGAAGTCATGACAGTACCAGACGAGCAGCTCGGCGCCGGCTGGGACGGGCTTCACAGTGTAGAAGTAAATCTCCATGCCATTCTGGCATGCTGCCAGGTTCTGTTCTGCCGCCGATTTGGCCGGGTTGACGTACCGCATCCAGTTGGAGCGGGTCTCATCCAGACCGTCCACAAAGTGGTGAAACTCACCATCTGCAAAGATCTGGAATGAAAGAAAATAACATTTGCTTTGATCAATTTCACAAGAACAAGAGTTTTATTTTCCTTTTATAAAGTAAAAGTTTTACTTTTAAACTACTTTTAAAATTTACCACCATTCCCCTGAATCAAACAACAAAAGAAAAATGGAGCACAAAGGCAAGAACTTGATTACATCATCAAAAGGACAAGCAACCTACTGTAAATCTTTAAATGAGGCAGTTGTAAATGACTAGAAAGACATGTTTTATCTCAGTTCAAAGCATCAAATTAGCAAATCAAACATAATTAGTCCATGTGCAATAAATGTCATATAAACCACATTTCTTAACCCTTTTTCTTCTCTCTATCTATCACACCTTACCATCTCTCTCCGTCTTCATCACCTTCCGCGAGGCAAAAAAAGACAGACAGAAAATCTATCGCGGAGGAGGAGATCCTTTTTTATATTGAAAAGCGAAAGGAAGGATCAACTCATTTTTAACCTACCACCTTCCCCATCCCCTGGTGTTTCTTTTTCATTCTCCCCTATCTCTGCTTCTCGTTTCTGTCATCTCGCTGCGTGTGAGAAAGTGAGATATGAGCATGAATGGAACCTTAATGAGTTAAGTTTCTGCTTGTGGTTACACTTTTTCTTTTCAAGCGAGTCAGACCTTCTACACACACTCACACACACTCTTAGAGTGTGTAGGTAGAACAACCATGTAGGTGGTTCGTGAGCGTGTGTTGTCTCATTGTCAGTTACCGGTAGTGATGGAGCGTGTTTTAACCATGTACCAGTACGTGTGGATTTACAGGAACCGTAGTGTGGCATGTTATTTGTCTGAAGGTGACATCACATCCCCACACACACCAAACAGAAAGCCCTGTTTCCTGTTCAACTGACTTCTTTTTGAAGCGAGAGACGTCACAGGAAGGGGTCTCTCGGGCTTCTCAGGAAATATGTGTGTTTTCAACCGGCGTACTCACCCTCCAGAAGTACTTCCGGTTTGCGTCTTTCGGGACGCTGTCGGCCGTGTAGATCTCGCCCACCAGGGGACCGAAGCGGGTTCCTTTGGGGATGTACTCCCGGCTGCACACTCCGACCACCTGCATGGCGACACGAAAGACACAAGCAGGTTAAAAATGCGTCTGTGAGATACGGTAAAGTTTGCGTCTGTTTTTGGAAACTGTTGTGCACATCCATCAGTGACGAGACTCATTAGGCTTTATTTTACATCCAAAAACACACAATCAGCCAGCTGTCAGCAGAGGCGATGAATGATGAAATATGGGCACGCTTCGTGTGACTTCGAGCTCGAATGTTTGGTTGAAGAATAACTAAAACATCTCTTTCTCTTTCAAATCTTTTTCTTGTCACACCTCCAATGATCGCCACATCAAACCCAAACCATTGCCACTTCAAATACTTCAGGGGAAAACACTCAGATACTCAAGCGAAAAAAAAAAATCCTTTCTCTTTTTTTTTTCCCTTTATGGTCTGATTGAATCACAGAAGGTGAGAAAAAGAAGAGGAAAAGGAGAATTTCAAGGAATTTTCTGCTGAGGCTTCAGCCATGGATGGACGAGAAACACATGCTTACATTTTTTTCTCTGTAGCTAAACCCACGCAAACATGAGTGTTTCCCAAACCCCTTGTTCTCCTGGTGACGTGGGAAATCCCCTTTTCCTCTTTTCCCTTCACAGGACCAGACACAAACTTGTGCTAGTGTTTGCACACAAGCTTTCTTTCTGACTTGTTAAATTAGTGTTAGTTCTTTCCTGATGTCTTTGGAGCAAAACGCAGTTTTCTTTCATCAGCTTGTCCCTTCTTCCTCTCCTGGTCAAACTAAATATTAGCTGATAGCGTATCAGCTCGTAAGCACAACACACTCCTCTTCACTGCTCTCCTTCCCCTTCTTACCTCAGTTCCCTGTTGATAAGCCCCTGATGAGAAAATCTATGCGATCACACCATTTCACCGATAAACTCACAGTAACAAAATTGACAAAGCTGGAAACTTTTGACCTGCAGTCATGCACATTTTTTTCTGGCGTAAACGCCTGGAAAAAAAAACGCAAAATGCATCAAAGATGCTTTAAAAAGAAAGAAAAAACACACTTTTTTTTCAATCTGACACAAAATTCTGAATTCTGAAGCAAAATTAAGACGCAAATGGACACAGCTTTTTAAATCCATGTCCAAATGAAAACTTAATAAGAAATGTGAACTTTCAGGTGCCAGCTGCCATGAGTTTTTATATGTTTTATTTTATTAACTACAAGAGTGTTGTTTTGATTCAGGTTAACCTATCTCAGTTTTAACCTTTAGCTGTCTGACATTTGACTGATCAACCTTAAAAAGAAATAGAGGGAAATGTTATCATTTTACATTCAAGAAGGTCATGGCGGCTGGTTGTGAGTTGAGGAAGATTAAAAGATGAATTATGTTAGTAATTTTTTATTTTTTCATGCCCAATTCCAACTGCAGATCAAACTATTTAAATTAATTTGCTGCAACTTAGTCATTAAGCTTAAAAGTCTAAGGTGTCCATTAAGGTGCTGCACAGCGCCCCCTGGCTGCTGGCATGAATATTTCAGTGTGGTGAGAGCTTTATGGCATGACACACAACTTTCAGGGCTAAATCACTGTAATCTTCTCGGCTGATTTATGAGTTTGAAACGAAAGATTTAAGCTGAAGAAATGTGTTTTTGTGTAAAATTTGCTTCCGGTTTTCATCCCATTCACACACATTGGGGTGTGTTTGTGTGTGTATGTGAGCGTTTACAAGGTAGACACGGCAACCCCCTGCTCTCCGTTTCATGACCAACAACTGACTCACGCCCCTGTTAACGTACAGATGGCTTTCTCTGCTTGGACGCATGTGAAAAGTTGAGACGGGGGAGAAAGTTTCCCTGTCTGCTGGCAAAGGACTGTGTGAGTGACTGTGTGGGAGTCTGACCTCCTTGGTGCCTGCCAGGTGTTTGAGGACCAGGTTTCTGGGCAGCGATGCCTCTGCTCTTGTTGTCGTCATTGCGAAGTCAGCGTCTGGCCCCGCCTCCCACGGCGTGTCTTTGACGATGTATGTGCACTTCTCCTCAAACTCTGCCTCTGCCCAATGTGTCATGTCTGCCTCCTCCATCTCCATGTCCATGTCCACGTCAGTGTCGGTCATCGTTTCTGCTCCGTCCGAACCTGTGCTGGTAGCTGTGGAGGCCATCTTGTGGTTTGTGTCATCCTGCTCCATAGTGCGTGCCCCCTCACTGGTCAACATGGCCGAGCTATGAGAGGTCGCCTGGAAGGGGTAAGAAAGAAAACCTTTCATCATCTCTTCTTCATAAAAGTTCTTAAAACTTACATCTGGAAGTGAACCGTGAGGCAGGAGAGCGGAGAGCGAATAAATGGAAAGTAAAAGAAAATATGGAAAAACAAGACAACCGTGACAAGCAGAAAAATGCCAAACATACGATAAAAAACCTAAGAATACGGCAAGTACAAAAACAGCAAATGGTTTAAAAAATAAGATAAGAATATGAAAGGAGGTGGGAGGAAAGAACTGATTAGGAATAAAAAGGAGACAAAGATCAAAATGAAAATGATAAAACACTGATGATAGAGACAAAGAGGAGAGAAAGATCTGTGATTATTATGTGTGGTGACTCAGTGGGAAGGGGGGGGGTTGAGTAATGCCTCAGTCACACACAAACACATGTGCATGCACACACAAATAAGCACACAAAGGATCAGGCGGTAAATGTGTCGTCTGCCGTTTCAACTAAATGGTAACTAATTTGGGAAACGATTCATTCATGTTTCACTTGTATAACTTCATTTGTTAGATTCGTCTTTATCTCTGCTTTTGGAATCTGATGATTGTTTGACATTTTTTTAGGAAACTTATTCCACGTTTGTCTCCCTCTATGACATAAAACTACCAGATTAGATGACCACTGCGCTCAACCAAGATAAAAACACAATGTAGCAAAAAAAAAAATTACTCTCAACTTTTCAGTTAATATTAAAGTTATATATAGTTTTTGTACATTCACTTTCAGTGAAATAAAATACATTTAGAAAATCAGCCTTGATATTTTTCCACCTTGAACACTTTCACTATCCTTTTGTCTAACGGTTTCCAAGACCAGTCAAAATATGGCTCAAACAAATGTGTTTATCAGCAATTTTTCTGTTTTTTTTCACTTCTCTATATTATGACACATTCTTTTTCTGACTTTACAAAGAAATTGTCATGTTTTCTTTTTGTCAATTATTCTGTATATAACTAATATTTCTCAAAAGCATGCTGAATTTACTCAGATATTACAAATGTAATATTTCCCATGTTTCTGCGCTCTTCAACCCCCCGTTCGCCCACATCTCCCAAGGGTTGAAGACGGAGGAAGGAAATGCTGTCTGTGTCTGAATGAAGCTAAAATTGGAAGCAGAGTGGCAAATCATCCCAACTCCCGGCGTGTGTGTTCTTGTCTGAATGTGTGTGTGTGTGTGTTGGTAATGGACAAGGGGGAAGTGATGAGGAAGGGAGCGTCAAAAAAACTTTTCCATTTGGGGGGCCACGGCAGCGCAAACAAAACTTCAAACACGATCCCACCCAAGACAATCCCACACACACACACAGGAGCAGAAATCCACACAGGGGACTGCGTGCTGCTTGTCCCACGCTGAAGAGCGGAAAGCAGCAGATCTTCGTTGACCACATTTCGCTCTGTGAAATTATCTGAAGCCACAAGAAAGAAAATTGTTTCACATCCAAGTGGCTTCGGCTAAAGCAAAAAGGGTTTTGATCCCCAACAGTAAAACAATTTTCTGATTGAAAAGTGATTATAAAACTTAAGTTTGCTTTAATTAAGATTCAGTTAAAAGCCACAAAAAAGCAAAAGCATCCTGGATTCAAACAATATTCTTTCTCGCAAAACTGACCTCCCGTGCTGAAGAGTCACATAAAAAAGCATGTTAAATTAACTTAAGTTGCTCTAATCATTAAACACAAACAGCAAATGCCCAAAATACATTCAAATCCAACAAAAGCCACAGAATCCATGAGTTGCTTTGTAAAACTCTAAAATTCCCATTGAAAAGTCCGTCTTTTCCCTGAAAACTCGAACAACTAGAAGTTTTATTTGCCATTGAAATGAATCAAATCAAAACAGTGATCACATATGAAAATATCTCTTTTAATATCTCTGCTTTCAGCAAAACTGCGATTCCTGCTTTTGCATAACAGCTGCAGCAACGAAAACTAATAGTGAAACTAAGAACCAAGAAACAATTCATCTCTCGTGTATTTAGACCAACTGAAAACATTTAAAAGCTGAGGCTGCACAAAGTCAGAAGGATTTCAAACTAAGGATTTCAAAATTAAACTTTGACAAGCATGGATGGATTGTTTTAAATCAGAGAAATGGAAAATACTTAAATTATTTTGTTATCAATGAATCTACCTAAAAATGAGAAACTTTACTGGAAAAATCTAAACTTGTTTTTGCATAAATTAGTGAATAAAATATATTCAAGTAAGCAAAAAGTGCCAAAACAATCCCAGGAATAACTTATTAAGTACGGCAAAAGCACCAGCTAAAAAACAAAAAAAGTTTAAGAAAACTTATTTCAGTGAAATAATAAGAATCTTAAAGTTTATAGTAACTGTAAAAATAGTTAAAGTTTTAAAAAAATTCTGATTTAATTGACAGTCTGTTTTTGGAGTTCACAACTTTCAGTATGAATCACAAAGTGTATACAAAGTGTCAAAAAAGTCAAATAAGTTAGAAAAAACCCGTACAATTTTCTATCTTGCGCTCTAAATCAGTTGTTAGTAAAATGACAGAGAAGCTGAGGGAGTTTGGAGCTGCTCTGTACTCACCGTGTAACTTTGGTCCCATCCACACATAGGGACGAGCACTGGGATCCTGTCTGGAAGTCTGCCTGTGAGGATAGAGAGTTTATGCGGGACAGGTGTAGTTCCTCCTCTTCTGCCTTCCCACTCCGAGTGCTAATACTCCACACTGAGCTCTCAAGTTTCTTTGGGCAGGAGTGTGTGTGTGATCCACTTGGAGACCTGATATTAAATGCCTGACAACATCAACATCTCTCAGACTAAGCCCTCTCCCTCTCCCTCTCTCTCTCTCTTGCTCGCTCATTTGAAGCCACACCCACAAAGCACTTCTCACACGGCTTTCACCTGAGGCCATGAGCCATACACACACAAAGGCACGCACACACACAGCTAAAAATGTAACTCCTATTTTTCTATAAAAATAAAGATTTTTCTACATGATAATCACAAAGTGATTGTGTGATTAGTTGTATTCATGTGTGGAAATGTTTTTGACCAAGTTTAAGATGTAAACAACATGCATGCGCATACTTGTGCATGATTGTGTCTAGTGTGCGTGTGGGTGTGTGTGTGTTTGCGTGCTTGTATAAGGGAAGTGTTGAGTCACCGTCACAGGATGTCCCTCTCTTCCACAAGATAACACACACACACAAAATTGCACTCTAGGGGGCAGAACTGATCTGCTTTGGTTTCTTTTGCAAAATGAAATTTAAAGTACACTCACTCACTCTCCTGTGTTATTCTTTGCTCTTTCTCCGTCACTCCCTTAAAAGCGTTTTCTGCCTTTGGGTTTGTCTTTTTCTTTCTGTCTCTCATTTTTTTTGACATTAATATTCTTCCTTTCATCCCCCCAAATTCTGAAGTCCTTTTTGGGTAAATTAATTAAGACTGAGAAAAGTCTAACTTATTTTTGTCTTATTGTATTAAGACATAAGAATGAAAACAGGCATGAGCACTCAGAGGACTGGTAAAGGGAGTGTCTCTGACTTACTCCAAGACTGCTACAACACATAGGTTAAACACTTTCTGAAGAAAATTTTTAAGAAAAGCGTCTAAAATTTTCACAAGCTTATTAAAATTTCACTCAAACAGTTTCCATATGCTTGTGATTTTAGTGTGTGCCTATTTTAAAACCGACTAAAGGAGCTTTTGGGACGGGAGCATGGGGGTGGAAATACCTTCTCCTGATCCTATAAACAGCCTTCTGCTTCCACTTCTACTCTACGATCATAGCTAATACTAGCTGCTGTAAGCAGTTATTTCAATCAATGATCTAAAGAATTTCTGCACGCCTTACTATGTTTTTCTCTTTTGCCTAAACTGGGTTACATGTGAGCATCGGGTATGTTTTTTAGGCTTCGTTTGCTTTTAACAACAACTGTGCTTCTCCCTCTGGGCTGCATTAACAATGTCCATTGTGCGTCCTTTGAAGGAAAATAACAGTATTTAACTTTTAAGTGTTGCACAATAAAACAATCATTTTTATTTTTTTTAAACTAATTGATTTGACCTGAATGTTTGAAATAAATATGGAGCCTCATCAGGACAGAAAAATTCCTGATGAAAAGCACTTATGCAAAATCCTCAGCATGACTCAAAATCAAAAGAAAAACAAAGACTTTTTAAAATCCTCCAAGTGTCCCCTCACATAAATATATGCTGGGCAAAACAGCTTTGAAATCAGAAGATTTTACAACTTATGATGCTTTTCATTAACAGACTCTGGCCCTGAATGCATGCAATGCGAGATGCGAGGTAACAAACAATACAGTCTGGTTAAAATTATAAACATCTGCTATTCAGTTTAAGTCAAATCCATTCTTGAAAATTAGTCTTTATGACTCTGTTAATGTCAGTCTTAATATGCTTCATTTTGCAAGAGTAAATACTTTCATAACCTCATCTTCAATTAAATGGTTTTGTTGACAGAGATTTATTTACTATTACAACTCTGGAAATAAGAAATGAAAAAGAAACTCTAAACTTTGGTGTTTTTCCATTGATTGTCGTGATTAATGGTGCTGGATTTGGAGGCAATAATTCCCGATGATGCAGAGAACCACAATTAGTTTTGTCCTATTGACTCTGTTACAGTTTGTAATGCATGGTATCATGAACTGCTACTGATTTTAGTACAACTCCTATCAGCTCGGATTTGCTCTAAAATGATTAATTCTCTCAAGTCATTCTTTTCTTAGTTTTCATAATTTATGGAGTAAATATTAGGTGAAATTGAAGAAAATCCATTTCATGCTTTTGATATACATCTAATCCTTTTTCATTTTAATTCAGGGCCTCACTCACTCACTCACTCACTCACTCACTCACTCACTCACTCACTCACTCACTCACTCACTCACTCACTCACTCACTCACTCACTCACTCACTCACTCACTCACTCACTCACTCACTCACTCACAACAAAAGCTCAGTCTCTTACTAACACTGGAAATTCCCATCTAATTGTTCACCCTGTTTCCCTTAATTTAACTCCCACTCACCCACTTCCCTCAATCCCCCTTTTCTCTCCATCTTCCCTTTGATTTTGCACATTGTATTTACAAAAATGATTTTCCACACTCGACCCTCACGCTGCTTTTTCCATTACTTTTCTCTCAGCCATTTTTTTTGTCTTTTTGAAGAAAATAAATCACTCCAGAAAAAGTCATTTGTTTGTCTTTAAGCATTTTGATGTTTGCTCGCGAGGATTTTAGTCGTGCAGCCATAAAAGAAAAGAAACTGCTGCGGCGAGCACAGTTTGTTGGACAGAAACAACAAAATAAATCTGTGGGAAATGTGACATTAAGATCATAGATAATGTTCTACTAAATCCGACAAAGAAAATGCTGGAAAAAACTAAATAAAAACAATTAGAATTTGTTGATTTTTTAAAAATTATTTATTTGGTGTTTTCCTTTTGTTTATTTAAGTGGGATTTGATACTTAAATCCTTTCTTTTTTTGCATACAATTGTTTTTAAATGTCAATTTTGTTTCCGCCTTTAAATTAAGTCAAGCTGCATTTGTTTGAAACAAACACCCTAGGCACAACTTTGCAGAAAAAAAAAATCTAATTTTTTGTTCTAACTAGAACACTGTGCTAAGCTGTGTAATTGCCTAATTGTATCTTCCAGCAATCATCAGTGTTAGTGAAATTAGTCTCTTTGAGCTCTTTTCTTTTTCTTTTATACGTAAAAGAAAGATTATCAGGAAAAGAAAACAACCAGCAGGAAGACGACGAAAAGACAAGAGACACCGGACTCTTTCACTCCCTCTCAATGGTGACAGAGGGTCTGACCACATCACTCGCTGCCTACTGCTTCCTGCCAACGGACGACCCCTACACACACACACACACACACACACCCAGACGCACACGCACGCATGCAGACACAGAGCTGAAGATCTGTCCCACAGCTGTTGGACATGTTGATGCTGAGTGTTTTCTCTTTGTGCAAAACAACCAGATGGAGAAGGGGACCAGAAAGCTGAGAAATACATTAAAACATGCAGTCGTATATGTGCAGCTTTAATTTGTTTTTGGAAGCTTTATGACATTTTACAGCATCACTCTCTGTAATTAGGGTTAGCAGAATTTCAAGATTTTTAGCTTAATTTTCAGTAATCGGTGATAAAGTCAGAAATTCTGTCTGTTTCTGGCTTTGAATACACCAAACTAAGGATCACCAGTTCTGTAGTTTCTTTGAAGTGGAAACTGTTACTTTAAAAGAAAGCTGAGTGTTGGCTATTTTCAGTCAGTAAGATATTTAAAAAGACAGAAAAGAAAGAAAACAGATATGTAATAAGCTACCTAAAAGACTTTTAGGAGACAGCAAAAAGACTATATGGAGTACACCAAAATTACAATCTAGACGTCTTGGAAATCTTTAGGAAAGATAAATTCATGGTCTACATTCTCTCAAGAATGCAAAAAAAAATCAATGTAAAAAAAATGTTTGTTAGCCATGTTGCTAATTGCACAAATCACTCATTCAAGAGGCTGAAAACAGTTTAAAAGCAACTTTGTAATCTTGTTGTTCTTTTCTTAAAATAAAAGGACATTTCTTTCTTAAAGTGGCTGCTCTTTCAAACACCAGCATAACATCAGTTTTATATTTGGTCATTGCATGGTGGCACAGCTGATAGCACTGTTCTGGGTTCTGGGTTAGAATCCCACCTGGCAAACTCTTTCTGCATGGAGTTTGCATGTTCTCCCTGTGCATGCGCAGGTTTTCTCCGGATACTCCGGCTTGATCCACCAGTTCAAAAATATGACTGTTGGGTTAATTGGTTTCTCTAAATTGCCTTTAGGAATTGCTTAGTTTGTGTGAGCACAATTATTTGTTCTCACATGTGTTGGACTGGTGGCAGAGTGCACCCTGCCTTTCGCCCAATAACCGCTGGACATGGATATGAGCTTCCATGTGACCTGGACTGACAAATGTGCATAGATAATGTGTGGATAAAGCATTTTCAGTTCTGCATATATATATGTGTGTATGCATATAGTGTGTGTATGTATCAGAACTTCAACAGCTTTAGAGTCCAGAGATTGGAAATCTGCTGAACATTTTTCATCAGTAGGTCTTTTCTTCCAACATCAGTTATTATGAGTATATGTGCTGAAATAAAAGAGTTCTGGACTAAAGAACAAACAAACATGAAACTTTCTGGATTTGCTAAGAGTTTAATAAAAATGTTAATTTTTGGTGCCACCACCTGCATTTGGTTTTAATGTAGGTGGTGCATAAAAACATTACATGCCTCCGTATTAAATTAGGTAATTTAATATAGTCACTACCATTTTATAAAAGGTCTATCATAAGTAATAACCCTGGCAAATACATCCTCAAGGGTGTTAAATATTTCAAATTGCTAAGGTTTTAAAAAGCAAAAGTCGTTTCTTACCAAACCTTCCAGATAATCTATCTTTGTTCAGGACCTTCAAACTACACTCTAGCTAAACCAAACATTTGTATTAATTCTCTGATATAGTGGAATTTGTTTGGCTTCCAAGGCCTATTTTTAGGATATCGACTGAGTTATCCACTTCTGGGAAGATTGGCCACAGAAAAGCTATCCCACTTTCTCATTATACAGTCATTGACTAAAACTGAACAACCATTTCTTTCTTTAGAAGCAGACACTCCTAGATGACTCTGTCTGGCACTCCTAAAGGCCTGCTAACACCTTTTAGCAGACTTGTCTTATACCTCCAGGTAATCCGGATGACGAAACATTACCAGGACACAAATTGTTGATGCCAAGAAGTCGGTGAAATCTGAGGCCAAATGAAGGCAAATATGAGAGCAAAAAGTGACACAAGTTCTCAGAAAACCTGAGGAGTTGATTCTATGAAAACCTGCAACATCACCTGAATGAATAACTTTCCTTTGGAGAGAGGCGTTTGCTGGAGCTAGTGGAGCCGTTTCTATTATTAGCCAAGGTCAGAATGGTCTGGGGAAGACCAGGTTATGGTCTGGGGAAGACCATGCTGGTCTAGATTCTGGCTTTTGCCCGGCAAATCTCCATCCTGCATGTGGAAAAAACGTGCAGTGAGGAGTAAACATTTGCATCACTGAACAGAACTACTGAGAAGAGAGACAGTATCCAGTTTTCAGAGATTTATCCCAAAACAAAGAGTTGATTTTACTCATCACCTCTCAAATGTAATACACCTTTGATGGCACTTGTACATCACACCTTTGTCTTTATTGAAAGGACATAGGTAGGTCAACGTTCATGTGCTGGTGATAGTGCATGAGGTCGTTACAAAGTTGAGTGTAAATGTCAAATGTGAGGTTGTTCTTACTTTTCATCCTCACCAATCACAGCAATGAAGCTGTTGTCAGGAAAGCATATAAACTCACACTGATGCGAGACTGAGTTGCCATTTTGTGGGAACTGGCAACAGACCTGACAAGAGCCAGATGATATAATAATTGTGCTTGGCATTTATTACACCTTACCCATGTCATTTCCTTTTTCCCTTTCTTTGTGAGAATCTGCGTAGCTGCATAAATGCACCTTCCTAACTGCATTTAGAAAAGTGGAGTGTCTTTAAGGTGGTCTTCACCTCATTGCACACAAACAACTCAAGTCAAAGTGAAATGTCTCTTTTTGTGCCCCAGAGCTCCTACCTGCATGCCTCCAGGAGAGAGAAACAGGGAACAAAAAGGAAGCAAAGACCTCCTAGGTCTCTGTTAGTTTAACAGTGGGCCACTATCACACACACAAACACACCGGTACCTTTGGGAGATACACACACACACTTTTGTCTTGCATAAACTCCACTTGCAAGTTAAAATTTAAGAGTTCCTTGGAATTTTCAGTCTGTAAAAACTCTTAAAACACAAGCAATAAAGACTCTGAGGGTCTGAGATAAGTTAAGGGACTTACTGCAGGTAGGATTAACACTACATTCTCCATTTAGGAACAGTGACAATTTTGTTTCATAGTCTGTAAGTAAAAACTTACATGTCACAAATGTTTGTCCTTTATAAAAAATGTTTACTACTCACTAGAATATTTGTAAGATTCAGACCTACCTGTTCTGAAAATTCAGAAAATCCTGGAAAAGACCATCACTGAACACAACCTTAAAGAAATATAAGCACCTTTTAAGGATAGAGACATAACTCTTGTATCTAAAATATACCACTAAGCAGGGAGGTAAAACAATATCTGTTTTTGATTTAAATTGTAGCACAGAATTTGTCAAATACATGTTTATCAAGTAAAGAACAAACAGAAGTGAATGAGTTCATTTGAGGATCCAAGCCAACATCCCACAAATTAAACTTTTCAGATTGGAAAAAAACAAAACAAGAGATGAGCCGTTTGTTTCTAGTAAAACTGATAGGCCATCACATGCTAACCTTTGGAATGAGAGCTGCTCAACACACATTTTCTGCAAAATACACCAGGTGAACATGGTAGTTTCACTCCATGCCTCCATTGCAGGTTGGTGATGAGGTTTTGTGAAAGAGGTGTGGTAAATTCACCAAGGAGCTGGATATGCTTCTGATTTAAATGAGCATGCTTAGAAGAACCACACTTTCAGAGAGAGAGTTCAACTTGATAAAACTCTCTTGACTGGTAAATACTTTCCTCTCTTTTTTCTTTCGTCTCTCAAGCCTTCCCATCTTCCCCCGTCCTCTGCCCTCTAGTCTCCTCCTGAGTCCCAAACATTTTAATTGCAGCCCACAGGCCATTTGAAGCCTCACCAAATCACTGTGAAGAGATCAGCCATTGTCCATTTCCTTTGTGTTGGTGTGTGTCACTGTGTGTTACTGTGACGGTTACACCTTGGGCCTGTGCATGTTGGACCCTCTGTGTGTGTGGATTTAGGGACTTAATCCCTGAATAGAGAAGCCATTAGGGAGAATTAGGCAGTTTAGACATAACCATGATCCCCTCTGCTGTGCGTGTGTCTGTGCGTTTCAGTGTGTGCAACGGCGTCTGCCTGTGGCATGTGTCAGGTCAAGGCCCTTAGAAAGAAGGGGTAGAGGTGCATCAGGAAAGTAAGAGGGGGGTGTGGGATAGCGTATGTGCTCATCAGTTCCCGTAATCTTACCAATCTGCTTGTGCTGTGTCCCACACACATGAGCACAAATAGGCTCATCTTGACACTCTCAACAGATGGCTGTTGCAGAAAGGCCAAGGGTAAACTTGTGCAATGCCTAAACCAGACAAGCATCCTCCAAATGAAAGCCCCTCCTCTTTGTCTATAGCTAATCACTTTGTCCTCAGCACGCAAGCAGGACTCTTAATTAAGTGGCAAGTACTCAACCCTTGTTAACAATGTTTAGATGTTATACCACTGAGGAATCTTGTCCTGTATTACAACATCAGAGAAAAACATGTCATCCACCAGGGTCTATAACTATTTTTATGGAGCCAATTGACATGTGTTTAAATGCTGTGTATGGAATTTGAAAGTAGGGCATTTTCATCCTCATTATTGACATTAGTTTTAAACTTAGACTAACAATTTTTAACAACTTTTCAGCGTGAAATCATAAACCAATGACCTAACAAAATTGGATGCACAAAAATAATTTAGTGATTTTCCAACTCACACTGGGTCACATCTGCCATTCAGGCCTAAAAACACCAGCATCCAATAATATTTGGGTAATTGTCCCTCAGCTAGCTTAATTTTAACCCAACATGCCATGTGGCCTTTACCTAATATCATGGCTCAACATTTGACAAGTCTTACTTATGTAACTAGTTTCTTTATGCCCTAAGAATAGCATGGGTACTGATGATGTAGAAACAGTTTTCCTGGAATGGTGAGTTGTTTTTCTGAAATTAGCATATTAAGCTGTGACTACACAGGCATGATTGACAGCAGTAATACACTCCTCCTGGCTCTGATAAGTTGTTTTTGACTGGGAGCAGTCCAATTATTCAGACAGCAATAATAACACTGAGAGGAGGTGGGGGAGCTTGATTTTTTTCAGATATTATACTGTCATGACATGATGACAGTTTTAATACATTTATAAAAACAAAAACAAACAAAAAAAAGTTATAAAAGTTAAAAGTATTTTTTATTTTTTAAATAAAAGTTAGCTTTAAAACTTTACTTGTCCATTTGGGTAGAATCTAAATTGTGCTTGAAGGCACAGGCGTCAACAGTCTAATAGTTCATCAAATTTTCAATGTTTCTTTCCTACAGTACATCTGAGTCATATAATTATGTTGTTATTATTAGGACTCTGAAGAACTTAGCTATATGCTGAAAACGTGTGCGAAGCATCTGGAGTTGTTTCTGAGCCTAACTAGCCAATTTCATTTCATCTGAAGGTAACAGTTCACATTAGTCCAAACCATGACGGTGTGGTGACACGTGTGTATAACTTGTACACATTTACAGTTCTTTGAAGTGATAAATAATTGCTTAGAAATGGCTCCAAAGGATTTCCCCAACTTGTGCAACTCTACAGTTCTCCTTCTTAGGCATACATTAAATACTTCTGACTTTCCCAATGTTTTGAGTATTGCACTTTTCAATGAATGCCGTAAAATGAATCTGTATGCTGATGAAGAGAAACTGGAAGTATTATCCAGCCATACTGGGATAACTGTAAACTAATGACCAACTGTGTACCAGATATAATTGCTTAATTCAGGAATATACAATCTAGTATTTCAAGCAAGTTGGACAGTCTCACAACATGCATACATAAATATTGCAATTTATTTGCATCAGTAAATCAGTAGTATTCCTGAATAACTCACTGTTAGATTATCCCAACAAGGATTGTCCAGAAGGAGAGACTCTTGTAGTTTAGTCTGGATAGGAATGTAAGTAAATATTTAAAAAATAAACTATTATTTGTACCTGCTTTGACTTATTATTCTGTGAGTTCTCAGGGTCTTGACACTATGTGGGTAATTCTTTGCTGCTTTTTGTCGTTTTTGGTAAACTGGGCTTATCACCTCATCATTGCAAATAACCTCCCAACACTAATAGTAGAGCAAATGATCTCTTCTTTGCAAAAAGGATGTGATCATACCCTTTTCCTGTAAGCTTTGTGCTCTGACAAAGCTTGAAGCATGGACCGTTGTGTTGTTTGTGGGTAACTCGTGTTACAGACGGCAGCTGTTTAAGTTAGCTAGCTGGATCAAAGATGTCTTGGTGACTTTAAAAACCTTTAGAGTAATTAATGGCTACCTTTAAATTTATGAATCTTTGTTCTTTGCTTTGCCTTGCCCAAGTAGTCTTCCCATAAAGTCAGGCAATGAACATCTGGAAGAAATATCTGTGGTTCTTGTTGATAACATAAAAATAAAGATAAGCACAAATAGAATAGCTGAGCCATAACTTTAGAATGTTCATAAAATGTGGAGGTGCTATGACTGTGTTTCTTTTGTTTATTTGTTTTTTTTGTAATATTACAGGCTGATTACAGAGCAGTCTGACTGTGTGCGTCTGTCTTGCTACATCATGCGTCACTTTCAGTCAACAATGAGCCTCAGTCCTGAGACAATCTGAGGAACACCACTAAGAAAGAAAAATAAATCAAGTTTTTATAAAGCACTTTAGTAGAAGAAAACAGGACTCTGAGGCTTCCCGCACTCACTCTCAGGTAGCCATTAAAAAGCTACGGACATAAACATGTTCCAGCTATCTTCCAGTAAATAGCGGAAAC
Source organism: Phalloptychus januarius (assembly GCA_902982915.1). Classification (NCBI taxonomy): domain Eukaryota; kingdom Metazoa; phylum Chordata; class Actinopteri; order Cyprinodontiformes; family Poeciliidae; genus Phalloptychus; species Phalloptychus januarius. Next base: position 1,421,840 of record CADWAE010000066.1, on the reverse strand, counting down.
GTGCAATGAGTCACCAAATGAAACGGCAACATGGAGATAACTCACACACACGTACACACACACATCACATCTGATGTCACACAACCCCCCGTCTTGGTAGTTTCCACTAAAATAAGCCTGAGGACAAACCACTGTTATACACGGGGATTGTGGTTAAAAAAATCTAATTAATAGTGACTTCATTCTTGTTTGTGGTATTTTTTTTTTATTATCATGCACCGTATCACTATTACATTCCCACAGTATGTTTAACATTCCTAAATGATGTTTGTAGTCCTTTAAAATCTGATTAATGTAATGAGTTTGTTCTGTTTGGTCTTTATTTGGAGCAAAACAAACTACAGCTTTTACTTAGAAATGTTATCATTTGCAGGTGCTTCTTTGTCTTTCATCAAATCAAGTGCTAGACAGAGGACCAAAATGCAGGGCTGTTTGATGAAAACTAAAGATCTTTATTCCCAGAACACCACAAAGTAAATTTGGTCATAAAGGTAGATGTGTGGTTGGCCCTTATTTACCCTGAATTTGGTTACTCAGAGTCTGCACATCCAGGTGTGTGAATAATTTTGGGTTTACCTGTAAGATCCTACTTAGTATTGGAGCTTGAACTTGAACCAATGATAATATTGCTCAGAGTCATATTCTCAGGATTTTATACCTGCAAAAATCAGCAAGACAGATGTTTTGCAGGAATAAGTGTAAATTCGAAAAATGACAATCTGGAATTAACTTATTTGTAAAATAATTCTCAAGGCTCTGGGCTAGATGTAGAAGACACATTTCAAAGCTGTACACAGTATTCTTTTGGTTCCACAATCCTGGTAGCATGTTGTGTAAGCACATCTTGTTGCAGATGTACCCAACTTCACTGGTGCCTTAACAACACATAAGCCATAAGGTGGGGTGCATGTTTGTGGGTTTATTGCAGAACTGCCTTTTGAAAGCAGCTTTTGGGATATAGGAGGATGCAAATACCGGACATGCAACCAGAAGACAGAGCATGATGTAGGATTATTTCTTTAGAGATGCAATTCTGTTATTAGTGGAGGTTTTTTGTAAAAGAATTTGTGAATTTTCAAAATACTTTATATAAAAGAATGTAAATATTAAATGACATTGTTTTGAAGACATAAAGGAAATACAAAATTAACCTTAGTCAGTTGCAATTTCTTTTAATACTTCAATTGAAACATTTATACTGCTGGAGCACAGAAATGCAGAATGGACTGATATTTTTATTTTATTTCATAACCTTGTATTTCTGGATCTATTTTTGCTTTGATTGACTAGACATCAGTGGCATTATGAAGCCATGAAGCCAGCCTCTTCTAACCTTTAATGCTGCTTTGGTTCAGATCACTTAAGAGACTGTCTTGTGGGGAACAAGAGTTGAACAAAAATCCATTTCGTTAAACAAAGTTGAGTCGTAAGTTAGGCAAACATCCAATTCACAACCTTTAACCATTAAAGCCATCACATTAAGTTAATTAGGATTCACACCTTAAATTGTAACTACCCATTTGATGCTTTTAACTTTCACTAATGTAATCAACCTGAACACACACAGAGTGTGTTAATTGCTTTGCAGCATGGAGGAAGGAAATCTGTTGACACATCAGTGTCACTGCATTTTCTCCCCCTAATGCCTGGAATCACACACAAAAGATAACTTTTTGATTATCTTCTCCCCTGGATGAAACTCCCTGCCTTCAGGGAAGATTTTCTGAAGAAAACTTAAGCTTTCTACAACTCTATTTAAAAAGTAGAATCACATGTTTTTATTTGTTTTTAACCATTACTATCAACCAATCAATACAAGAAAACTGTGTTAAATCTAATGAAACCTCATTACAATTTACATTCAGTGAAACTGAAATGCAAATATCTTAAAAGACTAAATTCAACTATTTAAATTTTCAAAGTGTATGTGATGTAACAATTTATATTTACCAGTAATGTTACTTGTTAAAATAGCACATACTGTGCTTTAGACAACTGAACAGACTTCTTACGTTTAAGAAGTTTTACTTTAAGTTTTTGTTTTACTTTAAGCAACATTTTCCTAATACAACAGTTCAGGTCTTATTTACACTGTGTTTTGATAAATGGAACTACTTTGGAAATAAAATAATCTCAAGGCACTTTACAAAATAAATTTTGGCAAAATTAAGATAAATATTTATTAAAAGATTTCAAAGTGTGATCCGAACTGCAAACAGGGAAAGAATAACCTCTGCACAATGGTTGTTCAATATCAATTAAATACTTGATTTAATTAGGACATCACCTTTTGCTGCACAATGAGTCACAATATTAATTCATTCTACCCTGCACCATGCTGTTCAATTTACTCTTATATGCTTGGATTCCAATAAATATTATCTACTTATAAGTACTGCAGTATATATTAATGCAATAGAACCGTTCTGTAATGCAAACAGTTATTTTACCACATGTTTCTGGAGTTTGCAGCAGATCATTGTTCTCAACTGACAAGACCTAATTACATTATTAAGCAGTTCTTCTATTGGTGCTAATTGAAAAATCAATAATTGGATGAATGCTGGGGCAATGGGCAGCAGCTTGTACTTGTCCATATACTTGTTTGGATGTGCTCTCTGTTTATTTCCATGTCACTTTATTTGACTTTCTTGTTTCACGCTGTGTCAGTGGGGTCTTTTTTGGGGGTTATTGTGCTTTTAGTGCTCATGGGTGCGTGTCCAGATTGAGTGACCACTCATTAGAAGGTTAAATAGGATCCGTTGTCTGAATGCAGTGCTGATTAAGCTGAAGTGGTCAGGGGCTAGTGGCCACCTGCCATAACCCGGCTTGATCTCATCAATCACAGACTGACCTGGCCGCTGTCTGGTCCTCTGGACTTTGCAGAGGCCCCGAGGCCTCAATGCTACCCCTTATCCCGGAACTAGGAACACCATTACCCCTTGGACCTGGAGCCACAGTGACCCATTGAGGCCCTCTCTTCTGTCTAACCCTGGCCACAACCCTAGCTCTGACCTTTTGGTGTGACAACTGAAATAACCCTAAAAAAATAGCAAAATATAGGAATCGCTTTGGAGATTTGACTCTAAAGTGCCACCAACACAATGTCTTTTCTATTTTAGAACATTTCTTGGAGTACATACTAAGAACTACATACTATTAGTCTAGATGAAAATCCATTAAGAGTGGGACTACTTCCTTATCCAGCGATGAATTTCAGCACACTAGATATCTTTTTATCTATGATATCGTACTTTAGCAAATCCTCATAATTCAGGTGTCCTACGAAAGTACAATTACAAGAAAAAATCTTTCTTTGTGACTTACATAATCAGGATTACATGGTTTAAAGCTCAGAAGCTGAAACAGTGGACTGTGCCTTAATTGTAGTTTCAGGTGCTTTAATAATAATCTGCTCACTCCTTCAGGATAAACCCTCAACCAGACGTCACGTGCAACATATTAACTGCCTAAAAAAATCAATGAAAGAATCCATGCCCCAGCTGTCAGATTATCATCACAACTAAAAACAAAACACCTAGATTAAACTGACTCTTTTTGTGGTTTATATAATCAGGCCAAATATCAGGAGCTCTTACCAGAAGAGTGACTAGTATAAGATGTTGCTGCTTTTCTGACATAGATTAAGTGTTGAATGGACAATTAAGCTTTTTAAAAGCTATAAAATATTTGGTTTCTGCAGTTTGTGTTAGAAACATTAAAGTCTTGAGCAAATCATATTTAGCATTGAAACGTTGGGGGAAAGAAAAGAAGCATCAAACCTGCAGTTAGCACCAACCTTCGCAGGATCTGTGAAGGTTGGTGTACCTTTAGACCAAATGAGGTCTGAAGGTACTCGGCAATGTTGGTCATTGGGCAACTATGATGCCTGGATTCCACCAGCTAATAATTACCATCATATATATTAAAATACCAGGAACCCAGTCCATTTCATCAGACAGAAACATTCAAACATGACTTGTGAAAATGTCTTAATCTGATCCCAACACACAATTTTGAAATCTTTCTTTGGTCTCTACTAAAGGAGGGTTGTAAAATTAACTTCTTGAGCTTCATGCAATATTATAATGTTATTCCATCATGAAAAACATATAGGAAGTGTTGCATTTATTCTTTCATGCATGTTTAAGATCCTTTAATCTTTGGTGGCAGCCATTCAGGAGAGGAAAAACCCAGGCGCCATGCTGCTGGGTGGATTGGCTGACGCTTACAAAGCAGCTAATCCAAGACCGGCATTTATTTTCCTTGCTGCTGATTGGCTGTACCCTCAGAAGCAGAGATAAGGAAGACCATGGAAGTGCAAAGATGCTTTCCACTATGCATATTAATTCACATTGAGGTATATTTTGTGTTTGAACTACTAAAATAACGAGTTCTAAATGTCTTAACATGGGGGCTATCACTACATAGTTAAGTATATTAAAGGTTTTTTTTATCTTAAAGAGGAAATGTGGAGGTGTGTTTTGGGTGTCTAAATGAATGTTTGCGTTTCCTATCTGACCATAGGGCTTGGTAACTAGTTCAAAGTTTATTGAGATCTGATATGAATTCCTATCAGTTTTTCATGATAAGATTGTATGACGAGTATGTGACTTTTTTTAGCACACAGAAAACCAGTAAGCATATGACTCTGACCCTTTTACAGTAAGGAACTGGCCTTGAGGAGTGAAAGTGATGTGTTTATCTTTTATTCCAGCTTTCTTTTTTTATTGTAGACAAAGAAGAAATGTCTTTGCAAAAAATGTATTTCTTGTAATATAAATGTAAATGTTTGCAGAAGCACATCAAGCACACTTCAAGATGATATTAAAACGAACCACTGTATTCCAAATTGTTTGGATTACTATGACAGTACACTGCTGTAATAACCTCAATACATCAAATTCCTCATAACTCTTAAATATGTTTGGCTGACAGTCCCATATAGTAAATAAAGTTCTTACAGCTTCTCTAAATCCAGCAAGAAAAAAGTGAGAGTTGTGCAAGTCGAAATAGACACAGTGTTTATGGTATTTAGTTCCAGACAGGGAGGACTTTGAACTTTATTTTGAGACAAGTCAAGGCCCATATCAGCGAACTGCCTGAGCTGATTTATTTATTAATGTCATAATTGTAAGTGGTTGTAAATCTTTCCACTTTGAATGCAAACAATAGTTTAAACAGCAGACACTCCTTTGTTTGAATTCCTGAACCACAAAGAATTAACCTGCCAGAAGCAACTACAAAAAAGACATGAAGTTTTAGCTTCTGTATAGTGCTTAACAAGGGAGGAACAGTTCGATAAAAAAAGACCCAAGACTGAGTCATTTTAGAAATGGGTCTAGAAATGTCCCAAACATTCAGTTTTTTAGAACTGAGAAACGTTTTGTGAACTTATTTTTTTTCCACTGATGGACTGATGTTTTTTTTATTCTATTTATTTTAGGGACGAAAATTGTAACATCAGTTCTCACAAAACGATGGACACCTTTCTACACCCTTATTACGACTGGAGACTACCAGCATTTTTCTTTTACATTTTTAACTTGTGCACAAAAAAGTGCTCAACAAAGGTTTTAAGATAGCATGAAAGGAAATTATACCTATAGTTCTATTTATTGTTCATTTTGTCCCAAACAGCAAATTTTAAGTGATGTTTGTCCATTCGTGCTTTACATATATAAAAATTATGAAACCTTAACATCTTGTGTTTAGATTTTGAAACAAAACTTTGTGAAAATGTGAAAATAAATGTGCTTAGAATAGCAAAGCTCAAAAACTGTCAGAGTAGCATAATAAATAAGGCTTGACAATGAGAGAATCTACATGTGGAAACTTCTTACTTTTATGTTCATGCTTGATGAGATAACATAACCTTTACCGACTCACAGATATTTTAGACATTATATCTCTGATCTCTACTTATCTGTTTCCTTGCACTTTGTCACTTTCTTCTCATGCATTTTAGCTACAGCAATACATCAGCAGAAACTCTATCACACATGTTGTAAAATATGTCATAAACCCAGGTGATTTCAGATAAATCTGATAAAAAAGAAAAAAAGAATCACTAGACAACAGTGCTACTGTATGTAGTGAGGAGCAAAACAGTCCTTTATGACTTATAATAAATGCTCTTAATGTGTTCAATTTTATTAAATCAAGTCATTGTTGATATTTTAAATTGCAACTCATTTTTAGAATGAATAGTATTGTATAAGCAATGGGCAGAAAATCATGGCGGATGATGTGACTGGTACATGATGACACCAGCATTCAGAGTTGGTTCTTTATTCACACAGTGAAGAACATTGGAAGTAAGTTTTCTGTCAGACTAAAACAATAAGATGTTACTTTCAGTTGAGAGAGTCTTTCTCCTAAAAAAATAACATGATTAAAAAAAACTGGGATAGCTGTATATAGAAACAATTTGGAGACCAGATGACTTTCATTGAGTTAGTCATATTTTTGTCTAATTGCAAAGCAACTGCAGAATTAATGAACACATGCTGACATGTGTAGCATCAATTTTTAATTTGGTAAACACTTCATGCACCTTCATACTTATGTGCATGAAGGTCAATTCAGAATATACAGACAGGGGTTTTATGGCAGCTGCATTAAAATGGTCACATTAACAACAATTAAAAAGAAACATTTCAGTAAAAAAAAACAGATAACAGATAACAGATTTAGACTATTATTTAGACTATTACTGCTATTGTCATATATCCATCATGCAATATTCATCTCACAAAGGACTGTTTGGAGTGCAATAATTATTGGCTATTCTTAGTGTTATTGCCTTGCATTTTACATTTTAGTGTAATATTTAGCCATTACATTAGCAGATGATTAGACAGGACACAAATGATGTTGCCCAGAAATGCTAAAGATGACAGTGATGGAAATAGAGATGAAAAAGAGAGGAAAGACGGAAATAGGAAGATATCACCACTAATATCGCCATTACAAGATTTTGGAATATTGTAGAGACCTGGATCATGAATGTAGTCTAAGATCAGGAGATGACAGTTTTGGATAAATAAAAATATGTAACCTTTTTTGATCATTTAAAGATGTAATATAAAGATATATTTTATGTACCTTTTGCGGTACAGGGACTCTGTACTTCGGCTTATGACACGTTAAATTATTCTGAAAATGCTTTGTTGTTTTATCAGATTTAATTTTAGATTCTGTATAAGGAATCTGGGAGGATCAACATAACTCTCCTTCATGAGATCATGTGAAGTTGAGGAATTTCGTCCAGATACCCCTATGAGCTCAAATGCTCAGTTTCATAACCAGGAAACTGATGCATGATAAAATCTAAATACCAAGGCAGAATCACAGCAGGTTTTGGCACGTGGCTGCTGCCGTAGAGAGAAGTTTGGCTTCAGCCCAGCTTCCCTGGCAGTCTGCCAAGCTAAACACACGCACACACACACATAACTGACAAAACACACTACCATTCACAAGTTAGCGCCAAGCTCAGATAAAGGTTTCCCTCAATCTGGCTGGGTGGTTGTACGTGTGGACAGGGAGAGTGGGGAGAGGAGGTAGTTTAAGTACAGTCAGACAGGAGAGAGTAAACACTGATAACTCCCAGCTGGATGTGTGTGAGTGTTGTCTGTGTATTCAAAAAGGCAATGTGTGCACCACCACCCCCGACCCGCACACACTGAAACACTTCCGAGACCCCCAACCTTTCCATCAAATCCATCGTCCCACACACACTTCCACCACTTTGATGAGGTGAAGAAGTGTGTGTCTGTCCTTAGTATGTGGGAATGCGTGTGTGCGTATATGTATGTGTGTGTATATGTATACATATATGTGTGTGTGTGTGTGAGAGAGAGACGGAGTGCCTGATCTGTTTTGTGTAAAGATCAGAAGATTCGGATCATGGGCTCGACGGAAGTGGAAGCCACACACTTTGAAGAAAAAAGAGAAGAAGAGGAAGAGAAGGAGGGGGGGGGATAGAGAGGAGTATTAAACAGTAGCTGCATGAAGCAATGGTATTTGTAAGTGATTAGTTAATTTCAAATTAGTGCAACAACAGGATTTCTTGTGCAACAAGAAATCCTGTTGTTCAACTTACATCATTTTTTAATTTGACTGTTGTCCTTGTTAATAATCCTCATTGTTCTGAAAGATAAATGTTTCTTTGACAGGACCTGTAGGTATTCACTGAGACAGACCCAGTAAAATGTAACGGCAGTAAAAGAAAGTCTTTATAAAGGCAAAACTCCTACAAACATAAAAAATGCCTTCATTTATCTTTAACTCTTTTTTGGGTCACCTGGATTTGTGAAGTCTGGAACAATAACAGATATTTCTATTTCATTTTAATATATAGTTTTTGCTAATAAAGTTTAAGCTATTATTTGATGTGACTTTCTCTCAATGACTTTAGCTTTGAATACTGTTTAAGGCTAAGTTTAGCTAAATTAAATTAAGTTTGCATAAATTTCTAAAGCAACATGCCTGTTTGTATAACTTTTTATTTGAACTTAATTCTAAGAATATATATTTTGGCCCACAAGAAAAAGAAGCAAAGTGACAAGCAACTAAGAAGTTTAGGCTTAAACAAAGACAAAAATATTAAAATACTAAAATAATAATAATAATAATAACAATAATAATTATTATTAATAATAATACAGCAAGGAAAAATTACCACAAAAAACAGCATACTCTGATCCAAAGGAATGTGTAACTGAGTAGGATAATTTTGAAGAAATGTATAAAATGTCCATGTGTATTTGTGCATTAAAAAAAACAACTGATTGTGTACAATGTTTATAGTAAGAGCAAATAAAGCTGTGCAAATACCAGCTGAATTGTTAGTAGAAATTATTAAAACTGTGCAAATAATGCAAACATCAGCAGGGTTACAAGCACTTATTGAGTTTGTAGGAGGCAGTGATGACTTATAACAGCTGCTCAGAGGAAGGGTCTGTGGCAATGTTCCTTTGTGGATCAAGGATGCAGCAGTCTGTCATTGAAGGAGAAATGGTGCTTCATGTAATAATGTCATATGTTGGAATAACCTGATGCCTTGTGGAGTAACTGCTGAAAAGATATTTTTTTAAATCATACATTGAAAACTTGTTAACTATTAGTCATTATTATGTTTATGCATGCACTAAACAGCCAATTGTGCAAAGGCCATTTCACCCTATTGGATAGAATGAACTATTAAATTTCTTTATTAATAAAAAAAGACATGAGTGTGATTAGCTAAGGGTGAAGATTTGATTAATAGAAAAATGAAGGGCCTGATTTCACGCTTTGATTTTTTGTAATGACACCAAGTAAATATTAACAATGATTTTTCACCACCTGTAGTTTTGTGAGAGATTTATCTCTGTAACTTTTGTTCTTTGCCCTAAAGTGGGAGTTTTGGCTCCACGATGGTTGGCCCGATGACACACAACTCGTCTGGCCTGTGGTTTCCTCTCAAGTGGTCAACGGACCTCCCCTGCACAGCAGTTTACAGACGTGCACGTACACGGAAACTGAGACAAACACACACATGAAAAACTACACGCATGTGCACAGAAACACGAGAGATACACTGATTGAAGCAAAAACACACACAGGATGAAAACATGCTACTCAGGAACTAGCTCTCATACACAGACACACACTCGCACACACACACACCCACACCAGTGCACACAAACAGCTGTTTCCAACATGCTGAGGCGGTCTGGAAACCACTTCCTCTCAGCGGGTCAAACACATTTTATTCATTTACTGTTCGCTCAAACAGGCTGGCAGACCACTTTCACTGCACACACACACACATGCACTGTCTGCGAGTTGGACTGTGTGAGAGACTGAGTACATGAAAGGAGCAAAACATGTTTTTTCCATGTTTTGGATGGATTTTTATTGTGTTTATAAGACACATAGTTAATTTAGTACTAGTACATTTGAGGACACCATTTATGATCTGTTTGCGGGGGTGTGTGTGTGTGTGTGTCTTTCTCCGTCTGGAGCTTAGTGCTGGTGAGAGCCACAATGACTAGTTAGTCATCTTAATTGCAAAATAAAAAATTAGAAGTTTTACATTTTAAAGAGGTGACTGACGTGAGCAAATTAAATCATACGTGTTCAACAAACCCCTTCACGTCGAGGCTGGTGGCCGCTGTCTGCTCAACACCGATTGGCCAGCGCTCTGTAAATATTTAGAAGAAGTAGAAGGGTCCACCGTCCAGCCTGTCGCCATGGGAGACGGATCGGCTTTTATTCTTCAACCCCTCCCCAAATACACACACAAACTCACACCCACACACAAAGACCTGCACAGAGTTATCTCCGGTCTCAGACTTATAACCGCAGCCACCAAGTTGAATGGATCAATCACGCACACAAACAGACACAAACTGCAAAGTAGATATTAGACGAGGTGTTGATATCCTCCCCTGTGCATACTCTTTTACAACCCCTAAATGACCTTTCACCTTACCTCAGTGTTAGTCCAACCAATCAGAGGCCACCTCTCTCTTCCTCAGATGATGTTGTAGTCACATATAAGAACTAACTGTTTTCTTTTGTCTAATAAATAATAATACTCCGTTCATGCGGCATAACTGAATACCGTAAGCCTTTCTTACGGTGACCATCGTACTTTCTGCTATTATGTAAGGTTTTTTGTTTTATATAGTTTTCTTTAGGATAGAAATGCACCACAAACCTAAGATATAAATGGAAACTTTACATAAAAAGGAAAGAAATACAAAACATATCCATACCATTTGGATCATTTCTGAGTTGTTATCACGGGTAATGAGTCATCTTACCCATGATGACTCATTATGGGTTATCAGTATAAATGATTTATACTGCAAATCAGTATAAATCATTTATTCCATTATGTTGGTAGTCTGAATGGTATAAAGGACCATTTTCATGTGGAGTTCCATCTCAACCATATACAAACAGTATATGGTTGAGACATGCAGTGAATAAATCAATTTTTTAAATTTTTTTTGACCAGAGTTAATAATAAATAAGTTTTTACCGACGTGTATATATTTGAAATGTGAAAGTTACAGAAAGAAGTGACTGTATACAAAATAGACCAGCAAATATTGCAGTAAGCATATTGTGAGGGAACACAAAAGAAAAACATGCTCCTTATTGGCCTCTGTACAAAACACCCCCACACAATCATAGAGATAAATTTATTTTAAAACTGCAGTTGGGAAGCAATCAATCTGTTGACTCTACCTGAACACAAAGTCCATTGACCAACTACAATCTGGAGCTTATAACATGTTTTGCACAATTAGCTTTAGAAAACTTCTACTGAATTTAATGGGTGGATATTGTACATGCTTACTTAGGTCTACATATCAGTACAACAGGAAAAATCAAAGTGTTGCCTTTTGATAGTTCCAGGTTTTCAAACTGATGTTTAAATGGTGTTCAGGCTTGATAAGCCAATTGAAAATATTGATCGCGTCCTCATTTTTTCTCTCCATTGACAACATGTTTAAATTTATGGAATCTAAACAAGGACAGCATTAACTTGCACAAGTCCACATGAAACCCATTTTTTTGTCAACTTTGAGGCATGTCAAGGATTTTACTCAAAAGTTGTAATTAAAGCTGCAGAAATGTTTTAATTTGTTCTGCTAAGTGTTGCTTGTGTTCTTTGGAGAAGATGGGCAAAAGAACTGGTGTTTTGAAAAATTATACTACAAAAAAAACAACTGAACTAACAGACTTATGTTAAAAACCTGAAACGGGATTACCAACATTCATGAGAAATTCTGGGGAAAAGCTATTTTGTTCAGCAAATATTGAAATTGTAAGGATTGTTCCTTTATGTAAAATCCTATCAAAATAGACATACAGTAATTACTCTGAAAAAATCCAGGTGTTTTGAATCCTTCTGCAAATCAGCGTAAATCATTTATTCCATCATCTCCAACATTAGCAAGACGGGACTTTAGGAGTAATGTGGAGATTCAGAGTTTTGCTCAAGGACACTATAACAATGTTCCCATCAAATCACCATTTTTCTTTGATTAAAACCAATCTACTACCGACCTGTGACTGACCCCTCACTCATAAAGCATTAGATTATTGCTTTCTACTAAACCATAATGATGAGTCCATCGCTGTCCAAGAATTTTCTTAGGTTTTAATGTTCCATTTCCAACTCACCCATTAGACCAGACCCTTTGAGAATGAGATAGAATAGAAATAAGTTCTTCTTTTTCTCACTGTGAAGTTGGAGCACAATATGACTTCTACAAGAATGAAACAAACATATTTTTTTATAAGTTCACTGGTGATAAAGAAATGGTTTAGACGTCCGGATGAAGAGAAACATTATTAATCCTGGAACGATTGTGAAAATCAGGATGCACCCTGACATTATTCTTTGTATATTATGAGCTTTGACCTTTAACCTGTTGAATGTTTTTATTTTGTCATTATGGAACTGAATAACAAACACAACTGAGAAACCACACCCTCACTGACTCATTATCTTTCTACCTTCCGTTATATTCTGACTCCGTCTTTCTTTCCTCTGTCAGCCAGCCATACATCTCACGTCCTCCACCACACACAGACACACACTTCCATTACTGCTTCATCATGTTGACCCCGCATCAACCCCCTCAACGTCAGCTCTGACCCCATTCTACCCTTCCTCCACTCATTCCTCTTCTCCTCCTCACCTTCTTCTGTCTCTTCACCTTTGCCTCTTCCACTCTCCTAACTCCACCCTTTTCTGCCTTTTTATTGATACTTCCCCGTTCCTCTTGTTCCCCCTTCAACACTTTTTTATCCTCCTCTTCCCCTCATTTTTCTGTCCTCCGTTCCTGCACATGAAAGAGTCATTGTGTGGTCATACTGAAGGACAGAGGGAGCAGAGAGGTAGAGAAACAGAAAGACAGACTTCAAAGATGGATGTGAGGAAGGAGGAGAGATATTGAAGGGGCGAGCACATGAAAGAGGAGAGGAGTGAGGAAAAAATGAGGTGAAGAAAGTGGTGAAAAGTAAATGAGGAAAGATTGTCATGTTGGAAAAGCAAACTTTACAAAAATGTTTAGAATCGTCTTCCTCTGAAGCTGCAAGGATTTTCTAAGTCGTCCTTTTGTTCAACCTTCTGCACAATGAGCTGCAAAGTTAAACCTGTTTGTTGGCGTCTATTGCAGTTTGATGTTATTTTTATGAGCTTGTCTGGGCATTCCTGGTCGCTGCCCCCTGAGTTTAACACACTTCTAATTAGAGACAGGGAAAAAGGACAGAGAGAAGGAGAAAAGAAAGAAAGGACTTGGGTAGGAAGAAGAGAACATAGTACTTTGTGAGTGAAAAGGGCGGGGAGGAGAAGAGTGAGTGTAATAGCACCTATTAGCACATACCTTTAAAGAGTAACATGTTTTACAGACTGGCAGTACTTCATAATGGCTGAAGAGATGTGGTAAAGAGGAGAAGACCAGAGTTGAAAGTACAATTACTTATTTTCATTCAAGAACATTTACTATTGTGCTTTTCGAAAAAACAAGCTATATGATTGCTTGATTTTATGCACAAGTTCTGTACATCTGACTGTCAAAACAATGAGAGTTTGGGGTGGTTTTAACAGATAGTTGCAGATTGTACAGCAACACAGGATGATTAATCCCTTTAACTGATTCATTCAAACATCAAAAGCATGATCAGTGCATCAGGTTGTAATATTAATATCTGTCATACAGAATCTATCAACTCAATACCAAGGCAACTTTATTAACTTTTGTCCCAAGAGACAAGCGAGCCATACATTCATTTGAACCTATTAACAAAAAACACATAGAAAGGAAATTGACATGGAATAACTTAAATACGTAAACATAAAGGTCAAATATGATCCAGAAGATGTGTTAGTAGAGTGATATAGTAGTATAGTCTATTTAGAAAGCTTCTCAGTAATTTACTGGAATTCTGGCCCATTCATGCTGAGAACTGGTGCAACTGAGTCAGATTTGTTGGCCGCCATGTTCACACACACCTTTCAGTTCTGTCAGTACAGTGACTTGGTATCTACACGGGCTAGAGGCCAGAGCTGCCCATGACAAGCTAAAAAGCTCCACGAATTCTTGAGACCCCATCATTAGAATGCAGTTACAAGCATTCCAAAGATGCTTGTAACTGCCTATTTTATAGTTTAAAAACCAAATGTACTTCAGCGTGCATAAATACACACAGTGAATCAAATCAAATCAAATTTTATTTGTATAGCAGCTTTCAGCAACAAAGGGCATTTTAAAGCTTGTTGCCTTTCTTGGCACTTTGGAGGAAACTATGTTATCCAGTGTTAGTAGTTCAGCCAATCAGTGCCAAGGAAAGTAAAGGGTGCTCGTAGATTGGCTTGCAAACACCAGCCAATGTGTCAAGCAGCATTCCTGCTAGCTATCCTTTGTTCCCAAAAATGCATTTTTTTCATATTTTGTATGAAAACTGTGAATAGGTGAACCAGGAAGACCGAGGTGTTTTAGGAGTCTCGTCCAATTGAAAGACTCATTCATGCACACGCTTTCACTTCTTGATTGATGTTTTCACCAAACGTTCTTTCCTCATGATAGGATCTGTTTTGGGAAGTATGTCAGTCAGGAGCCGTCATTGTGAAACCATGGACACCAAACATAAGTTTCAAACCCAAACGTGACTTTTATTAACAGTTTTTATGAATACGTGTAACACATAAAAACTTATTATTGTCTGACTCATCATGCATTATTGATTATGTTCATCTCCAAATTTATTCCTATTTTATTGTGATGTTTCTGTCTATTTGTGAATTTCTTTTAATTCACTGTTATTTACAATATCGTTACCCAACAAAACCATCCATCAATCCATCTTGTCCTTTACTGGGGTCGGGAGGGTTGCTGGTGTCTATCTCCAGCTATCGTTTCGGGCGAGAGGCGGCGTCACCCTGGACAGGTCGCCAGTCTGTCGCAGGGCAACACAGAGACAGACAGGACAAACAACCATGCACACACACACACACACCTAGGGACAATTTAGAGAGACCAATTAACCTGACAGTCATGTTTTTGGATTGTGGGAGGAAGCCGGAGTACCCGGAGAGAACCCACCATGCACAGGGAGAACATGCAAACTCCATGCAGAAAGACCCGGACTGGGAATCAAACCCAGAACCTTCTTGCTGCAAGGCAACAGCTCTACCAGCTGTACCACTGAGCAGCCCCCAACAAAACCAGAAAAGATCCAACTTATAATGAATACTACTTGTATTCATCATTATTATGCTATACATGGACATTGCAACATTTTTACCAACATACATGGTGGTATTCCTTTGAATATAATTATTTCAAGCATATATGGAAAGCAGTGATTCTTAACATCTTTTATATATGCATGTTTTTAGGGATGCCGTTCCACTGAACATTGTTTTATGAATTCTTTGGAAATGTTAGAAATCAAAAAATGCTTTAAACACCTGAGTGCTTGTTGAGTGGTGTTTAAAGAAAAGATTTAAACACCCATCCTGTTACTCAACAGAGTTTTAGTCACTTAGTAACTCGTCTCACTTATCAAATACCCTCCAGAGGAAACCTATCAACACCAGTAGCTTGCTCACACCAACTACTTCCACTCACTGCCTTCCTCTTCCTCCTGGCCTGTCAGCAGGTGACTCCTCCTCATCATCTTCTCCCACTCCATTTCCCATCAGACAGACCTTATCTAACATCTGACCAATGATGAGCACAGATAACAGTAACAATCCACACTCTCACACTTTAAAAACAACAAATCACCTCTTAGTAACTGCAGGGCAACAGATCACAGCTCACAGTGTTCACTGTTGTTGCTATTTGGTTGGAAGTTATTTTATAAGAAAAAAGAATGTGGCTCATGTCTATACAGCAGTCAGTGTTTTCTTTATGGTGTAACATCTTTGAGGGCCAACTTTTGCCATTGTAACTTTAAATCAGCCAATATGTGCTTGATATTGTCTGGCTCTCACATTTTCTTTCAGAAAGACTTTCATTTTCCTGTTACCTCTAAACAGGCTCTCTGTCCTTGATGAAGAGAAGCATTCTCAAAGCATGATAGTGCAACCAACATGTTTCACAGCAAGGATGCATGTTCAGGTTTATGTGTAGTGTTAGCTCACTGTGATGCTGCCTTGTGCATACATAACAAAAAGTTTGGCTTGCAAAAAATGTACACAACAGATTAGTTTTAACAATAACTTTCTGCTTTCCACTCTTTCAAAATGGCCACATTTGCAGAGAGCACAACTCAGAGTATGCCAGAGTTACCACAGGCCTCTGGGTGAAGGAGAGATTAGTCTGTCACTTTAACAGGATGGAAATGTTCTTGTAGATTTGGAGTTGTGCTGTACTCTCAAGCTTGAGACATTTCTTTATATGCTAACCCTACTATAAAATTCTCCACAATGTTATCCCTGACCTGTCTGGTGTGTTTCTTGGCCTTCTAGAAGCAGTTATTTTTGTACTGACGTTTTTTCACAACACTTTGAAGCCTTCACAGATCAGCTAAATATACTGTGATTAAATTACACGCAACTGGATTCCACACTTTCTAATTATCTGACTTCACAGGGTGAAGTTTATTTGCAAGGAAATGTATTTGGAGGAATCAGAGATAAAGTCATCTGTTATGCAGATAAGTTTATCTGTATAGAACATTTTAGCAACAAGGCAATTCAAAATTAGTCATAAAAACATAATATAGTCACCAATTATGAGACAATCAAAAAACATTACATTTTGTCAAACACATTCATCAAAATCATCAAGCACATATACAACAGATACATTAATCAATGTTTCACTTACTTCTAAGCAAAGGTTGTGGGTGTTTAGCCTTCATTTAAAGAAACTCAGAATTTTGGCTGTTTTGCAGTTTTCTGGACATTTTTCTAAATTACTGGAACATAGTATCAGAATCCTGCTTCTCCATGTTTACTTCTGGTTAAGGTGATGCAGAGTAGACTTAAATTAAAATACCTGATTAGTCTTGCAGGCTGATTCAACAACAACAGATCTCTAATGTATTCTGGAGCTAGCCATTCAGTAATTTATGAGATAACTGAAGTATTTTAAAGTCTATTTTCTGAGCTATAGGGAGCCAGTTTTTGGACTTTGGAACTGGGTGAAGGGCTCTGTCTTCCTGGTTTTAAGAATGCGAGCAGCAGAGTTCTGACTAAACTGCAGCTGGCTGATTGATTTTTTCAGGCAGACCTGTAAAGACACTTTTACAATAATCAGTGTGACTACAGATGTGACTGAGTTTCTCTAAATCTTGCTGGGACATTTGTCCTTTAACACTGGATGTTCTCCAGGTGGTAGAAGGCTGTCTTTATGTGTTCCTGAAGGCTCAGGCTTGAGTTCATCACTACACCCAGAATTTGGGCCTGATTAAGTTCCTAACTATAATAACTGAAGCTACATGCTGACTCAAGATTCTTACTTTTTAGGTCCTAAGATAAGAACTTTTTTATATGTTATCCTACATCATAATTTGATAATGCAATGTAGTCCCTATAGCATAAATTGCCAATGAAATATGAATTGTTTTGCAAGCAATCTGTGTGCTGTTGTGCAGCTTCTGCAAAGCAAGAGTAATTCATGGACCCATTCGTCCATTTTCTTTCACCGTTATCCCATCGTGGTCGGGTGTTGGTGTCTATCTCCAGCTGTTAACAGGTGAGAGGCGGGGTGCCCCCTGGACAGGTCGCCAGTCCATTGCAGAAGAGTAAGTAATTAATTAGAAATTAGAAAAAAGTCATAATAATTGAAAAATATCTCGTGGTTAGTGGCAAAATAGCTCACATTTATTGAATAAACATTTTTTGTTTTAAACTTGTGGATGTATTTTAATTTGTTTTACTTTTGTGTAACCAGGTTTTTGTGTGTTGTAGATTTCTGCCCTGGTCCCTCTTGAAAATGAGTTCCAGATCTCAGTGGGGTTTTACCTGGTTAACTAAAGCCGTAAGTAGATTTACTGCACCTTTAGAGATTTCACTTCTGCCAGCAGAGAATAGTTTTTTATGAGTCATTACAATCCTAAATTACTTGTTACACATATGCTGTAAGGGGTTTTGGTATTTCCCAAGTGCAAAGCAAGGGGAGTGTGTTTCTACTTTTGTGTGTGACAAGCATATTGTGTTATGATCTGATATGACTGAACGTTTCTGAAGCAATGCCAGAGGTTAAGAGGGTGAAAAAAATAAATAGAGGTAGCTACATGAATCGTGTGTGTGTGAGAGAGAGTGTGTATCTGTGAGATCCTCTGTAATTTGTCCAGGCTTTGCAGTTAGCCTGTAATTACCCTACTGGCATGCACGCACACACAAACCAAAGGATGTGTCTCATGATAGCCCATGTGACCGAGATTATGTGCAAAACACTTCATATACTGCGCAAGTGACACAGATATACACACAGGTGACTGACTAGGAGTGTACTATGAAAACCTCATAGCTCTTGTGACATACACACACCAACACACGCAAACCAGCTGTCATGTTAGTTGACGAGTGGACAACATATTGACACAGTGGAGCGACTGTTTTCACTGGTTAATATTTAGTTAGGATTGCAACTCACATGACTGATGTAGTCTGAAACAAAAAGAGAGAAGAAGAATTACAGCGAGCGTAGGGAAAATAACATTTTTGTAATTTAAAAAATCTTTCAGAAGAAAATTTTAACAATATTATTAAAGGAATGGCATTTGTTTGACATGCTGGTGCTTCTGGTTATGTTTGAATTGCCTCAAACTTGTACAAAATACACCAGCTCACCTTTTAGCTCATTTTCACTATATTGGCATTAAACCCTTTATTTCAAAACAGGTTTAATGGTTTTAAACTGTTATTATTTTAAGTTTGAGTTTCTTAATGGCCTTGATCGCCATTAGTTTTTTATCTTATTGAGCTTCTTTAGTCTCACCAGGTCTTTACCACATAGTCAAGGTTTACTTATGGCTCTACAGACAAAGTACATATAATATACAATCATGTACATGTAATATATATTTATATACAACATATAAATTAATAGATATATTGGCTAAATGGTTTACTGCCTTTTACTTCACCAAGTACATTTTATTTCTATCATCTTAACCGTTTCTTTGTTTGTATCGACGAATACAATTATTTATTTGAAATAAAGGAGTAACCAGAGAAAAGCTGGTATTTACCTTATACAACAATAACAAATATTTAGTTTCACTTTAGATATACACCAGTCATTCGGCAACAACAAAATGTGAGCTCTGTCTTCTTATTGGACTATATGGAAATAAAACATTGAGAGACACTTAACCTTCATAGTAATATTATCGTCAGCAACAAGAGTCTTTTGGTGTGAGTGCATTTAAGTCGAGGTAACCCTGACTCCCTCTATCAGCGCAGGGCTTAAACCCACAGGAAGCCACACACACACCAAAGCCTGCAATCATTAACCTGCATCACACTCACATGGAAGCACACGGACAAACTCACATGCATATGCCACTGCATCACAGATTTTTCATCCGCTAAAAAATTTTAAAGTTCACAGGTTGATTGGTAAAAGCAAAACTTAACTAGGCATGTGACTCATAGCACTGGTTAGAAAACAACACAGAGTCATGCTACCGGGCAAACCACCAAAGCTAGTCATCAACTCATCAACAAGCTCACAATGAGCAGTCAGGCCCCTGGAGGTATGGAAGCTGCCAGAGCCTGAGTTGAAGCTAGAGCAATCAATCACTGATAAAACACCTCAGCTTTATGGTCCTGGGACAAGGTGAGCACTGTTTACACATTTTTAGATAGAGAGTTTGTGAAATAGAAAGTATGGAGGCCAAGGGCTAGCCCTGCAACACCCTCATAAAATATGTCACCAGGTTGCCATGAGCCATCACGTACACACAGGTAACAACGGAGAATTCTAAAAATCCTCAAGACAAACCAGTAGAATGCCTCAAACAAGCAACAAAAAGAGGGAGATAAAATGTATGATGTATGTTAGGATTTACCATCAAAGTTAAAGCCAGGAACAAAAGGGTTTGTGTACAGCTCAGACTTTAACTCATTTTATACCTAAACAACATGTCCGCTTGCAGATAACTTATAAAAGCAGTGTAACCTGTTCAGGTGAAACCAAACGACTTTTTCTAAGGAAGAGGTCCAGTTTTGTTCTTCAAAATACAACAAAAGCTTCCGTCACTGCATCACTATGTGTGTTGCATTTGAGGTAGTTAAAGCCGTTGTGCTTACAAAAAAAAAGGTTTCTGTTTGGTCTCCTGCCACGCACACAGTCCAGGCCTCCAATGAACCGAAACAAATAGTATCATTTTAAAATAGAAAGTAAAGCTAACATTTTCCCAGGTAATCGGCTGACTTAAAATTCTGAAATGTTTGCATGATCGTTCCTGTCATCTGGAGATGACTCTGTTGTTGCAGTACAATGTAATATGGGGATTATAAAATCCCAGTGTTTGGATAGATTGCATAAATAAGTAATTGTCCTCAGAGGTTGATGTTTGCAAGGATAATATCCTTAAATATGTTTACACATACATACACACACAGTCATAGGAGTTACCACATAACACAGTTAAAATGTGCTGTAAATGCCCCTCAGTTCACTTGAATGTGTCATTTAGTGAAACTCAAACTTGTCAAGTTTGAGTTTCACTAACATCATGAAGTCCAAAGTTCCCAAAAATAGAACTTCAGCGAGCAGGTATTTCTCTGTGAGGTATTTCTTTATGACGCAGTTGCAGGTAGTGTTGTCTTGCAACACAAAGGTCCTGGGTTCAAATCCTGGCCTGTGATCTTTCTTTGTAGATGGATTCTCTCTGGGTACTCTGGCTTCCTCCATAAACAGAACTGTTAAGTCGGTTGAATATTTTTTATCTCATATAGGATGTGCGTGGTTGTTTTGCCCTGAGAGTCACGGGCAACCTGTCTGCTTTTTGCCCAATGACTGCTGGAGGCACCAGCTCCTCTCTAATCATTCAAGAAGATCCCTTAATGTTGAAATGCTAATAACACAGTTGTCAGAAGTTGGCGAAATTTGTTGAGACACTGTAGATTAGTCAACAAATTTGATTTTGATTCCAAATGTGTTTTTTTCATTTACCCACTGCCCCCCAGACTACACATTACACATTGTGACCAAACCGACCCACATATGGTGACCAAAGGGACCCACCAGCTCTACAATAACAAGGTAACAAGGTGATAGACAGACACACAGACGGAGCCAAGGGGAAGGGGTGTGTGGATGTGTGTGTGTATGTGTGTGTTGTTGGGGGGGGGATTGGGTGGTTAAACAGCTGAGGGCCCAAATTGATTCCAATTGGCTTTTGCAGTCATGCACAGGAACACACAGAGTGACTAAGAACACACACAGACACACCCCGACTTTAACCCCCCAATAACACACAGGTAATGACCAGATCGACAGTAGAAATGACAAAGCTGCATGGAGACAGAGTGTCTGGCTCCATATTTAAACTCCACTCTGTCACTGTATGTTTGTGTTCCTGTATTGCTTCAGCCCATCTGCTTTATTACTGTGTTATTTATCAGCAGTAATGAACTCAGGCCTCCAGCCTCGCCCAGGTTTTAAATACCAACACGACAGAACAAGACAGGAAAAAAACTTTCCATCGATCATTTTTATCACATTTACAGCAGTAACTGGTGGCACTACTACTATTAAATGCACATATAATTATAGTTCAAAATAATGTGAAAGAAGAAATTAACAAGAGGTTCTCATGAAATGTAATTTTATATTTGTTTTTTTTTTTTACTTTGAGACATCCCTAATTATAACAACCTGACCTCAAATCTAGAAATCATTTTATCCATTGTTTGTTCAGGCTTCAGGGAACAAACCGTGACTTTTACAAGTTTGGCATTGGTAGTTTGATTGATGAGACCCTTAAAATAAAAACATCAGGAAGGATTTCTGAGCAGTGTCATTACTGGTCACCTTAGATTAAATTAGTTAATGATTCCATGTTTGTTGTGTGTATGTTGAGGTTGTGTTTTAAGAGGACGTCTTTGGTTAGTCTTGAATCTGTTTTTGTGTCTTGGTTCCATTCGGAGGTGCTTTTCATGTTTGCACTCAGATTTTTGCCTTCAGTCTTAAGGCAGGTTAGGAAAAAAAGCAACTTCATTCACTGTTGGATAACCTTTGGTATTACATGCATACACCACAGGCTTGGGGGTGTGCCAACAACGTTTCCTCTGTAATGCTATCAGTCGCTTATTCATTACAGTGCGCTGTAGTATTTACTGGAACTCTGCCAACCATCAGCTGTGCATGGGTGGGTTTGTATGCATGTGTAATTGCGAGTGTGTGGGTCAGTGAAAGACTGAAATGTCATTATATTGTCAGGTCTCATTCGCTTTTAAACTGTCACCTCACCAAACACTAAATCTTTTTTTTTTTACTTGAGATCAGTTTGCAAAACTGCTGAACAAATAGTTTTAAAGCTTGTTTAGCTGCTGAATACAAATGCTACTGTTATACATGTTGATATGACTCATGAATGTAGTGGGAAAAAATTAAATATATAAAAAACATAAATAAAAACACTTATAAGATATAAACATCATGGCTGAAATCTGGTTGAGCAATTTTTCAGAACATTGATGAGAAAATAAATCTAACTTATTGTTATATTCTCTTATTGAACTCACAAACTCAGGTATTTTGCTATTGTTTCTACATACATTTGATGTGTTTTCATGTGCGACACAGCAGTTTAAGTGGTGTGAAAACTATTGACTCAGATGATGTTTTATATCAACAACCATGTAGCAGTAATGAGATCCTTGATCCATATTCCATTAATGTTAAAATATATGCATTTGTTTATATTTCTTTTACTTTAACAGTTGTTTGACAAGATGCACAAGAAAGAGACAAGAAGTACCAATAGTTTGGGGAAATTTATGCCCCAAAGCGTTAACTGTTTTGTATGAGTTTCTATTTTAATCAGTGTGCATCACAGTGAGAGTGACAAAGAGGTGCAAGCCTTTTAATTTCGCAACTGACGTACTGAGGAATTCAGGGAGTGGGTAGTGTGTGTGTATGTGTCTTTTTATCGGCCCCGACCCGGCCCTGGCCTTGTGCCTGTGCTTATGCATGGATACATGAATGCTTTAAACTCTCTGTCGGTGTGCTTGTGAAATGCGAGATGTTCCAGTTATCCCAAGCGGCCGTCAGTTAGCTTGTTCACCTGTTGTGCGGCACGAAGCCCAAAGCAAGCACAACGGCAGCTGAAAGGGTCAAAGTGCAGCCTAGAGTGTGTGTCAGAGTATCAGCTATTGTTATTCTTTCTTCTTTTTTTTCACCCTGCCTTGTGTTCAGTAACTCTGGTCTTTATATAGCTACTCTTTGCAGCACACACACACGCAGCAATGTAGCAGTGAAAGCTAGGCTACTGCTGTCGATTTTCAGTCCTTCCTCTCTCGATCAGCCACAGTAAAGATCAGCTTTCACACATCTGCCTGTTCTGTGCTTAACACAGAAGCACCTTCACTTACCACACACCCTGACCACCAGTTACACCTTCATTGACAACAGTTTATTGGACCAATTACATGTTTCCATCTACAATGCATTTTTTGTTCGTACCCAATAATAAAATTACATGACTTAGTATTATCTTGAAAACAGTCAGATCTCTACAAGGGTATTAAATTAATGAGTCTGGCCTAATGAGGCAGGACTTTGACAGTCTGTCTTTAACTGTCTAGTTGCTGCAGCTGAGCTTGCATTACACTCATGCACATGAATGAAAGGATGTTGTTTACTGAACAGAAGCAGGAGATAATAGAAAAACATGTGCAGGAGTTATGGAACTGTCAAGGCATGTGTTAAACAATGCAAATTTTCCTTCCTCTCTTCTTCTGTCTGTTTCCAAGGTAAGAACTCTTCATAAAACTATTTTCTTTTATTTTACATATTTTATTATGCACAGCTCAAGTATACATGTCAATTTGTTAATACAAAATATGTATTACTTTTTAAATAACTTTAGAAGTTTTTATACTTTATAAGTATATTGCAATTATTTTAGTCATTTTAAATGGAAATGCATCTGAAATAAACTGTTTCATGATCTTGGTCACAGAACAAATTCAACTTGTATCTCAAGGTTCCATCGTAGTCTAATAGATAAATTTCATTTGCAGGTATTTACCTGAAAAACAACTCCAATTTATTTCCAATTGTACAAAAGTACATATTCAGTCAAGCAGACTGAATATGTCATCTATATAAGCACTTTGCAGCAATCTCAAGAGAATATTCAGTGTTCAAAATCATTGACCCAATTGTTTAAAAAGAGTAAAGTAGGAATTAAAGTAATAAAAAAAAACATCTACAAAACACCGTAGGCTCAGATGATTCAGCTGAATTAGCTCCTTGACTCAACTTAGATGGCTAACCACAAACATGAGTTCTCTGGAAAAAGCTGTTGACGCAGATGATTCAATGGAATTGGGTCATTGACCTGACTTAATGGATTCAAATCTGTAGTCTCAGATTTTTTGAATGAAGAAACACTTTTGCAGGTTTCCATGAACACCAGTGAAGAAATGTCAGATCATAAGCAAAAGAAGATAAACAAAGATGCTTGATTTTTTTATATCAAAATGTGTGGCTATCTGCTGCTCTATCCAAATAACAACAATAAAAATATTAGGTGCACTAATCTGTTGGTAAATTCTGTTCTAGTTTTACCACTATTCCTTCTTGCTGCAGGCAACTATAACACATTCATGGTCGCACAGACAGAAATACAAAGAGACATGGTGTGCGACCCTTGTCTGCGTCTCTATTCCTGTCTTGTCGCCAGGGTCAGAGTTGACAGTAGTCTTCAAGCCGCTTTAAAAGGCTGTGAAAAACTGCAACTGAATACACAAGTCAAGGTGAAGAGAGGAGGGGGCTGCAGGGCAGAGTGTGGCGCTACTTCAGGGTTCCACTTAAAGCCCATCAATGTTCATAATCTATTTTTTGTGTATGTTATGTTGAGCTTAGAAGTACGTCTGAAGACATTACAGATCTTAATGCAGAGGGAATCTTTGAGCCTGAGATATTGTTTCAAGGGATTACTTCTACTTTAGAGTGACTTTCCTCAAGCGTTTCAGTTATACGTGTTAAAAAATATATCTGCGTATAATATCAACAATCAGAGCTTTTGTTAAGGTGGTAGAGAAAGGCTTTTTTGCTTGAACACTTTGCTCAAGTTGGAATTGAGCCCTGGGTACTTTTTTCTGCTGCATTATTTATGTGCATTTATGTTTAAAAATATTAGTAAAAGGGAAGAGATGGGACAAAATAAAGAGAGAGGAGGTGGAAGCCAAGCATTTCCTTCTTACACACCTGTCTGTAGAACAGCTGTCCTGGGAATCGATCTGCCTCTCCTGGAACGTGGCGAGGATGAGCTGCCTTTGTAAAAGGAGCCTTTTGCTTTCTTAGTATTTGCATGTGTGTTTGTGTGTGTGTGTATGCATATGTCAATGTGTGGAAATGTGTGTTCTTATTGGCTTTCAGACTTTGCTGTAGTCTGAAGATGACAAGACAACTGATGAAACAATGTCTGTGTCAGCAAAAAAAGCTAATAAAAAAAAGGGTGTAAATTTGTTTTCTTACTCATTCTGTTTCTGTATGAATAAATGTGTGTATTAATTTTATATAAAAAGAGAAAGTGCAGAAATTAAACCAAGATAGAAAGTAAGAACTAGTCAAAAAGATTGTCTCTTTCTTTGAGTAACATTAATAAAAAAAAATCATACTAATGTAGTTTCAGGGTTGTGATGCTAGATATTTAAAACATAATAGAAATGTACTTCATGTCCAGCTCAGTGGAACTAGAAAATATCCAAATTGTATTACATCACAATACTTTTGTGATGTAAAAATGTCACCATAAAAACATTTTTTAAATTGTTAATATGACATGTACAATCCAACTGATAAACTTGACATTCTTTGCCCACTCTATCTTGCTAAAATGTCAAAGTGTTAATTTCATCTCCCCTAACAAAACCCCTAGTTTCATCTGAGTAAATACGAACCCAGAGCATCATGCTGCCACTACTTTAGATATGATTCTCTTTTGGTTTTGGTTGCCACATAAACGTTGGTGGATAAACGGAAGCTCTTAGGCCACAACAATAATCATGAGAACAATTGTTATAAAATGTTTTGTGATTTTTTAAAGAATAGTCTATAAAAAACTAGAGCACAAGTTTTGCAAGAATGAACAAGACCGATTGCTTTTTTCTGTAAAAACTTTGTCATTCTATGACATAAAGTACCCAGATGTATAATTACATATGTGTAGCATTCACATAATGAAGCCATGTGTTGCCTGTGCTTGCACAAATACGGTGTTGCCTGGTGTAGAATAATGCTTAGTGACAGAGGTGATATGTACTCCATCTGTACTGGAGCTGCCATTTACACAAGGTCATCCACACACAAACATTTAACTCGATGGCATCTAAACTGATGGCCGATTACAACGATGAACAGCACAGTGTGTGTGTGGGTGTGTGTGGGGGTGTGTGTGTGTGTGTGTGGGTGTTGTAGGCTTTGATTGGTCCTGTGATTATGCCACATTCTCAGCTGAGCCCTGCCAGTAAATCACACGCTCACATCCCCACACCCTGATTAGTCCCATCCCACAGTCACTAATAAAGTCTAATTAGTGAGGATGTGTGCATATGCGTTTATGTGTGTTTGGCTCTCAGGCCCTTCCCCTTGCATTGCTCCCATGGGAAATTTTCCCACTCCATTTCCTTCAGGCTTTATTCCTCACTCATTCACATTTACACTAATTTTTTATTATAAACTTTCCCTGCATTGCACTTCATCTTTCATTTTGAGTTCATAGTTGAACATTTTATTTGTTAAACTGTGACTTACATCCCAATATATTCAGCTCTTTGATGTTACTAAACACAGATCTAGCTTCATTTTCTCTGACAAGCTTTCCTGTCCCTAATGAAGAAAGGCATCCTCACATCATGAAACTGTGATTACCATGTTTCAAAGTGGGGATGTTTTGTTCTGGGTGTTATGTGGTGCTAAACGTAAGATCAGAGTTTTGCATATAGGCCTGCAAATTCCAATTACATCTGATTTGACAATTAGATTTCTTCCACGTTTGCTATGTTCTCATGCCATTCAGTCATCGTGACTTTGTAGCTAATTAAAGTGAAACCTATCAACCTAAAATAAAGTCCTATATGATTGTTTTGGTATTCACTTATTTTTTACGTTTTAGTTAAATCTATCATTTGCAGATATGTTACAAAACTGACAAAAGGGACTTAATTGCTCAAATGTTTCATATAGGAAAAGAGTGGAAAAATAGCATTATTTATGCACACTGAGAGCAGTAACCAATAATGGAAATATATATGGACCAGAACCAAATATTTATTCACAACTGATTCCTGTTTATGCTGCAAAATAAAAAAAAATGCAGAAGATCATAAAAACTACTAAAAATAGAAATCTGACTTTAATCTTTTTAGATCAAAAGTTAGAATTAGTTGAAAATCTAAATTATTTTCTTTTCTACAGTGGCCCTAATCCTCTCTTGTAGAATACAGAGAAAAAGCGTCTCAAGTTGGATTTGTTGTTTATATATTTGTGGATGTAGTTATATGATGTAGTAACAACAACATATTTTCTCAATATGTAATTTGTTGAGATATTTAAGAAATATGTATTAGAATTTTTGAAACACAGCTAGAGCCAACTGCTGCAAACAGTTAAAATATTACAATAAAACAGATAGTCTCAATGATGCTAAAATAATGTGAATAATGATCATGTTGAAAATGGGACAGAGACTATTGGATTTCAGACACAGTTCTGCCATGTTTAATACCTTCTCCGTTGTTCTTTTTGCGTTGGATTAGTGTGACTGACTGGACATAACTTTCTATTTATAGAAAAGATTCAACTAAAACTAATAGGCAGTAAGAGTGATGTGCAGCTGATGGTAACAAAAACTGAAATGAAGATGTGCAGAAGGAACTGTGAGTGTGTCTCAGTGTGTAATTGTACCTGGTTAACCTTGGTGGGTTTCATTAGTGGCCCAAGGCCACCAGGATAAAGATGAATTAGGAGGCCAGGGGCTACAAATTTGTCTTGGACAAGGCCTTCTCTGATTAAACCAGCTGGACACACGGATATGTTGGCACGCAGACGAACGAGCACAAGCTCATACATGCAACGGACGTCAAGGACAAGGTGCAAGGATTTAACATACAGTGTCATGAAAAAGAACCTATCCTTCCCATACAGTACGTATGGAACGTTCTGTTTTTGCTTTTTGTCAGACTGAAAGGCTTAAAAAAAACTAAAATGCTGAATTATTATATTTCTTAAGGGAAAAGGCTGTCCAAATCAACCTTGCACATGTAACAATATCCTTGCCCCTCCTGTGTAATCATTACTGTTCATTTTCACTAGATGCACCAGCGGCTTGATTACTTGTAGAAGAATAAAAAATAAATCACATATATACAAAATATGTGTCAAAATTAAGAAGGCTTAAAGATCCCAAAAGCAACACATCGTGGCCAACCGAAAGATATTTGGACCTGGATGACAAACAAAGCCAGTAGCATCTATCAGTTTTGAAAGTTTAACAAAGGTATTTCTAAAGCTTTAGTGAACTTAAGAGTTTCTTAATCCACAAACAGAGCAGCCAAAATTACTCAAAGAGCACATGAATGACTCCACAAAAACACCAATGAATGATGAGCAACCTCTGTAGCACAGCTGACTTCTTTGACTCAGTTATGTTGGATCTCATAGTGCCCATGGGCGACACCACAGCAGAGTCCTGCCACTGACCAAAAATAACAGTTTTTGTGTTTTTTGGCAAAACATTTCCTCATCCACTTTGGGAAAATCATTTCATAAACTGTCAAGGCAGAAGTGAAGTTTTTTTTAAAGGTGTACATTCTGTTATATCTAACATTCTGTTATACCTAACAGAATGTACACCTACAACTAATGACATTTCAGAAAAAATCCTGCTTGACAAGGCAATCAAGCAGGAAGGTAGGAGTGCAACAGTCTTGGTCTGGACAACTTGTCATTGACAGAGCCATGAATTTTGCATTCAGCCAATAATTCTAAGAAATAATGTCCAGCCATCAGTTTGTGACCTTAAACCTTAGTGATGCAGTAGGTCAGTAATCCAAAGCACACCACAAATTCTTACTTGAAACCTCCCAATGGGGCTATTTAAAACACAATCACATTGAATCATTAATTACTCATAGGGCCAGGTTGAGTTGGATACCTTATTCCCATAATCGTCATTTTAAAACTTTGACAAATATATTTTTTCTACTCTTTGGCACAGTGCTTCTTGACATGCTATTGGCTGGTGGTTGCAAAACAGTCGATATTTATTTTCCTCGGCACTGATTGGCTGTACCCCAAAAGAGGAGATAAGTTAAAATGTGGATTTTGTTTCTGCAGTGTAATGGAATGTGTAGATTGTGCATATCACTGCAAATTAAGGTAGATTTGGTGTTTGAACAATTAAAATGGCAGAAACCGTGCAGATCTAAACGTTTTTAGTGAGGGTTTGACGTATGTGTGTATTTCAACTATTCGCAGGGGACTGTGGTCCCTGACCCCCAAGAATACCGGAGGTCCGGAGTATAAGCAGAATATTCTAAACAGTGTATTCAGCTAACAAATGCACAGTAATAAACTCAGGCACTGCAGACCTTTGCCTGGATACACGAATGCTTACACGAAACAAAAAGTGTTTAGTTTCTCATCCAAGTCCTATGCGCAATCAGTCCAGACCTGGAACATATGTTTGCTGTGTGTTTAAAAGAGAGAGTGTTGACCTTCCTCTGCAGTCACTGCGTCAGAGCCCCAAAGCCACCAAGATGTTTAAGTGATCATGTCAGCTTTACTAAGAAACGTGGAGCAATCGAGAGTTGTTGCAGCTTTGCATTCTTGTTGATGAGATGACTGTTGACGGTCATCTGGAGTTCACTGGGTGCGAGGTCTGATCCCTCACCTGTTCCAAGATTATACAGATCTCTCTATAGCAAGGCAACCATTGCACCCTCATAATTAGCAAACCACAAACATTGACTTTTGCCTTGGTCGAGATACTAATTGTAAAATTTTTGCATGCGTTTTAAAGTTGGTTGAACTATTTAATTATTTCTTTTGCTTCAGAAAACCTGTGAAATGTTCCCCTTTCTTAATCATCAAGAAGGTTCAACAATTGAGCTTTGCTGTTTAACATTTTCAGTAATGCTTAAATCTCCAACTAATTTTAAATATGTACAATAAAATACAAAAATGCTTCTGAAGCACATAACAGCAGCTGTTTGTTTGGCTACTTATTGCCTATTTGTCTTTAAAATGCTACTTCTAAGGGTGTGGAAGTAGTAAAATAGACTAAAGGTCGCTGTGTATGAGCGTAAGTAAGCCCCTCCAGGCTTCCTAACTCTTCCACTCACTCTGGTAATCTGGTTGAGAAAGGGTCAGCAGGTTTACTGGACAGTTGGAAGGGTGATCTAGGTCACCTTTCTCGACCTTTAGTGTGAAATTATCTGACTAATACCCAACCAAGACCCTAAATCCTGCCAGGTCAGAGGGACTGTGACCATCTTTGCGGGAACACACACACACACACACACACTTCAGCATACAGACTGGTGGAAGCCCCTCAGCAACTACTTTCTTGAGATCCCCCGTTTAAGAAGATAATTGTTAGAGCTCTGATCCATTCTGGGATGAGATAAAGGTGGAATAACTGGCTTTTTCCCAGTCTTTTCTTGGTAACTTTTCTCCCTCCTATTTTATCATCAAAACCAAAATATGAATTCATAGGAATACAAAAATTTAACATGCATAAAAGTTTAAGTAATTTGAAGACAGATGCAGATTTAAAAATAATTTTAAAAATTATTCTTAATTTGATGTGCAAAGAAGTTGTGATTTTCTTCAGTGGCATCCTCCAAAACCATGATGAGTTTCGTGGGATTCCTGAGGAATGGCATAAGTGTAAATGAAACAAAGAAAGTAGGAATGTACAAACTGACCAAGAGTATCTGACCAGAAGATGTTGATTCATCTAAAGTCTAAAGATTAAAACATCAATTGCCGTTTCTTCTCTGTGTATGCTGGGTAGCTACCATTCAACATGAACAAGCCCTGGAAGTTACAGACAGACATGATGCTCTGGTGGGCTTTCAGTTTTGTTAGATTTAATCATGCTACTACACTAAGCCATGCATAGCATTGAACAATCAAAAGCAGCCTAGAAAGGCTTTTGCCTCTGCTCAGACAGACATGGGCCACATGGACAACTCAGGAAGTGGTGACATGATCAAATAAAGGAGTCCCTTGTAATGTGGGTTGTATTTAGTGGTTGAGAGGAGGCGGCAGTGGTAGCATTCAGCAGGACAGTCGAAAACTCACAACCGCATTGGTTTTATGTGCTTGTCCTTTTGCTAAACAGACTCTTTACCACCCTTGCAAGAACGACTGCTGTATTATCACACATGAAGTGGTCAGTGTTCACACAACCTTCAAACATACCTTTGAATTAGAAAGGTAAAATAAAAGTATAAAGTTCATCTCAACCCATGTGTCCACCTGCAAGCACGCTTCTTCCACAACTCTCTACGGAGGACAGTGGTACATACTCATGAACTCACCAATCACTTACTTAAAATTACAATTATGAGCATTGCACATGCCACTGCCTCAGCCCCAACAATGCCCTCTATCAGAAAAGGTAGAAATATTGGTATAGCCGTTTTTGCAAATAATGAACCGAAATCTGTCTGTCCATCCGTTTAGCTTTCTAAATCTCGTTTATGTTTCTTTCAGATAAAATAAGGAAAAAACAAAACATGCAGCTTTAAAACTTTCTTTCTGGGAAAGTATGTTTCACAGGTCTAGAACATGGTATTTACCACTCAAACACCTAAGATATTTGTTAAAATTTTAGGTCTGTTTCAAAAACAGCAGCTGGGAGAACAAGTAAACAATTTTTAGTCTTCTTTGGAACATCTGAACTACATACTTCTTCGAGTTTTTTTTCTGGTGTGTTTTTGGTGAAAAATGTGTTTTTGTTGAAAGCGCTGACATTTTATTGGTTAAACACAAACTAGATTTGTGCCATGATTGATATTTCAGAACCACTCTAGTTTTAATCCCATCTGCTTGTGGATTTATAACCTCGTTCCCTCACTTTGTTGCATTAGAGAACATCAAAAGAGGAACAGATCCCATTAATCTCAGAAACTTTCCCTCTGTGTCTCTTTTTATTAGTTTTCTTTCTCTTTAACCTTCCCTCTCTCAGACACGCACCCATTGTGTAGCATGCGTTGAACAGTTTGGGTACATTTGATTTATTTCTCTACGTTTCCTCCGTGGCTCATTTCCATAAATCACATGTCAGTGTGTTTGTAGCTTGAGGGACGTTAACAAGAGGCTCCAGTCCAAACACAGCCTGCATAAAACCCTGAAACACTTCCGACGAGTAGAACTGACCGGCTCCATCGCAACATCCATCAGTGCAAAGAGCAGGTCGGAAAATTTCTTCTGGAGACAGTGAAGAAATGTTTTGTCATCTGAAGAGCTATTTTAAAAGTCTACTTTCTCATGCTGGACCACATGCAGAGCTGAGAGAGGACTGAAATCATCATCAGTGGGTGTTAGCTCATGTCTGTTTATCAAGTAGTGTATGCAGCCACATGGTCATTAGTTGTAAGTTATAGGTGAAGATATAAGTTGGGCGGTTGCCATTGTTTCCATAGAAATTGCCACTCAGATCCTCCTTCCTGTGTTGCTGGGTGGACAGCAAAGTGGGTGCTTGTGGGGGTGTGTGCGTGTGTGTGTGTGTGCATTTCCCACGGTTCTGTGATTGAATCAGCCTCAGATACTATCTACTGTCCTCCCCTGCTCCTCCTCCTGTTTACACAGCATTTCCTGTCTGGCCTGAGGAGTTAAAGGTCACACAGTAAACTGGGGATGAATTTTGGCCTTGAGTTTGGTTTGGTTTATTGTTATATGGGCAAATCAGGTAAACAGAAAACAGGTTGTATATGTCAGAAATACGCAATCAAGGCACTGGGGCTGCAGAGTGGGAGTTCTACAGGGCTCTATGCTGGGATCAGTCATATTCATTCAAATGTTTCTTTTTTCTACTCTTTGGCAGAAGAGTACCAAATGTACCATACCAAATGTTTCTTCTGATGTAAACATCTATATAGTAAGTAGTATATGTAGTACACTAGTAGTATATGTCAATAACGCTATATAATACACACATGCTGGAATAAAGCCAAAGCTGCTCATTCAGTGTCTGGAGCTATGGTTTTTACATACAGCAAATTGTTTACACCTCAATGGAAAAAACGTCTCTATCAGAGGGTACAACAACAAACATGTGTACTTGTTATTAGAATCTGCAAAAGCTTTTGTGGATAAAATAATATTTCTAAATATCACATTCTGTTTTCCAACCTTTCAAGCTACAGAGACATTAAAACCTGTGAAGTATGTCTTAAAAAAACACTATGTTCTTGGTAAGAAACCTTTTTGTTGTGCTGTGACATTGTTTGTAAGGACAGCAAGTACATTTTACATCTTGAAAGTCATCAACATTTTAAGAAGGGTGGTCCTGCTTTTACAGTTTTAAATGTGTTTGCTCATCTGTCATGAAATGACTCTTTAAAGGAAAGACAATAAGATCCAGATCACAATCTTTAAAGATAACAAAAGTAACATTTTCTTCATGTGCTGACTTTTGAGTTGTGATGTTTGGCTGGATGACTTTTCTAAAGCCATGAAAGACTTAAGTTCTTCAAAGATACTAAAAGACCCGTCTTCTATTTCCCACATAACATCTTCATTAAGAAATGTTGGAAATTATTCAGTGAGCTGATGAGAAAAAAGAGGAACTGTTTGAGACATTCATCCTGTTACATCATGTGTAAAACTGACAAAGCATTTTGTCCACAATATGCCTACAGTGAAATATGGTGGTGGCAGTATAATGACCTGGGTCTGATTTGATGGTCAGATCTTGCACAACATGATGTATTTGATAGAACAATGAATTCTGCTCTCCAGCAGAAAATAATGACACACAATATGTGAACATCAAATGCAGACTTTGAACTAACTCAGGTGCTTTTGATCACCAGTATTACGGTGATCAAATATAACGTTTTTGATGAGGCCAGGTTTGTTTTGATCATACTTAAGCATGTAAGAATGTAAGAAAATTGCAACATTTTTATTTGATTATACTCAGTTTTTCCTGAATATTGTATACAATGCCATAGAATGTATAAATGTCTGCATTTTTCTGTTAATTTAAGTTGCAATTAGGAAAATCTCAATCTTTTCAATTGATGCTGACAAAAGATAATGAGTGAAATATAAATTTAGCTGCCTTTGAACTGTTATCAATTCATGTTTCACTCTTGTATCACTCCCAATCAGCGTTGAAATATTGACTCCTTAACTGCCTCAGTGACATGCTTAAGCATACAGTTTGTCATTACAGACTTGCCAATATGCGCACAATGAGCAATGTGAATAGAAAATTCATATTTGTTCTTTGTTCTGTATAGAAAATGCACCTCTGGGTATTTGCTCTAAGTGTGGTTCTGTTTTTATTGGCATACACCGAGCATAGATTAGTAGTTGCAACTAAATTATTTTGACTGTAGTGACAGCTTCAGTGGAACAAGTTCAGTGAAGATGTTAGGCGTTGGAATAATAAGTTTGAAAAGATGTCAATCAATTGTGAGCTTAATTAAATGAAATATTAGACATCTTATTTCAAATTCTCAGATTCTAAGTATTGCCATTTGAGTGAGGCCACATGTTATCATTATGGCAGTGCTGCAGGCATCACTCCCTCACAATCCCACCAGGATCTTGCTACTCTGTCATCCTTAAAAAAAATAAACCACAAGATACTCAAATCCCTTTCCTTGTTGGCATTTCTTATAAATAAGGTTGAACATAAATGCCCACAGGCATTGCAGAAGGGAAATATGAAAGTAACACTTCTTTCAGTTTGCTATTCTTGAGTAAGAAAAAAAATATCCATTCCACACCTGATGTGCTTCTCTGGAAATTCAAGAGGAAGTTTAGTCTTGTAAACTTGTCCAACCAGCTTAATTATTGCTAGAACTAAAAGTTCTGTTTGAACATTGAGCAACAACAAACTTGCTGATTTGTTGTGAGCCTATTTAAAGGAAATTTAAAATGTTTCATTTTCCATCGGAGTGTACAATGTGGTCATGTTATTCCTTAAGATAAATTCACTCTGTCTTCATAGATTTCATTCATCAGTGGGAAATACATGCTTATGCAATTACAATTAGAAACTAAAAGATTTTAAACCATAAAGTGTAATCCACATAAAATTATCTGTCAGATGAAATAAGATCTGTGTTTTATGTTTTCTAATGTCTGAAAGTTCTAATTAAAGTCCTACACTGCAAATATGTGAAAAATATGTGCTTGATCATCTCATATCTATAGATGCTTTCTAAGAAGTGTGATAAGAAAAGTAAGGAGTCCTCTAGGCGACATGGGAATTTTTTTTTCTTTTGTGTTATCTTGCAAAACGTTTTACGTTCTCTCGCAATAATGTACTGATCAGTTCATGCGGCATAATTGAATATTGTAAGCCTTTCTTTTGGGGGCCGCCGTAATTTCTGCTTTAATACAAGGTTAGGTAAGGTTTTTCAAGGAATGTTAATATCTCGTTGTGAAAAATCTGACCTTTTATACATTTTTCTTTAGTATAGAAATGCACCACAAACCTTTGATTTGAACAGAAACTTTCCATAAGAAGGAAAGAAATAAAAATACATCTAAACTATTTGGACTATTTCTGAGTTATTATCGGGGGGTAATCAGTCATCTGACAGTTTTGATTGTGTCTGAATGGTTTAAAGAGCCGTTTTCATGTGCAGTTCCAGCTCAGCCTTAGAAGACAGACATAAACATGCAGTGAATAAATAAAGTTTCAATAAGCTTTTTGCATCAAAGAGTTAATAATAATAAATAAGTTTTCACTGAGGCTCTGTAAGAGCCATATGAATGAAATAAGTAATTATCGATATGGCAGGAGCTTTGACACTTGGGTGGTGGGTGCGTCGATGTGGGCGTGACGTCACAACGTAGAAATGGGAAGATTACTGGCTTTGTGTGTATGAGGAAGCGTCACTTGTGCATTGTTTGGCCTGGTCAGTCTGTGTCGCAGTCCTTATAAAGTTTGAAGCACTTGAAACAGGTAAATCTAATTGAGAAAACGGGTTTCAGTTTTGACTAAAACCTGTTCTGAACATTCAGTTGCACCTTCAAAGGAATAATACTGTAAATATTCATCCACTGTTCCTGAACAATAAAGTGGATCTTTGCACCTCTGTTCACGGTGTCCCACCTTGGGAAGCACTTGGAGAGCCTGAGTATAAAAATCAGAGGCAAAGATTGTTTGGGGACTTTTTTTAAACGAGGCAGAAGGGAGGAACACAGGGGCATAAACACGACCAGTGTGAGGTCACTGGTGCAGGTGATAGTTACCTGGCCTTTAAGTCTGTAATTTATTGTGAACAAGCATGCTGATGGTGACATTTCCTCTGAGGTGCCACTCCTGTGACAACCTGACGGAGCCATTGAACCACGCCTACCCATGTCTCTCTCTTTGATCAATAATGGCGTGGACCTTTTAAACTAATGCTGTGTTGCTAACCTGGGAAAACCCCTGTTTTCAAGTGCATGTCAACTGCAAATCTAGAAACGTCTGACTCATGTTAAAATCCAACTGCCAATCAGTGTATAGATGAGATTTTGTTGTTTTACTCTTAAAATAATAATAAAACATCCTTATTTGTATTACAATGTGTACATAGAAAAACATAGGAAATATCAAAATTGAAAGTGAACAGAAAAAAGTAGGATAAAATAAGAGGATATGAAAATGCCCTAATAGTCGACCACAAGTCATTCATTGTGTTTCTTTTTCTCATTCAGTTTCTTTTTCTTCCAACTTCTCCATCTTAAAAGTCCTTTAAATAAGTTCTCAGGCAAAAGAGTCAGAGTGATTGACATTTTCTCCTAATATTTGGAACACAAAGAGCTGCTTCCTCTACACATTTCTCTATTTAGCAAACAAGGATAAATTCAAGTGTTTAAAAATTGTACCAGTTGAGAAAAATGGAAAACCTGTTGCATTTATACTGTTATAAATACAACAGTTGGAATATTTTTTTTAATTTGTTTTTTGTTTTACTGAAAACAAATCGGATAATGTAACATTTTGGTTTTAAATTTTTCAATATCACTGATAGGCTGGTTTGGAAATATCAAATATGTGTTGAAAAGTTGTGCATTAAAGACATCCACCAACCCTTGAGCTTCACTTCAAAAACAACTACAATTTTTCAGCTATATGAATCACCTTGTAAAACAAAACTTTTTAAAAAGCTCCAAGCTTTGTGTTAATGGCTGTCAGACAAATGTTTGGTGTATTCTGAAACCTAGAAATTTTTATTTTTATTTTTTATTTTTATTTCTGGAGAGGATACTAACTCTGTTCTCTGGTTTCCTTGGAACTATGCAAAGAAGTAAATAATGATAACAATAATAAAGATCCAGGAAGTCACTGCTTCCCAAAATTGATGGGAATTTTCCTGGCACAAAGGTGTGTGTCATCTCTTCCAGCGATTTAAAATTACTCACTTGAATCAGTTCATCATTGTGCTCATACCAACCACACCTGCTGACAGGCTGCCAGTCCCTCCAACGACATCAGGCACTCTTGTTTACAGAAAACAAGATTTTAACTGAAAAAAACAACAACATTTCAAAGAATTTAAGATCTGAGTAAGGAGATTTCTGGAAAGCCACTGGATACTGAATAAACCTCAAACCTTATCTTTATTCAGAATTATTTTGCTTGTGTGATTGCAGCTGTAGCATACATCTGTTTTAACTCACTGTTAGAAAACGATGAGGAAAAGGGAAGACAGGAAGGTAACCAGTAACCTGGAGAATGTGAGGTCTGTCGTGAACTACTTTGAAATTAGTTGAACTGAACTGAAATAAATTAATTTCTATTCAGTCTATTATAAACTTGGAGTTTGAGAAGGCAGACCAGACCTGTAAAAAATGAAGAAGCACAAGTTCAGGATTCGTTTCTATGTTAGAGAAAAAGTGAGGAAGTAATGGCAGTGTTAGCTACTTTAGTGCCTTCGTCTGGGAGAGAAACATAGCTAAACATACGAGGTCTGAGCCAGTCGTGCCAGACCTGGGAAGAAAAGCAGAGTAAACCATCTAATCACATAGCTCCTTTGATTGCTTTGTCAAACAGAAAGAGACAGGCTCAAACACAGAAAGACAGTTAAGTTTATTATGCCTATACTATATAAAAGTCACATTTTAAACCTTGTCTTAAAATTTTAAACAGGGTGTCATGGATAAAATGTGTGAGCTGCAGGCTCACACATTTAACAGGAGAGGAGCTTGTTAACTAAAAGATCTGCCTCCCATTGTACTTCTAGAAACCATGTAGAAACCTGAGAGTGAAGGGTTGAAAACATGTGGAACAATAATCATTTGATTATTAGGAGAATGGTGTGTAAAAACTTGAATTTTAAGCTATATTTTGTATTCACAAAGAGCTAATGATGAGAAGCGAAAGCAGGATAAATATTATCCTTATTTTTAATTATCATCCCAATTCTCATGTGAGTGTGCATCATTTTTCAGGTGCTATATGGTTTTTGAAATCCCACAGTGTGTGATGTACACAACACATTTTCAATTAGTTTCTGATCCATCTCTGTCTTGATTTCTGTGACTTTGTGGAAAACAAAAACTAATTCTAAAAGAGCTGCAATAAAAAAAGGAATGGCTAAAAGACTAACAGAAGGGCAACAGCTCCTAAACTTCTCTCTGCCTTGAAGGGAAACTTCACATGCATACATCTTGAAAGTCCTCCTCCTCTACATGTTGCTGCTGTGCCTCTGGCAGCTGTAAAGCAGCAGGTTTGTAGGTTTTCAGGCTGTTGATGATCCAAACTATTGACTAATGTATTGGAGTCACGACCGTGGCTAAATTAGCTTGGTGGCCTACCCCTGGGTGAGACATATGTTTTACTGTCTGTCTGAGTCCTCTACCAAAATACAGACAAACACTCCCCCATACACAACTCTTCTAATACACACAGAAAGTGTACCCCCTGCCAGCACTTCCTCAGGTCAAACAAATCCCTTTCAAATCTGGGCCTGCAGCCAACACACAGGGGGTAAGGCGGGTCTTTGAGTGGGGTTCAAAGTATCACTGTGTTTAAGTGTCTTATTAGGTGTGTATGACCACCTGGATGGACATTTAAATCAGTCAGATTCTCTGCATTTTTTTTAACAGGAGATAGTCTTCTATATCAGCATGTCTCTAAATGAAAGCTAGTGCAATGGACTCCACTTTGATATCATATGGTTGAAAATAGACTCCACCTTTGTGAAATTTAATCTCAGTATAAATCCAGCATTTCAATCAGCATCACAAAGACAAAGAAAGACAGTAGACATGCCACGGATGAACTGGTAGAAAAGCAGGATTAAAACCACATCCAAATGGATGTACTCCACTCTTCGGACGCTTGTGCGGACTCTAACCGGACTCTAACGGTCTAACGGACTCTAAGCGGACTCTAAGCGGACTCTAAGCGGACTCTAAGCGGACTCTAACCGGACTCTAAGCGGACTCTAAGCGGACTCTAACCGGACTCTAACCGGACTCTAAGCAGACATATGCTGATCTCATACAGCAAATGGTTCACTGGGGAGGATTGACACAGAGATGATAAGATTGAGAGTCGGCACAACTGGTCACCGGGACCTGCATCATTCAGACTGTCACTTTGTGCCACACCAATCGTTGTGCAGTGGCTGCCCTGGTGTAGAAGAAACGGGGCCAGTAGGCCACTCCACAAACTTGTTTCTCTCCATTCGGATTGTGGGAAATGATGCATCTCATGCACTGTTCAATAATAATTACCTATTTGTCCAGTAGTCCTTTCTGCAGAAACAGAAAGTACTAATGAACAAATAGGTAAATAATCGGAGAAGCAGCCAAAATTCAAGTGGTAATTTTAGAGGATCAGCAGAGATTCAAAGCACAAATTTTGCTTTTTTTTGTTATGTGGAAATTACATTATTTAGTTTAAATTGTTTACATTTTAGTCTTTAAAAATTCAAAAATTTGCACATATTTTTCCTCCATTTGTTGACATCTTCAATTACTCAGAATTGAATAGTTTTGTGTATAAAATACTTTTTTACTCTGACTTGTGTAACTTCTTGGACACCTGCTTCTTACTTTTAGTTGAATAAAAAAATATATTGAAGTTGTTATATTTGTATTTGAGTAATTTGGGTAGGTGAATCCACAAATACTGAGCCTCGAATCCGCTGTATTACTTTCATTCTCATTTCTTGCATTTATATTTTAAAACATACCATAGAAAAGACCCTCAATACTTTAGTCTCTTGCGTGATTCCTTTTCAATTCTTCATAAGAAATTCTTAGTTTTTTTTTTCCATATTTATGGGAAATAGTAACAAACAATGCACACCATTATTCCACATTAATTTTGGGGAAAACAACCTGAGTTGTCTGCCCTTGTTTTTCACAAAGACATCATGAAAAGATCAGACAGATTACATTAAGCTGAGTGTATTCTGCACATAATTCCCTCTGTCGGATGCATGGTGAAGTGAGCCAGAGCCAGTGAAATAAAAACAATGACAGGACCTCAGACTTCAGTGGATTAAAACGAATTTACCAAAATAAATAGAGCAGGGAAACTCCCATGCAGGTTTTCATTGTCCTGTTGTTTTAAGACAGCCATTTTCATCGGAGTTTGAGGACTGATGCAAAGGATTTTGGGTGGCGGTTGCTGCTTCTGTACGTTTTAGATGTTTGACATAGAGGGACTGCACCCGGGGGATTTTTTGGGCTGGGTGGAGGATTTGGGTTGCGGTCTTCTCTTGCAAGCTCACTGTCAAAACTTTGAGATGTTTAACCTAAAATTACAGCAGAGAGAAGCAAGAGCGGGAGGGATTTGGGACATTTTTCTGCAGCATTTCTTTGGCTTTCTTCTATATTTTATGTTTGTAATGTACCTTCTAAATTTACAATAAACATCTTATTATTTCTGTCATTCCTTGAATGTAAGGGAATAAAGTAAAAGTAATTTAGACATATAATTTAAAATATGTCTAAGTTAATTTAGACATATTTTTCAGACAAATATATGTCTAAACTAATTTCAACTAATATGCTTCATTTCTGGACAATTTATTTCTGCACCAAATATGCATCTCTGAAATGTTCTAAAATATCTGTCATGGCCACATTATCTTGCATTCAATGGAGGGAGAAGATCACACACCATGTCAAGTCCCTCTTCTATTCTCCAGTTTGCCAAATATCTTGCCCAAGATTAAGAAACTAATCATCATGTCTGCAGAACTGTATTTAACTTTTAGTCTGTGTAAAGAAACCAAACCAAATTTACCTGAAGGTCAGGTTTGACACTGCTCCACCACCATTCTGCCTTTCTCATAAATAAACACAGACTGCAGAACTTTTGACAACGCAGTCGTAAGATTTTTATTAAAAATATTTTATTTCTCAATTTAGAATAAGGTTGTTCTGTCCTGAATATATTTTCCTCTGAGCAACATTTGTTTGGGACATTCATTGTCCAAGTTGAAGCTCTGTTCTGTTCAGTAGTAGGGAGAGTCTTCTTTGTCTATGAGCTTTTTTTCATAATCTTCAGAGGCTGCTTCTCTCTCTGGAATGCTTGAATTACACCCTTGGATTAAACCGGTGAAGAATTAGCCTGAAGAGTTTTGTAAGCAAGCAAAATCATCCTCAAACCCTTTCAGTCTATAAACTGATCAGACTTTAAACATCAGCAGCTCTGAAACAATGAAATCTTTAGATCAGAATTGGGGCAAATGTTAGGACTTCATAATGTAATTAGCTTGGATGCCTGCGTTGCAAACTTACATTCTAACTCATAGTGATTATTTATATAAAAAACATAAACAGAAAGTTTTGGAGTAAAATGACTTCAGTAATGTAGATCACAGGCAAGGCAGAAGAGTTGGATTCCCATCAGGGAATCTCCCAAATTTTAACTTGTCTGTACAGATTGGACAGACAGAAATCAAGATTCAGAAATCTTGAGGAAGTGTAATTAAATCATCAGAATTTTGGGGCATTCTTCTTGCTTTTCAATCACGTGTCCTAACTCGTGATTGAAAAGCATTTTCAGATTTCCCTTACTGTTATGATGCCAAGATCAACTCAGTAACACCAGCACTGTTCAGATTTTTCCCAGGCTGAGAGCTGTCAAACTCCTAATTTTCATAGATAAAAATATGGTTTTGTTTTTTACTTTAAACTCCTAAAAGTGAGCCTAAGATGTTAAATATTAAACTGCTTGAAGTGGATGCGAAGACATAAAAATTATACTTAGAAATTAGAGTTTCGGAACAATTCTTTGACAGTGATGAACTTTTTTCTCATTAGAAATCTTGGCATCAGATGCATTATTATCTTTTAATAAGGACATTTTAGAAGAGCTACATCCAAGTGTAACTAACATATTGGATGTTACACTTTGCATATTACACACAATGTGTTATTTTTAACTTGAAATCTCTCTTGTATCTCTATTTTAGGTTCAATAAGAAAGTGTCTGATTTTGTGCTGAATGAAATAACTCTGCAGCAACTGCAGATGTTCATCCTGGCGACAAATCCTGGCCGAAGTAACATTTTTATTTTTTCAGGAGCACAAATTTACAGACTGGAAAACATTACAATAAGACTCTGAAGAAGACAGCTACAAGATGAGAATAAATAAAAACAAGCTTAAATAACCTTACATGTCTGTGAGACTAGAATAGTTTCGGCCTCTTATAGAACATTGAAACTTGTAATTGTGTGAAGGAATTGCCTAACATTCCAGAAAGTTGATCTTATCAGAAAATACATGAAGGTTCATCTTCAGATGAATTTATTTTGGTAAATTTACAACATTACAAATACATTTTAGTGATGCCTCCTTATTGCCCAATGAAGGGACAGTGAAGAGGTCAAAGGTCAAAGTCGCAGCTCCTTGACAGTACAACTTAACAAAGGTTTTCACAGGAGTTTTTCACAACAGTGGGTAAACTCTAATGATGATGGATGCTGCTGTGGTGGAGAATCCCTGCATTGTTCAGGTGACATTCCTGCCAGTCATTTTGAGCTACGTTTACCAGCCCGCCTCTTTCCGTAACAAAGAGGCAGGTCACCTGACATCCCAACTTCACCCGCTTCACTCAGCAGCCTCCAAGCTAAAGTAAACACACTGTTAATTCAAGATAATTCACCATAACCTATAGCCCCAGCCATATAAATTCCTTATCTTCATCCCCCTCCAGCAGCTTTCCATTCTTCCCTGCTTTGCTCTCTCCTCCTCTTTTCCTTAGTTATTTTTATCCTTTTATCCCTGTTTGTTGGATTCAGTGGATGTTTGGTGTTTAGTTTTTTTCTTGTCTCTTTTTGCGCATAGAATAGTTCCCAAATCTTTATTTGTAAAAATTTGCTGAGAGTTGCTGAACTTGGAAACATGTATTATACAGAATGAGATCAAGCATCTAAAAACATCTACAAACTCTGAATGCATGTGAGTTTACTGCTGATGCTTTTTCTTCCAACCTGTCCAATCATTACTTTTCCATCATACATACTTTTAAATCAAAATGATCATTTTCTTTTTGGGAATGGGTTTAATGAAATTTCCATCACCTTTATAAACTGTTTTGTGTTCCAGTGTTTCACAAATTCACCTGTTTTAGTGGAACGTAATTATTCTTGGAACATCTGCCTCATTGTAGATGTTTTCATGGGCCATTTCTAAAATATTCTGGCGAAAATGCTATTTTGGAAGCAGAAATACTTAGGCAGAATGTTTTTTAAACTTTGGTTGACTTTTTTTGATTGGTTGTTGGGAAAGCAGCTAATGGAGAAGCACTTTTCATTTTCCTTGGTGATGATTGGCTCAACCCCAAACACAGGAGATAAAGAAGAGCATGTATGTTATGGTTATGGTTTTATTATTTGTTGTCAGAACTCAGACTCTTCCCATTTCCATGTTCAGTTATGAAGATGGTGTGCTCATGTTAACTTTTAGAGAGCATGCATTACTGCTACTTGCCCTATAAACAGATTGTGATTTTGATATGTAGTTAGATGATTTGCTAATGATGGTTGCATTAGAATTTATTCATGGATATGATCATAAATGTGCCTGAAAATAAATGGATGGTGCATTTTTAAAATTACATTTTTTTTTAGAAAGCTGTGGATATTTTTTTAATTTCAAATTTTGTCATACCTTTCTGTTGGTTTTTGACATGAAATTTTGATCAAATATATTGATGTTTGTGTTTTTGACACGATAAAAATGTCAATCAGTATGAATAATTATGAAAGACTCAATGGATGCATTCTAAGTCAACTTAAATGCTTTGTTTCAGTTGTTTAATGAAGCTTGATGTACTTTTAATATCTCAACTTAAATGAAGTTAAAAAAATGGGTGTGTTAGTAAAAAAAAAAATTGCTATTATTTGGAGAGGCATCCGTCATCTATTCACCTCCTCACGCCATGTTAGACAGCATCATTCACCCTCTTATCAGGTGAGTCTTCCCTCCACCCTGAACCCCTCAGTTCTCTCACTCCCATCATTTACCTCTCCCTTTTTCCCTCTGGCCTTCGTC
Source organism: Phalloptychus januarius (assembly GCA_902982915.1). Classification (NCBI taxonomy): domain Eukaryota; kingdom Metazoa; phylum Chordata; class Actinopteri; order Cyprinodontiformes; family Poeciliidae; genus Phalloptychus; species Phalloptychus januarius. The sequence continues at coordinate 1,376,925 of CADWAE010000066.1, read as the reverse complement.
CAGACAATGGGGCGATCAGGGGCACGGGAAGCATGAAGGGGTAAAGGGGCAGTAAAAGGGAAAAAAGAAAGGTGGTGTTGATCTCTTGTTCTTCACGGAGAGGTGGTTCAGGTAAATAGGGGCCTTTTTCTCCTCTCTGTTTTGTTGAAGGTTTGGAAGCACAAAGAAGAGGCTTGTGTCTGCGTGCGTGTGCATGTGTGAGTTAGAAAGAGTCTGTATTTGCTCCCAACAAGTTATTTCAAGTAAAACGGAGAAGAATCTGTCACATTAACTGCTTATTTAATTTGTATCACAGCAATGATTTCACATGGACTTTTTCTGAAAATCAAGTCTGGCCTGCAGTAATTAAAGTGACCCAATTCAATGGTTTTTCTGTTGGCACATAGAAGAACATAAATTAAATCAATCTCTTTCCAGAAACCATAAAGTGTCCAAGTTTTTATGCTTTTCTCCTTGGAATGAAGACATTAGATGACCTTTATTATTTAAACTTTATGTTTCAAATCTATTGAAAATGCTTGAATCATGTCAGTGCAGCTGGTGAAGCTACAGCGAAAACAAAAAATATCTTAAGATTAATAAAAAAATGATTTTTTTCAAATAAACAACAAAACCTCCAAGATAAAAATGTACATAAAAACTTAGTTAAAAAAAACAAAACAAAAAAACCCCAGTAAGACAGATGTTTTGTTTTAGTTATTTAAAACAACTGAAGCTAAAATTGATATCTGTGTAATACAACTGTGTACTTGAGTTTACTAAATATTTTTTCTCCAAACGTTTGTCTCTAAATAAACAGGAACAATGCTAACTATTTGCTGACACCTCAAACATATAAATATTTTTTTATTTCAGTCTTTGTGTTAAGACCAGATTCTTTGACAAATGTGAAACTGTTATATTATTACAATATATGATTTCTAGTAAATATAATTTGGATTATTTTTTCCAATGTCAAAACAGTTAGAGGTCTTTTGTAAAATGATTTTAGACATACCTAATAAGTTAGTGTGACTTTTAAAACTGAAGTTCATGTTGAGGGGTGTCACCATTAATTTTGATGAATGATTCTGGAGCAGAAACTTTTATTCATTTTCTTGGTTTTTAGAGCCTAGCACATCCTAACAGCTTGTCTCGGCCCATTACAATATTTCCTATTACAGAAAGTAATTTAGTAATTTGAAAACATCAATATGCTTTTTTGTGTCATATAAGTCAGGTTGTGCATGAAATGTATTGTTTTACTTTTTCATTAATTTAGCACTTACTAATCAAATTAAAGTTTGTGTTGTCACATATTTAATCATTGCAAATATGGCTTCTTTAATAAGCTAAAACACAATGCTTTAAAGCACCATGATGCTCTCTTTGCCAGGTTGCTTTTGCGCTGCCCTGGTTATTCCAGGAGCTGTCAGCACCCCAGGGAGAAGCTTTGGCTGTTGGGAGGGGGGGTCACCTGCATAGACGCCCCTCAACCCCCATTCCCTTCCCTCAACCTCCATCTCCTCTTTATGGGGAGATCTGAGAGCCAAGAGTGGAAGGTGAAGAAAGAAGGCTTCTTTTCTCTCGCACTTGCCTGCACAGATCAAAATCCAAAACTCTTGGAAGGCAAAAGTTGGACATTACTTAATGTGTTTACAAGAAATCCAATGCAAAAGCAAAAGAGACTTTAACTCCAGCAGACCACTGGCACGGTCAAAGGTCATAAATACAATCAGAATGAAGTTTTTACCACAACAAGTCTTGGAAAAATCTTTATACTATCAAGAGAATGTTATTTTTGTAAATATTTCACCTGAAATAAGCGAATCACTTCCAACAATCAACCGGATCAACTGATGTCACATGTCAAAGGTCAGAGGGAAAGAGCAACAGTATGCAGGTATGTGCGAGTGTATGTGAGGGAGCATATGAGCTCTGAAAGGGAAAGGCTCCATTAAAGCTCACCTGTTCTGACCCTTGCAGGTATGCTCTCATTCATTCATTCTTTCATTCACCAGCTTCTCCCTCCCTTCTCTCCTCAGCGGCCCCGGGCCTCGCTTTGAACTCACAACTGCAGTGCTGTGGAATAGAGTGTGTGTCTGAATGTGTGTGTCGGGGAGGGTGGAGGTGGACTTTCGGAGAGACATAAGGAGCAAAACAGAGAGTCACTGTTGAGCAGAGGGTAACGATGAAAACATATCATTTTCCTAATGTATGATCTCTGGATGATTTATAGACGTTGTATAAGTCAGAATAGCTTCATTACAGAGTGACGTTTTTGCCTAAGGTGTTGGCCAAGCATTATTCAGAGATAATTAATCTTGCAGGAATAGAGGCCTCACAGAGAGCGTCTGTGTTTCTTGGAATGGAGGTGACATCCCTGGCAGCCACATAGATCTAATCTGAGCTTCTTTTAAACATTTAAAAAGACATCATACAGATTCATTTAAACTTTGTTCATGTGTCAGGTGGTTTTTCCTCTCAGATGTGTTGTTTGGTTTATTTCCATACAAAACTTTTGGTCATAACATTTTTTATTTTTTTTTTACAAAAATTCCTTTCTCAGTTTCAGCATTTGAAATGTTGTACAGATTTTTATGAGGTGATGTTAATTCTTTGTGATAGATTACTTTATGATATTTAAAAATATTGAAATTTGAGTTATATATTTTTTTGTTTTATGTATTCATTTCTTTGCCATTTTTAAAATCAAATTCATTAATTTAATTTACAATAATCAGATTTAGTTGCTGAATCAGTAAGTCAGTATCTGATGAGCCAGGTAACACACACACACACACACACACCCACACGCCATCAGACTGAGTCAGTCACCCCTGCTGGGCGGTGTAGACACAACCCCACTGAGCACGGAGGGCCTGATAATGGACAAACAGCGGGGAGGACTTTGCTTTAATCCATGTTAACATAAGAATGGAGCAGATTCTGGTGGAACACTAGCTTCTCATCTGGTGTCAGGTGACAGTTTGGATCATCCCGAAAAGACTGTCTGCGCACGTGACTTAAAATAATCAGGTTAATTGGAGGCTTGGCTACATTTAAGAACAGGTGGGACCTCACACACCCCCACTGTGTCTTCCTCAATGTTTTATATTTTTGCCACCTAATTCTTTACATTCATGCATTCAAACTGCTTTATTTGGCTTGGTTGTTATTTGAAATGATTTTATTAAAACACACTGATGTCACCTTAGTGGGTTTTTCATGGACAGAATTAAAATGCACAAGGCAAATTTAACTGTTTAATGTCTACAAAATTTTGCTCTGGGGAAGAACTGCATAAAAAGACAATGGAATGAAACACAGAAAGAGAGACACTGACCCTCTCAATGTCTTTAGTATCTTCAGTGGCCTCTAATATAGCACACAGATATACAATATGTGAGCTGTGTGTGTTTGGGTTCAAACAGTTTATAGAAACATTATAAGCAGATAAAAACAGTGTAGCTCAGAAAGCTTAAAAAAAGCTGTCTGCTCGCAGCAAGCTAAATATAATAGAAGCGATTTAGTTGAAGAATTTTGCAAAAAAAGAAACAAAGATATAGAGTTATACATGTAGAGTTTTTTGGTCAAGACATTGAGTAGATACATTGCACTGTATTTGGAACTGAAAAAGAAAACAAGATAATTTACTTGTTTGATCTTGTCTTTAGTTTCTTCTGAAAAAATGACTATAAAAACAGTTTTACAACCTCATGTTGCCTTCAAGAACAACAGTGGTCAACTTTTGCTTGATAAGGGTTCGCTGCAGCGTTTCAAGCAAGAAAACCGACTTAGAAAAATTGAGATAGAGAGGAAGGAAGGGTCACACACTCTCCCCCTCGGTGCCTTTTATGAGTGTGTCTCTCTGCTCTGTTTACATGTTAAAAGCTCTTTAATAAGAAGCTGTAGGGGAAGCTAGCAGACAGGAACCTTTCATCTCAACCTGTCCTGTCACACCCAAGGGGAGGGGGACTTTATTTATGGCTGCACGCAGGTTGCCTCTTTGTATAGAGCACTTACACAGTCATCTGAGTCAGACTGCAGGCTCCAAAGGAGAATGAGGAAGGCCTGGATGTATTCCACATTGCAGAGCACAGATTACATGCCAGTGTTAACAAAACACTTGTTATCAACCTGTGAGCTCAACAGGCAAAACAGACAGATTTATTTGATTTTTTCTTTTCTTTTGTTTTGTTTTTGACTTTTATTTTTAAATTTTTTTTCTGCAGTTTTTTTGTTGTATTTACTTTGCTCCTTCTATTGCATCAATGAGATACTAATCATAAAAGTTATGCATTCAGCCTAACTCTATATCTGTGGGGCTAAAGGTTATCACTGTGGTGACGGAGTTCATTTGTGGCTAATATTTTAGTTAGTTAAAAACTGAGCTGGTGCTGAAAAGAAAAGTGCATGTTGCATTTGAACTTGAATTCCAACCAGAGACAATCCTCAAAAAGTTGAATTTTTACCAATTGTCATGGTTAAAATATGAAGAAAGGTGCAGATATATGAAACTTATTTGTTTTATTTTTTACTTGCATTAATTGGATCTTTGGATTTTTGTTCTAATTACACACATTTTGTTCTAATTTTAGTAACTGAAAACTGCTTCCAGTTTTACAATAATTAAGTTAAATGATTTACACACTTAAAACTGCAACGTGCTTTAAATATGATGCCATCAAAGCAATATGTAAGTGCTGACCTCCATCATTTATTAATTAACAAATTGAATGCTGCACAAGTTTCAGATCTCACAGAAGTAATAAACTCTCAGTAACAAAATGTTGCCACAATGGTAATTAATGTATTATTAATGACAATTGCTGATACCAAATCTGATCCAAAATCACCTCTGCTAACCAATCTCTTGCTCCTGCAGATGATGTCTTTATGTAGAACAGTTTGCTGAAGGGCAAGTCAAACAATAGCATGGCTCCTCTATGTTTTGTTATGACTTGTTGATAATTCAGTTAGCAACATATTAATTCATGGTTCCAGTTAGTCACTCCTGAAGCATCGTGTTTACTATGACTGTTATTATTTTTTAGAGTGCCCAAAACAAATCACATGTATGGAAATCTACAGCAGCAGAAAAAACCCAAACTAGTCCCTAAACAAATCCCTAAATTGATGATCAGTGAGGTTTGAATCACTCAAGCCAAACAAACAAACTAATATTTGGTCTCATCTAGTGAGGTGGCTGTCTCTTTAAACTCTTAATTTGGACACAGCAATTCTTACACAATATCAGTGCCTGTTAAGACTTCATTAGTGTGAAATAATAGAGTCAAGTAACCAAAAGTAAAGAAAACTGCTCCTGCTGTCTTAACAGTAAAACCTGTAAGATTCCAGTTGTAATCAGATTACTTTAATCTTATTGCATTTGTTAACTCAGAGCCCCACCCAGCTTGCAGCCAGACAGCATGACCTCCTTGATGAAGAGCTCAGTCCGTAAATCAAAGAGCTGAATGAGGAGTTTGTCTCGGATGTGAGCTAATTTTTGGAGACACATGAGTTATAAACCATCACATTATCTCCTGCTTCCTCTTTTACTCATTTCCTCTTGTGTCTCCAAACAATGTGCAGAGAAAATATCTAAACAGGACTGAAAAATGTGAGAAAAGTAATGTAAAAATCCTGAGAACAGAGATAGAGATATGGGGAGCAAGGGTCCAATTATTATTTACTAAATGTAAGTTAGATGTCAAACCAAGTTGTCTCTGTGTATCTCATTTAATGACATGAGGAGGATTTTAATGGCAAGCATGTTTTTACACAAACTCATGCTAAATGCTAATCACAAAACAGGGCTTCAAATACATGTGACAGCTTGTTTTTGTCTTCTCTGTAGCTGTAAACAGTATGACTGTGATTGATCAGTTCCAGTGTGGCTTTGTGGACGCGCTTAATCAGCAGACAAATCAAGGTCAGGTCAAACTACATCACTTCTCTTTTGACTTCATGTAGTACCCCCAAGTATAAACATCTCAAATATGAGGCCTAGAATTTAAAAGTGAAATATTTTACACCCATGGTATGTAAAAAACTCTGCATGCAATTGCATATTATTCTCTAAGGTCTAGTCTGACCACCCTGCTTCACTATCTCATTCTGCTGCAGTTGTCATTCGTCCCATTGACTAAGACAGAAACTATTGAGAGAAAAATGTCAGTCTTGGTCTTGGTTTCAGATTTGAAGTTTAAATGTGACCCCATGAGCTGTTGGTCAGATGATGATCATCCTTATGTGACCACAGAGAAAACAGCTCAACTTCATGTAAGTCCCCCTGAGTGAACCAAGTCAGTTTTTAGGTCAAATCTGGAATCAAACTACATGATATTTCTGGAAAGACATATTTTCTCCTGATGCATTGGATACATTTTAGATATTATGGTCGTACGAAGAAATAAAGTGCAACTAGAACATTGCTAGAATCATAAAGGTCCTGATGTGTAAGACTCAACCTTTTCCCTGAATCCAACATTTTTTTCAAAATCAAAATGAGAAGTTTTGTCTCATTATTATAGCTGACAAATTAAGAGAGTTATGTTGTGCTCAGCACAATCCCCAACAGTCTTTCTGACACTGTAATATACATAATTACAACTGTGCAAGCCTACAGTGTTCTCTCGCTCTGTTCTGATCCGAGGCCAGCAGAGTGACAAGATGCTGTCTAACTTTCCCTTCTGAGGCAAGTTGAACTCTGAACTCTTCACCTGGCTGTGATGGAAGCTGTGGAAACACACAGAGACACACACGCACCTGCTCCAAATCATCATGCACACAAAACCCAAGGTCGGACCTGCTGTAAATCTGTCCTGACACACACTGCCACACTGGCAGGAACATGTCTGAACAAAGACAAAGCTGCAGAAGCGTTTTATTTCAGTCTGTAACATCCTTTCCCCATTTCAGTCTTCATTTTTAAGCCTGAACCACATGGCTGCCAAACAGGGAAATCAACAAGTTGTCCAATTTGCAAATTTTGCTAACGGCGACTTCTGATAAAAGAAATGAATCTGTTTAACATCAAGTCACATATTTTCTGCTCTTGTAGGTCTTTTCTTAATTTGGGGATTTACAAAAGAATTTTTCACAGTACATAGCTTTGAAATGACATAAACACACAGACTTTCCAAATTGTAATGTGTCTGTTAGATGGCTGGGTGGGCCTGTGTCATTGTCTCCCAGTTTCCAAACATTGACACATTGTCTGACAGCCGACACCACTATATACTTTTCTTCTCTCTGTCGTCTGGCAGACAAACCTATAGCAGCTACCTGAACATTAGAACCTCCAGAACTATTCAGAGTGGATATGTATGTATTTTTTGAGACGTCCAAAGTCTAACTTTTCAGTCCTAGAAAATCAGACAAACACAAACAGCTGAGCAGATAATGTCACAACTGAAACCCCAGAAAACAACACGCCAGCAGACAAAGCATCTCCAGTTTATGACCCCAAATTCCTATTTGTAAAAACAGAGACACAGCAGTTGCTGCAAGAAAAATGTGAAACTCTGCTACATCCCGTCAGTGCAGCGTCACACACGTGGTCACTAATAAGACTGCAGCAACACTGAAGTGACGAGTTGCTACAAAAGAGAAACCTGCTGTCGCCTGTCAGGGTGGCCTGTGTTACACCGAGGGTCTCATAACAGAGAGGTGACAGTCTGATCCCACCAGGTCGTCGTTCTGAGCCCAGAGAGGGCATGTTAATCTGGAGGAGAGCACCATCTAAGGCTAGAGGCACACACTACATCTCTGAATAAAGTACCGATCTTTCTATTACATAGTAGAAAAGGGGCAACATTGTTAAACAAAACTGATACATTTTGTAGGAAACAAGCTTGATGATTAAAAATACACTAAATTGGATTTTTCTTCTACATTCATGTTATAATTTGAATGTTATAATTAATATACTTTATGCTAACTCTTCAGCTCCCAACTAATGAGTGGAATATGCTTTCTAAGATTAGAAATCATTTCTAAACACAGGTTTTTTTTAAACCTTTGAGCTGCCAATACCCATTTTTGTCAATCCTATTTTTTTTGTACCGACATTGTGAGAGAATAAAAGAACTATATTGAAAAAAAAATTACCTTCCTGTTATTTGCCTAAAATCTTGAACTTTTTTCCTTTGACTAAATTAAAAACCTTTCTGATACTCAACATGGCTAATTTTAACTTTCCTTTCTGTAGTAACACGTTGTACACTGAATAGTTTTGCAGCTGGACCAGTTAGTGCTTTTGTGAAAATATGTAAAAAAAAGTTCCTTTTTTCCATTTTCCAACGGTTTTGCTTGAGGGCCAGTCAAGTGAAACAGAAAAAATTATACAATTCCAGTTAAGAGCCAATTTCTTTTTTTGGCAGGAAGATCAATTGAAGTCTTCATCCATTCTGATCTTTTAAAGGTCTTTTCTCTGCTTGTAACAGATTAGTTGAGACTTACAGAAGCCATCTCTTATCTTCCTCAGTTGAATTGCATCTTTTCCTGTTTTTCCCATTTAGAACAGTGGATAAGAGAAATGAGCCTGTTTGTGTATTTTCCAGGAATACACAAACTAATGGATCAGTGCTTCAAGTATTCCTTTCCCTTTCCTAAATAAATGTAGTCACATTAAAAGTTTTACTTTTGATTTTTTTGCGACTGTAATGAAAACTGTAAACTTAAACTGTGTATGTAGATTTTTCCCCATAGGATTAATTTCTATCCATATCTTTTTTGTTGCATGAAAAATAACAAGCCCAAACTGGAATGTTGCCCCCATGACGACCAACTGTCCTAGTGATAATCGTTTCTAAAACTTGTCATCGGCCTTAAAGGTCTCAAGTGTAAATCCTCTATCAGTAGCTCTTTCTTTTCACTGCAGCTGACAGCTGTGCTTCGATCTGACAGAGAGCTCAGCCTGCAATGACATTCCTCTCATTGTCCACATGGATAAGGTGAAGCGTTTTCTAATCTAAACACACCCCCCATGGATATCTCCTCATCTTGCTGCCCCACCTGGGATCCTCCGTGGCCTTGTGGCTTCAAGAAGAAACACAACCCTCTGATCAAAATAACTCCTGTCAAGCCTGCGTGGCAGTGCTGCCGTGTGTGTTATGATAAGGCGTGCGTCCCAGATGTCCCCACTCAGAAGCACACGCGTGGACACCAGTCCAGTCGCCTGAATAAGCAAAGCGAGGAGGAATGTCAGCATGTCCAGATCAGTAACATACACACACTCTCACGCACAAACAGCAAACTAAACTGGGCAGTGTTGTGCTGCTGCGCTGACAAAAAAGTGACAGCTGCAGCTGGGAGAAAAGGGGTTGATGACAGGAGGGAGGATAAAAACAGGAGACACTTCCGATTCTTAGCGTATCATGACCAAACTCAGATACAGATTTTAACAACAGAATTAATCCTTCACTTAATATCAACTCAATGGTATTTTTAAGCTTTGAAGAATTAAAATATAGTTTTTCATTTGGATTAATTTGCTTTGAGTTGACTCCAATTCTATTAGAAGATTACATACAAGTTTTGAAGGTAGTTTTAGAAACAAATGTTTGTGCACTAATGAACCAAATAATTCATTACAATTCATTTTATTTGTATAGTGCAATTTCAATCCAGTCATGCATCCCAATAAGTGTGTTTTGACACCTGCTAGTATAGACTTGGTTCAGTTGGTGACCAGCATTGCAACATCTGTTAATTTCAACTGGTGCTGTTCGCTTTCACACTGCTCTGTCACACAATCCAAACCCTTTGAAAAACCTATTCCTGTCCTCACCTGTGGTGGCACTGCATCAAGAACTACTAATAGAAATGGCATAAAGCCTCTGAAGAAGATGCAAGGTGCAAAATGTCTGACTAGAGTTCACTTTTTTGGTCCATGTCAGAGATCTGCTGGACCTCCTCAAATGAACCAGACTTTCTAGGCCAAAAAAAAAAAACTTGATTAAAGCAGAAGACACATCTATTTTTATTAGTTTTTAGCAAAAATTGTAGCTCATTCAAAATGCTACAAAAGGGAGAAAAGAAAGAATGCTGAATCTAAAAAAAAAACATTTCATTTGATCTCTATTTCCATAAAAGAAACTAACAATTAATTTACGTATCATCAGTTCATCAGTGAAACCAAGAAACAAACTGCATCTGTTTAGTCTAAACTAAAGTAAGAAAGGAACCCATTACAGGTGTAACAGCAGCATGAGGATGAGTTTCAGATGGAGAGAAAGAGCCAGAAAGGCTTAAAGAAAAAGAGAAGGGGATTAAAGTGAGAGGGAGGGAAAAGGTAGGATTAGTAAAGAAGGATGGAGGCATTTAGTTTCACAGCTTAAGGTGTGAACTGTAAATATTTAATGGCAACATTTTCTCTTGTTTCTATTCAAGATAATTCTGTCATCTTATCTATTTTTTCCATCTGCCAGAACTATATAAACCTGCGGAGACTTATGGCCAATTGACCCCATTCAGGGATAAGATTGTTGGAAAGAAGACATCCTACATAACAAACCTTGTATCCCCCACAGTTCAGCATTCTGACCTTGTACTCCCTGCATTATGCTTTCCACTGTGTGATGTAACTCAGCATCGTTCAACAAATTACCTTCAGTGGCTGGTAGTTTTTTTCTTAATTTTTAGTTGACATTATAGCATTATCATGCAGATAATTTGAGAACTACAGATCCCTTGTGCAAATCAAATTTGCAGCAAATCTTGATTGTTGGATCGGGAAGACTGGTTCAAACATCAATCTGAATGAGAATTGAGTGATTTTTGGGATGAAAACACAGATAAGTATCTGATGAACCCATTTCCTAACTTTGGTCTGATTCTTCTCACACAAAATGGCATTTTGCTTTTTTAAGTATAAAAACATAATTGGAACAAAGTCTCTGCAGTTGTTCTTAGTAACTGGAACTAGTGCAGGCTACAACATTCCTCTCATTCAAGCTCACAAGCTCATACTATCTTTATGATGCTCTCACAGACACACAAGGGCATCTTTGTGATGACACTTTCCTATATCTCATGAGAAATCAACATTGGGCTGACTGAAGACTGGGACACTCCACCCTTTGAAGTCATACAGTCCCACATGTGTGCGCAAATCTGACACGATTTTCTTTGTTGCAGTTGTATGAAAGGGAATACAAAGGCAAATTATTACAAAACAACAAACATGTCTTTGGCAATATTTTTGTGCTTGAATAATAAAAACACAAGTTGGACATCTAAACTCAGGTCGCTGCTGCAGCTACAGAGTGGGTGAGTGAATTGCTTGCTCCTCAAATTACACCAAAGCCTTTAATCTGTGACCCAGAGAGGGATAGATTCTACTAACAGGCAGAAAATATGACAAGATCACAGAGGATTTTGTTTCTCTGTGAAACAAAGAGTGAATGAAATGGCCTAAATATTTAAAGCATTTTACTAAGACGTATTAAAACATACCTATATCCAACAAACCAAATCTTCAAAATTCTGCAAAATGTATCTTTTGTCCTGGGGGGTAGCAGATGTTGGATACTTACTTCCATGTCTCTATTCTACCCTTAAAGACAGTTTTATCCTCGTATAGAAATTATATTGGATTCTTGACTCTTCCTTGTTCTCAAGAGACGAAAAAAATATCAAGCTGTCTGTTTTATGAAAACTTTTTAAACCTTTATTAAAATCTCCCTTTCTATTATGTCTTGGACAGTCATTTTGGCCAGAACTCCCTATATGAAGCCAGCCAAGAGGAAATTGTTCCTGTTTAGTTTCTCCAGACTCTCCTGGTCCTTCTCCTTGTGGTTCAGTATTTGCGGATTTACCTATTTTCAGATTTTTCTGTGAACCATAACTCCAAATTATACAAAGTACTGTGAAAAATAACTTAACCCCTTACATGTTTCATCTTGTCTAAGATCATGTTTAATCAAGCTTAGTTGTGACTTTGACTAGGTCCCTGCAAAAACTGAAATGTTTTGAGCCTTTGAGACGTGGACTAGTTGGTGTATTAAGTTCAACAGCACATTCTAAACAGGGTTTTGTCATAATTTCTGACTAAACTTTGGTCTGATTCTTCTCATACTGACAATTGCTTGATAAAATTACCTGACGGAAATACATATAGACATATATGTATATATCCATATTTCAAATTGTCCTTAGGTCTGGTATATCTAACCATTACAGAAATATTTCAGTTAATTAACTTTCTTTTACTCTATAAAAGATATGGTCTCGTTAGCTATGTTTGAAATGATAAGAATTGTGCTAATTCTTATCATTACATGGTTCAGCTACTTTCCTGGGAGGAACTATAGTTGTGGTTGTGCCCTAATTTTGGAATGAGCAGTCACTTGTGATACATCATGACATTGCATTAATCCAGTGTTGACTCACACAAGATAACAAAAATGCTGAAGAGATTATTAGAAAGACGTCTTGTGCAGTGAATAATCCTGAGGAGGTTTATTTTCAGGTTCTGTTGCATGTCTATATTTGGGTTGAAAGGTTTTAATCCAGTTTCATTTTCTTGATGTATATGTGCTTTAACACCCCCACAATCCACCAGACCAAATTTTCAGCTGTTTCTTAATATCAGCTCCCAGAAGTGTGTCACAATCATGTGAACACAGCTTCGTTGTTAATATGGTTCCAAATACCATTGTGACATATTAGGCAATGCAAGTTTTCATTTTACACATTTTAAAATGTGATTTCCTCTTGTTGACCATGTATCTTTTCGTTTTGTGACGACCACATGCATCAACTCATGCCAGCTGAATATTTGGTTCTTTCCATTCCAAATATTCAGTGAGCTTGATCTATGAAAAAATACGAATAAAAACATATGGCAATGTTTATGGTGCAGTGTCTATGTTATTGTGTGTTTGTTTCTATTAGTCACCACTAGTCCGGTTTTGTCCATCTGAGCACTGAGACAAAATATTGAAAAACTGAATATGTCGACATGCGGTTTATACAGTCAGAGTCGGTGCGTCATCACCTGTCAGAGTGAATGATGGGAAAAGTGGTGATATTTTACAATAACGTATCTTATGAGTCACAGATGAAGTGAAACTCAAATCCCGAGTCTAAACTTCTCTCCTTTCTACATTCACTAATTCCTCGCTATTTATCAGTTTATTGACAACTGCTGTGGGAAAAAATAAGCAGAGCATTCGAGGATGATGTACATTGATCTTTTTTTGAACTTATAGCATATAGGTTTTGATTTTATTTTACAGAAAACAGAAAAAGTATTATATCTAAAAAAATCTTACTGTAGTACATATTTGGCAGTTAAATACTTTGGTGGCAATGCAGAGAACACAACATACACTAAGTCATGATTTTCATCATTATTATTCAATATGTGCTGGAGCAACAAGCCAGCCTCCCTGATTAACTCATTTCTGTTTTAACACAAGAATATAAAGATGAGACTTTATAGTTACATCACATAATTACATGACATCTAAACAGATATATTTTTGATTTGAGGAAGGTAGTAAAATATCCTTTAATAGTTATTATGTTAACAATTATGGTCTGGTTCTTTGGGTGTCCAGTTCGTTGGAAAAAGAACTGAACATTGAAAATGGATTTTTATTTTCCCAGAGACCACACGTTCAAAAGCCTATTGATTAAAAAAGACAATTTGATTGATGTGCAGTATATCTAACAAAGACCTGATCTACCAATTCTGGCAGATTAAATTGCCTCTTGCAACACAAAAAGGGCTGAAATTTGATTGGACGAAACAACAATAACAGACAGGGAGAGCAGCTACTTGTCAGAAGAACAGTACAAAAAGAGAAAATAGACCATTATAAGTAAGTTAATAAAATTTAACTGAGCAAACCTTATAACTTAAGTTGGAGATTAGGGACTTTTGATAGTGTTTAGGCTGGCAGAGAAGGCATTGAAAGCTTTGACGGCCCCACTGTAACCACAACAGATGGGCCCACCCAACACACACATTAACAACGCCAACGCTTATTACTTCCTTTCATCTGGGCAGCTTTAGAGCATCGTTTGTCTGACTGGCTAATCACTTCTGTACGCACCAACATGCACATATGCACAGATGCTTACAACTGAAAACTGAACAACAGCAAAAACAAACTGTGACATCAACGACTACTAATAATATCACCACCCTCGCATATTTTGTGTCTCAGGAATAGATAGAGTTACAGGAGGAAGTGGGAGAAATATGACATATAGGCAGGAATCTATTTTCTATAAATAACTGTTTTGTTGTAAAAAAAGAACTCCAGAGACTGATGTATCTGCATGCATTGCATTTTATGTTAAAGAAACTGTTGACTCAGCCTGTAAGAAGACAAGGCAATTTTGAAACATGCAATTGTCTGGCGTTTATTATAATCCTGTGCAACCAGAGTCTTTTAATCGAAAACAATACTAACTCTTTAACTTCATAAGAGCACAGCTGCTTGTATTGAAGAAATTGAGAAACTAGGAAGTGCTTGAATATTTGTAAGTTAATATTTAAAATGAGACATTTTGTATGTGAAGCCACATTCACATACAAAAGAGTGTCAAAGTCATGTAATTCTGGTTTGTGTTTATTTGTAGTATCAAATACAAACAAGCATTGTTTGTATTTGTATGTAAAGTACACTTTACATACTTGGTAAAGTGTGCTTAGTACACTTGGCCCACTCTATGCAATGCACCACAACTAAGCTTGAGAATCAGCGGTGTGTTCTCAGGTTTGAAGAAATCTCAAAGACTCCTACTTATGAAATTCTAACCACTGCGGTCACATGACTCAAACTTGTTTCTCCAGAAGGCATTCATCTGCAAATTTTAGTCAAGTTTGAAGGTGATAGTTTTGGAGCAGATGTTTCCTTCTTGTTCTGCTTCATGTCAGTCCAGGCTAATGTATAACTAGTTTTACTGAGCTGGTGATCCAACATCTTCTGGTTCATGGAAGGCTTGAGATGTCAGAGGTTGCTTTTGAAAATTCTAGCCAGTTTCTTTTAATCTAAGGTTAAGAATTTGGTTTTCAGATGGTAGAAAAGATTAAGCAGGCTAATTTTAACCTTATACTTTTACTCAATATTCTACTTTTTAAAATGTACTATTATATACACTTCACTGGGTAAAGTAATCACAGCAGATGCCACTCCCCCTGACACACAACAATTTACTTCAAAAATTCAATAAAAGGCAGTAGTTGCTTTTAATGTGGACTTGCATAAGATTTTTACAAGACCTTGAATGTTGTTTTTCTGACACATTTCATTACATAAACTACAGTGCTGATATACTAGTGACATTATTGCACACTCATAAAACACCATATACTGTTAAGGCACCCCAATGAACTGTTATTTCATGTTTCGCTGGAACAGCATCCAAAGTGGCTTACTGACAGTGAAAGGGCTCACTCAGCACTCAGACCACACACACGTATGCACGCACACAAACACAGCAATCTGACTTCCTCTGTTCAGGCCACAGCCTCGCTCAGCTTCCCGTGTGTCTGACAAAAATGAGAGAAAAACATTCACTTTCAACACACTTTCACTTCGCCTTCCTGCCAGAACTTGCATGCTACTGTGCAAGGAACACTGAAAAAAAGAAGACAAATAAATCATGGGAAAAAGGAATTGGCAACAAATGGTTCATTGATACGTATCATTTATCACAATTCAGCTGAATGAGATAAATCACCAAAGTTAAATGGGGATAATCACCAAAGGCAGATTGAGAGTGAACAAACACATTTACTGTCATTTTATTGGCTGACAATTTCTTTCAGCCTGCATGGAAGGTGGTCATGAATTGTTGCCTGGAGACTTGTAATGGCCTAAAACAAGAAATGTAACATCTCTAACCCATGGGTATAGAAGCATTCACTAGTCGAAAACCATGCATTTACAGTAATAGTCAAGGTTACAGTCATCACCTTTGCCTGTGAACCGTTTGTTTAAGCCACACTTTCCTTCCACCCAACTTTCTAGTAATATGTTTTGACACAGTCAAGCATGAACTTTTTTGCAATTAGCTGTTGTGGCACAATTACTGTTTACTGGACAAATGTAAAGTAAAAATTCTTCCATGTGATTGTGTAGGCCATAACATGTCATAACATTTCTGTTTAGAAATCCCTTATAAAGAGGTATGATGTGATGTAACAATGGTTTTCATTGGCTGTAAGTAATAATTAACAAGATAGACTGAAATAAATGCTTTAAATATATCACTCTGTATATACTAAAACTTTACAATATATTATTAAGACAGTATTGCTCAGTCACTAACAGACGATGTACCAGTTGTGGTATTTGGTCTGGGAACAATAAGGACTAGACACAACAATTCACATGTAGAGGCAGGGTTCTGTGGATTTAGAGGGACTTTCAGTTTTACTAAGCTGGTTTTCTAGTCTGACTCTGGTTGACCTGACCAAACATTAGGTGATTTCTTTTAAAGCAAAAGCGTCACTTTTCAAAAATTTTCTGGAAGTGTGTTTTTTTTAAAACCTTTGCTTTCAAAGGAAGAACATTTTACCCAGCTGTCTGGGTTGCTTGTGCCTTGGCTCTAAAATTCTCACAGCTGTACCATAATTCTTAAGGCTCTTTTGTCAAAGTGCAGAATTGATTAAATCCAGGCTAGTTTGATTCAAGCATATCAAGTTTGTCCAATACTCTCTTCTCAAGTTGAATGGCTAGCTTATCGCTTGCTTAGGAAATCCTGAGCTTCCATCAAAAATAGTTACATTTCTTCACAGATACTAAACATTATGAAGTCAGATACTAAACAACATGAAATGAAACACGGATGTGATGGGATGCTGCTCTGTGGCATATGTGGGAATAATCATATTTTCTTGGATGTGAACAGAACAACGGAGATGACTGTAGACTTCAGGAGAAACAGGAATATTTCAAACGCTATTTCCATCATGGTCGACTTTATGGAGGTGGTGGAGGACTATAAATACTTCAGTGTTCATCTGGAGATCAGACTGGAAACAGAACAGTCTGGAACCTCGGAAGACACATTTCAAAAGAAGGATGCTCCATGAAATGAGGAAATATTACCTAAATCCTGAGAATTATCTACCCTCAGACTGTCATACCACAACAGAGTGTCTTCAGTTGGAGTTTAATTTTGATTTGCTGTAATACTGACTGCTACAGAAAATCCTTCCAGTCCACAATTGTTTTATGTCCTTTTAATTGCTTTTACTTTTTGAACTAATATATTAAACATGATTCATGAAAATGACAACAGGACATTTTTAATGCAATTACCAACATGCATTAAAAAGCATAAATATGCTACAAGAAATATCCAGTCAAAGAATAAAGTGACTGTGTTACAGATTAGGGCAATGCTGAGCAGGACTGGGTAATATTAAATGAGAAAAGATGAGGAAGTCTTTCAGGAAAGACATATGTGCAATTTTTCATGAAAGTGATGCTAGAAACTGCAAACAAACATTGCTTTGAGAGGAAGTGTTTGACAAACATTATGCAAAAAGGAAAAAGTGTTGGATTGCAGCTAAATGTGGCTTCACGTTGAGTAAGAAGATGTTGAAAGTGAGTGAAGACACAGCGACCGGTGAAGACCAACACAAGCTGGAGTGCAGTTTTGACACACAGCCCCCACCTTCAAAAACAGCCCTGGGTCCCTCATTGCTTCCTGCAGTGGTGTCCATAGCAAACTGGGCCGTTTCTTTTTTCTTTTTTTTTTTTTTGCTTTTGCGTGAGAAGAATAAGGAACTCTTTGTGGTGACGTTATTCTCACGCAGACAAACTGAAATAACCAGAGTTTTATTTTTTTTCATTATCTCTTCCACCCTCACTAAACCAAATAAAAGCAGAAGTTTTTTTTTTTTTTTAAAAAGGTTTTACAGTATGACTCAGGTCTGTTTGATTTGTTTTGTCTAGCATTTCTTTTACAGTTATCCAAAATGCGTTCACATGAATTTATTTTCACATCTTTTCATGCAACATTACTCCAATTACCTCCCCAAGAGAACAGTAGTCTAAAGCCAAATTTCAGTATTGTAAGGCAGAATGAGAAATTGTATTTTCCTGTTAATGTATTTTATTCTGCATGAAAGGAGACAACTTTGTGTTGTAACAGCAACCATATTAGAGCTTCTGTAATCAGTTCATTTTCTGCTGCCTTTGCTCAAAGAACTAAACAATTATCCAAAATTAATCGGTAGTTTATGAGTCAGACAATTAATGCTTTACTCATGCTAATCAAGCTAAAGGGTGAAATGATGCTAATCCTTATTCAGTGAGTCACCATCTTGCAAACTGCTAACTGAGAAAAAGAATTTCTAATCCTTACTGAAGAGAGCACAGAGTCTCGTCTAGATGTACAACAAAGACGTTTAATCCATGAGAAGCACATTAGAACATTTTGGCAGCTGGCCTGCGTGTGTGTGTATGTGTGTACGTGGGAGACAGTTGTGAAATAAGTATTACAATTTAAAGACATGCTTAGTGATCATCATTCTACGTGCTTATCAAAGTTACATCCTCATCAGCTTAAACTGCCTCTGACGTAATGAAACAGAGAAGTTCATTTTCTCACACTTCAGATTCCATTTAAATTTTAAAGTTTAAACACAGTTCAAGAAGAGCAAATTGACACTTGAACCAGTCCAATCTGAGATATTCAAATTAACACTTTGCTGATATTTTTCACACTGCTCTTAACCCAGATAAGTAATTTCCCTTTTTCTGGTATTTTTAAAATGGACCATTACTGTGTTGACCTAGACTTCTTTTCACCAGATTCTCTAACAAAAACATGAAACAATCATGTTATGTAGCTTTGGCTAGAATGGCATTAACACATTAACACCCTGGCACTCTGAATGCTAATCTGGTTATCTCTCTGACATCACCTGTAAGTTGCTGATTTTCCACAGTGCCAGCACCAATTCTGAGGATTAACTTATGTTGATGTTCTGCTCACTCTACTGCAATGATAGCAATTCTTCAGTATCTCAGTTCAGCTTTCTAAGCTGCAAAGCTACAGGATAAGAATTTAAAAAGAAAATACCATTGTAACATCCAGAAAGGGCTTAAAGTCGTGACCAGATGGAAGGCAGATAATCTTGGGTTGTTGTATCAAAAACAAAGGCTGTATCATAATTTCTGAAGTATTATTGTCACGTTGCCATACATACCAGTTCAACATAGCATGATTACCACTTATCTAATAGTTTGTTATTCCATCTTTGGCTGCCAATGTTAAGTTAAATTTATTGGTAAGGAAGATGTTAGCAACAGATCCTGTAAGTGGTGAAAGCTGTGAGTTGTGGTCTCCCAGATTGGAGCAGTTTGACCAGCAAATCCCACCCATATTCACTCAGACTTAGAAACCAACATTTTGGAGGCCTGATAAACTTTTGAACCCAACCATCCCTGAACCATTTTCATTTGCAGTTGAGAATATTTTTCTGCTGAAAGGGTTAGCAGCTTTCAGGGAATACCATGTTTATTAAAGGTTGTACATGGTTAGCAATGATAGTTGAGCTTTTCCCATATAGTTTCATGTTATTTTAACTGTATTTTATTTTTATTCATGTTACTGTTTTAATGCCTTTTTTTATGTTGTGTCATTTGTTACATGAGACTAAGAATGGAAATTAGCATCTTGCTAAATCTGGTGAATTTATGAAGGTGAAAGTATTGTTTTATTATATTGTATTTTAGTAAGTATTGTATGTTCTTCAAATGGCATTTCCCTGTTCTAATCAAATTCAATTCAATGTGCATCAATGAGCCTTTTTCTCTGCCTACTGCCTTTATTAGTAGGAACCAAAAACTGAAGATCAGAGCCAAACAAGAGTTTATTACAATTGACCCAGACTCCTTACCATGACACTTTGGTTTTTGCATTTGAACAAAATGAGTCAAACATAAAAGTTTGGCGCTAACCCTCTAACAAGAGTCAGTTTTATTTCTTATGTAATAATTATTATTATTAGTCATAGATAATTTTCATATCAGTATTGCTATCTGTAAAGATTTTACACTCCATAATACTCAGCAAATCATTGAACCTTGTCCTTTTCAGAAATGTATACCCAGAGAGCTATTACATTTTATGTTGTTATTTTTGTATGTGGATCACAAACTTTGATCAAGATGGGTGTTTCAACAAATTCTTTGTCCTCTCCCATAATCTCTTAGAGTTCGAAAGCTTATAATTAACTTAGAAAGAAAGTGACTAGTGCATAAAATCTTTCCTTCTCTCACTAAAACTTTGACATGGATTAAAAAATAGATCAGAGGCTCTGAAAAGAACATTCAGTCTCCAGCTTTCTTTGAGACAGGGCCTAGCGAGGACAACAGGCCGACAGGGAGCCATGTGAGAGTGATTTACCTCCACACCGACTCGCACATGTTTGTCTGTTTTGTAATCTGCATTTTAGAGGACATGCAAAAAGGAACTAATCATTGCAAACACCACATGCCAGTCACTCACTGCTTTCTCCTTTTCCAACCTCTGTAGGCCTTCTTTTTTGTTGTTGTGGTTGCCAGATCTGAGGGGGAAAATCCCCCCTAAATGCAACCAGGCTATTGATGGTAAAATGGCTACCAGATCAGAGAAAAGGAAGACATTGACGAGAGGAAGCGACACGCAGCTCTTTGATGGCGGTCTTGAGGACAGTCTCTGCGTGTGGCATGCACCGTATATGTTTGTCCCAGTGTACGTTCTTGTGTATGTATGTGAGTGTCTTGTCATCAGTGTGGGTGAACTTGACTATATTGTATATATGTGCTTGTCGTCTGTCATTCCACCCATGAGTGACCACAGTTTATATACACAAAGCTGAGCAGGGGTGGTACTGTGAGTGTTAGTGTTAGTGTGGAAGCAGGGGTGTTAGCAGTCCCTGGGTTTCAGTGGTTAACCCCTAAACTTTTTATTTTTCAGTGCAGTTAGGGGATCAGTGGGGGGCATTTCAGCATCAGCACCGGTGTGTGGGCACTTTATATTCTTTATTGGCCAGGAGCGACGAGGACGGGAGGAAGTGAGGAGAAATTTAGAGTGGGAGGGGAACATGTGAGGAAATAACGGCCACCAGCTCCCCAATACCCAACATACACTGCTTACTCTCTTACCCCCTCCCCAGAAAACCCCCGCACACCAAGACCGGAGGGAGAAGAGGAGGCTGCTGGACCACAGACCACCCAGAAAGATGGAGACAGACAGGGATGCAGACACAAAGACAGACAGACATTAAGATTACAGGAGACAGACTGTGAGACTGAAAACAGAATCAAATCAAAAAGCATCTGGAAAAGAAAGAGTGAAAGTTAATTAAGGCAGTTATTCACAAAGCCATTTAAAAAATTACAAAACTCACTTCCAGAAATATAGGTGTTGTAGTTATACTATGTCAAAAACATGCAATCTAATTTTTTGTCTATCATCTATTATTATTTTTTTGACTTGTATAATAATAAAAAAAGAAAGGTGCACAATGGAAATTGAAATTTTGTGACTCTGGGAGTCACAAAATTTGGAATGGGAGCAACAAGTATAGTATTTTTCAAAGTAGCAATAAATTAAACGTATTTTTAAATAGTAACAGAAGAATGAGCAGTAATTGGCTCATTCTCCCCCCCCCCCAATCACCCAAAAATCATGTATATCATGCTGTGACAAAATGATTTACTGTTGCAGAGTTCTTCTGCTTTTGCTTTGATGTCAAACCTAAATGTTTCTAATCAAATAAATCTTAACATCAGACAACCTTAACATCAGGGTCGATGTAAGAGGCTATTTTTAAAAACATGATTGAATTTATTAAGAAACCAATTTCTAAACCAACTTCATGTGAAAACATAGTCACCCTTCTTTTTAAAGCACAAATCAATTATAAATAACCTCTCCGTTTTCAACTTTACTAATATTCATGAGGAATTACTTATGACTTGTATTAAACCCAGTTAAAATAGACCCAGACTGAAATTCAAAACAAGGTGAGAGTCATTGACGTCTGTGTGATGATGGCTGTAGAGCCCTTTCTAAGGTTTTGGGACTTCAGAATAAAAAAGAGAAGCATTATACACAAACTGAGAAAACCTGGAACAGAGGTGAACAGTGCCATGAGTTGCATGCCTAAAAACATTGCTCCAAGAGTGCATCAGTGACTCAGCCAAGAGGTCTCAAAAGAAGCCCCGACAACAAATGAATCAATGCAGGCTTCGCTATCCTAACTCATCCCCAGTGCTCAAGATTCAACAACCAAAAATGGACCAACAAAAATGGCCTCCAATGGAGAATTCAAATTGAAACCCACAGCTGGCCATAAAAACTAAATGCCCTCCTCACATTTTCTATAAACATCTGGATATTTTTTGGAATGTATTCTGTGGACTAAGGAGACAATCGTTCACGTTCAGCTAAATGTCCCTTAGCAAATTACACTTTAACCACAGGCTTTTTGTCTGACGTTTTTGGCATCGTTCTGGTTTGATGTTTGGCCAAAATTATTGGATTTATCTATTTAGAAAACAGCTTAATATGTCTTTATTTTCAACTATGTCCAAGTTCACCTTCTAGTGGTTAGTTTTAGGTGACATTAAAAAATGGAGTTGGTCCTCCTGTACTGTCCTGTTTAGGTGTGTAGTCCACCATTAACTCTGGCAGTGAAACAGCCCACAGCATGATTCTACCACAGCCATGTTTGGAAGGTCGTACAATTTATACCTCAGTCTTTGTAATCTCTGTGTAATCTTACTGATGTTACTGATGACACTGATGTTTCAGCAGTTGAGGCTTGAGTTTGGATTATTTTAGAAAATTATCATCTAAGGGTGGCACTTTGTGTCTTCTTTCATATCTTGATAAAATAAAGACACATCACAGCAAATTATAGTTGTGCACAATTGTTTGGACTGTTGATCTTTGAATCTTCAACCGCTGAGAAATTCATGTGCAAATCTTTCCAATTTCTACAGATCTAAAGTTTTCATTCTTCTAGAAAAACAGTCTCCAATTCCAGCAACAAGAGTTACTGTCCTGCAGATTTTATAAGAATCCCAGCTGCAACACACTTGAATCAAATGAATGGGTCACTAGTAGATCTTTGACAAATTTTAATGAGCTATGTTGAAGCAGGAATGCAGGGCAGCAGACGACCTATAAATCTCGAAAATCAGCAGAACACTTGAATTAAATTTAGTTAACGTATTTAAAGGAGGGAATATTGCAACAGCATCAAGAAAACCTCTAGAAACGGAACAAAAAACGGGAAGGAAATTGGTTGAATGAAAATTAAGAAAAAACTGAAAGAAGTTTCAAGGAATGTCATGTAACTGCATTGTCCATGTTGTGTGGATTGAGTATTGGCTAATTACTGAAAGCAGAAACAGCTAAATAACGTTAGCGATGTTCATCATATGAAGGAATGTCCACACAAGTTATTTTAATTTTCATTTAATTTATATCTTTGAAGTTCTTTTTAGACTTAACACCATCTGGAAGCATTTTATAATTTTACATCAGTCTCTGCCATGTTACTATCAAACCTTGATGATATGGGGACAACTTTTAATTTGTAAAATAAATGGGCACCATTTCAACTGTGTATTTACACCACCAGTTTTTCTAGTAATAGCAATAAAATAAAATAAAAGTGGGCTGCATGATGGCATCGTTTTTAGAACTATCCACGGTACAAATCTTGGCCTTGGCCATTTTCATAAGAAGAAAAAACTAAGAGAAAACAGAACAACTGAAATAACAAGAAATAATGCAAATTTGAGAGTAGTAAAAGAAGAAAGTGAGGAACAGTGGTCATATTGTCCTCCAGCAATCTAAGCTTGTAGCAGCATAATTACGGAGATAGCTCTGTGTAACCTGAACCCTTAGACTGAAACATGAGAGAAACAGTGCCTGGGGGAACCATATTTTATGGTTTTTCGTCTTAGTAAAGATTTTACATTGCAAGACAAGAGCACAGAAATATGAATGATAGAAGAAGCTCTCAGAGGGCATCACCTTTCACTTATTTCTGCCAAAATGTTCTTATTTAAATGAAGTAAAGTTTAAAAAAAACATAAGACAAATTAGTATTAAGTATGTAGAATTGATCAATCTCTGCGCGGCAGCTTGTGATGTTGAATCTCAACAAATTTAAAGAGTCACTGCATGGGGGGTTTAGCTAGTTCCAGAGGGGAAAGGGAATGTCTTTATTTTTCCAACATGTTCTGGAACAATAAAGGTTTGTCTACACACCCTGTTTTTATTTTCTGGGCAAGACACAGAACTTCAGGACAGAGAAACATGCACAGCATTCAAATGATCCTCATGTATCCAACATTACAAGGTTTCAGAGAAAGACATAAAACTACTTCATCACTTACTCTGTATCACTTCTGATGCAGAACAAAGGTGATACACTTTTGAACTAAACCTCCCCAAAACTAAATGTTTAAAAATATACAAAAGCTTAACATAAAAAATTGCAAATGGAATGTCTTGCCCATGTAGCTTTTCATTTTGCACAGAGGCACAAACAACCCATCTATAGCTACAGTACTGAATCTATAGAAGTTTCTACAGTGACGTCTTTACGCTGCAAACAGTGTATATACATTTGTACGTGGGTAGATGACAGAGTGCTGTCTTTGCCACATCAGTGTTAGCAGTGTTTGTGTGGTTTCCTGCATCTCACCGCTACCTCCTCCACTCAGCCTCACTATTGCTCCGTTTCTCTCAATGTCGTTAACATATTTAAAGCTTTTTGCATCAGTTTCTAGCATAAGGCCTTTACTCTACTGAACAATACATGAGGATTTTTATTACCAATCCAATGATCTGAAGTCACACAATTGCAATTTTTGCTGCTAAAAGCTGATAAAGTAAAGGTGGTGAAGTGTAACATCACCCATGAGCTTACGAGAAATCTTTTGGGACTTTAGCAAATATTACTTATATTTATAAAAGCTGAAAAAAGTTATCAACCTGATGAATATCTAGAAGTAAAAACATTAACATTTTAAAGTCGTGTCATGATTATGTATTCAGCTATCTTTATTCTAAATCCCTGAATAAAATACTGTACAACTCATGCATCTTTTAATTTACTTAATAAGAATTACCTTCTAATGCCCACATTTTCTATTTCAGGTGTGCTGAAATGTGAACATGTCTAAAGACATCAGCCCTTGAAGGTTGGAACTTAACACCTTGATAATAATCAATAACAAGACAATTACTAGTTGTGCACTCAAATAAACCTGGCCTTCAGGGAAAAGTGGCATTAACTGTGCTGTTGTGGAAATTAACTCATAAGAACTTATATCTGCAATTCTGCCAGTCAGGCACTTTGGCGTTTCCTCGATTTTACATCCGTCATCCACCTGTTCATCCACACTGAGCTACTAGTTTCTTCATTCCTATATGAATACCAAATGAAACCCAGAGAGGGAGGAAAAAAATATACATGGCAACATTTCTTGATCAATGCTTGTTTACGCAGCACCTGAGCCAGAAACACATGAAAAGCTGAAGGATCAGAGAGGGGAATCTCTTTCTAACATGCCAGGGGCTCTGCAGCCTCTGAAACATCTTTTCAATTTACAAAAAAGGAGATATTGCAGGTAAAAACTGAAAAAAATTCTCACGAGGCTTTTAAAGAAATATTCTGCTCAAATGCAGAAAAGAAACTGAGGGTGAATTGAAAAGCTAACTGGCAAATGCTGTGAGAAATCCCCTAAAAGTGGAAGACAGGAGGTAAATTTTCCGCTGACCAAAACGTCAGCGTATCCCAGAAAGCAGCACAGCTTTAGAGAGGGCATTTATTGCTGGGGTGCCGGGAAGTGACATACCAAAGATCTTTGATGAAACCAGCTACTGTTATTTTGCTTTTGTTCTTGACCAATAATCCAAAAGTATGTCTTGACTTTCTGTTTGTCTGACTCCCTGTTTGTTGAAGAATGGATTGTAAAACCCCGATCTGGACCTTTAAAGCACTAAAAGGTCTTGGGGTGAAATAAAAGCTCTTCATTGTGTTCAGTGGCTAAAAAAGTATTCACCCCTAATCATTTTGTTGTAAATCATTCAGAATCAACAAAAATTGGCCTTTTCTGACTGAACACAAATACAAAAAATCTATTTAATGTCAAAATAAAAACAGATTTTTACAAAATAATGACAAATAAAAATATGTTACATAAATATTCACTCCTTTTATGAAACAAACTTTGGACAGCTGGATTCATAAAGCATGCATAAAGTCAAAGGTTGTCTCAAATTCAGATTTATTTAAAGGCAAAGATACAAAACATATGGAGAGGTATTCAGTTTTGTAAAATAGCCTTTCATAATAATTACAAAAAAATGTTTACAGCCGTATTTTTGTTCATCGGACTTTGGTCTATGCATAATGGTGCTTTTATTCAATTAAATGTATTTAAATGTCCCTAGTTCACACTAAGTATAGCCTTGAGGTATTTTACCAAAAAATAAAAATAAATTCAACCAGTTTCATTCAAATATATTTCCAAAGTGTCTGAACATATAATTCCTACTGTGAAGAACGGTGGTGACAGCCACATGATTATTTCCACCCTTGCAGCAAGAGATCACTCAGAATTACTTTTAATAATAAATGTATGCTACAGTTTGCTTGTAGCTATTATAGACACTTTTTTAAAAATATGTGTTTTTGTGTTTGGGTCTATGTCTGAGGACTAAATATCTACACATTTAGTCAATGAAGGAAGAAGATCAAACAGATAAAAGAAAAAAAAAGGCGATTAAAGTTAAAGTCTTTGTTCTCAGATTCCAGGATCTTAGAAACTTTAGGGTATTTATTGGAAAGTAGGGTATTTCAGAAATGAATCACAGAGCAAAAATAAAGAGGAATGTGTTTAATAAACTGTTTTGTGCATGCATTTTGTTTGACTGGTACAAGAAAAAAAATCAACATCCAGTGGAAAGACATCATATTTTTAGCCAACAAAAAACAAGTCATGGAAAATACATTCAAACCATCATCTCTATTGTTAACAGCTTCTTTTCAGTTCTAACTTTCCTCACTCTTCTCTCTCTAAAAGAAAAAGCAGAAATTATTTTTTTGAGGGGGGAAAGGAGGAAGGGGTTTGAGAGGAAGAGGTGAGGTGGAAATTCCCCTTGTGGATCCACACAGTTAGTTCCACATGTCCATCTGTCTGACTCTCTGACTCACACCGCTATCATACAGCAAACCCTCTTGTCAGATGATCAACACGGCCAGATATATAGAAATGGACAAAAGTTTTTGAGCTGTGAAGTTACTAGAAGAGGCACAATGCACCTGAAGCTGCAGCTATAATGCATTGCAGATTGTCTGAGGATCGGCAACAAACTCAGTTCTACCATCTGAAGATACTCAGTTGAAACCAGATATTAACAAAAGCTGCACAAAAAGAAATAAAGCTCTTTTTCTGCAACATCTTCAATCAGATTAAGCCTTTTTAGAACTGTTAGGGTTAACAATGAAAGAGAGAGTTTTTAAAATAACTGTTTTACATTGTTCAAATTTAGATATGTATTATAAAAATTGCAGCAACGTCATGGCTAATGAGAGGCATACTTGTATTGTTAGACAACACTTAAAACACACTGCTTCTGTCTCTAAAGTGATGAAAAAAATGTGAAAAATTATGCAATAGATCAGGAAGAAAACTGTAGATCTACAGAAATGTATTTCATTCTTGTGACCCATTTCCAGATAGCTGAAGCTGCTACACTTATCTATTCAAACTGTTTGCATGTATAAAAATCACTGAAATCTTCCATACCATTCAGGCAGAAGGTTGGTTCTCTGTTGGTTCTATCATTAATACATTAATGATAGAGTTACTGAAATGGGTAAGAGCGCGCCAGTATTCATTATAAATGTTTTGGACACATGTTCTGTGGGCCTATGCAGCCAAACTTGATGCTTGGTCATAATAAACATTGTCACCTCTGGTGGAAAGAAAAAGGGGAAACATGGATGATTTAGAATATCATCCCAACTGGGAAGTATGGGGGTGGCAACATCATGTTCAGAATGTACTTCACAAAATAAATGGCATCATAAGGAAACAACATTATGTCGAAATATAGATGCAGCATCTCAAAACATCAGGCGTGAAGGCAGAGCTTGAGCACAAAGGGGTCTCCCAGATGGACAGTGATCCTAAGTAAACTTCCAAATTAGTCACAAGGTGAACTAAGGACAACAGAGTCAATATTTTTGGAGAGTTCATCACAAATCCCAGGTCTCAATCTTGTAGAAAACAATTGAGCAGACATGAAAAGGCATGTGCAAGAACGGCAGCCTACTACAGTGGGTGTAAATGAGTCAGTTTAGGCCTGACTCATTTACACCAGTTTAGTCAGGAGGAAGGGGGCAAATTTCAGTGAGAAGCTTGTGGGAGGATAGCTAAGATAATATAAGATAATACTACCAAACATTAAGGATGTATGTATGCAAACTTCTGCATATACATTTTTGTAACCCTACCTGAGCTAAAAAGGAAAAATTTAATCTGATTTAATTTTAATATGTAAAAAAAGCTCTTTTAACTTACAAATAATATAGTTTGAGCACAGAAAGGTAAGGCCACTGAAGAAAACAACTGCATCTCCTTTACAAATGTGTGCAAAGCATTACAGAAGTCACATGATCAACAACCAGATATTGTCATTGGTGCAAACCACGAAGACGGCGGCAAAGTATTTGGAAGATGATGCTGCATCATGTTTTTTAATTACCTTTGCATAAAAAAATGTATTCACATTTGCATTTCTTCTTTAATGGAAAAACTGAGATTGCGAAATTGCATTTTTTTTTACATTATTAGAATATTGACAACGCAGAAAAACTGGTTTCCATTGCAGATTTGTGAAATAAAGCAATTCTGATACAGCCAAAACATTTTTTTTCAAAATTGCTGTGTTTCTATTAAGCAAATTCTTTTTTTGAAATGTCAAATTGTGCAATTATGTGGCCTAAGGAAACACAGCTATTGTCACTGTATTGGGAAGAAAATACCAAACTGTAGATGTTTATTTCTAATATCTTGAGTTAAAACAAATACACTTTTGAAATAATTAGTTAATTTTTGAAAAGAACTCAGTCTGGGCCTGTGTGGAAAAAGAAAGACAACTTCACCTATTAACTAAGTTTTTGAGCACGAATTGGCTCAAGGTCATACCAATGTTCAGCGCCAAGTTGAATTTCTATATCTTAATTGATCCTTTTTGAGCCAAGTAGAGTTAAACCTGCTTGTGTAATTTTTTATCTTTTTTTGTGCTTCATGATTCTAGCATGCTTGTGCTTGAGGTCAAAAATTGATAGTAGACATTCACCTTCAGGATTTTGTCATAGAAGGCAGAATTTATATTTCCGTCAATTAGGAACAGGCATTCATGTCCTGAATCAGCAGAGCTGCCCGAGATCATCACACTGCCAGCATTGTGTTTGTCGGTTTGATTTAGTTTTTCTAAAAGATGCTTTCTTTACACCAGTTGCAACGACACTCACACATTAGTCTGGTCAGATAATCTAATATCTTTTTAAAAAGTCTTAGGGATCATAGAGATGCTTTTATTGTGAATCATAATACCAACTATTACTCTGGCAAGTTAAGTTTCAAGTTCGCGGGATGTTGTTTTGGGTTCCTCTGTAACCTCTTGCATTAGTCACCACTGTGTTCCTTATGCAGTTTTGGTAGGCAGGCCACTCCTGGGAAGGTTCAGCGCTGCTCCATGTTTTGTCCATTTGTGCCTTGCACTGCAATTCACTGCAGTCCCAAAGCTCTGTAAAGATGGCTCTGTCACTCTGCGCAGCCTAACAGATTTGTTTTTTAAATCTTTCAGCCTACTTGCTGTTGTAAGATGGGTTCTACTTATAGGTAGTTTTTGACTCATCATGTCTAGAAGTATAAAGGCCTACCTACGGCTAATGAAGTTTGACTCAGCTTAAGAAAAATCACAGTTAAATCACAATTGTAAAAAAAAAGAGCAGATACATTTTTTCATGGGCCTGGTCTGGAGAAAGTAACTCTGTCATACTGTGTTTCTCCAAGGATGACTGAACATGCAAATGTCAGCATCTGTTAATATTTAAAAAATGAAAGTGAGAGATAGAATTAAATTATGCCCAGAATTTTATGACCCTGTCAGTCAAAACGACGGACAATTAATAGATCTGCTGTCACTTGTAGTTAAGAGAGGTCTTGTTTAATGGGAACCTGGAGGTGGAACTTGTTTCTCAGTATCAGGATCTTACTAGTTTCTGTTTGGATGAACTCTGTGTGGTTGAGTGTGATTAAGTTGGTATGTCCAAAATCCCTTCGCTGAATAATTTGTTTTGTCTGAAGTGTTTTCCAAACATGTAGCCTTTCTATACTTGTTATCTAAGACAGTTAGGTTAGGCTCATGCAGTCAAAAATAGTCAGAGGAGTGTGATTTGGATTTTCTTAGGAAAGGAGAGGGAGTTAAGATAAAATCTTGGTTGAAGCATTGCTCTTCCTAGTTAAGGCCCGGGTATTGTCGGGTTCAACCGTCTCAAATGAGGCTAGGGTTAATTACAAACGGAAATAGCGAGACAGGGCGTGTTGTGTGTGGAAATGTGTGTGTGTGTGAATTTTTGTGTATGGATCAGTCTCTGGGTGTGTTTGTCAGTCAGTGTGTACAGACATGTGTTTGTCTGTGGTTTTTCAGTGTGTGTGGGCCTCATTTTGTGGTAAGTGACTGTTGCGCATGATCTGTGACGGCAGCATCACCTCTGCTCCTGTCTGTTTAGCTCTAATGGATGTGCATGAGGAACTTTAAAATATATATGTTCTCTCATTTTTATTTAATTAAAAATAAAAATGTGATTATCTGTCTGTATCACAGACATTGCATGATGACTTGGGACAATCAGCCCTTTGTTTAAAATTGGGAGGGGCTTAAAGCCTTGATTAAATATCTTATTTGAGTCACTGTAAACTTTTACTTGTCATATCCTATTTTTTTAAATGTAGCCAAGTCTTGTATCTGTTTAAATATAAATATAACCACTTAATTAGAAATGCTTTTGAACATACATGTCATAGTCAAAATAGTCAAACTATCAAAATTACCTATTTAGAACCAGCTCTGTTTCAGGTTGCAGCAACACAACAATAATTTATTAATGGAGAAAATATAATATACTAAGTAATTATTTGTTTTTGTCTCACAGTTGTTGGACAACTTGATGATAATATTTAGTAAAACTCTCTTTTCTGGAAAATAATATTGAAATCTTTACATGAGATTGTTACAAAAAAACATAATTTTTGATCAATTTTCTTCATAAAATCTTTAGATCTTCTAAAGTTGAGTTCCCTCCTTCATTACGCCATTTAGGTTTATGAAACTGAGAATTAGTGTCTGATTAACCATTTCTGCTTTTATCAGTCCACATATTATATGTGGTTATCCAGCAGACTGAAGGTATTTGAAGATTTAAAGGGAAGGTTGAGGATGTTTTTGAAGATTCTGGTATTTAAAATGTTAATGGCAAAATGCAGCCTAAAGAGGTTCCCATAATATCTGGAAGAGGGAAAGGCCCACAGATCCTCAACCACACATAACATGCTTAACTTTTTAGCAAATTTTCACGTTTGTGATGGTAGGACAGAAAAGAAGATTGCTTCTTCTGGGTTGTTATGAACACATGGTGACCCGAAAATTTATTTTCTTTACTTCAGCTCACAAACTAGTGAGATTTGGAGATGTTTTTACTCCCCTTACTATGAGGGGAAATAATGAGAAATAATAAAAATGTTCAACATTACAAACCAGTCACCTGATTAAAAGTTAAGAAAAAATAGTATTTTTGAAGTTCCAGGACCTTCTCTCCATCCAGAACTTTTACATGTCTAGTGTCAGAAAATGGGTGGCTAATATCTCTGCAGACCCCACACATGCTGGACAGAAACTGTTTACACTTTTACTTTGAGATCAGTGCTACAGTGGTATTTCCAAAAACCAGCTGCTGCAGAGACAGGTTCTTTCCTCAGGCTTTGTTTCTCATGGACACAACACAGACCTTACAGCCTGAGTCGACAACCATTCTCATGTAAGACAACAGTATTTTTTGCAAAAATATTGGTACATATAAATGGGTATAAATCAGGCCCTTTATTTTTTTTTAATCTAATTATATAAAATGTTTATACACTGTGAACATGTAATACCAAAGTCAAATTCCTTGTTTATGCACAGAAACCTGGCAACTAAAGTTCATTCTTAAAAGATTAGGTAACTGTGGCTCTTCTAAACTAATGAGACTAAATTTATAACTTGGTAATAAATTTAAGTTGGACACTCATCTTGGAAAGAAACATTTCTACCAGTCGGGTCGAGTTTTTTGATCTGTCTTGTCTCTGTTTGTCTCCTGTGTTTGTAACGGCACGGCACACCTACTCAGGGTGTGTTTATGTGTGCTTTGTGCTTTGTCTGTCTTTGCCCACACTGTGTCTGTCTGCTGTGTGTGTATTTGTCCATACTTATGCTTAAAAACTTAAGAGCTGCTTATTAGTCCTGAAATCCCTCTTGCTTTCGATTGTGTCTGCCTCATTGTGACTCATTCTGCGGCACTGTTCCTCGCTAATCACAGTTGGATTAAATGTGATCAGTTCTCCTTGTTGTGCTTGTTCGGTAACAGACGGAGGTTTTGATAGGGAAAGGAGAGGCATTGAGCCAGACAGACGGTGGTGGCTCAGAGATCACAGAATTTTTTTTTTTTTAAGTCCGTCTGATTTCATATTTTAGTATTTCTCAATAAGGATGCAAAGTCACTCCACTGCTGAAACAATTATGGCTGCTATAGATACACATAAAAGAGGAAGTTTGCCAGCAGTTTATTAATTTCAGTTTATTAATTTCAACACGACACATTATTATAGCATTCCTAATTATAATAATTAGCCATCCATCCATAATTCTCACAATGAGCTGATTTATTAATCACCTTGAAACAACACAGCACTGAAACTGAAATGACGCTTTGTCACTCTCCCAAAATCAAGACAGAGCTTTTTTGACATCTCAGTCAACTTAAGCTAGTCTTATTGGAAAATATGTAATCATTGTACTTTAAAAAAAAATCATAAACTGGGATAAGGGGTAGAATTAAATACGTGTTCACTTCTTCCTACTCCTTTTAAAAGAGAATAGCAATAGTTATTATTTTGTTGTTGCTTATGTGTGCACAAGTTTTCATTTGTTCTACTCATTTTTAAAAACAGATTTTTAGAAAATGTTCTTGTTTTTACAAAGATTTATTAAATAACTAAATAGGATTTGCGTATTGTTTAAAAATGCACTTTCAACCATAATTTTTACTATTAGAACACAAGTAGCTTTATTACATTTTTAAACTTGCCTTTAACCCTTCAAAAACTTTTAATGTATTGCTGGATACACTCAAAATAAGGACTACAGATCCAGTAGTCTGAAGTCAAAATAGCAGTAAAATGTCTAATCTTATTTTTGAATGAGTGCACATTCAGCGAGTAAAAAATCTGAATAGTGATGAGTAAAATACTATAATCAAGATGTAGTGTACCAAATCAACATGAGGACATCGAAATATAAAACAACATAAAAATAATTTCACTTGTCTTTCTTTTAGACTGCTTACAAAAAAAAATTTTATACAAAATTTTATACAAAAAAAATATGAAAAATGTTTTTTGACATTAAAAAACACATTTTCTTTTTCTATTCTTTACCAGACTTTTGAAGGGGATGTAGGAACCTTTAGATCTGACCCCCTACCATCAGCCCACCTAACCATAAGTTGAGATGATTATTATTTCTTTACTCTTAAAAAAATTAGGTGTGGGATTTTTCACATTCACAGATCACTACCTGAACAAAACTGATTCATTATTACTGCAGCAGAGGACAAGTGTTTCTAATAAAGATTTCTTGGAACACCTTTTTATGCTAGAGTCCATTACGTTCAATATTTGGTAAACATATAAAACTGTCCCTTGGATTCTGCTATTACAAATGGTGTGTGGGCTTTATTGTGACAGACTGTTAATAATCAGTGTTTCATGTATTTACATGCCTAGAGGACGAAGTTGGAGCTTGTAGCCCGATACGTGCTGCAGATCGATGATCTCAGCGATGTGAATGTTTTCTCATTCTTCGTTTACATTTCATGTCGACATCTAAATTGTGTTGGACAAATAACTTAAGTTAGGAATGAGGAGCGGCTCAGCAGTAGGACATGCATTTCTTTTTAATTCAACTTTCGTCCACAGCACTTCCATACTTCTTTGAGTTCATGCTAAATCTCATTGTTTGTGGCTTTGCAAGATACTACCCCGGCTTACTTACAGCTAACACAGCCCATAAAATTAATGTTTATTTTTTATTTTTTAATCATAAATGTTTCAGAGAAATCCTGCAGTATTGTTGATATGAGTGATATATGACTCACTGTTCAGGGCCAGAGAGCAGTATGAGTAACTGAAATGTTTATGTTTCTGGAGGAAGAAACAATATGTACTGCAGATTATACCTTGTATTATACCTTGACTTGTAGCTTTAAATTAACCTTTAAAATAAAAGATCTACTTATTTTAGAAATAGATCTTTTCTAAAGATTGATTTCTTTAGAAAATAAATAACAATTGTTATTGTTATTTCACAATAGTTATAGTGAAATCTGGACATCACTGGCTGGCTCATAAGATAACAAATAAAAAACTGAGATAAATCATAGTTTAATATTTGAAAATCTTTTATTTTTCACGTAAAAAGCACAAGACATCTCTGCTTTTTGGCATTAGGAACACTACCCTTTTGAAAAATCTTTAAAAGAATAATTAATAATAGAGTTTATCCACCTTTATTGCAGATGATCCAAAACAAACTTTTGATCTGTTAAATATTTTTCTCCTGTCATCATATCTTCCTCAAGCACCACAGAGGAACAGGAGCCCCAACAGGAAAACTGCAAAGCAAGTCAGTCTGATTTTCTGTTGCGTTCATGTAGATAATATTCTAATTAGTCTGTTTTGATGCTTCGATTGATTAGTTTTGTTACTGGTCATATAATTAATTAACTTTAGTTCCTTCCCACGTGATGACTGCTGTTATATTCTGGTAAAAATGTTATCACTCAATAATAACTTAACATAAATATTCTATTTTTGTAGTAGTGAAAGAAATACCTTTAAGAAAACATTTGCGAAACAACACGATCTAACAGGTAAACGTTTTGGGTTATCAAAATCGTTGTGGTGGCTTTGATCAACACTTTGGATTTTCCCCCCAATCGTCTGTCACAACAAAACAATCTGGAGCCAATGGACAGGATTTTATTAAACCATATTTCAGAAGAACTGAAAGGATTAAGAGCTTTCAGACAAAAATAACTGATGAAGACAAGCAGCTATGCATGAGTACCTTTGAGTTTTGTTTGAGTCTTGGATGGATGCCTCTGAGTATCTTGTAACGACAGCTTGGATTTCAGTGGTTTACAGGAGGTGGAATCCAAATTCTGAGGAAAACCCAAAGCACAGTTTGAGGATCAATCTGACTCCGATCCACCTTATTAACAAAAAATACAAAATAAAATAAATTAGTGTACAATCCATCAACACTCAGCTTTGTAATAATTGGTGTCTCATTTGAAAATGTTTCTGGAGACTGAAGCTAAAATTAACAACAGGTGCCAGAAATTTACAACATGGGTGTGCATTTCATATTCCTAGTAATGTAACAACAAAATCCACCACAATTTAATTCCAGTTAGATATTAAAACATATTTTATTCAATGTCTTGATAGTTTATTACTATGCTCTCTTTGCTTTTTGATTTCAGAGCAATATTTGTGTCCTTAGGACTATCACTGCTCATTATTATTTATTATTGTTGAGTGTGCATTCTTATTATTTTATTTATCTATTTATTACATTTTTTATTGTGTACTATGGGACAAACAAAATCTCCCACCTTTTATCTTATTTGTTATCTATGTGGGTAATCTGGCTACCTCCCATAATTAACCTGCATATGAGGTTAATTGTGGGATAAACCTCATATGCAGCATATTGTCTGTCTACTATGTCTGTTTTCCTGCTTGCTATACCCTCACCTCTCCTCATCTTGTCTTTGTAATATATTTACTAATGTAAATATATTATGAGTCCTGATTATGTTCCTTAGCTGGAGCTAGAAATGTATTCTTTATCCTCTACTCGGCTCTACTAAATTCTGTTTCCATACTTACTTTCTTTGTTAAGGTCATACTTCCCTTTCCTTCCTCTGTTGTTTCCTTTAATTCTGCCCCCATCTTCCAGCCCCACTGCCCCCTACAACGATCCCCACTCTCCTTCCCTCTGTCTCTGTCTGTGTTGTGTCTTCCCTGGTTTGTCCTTTTATCCTTCAGAAGACGAAGAGAAGGAAGAGAACGGAGGCCTGTTTGAAGTTGGCGTCTGTCCCGAAACCAGTAGGCCCACCTGGAGGGCAAATTGATGGTGTTGTTCTCGTGTGGTACTCACACACACACATAAAGGCCCCCACTCATTTTCTCACAGACACTCTCTCCGACTGTCTCTCACACACGTTTCTATTCTCACTTCAAAGCCCCATGACTACAGGGCTCTGAAAGACTAAATACAGTTTACCTTCAGCTCTACTGACTGATCGGCTTCCTCTCCATGCACACACACGCACTACCGGAAACACACGCATGTGGACACAAACGCAAAGCCTGCGCACGCAAGAAAGTCTGATGACAATATGTTTTGGAACTAAATGACCCCCTTCCTGCTACAAAAGACAAGTTTGTTTTGTGCTCGGTGTGCATCTGTGCATGTGTTCATGTTTGTCCTGGTCTCTGTGTCACTTCACACTCATCAGAGGTTCCCGTCTGCGTATCACCATTACCGTTACATCATGAGTCTCCTGACAGAGCTAAGTATACCAATGTTTACAGCTTTGTATGTCACCTGCATGTTCCAAAAGCTAAAAATTTTTCAAAACTGAATTTTAGAAAGCCACAATCATGATCCTCGCTGACAAAAGTGTGTAAATGGAATTTGTTTCTAAGCAAAATGATTTCACACTCTTCACAAAATGTCATTTTAAAAAATAATTTAATTCAAATATTCAGCTTCTAGAAAATTACAATATCCTAGTTTGGTTTCAGTTATATTTTTGTTTTTTGTTTATACCACAACACACCTTGCAAAGCAATCTGCTGGGTTTAATATTTTCTTAGTGTCTGGACAAAAATGTTAAATCCGTAAAGTATAAGTTATTAGTCTTGACTTGCAAAACAGTTATTCTGTAGGTTGGAGTTCACATCCAACAAGGCATGTTTTCTCGTGGGTGCAAATTAAAGATGAGATGATCATTTCAAAATCAGGCAACAGCAGACCAGGATTTCCTCAAAGGAAATGTTTCATCACATGAGAGGAAACAGCTGAAGTTTTACTGTCAGTAGACATTTTCTGAGGCGCACTGTGAGGTTTCAGATGCCGATTGAAAATTCCCATGGATGTCATAAGATGATCCTGTCTGCCCTCGTGTTTGTGTCTGTCGGGTTTTTCTCAAATACACGCACATGAACACACAGTAAAAGCAGACAGACGTGAAGCTGGGTGACTGACTTGTATTTTGTAAACATCTTTTATTTACAATGACCAATCAAAGCGCACATCCATGACATGGATGCACAGGCAAGTCTCTGCCTGCAGTTGTAAGATGCACAAGAAGGTGGATTTACACACATGGATGCAAAAAGAAGCAAACACATCTTTACACCTTTACATAAGCATACCAATAATTTGGTCTTGCAAACACATTCACATTCAGAACTGTCTGATCAAATCCAATTATAAAAGGATGATAGTTGAGCTCCTCTAAATCCACAACAGACATTTGTTTTGACTGAATATAGTTGTAGTTTTGGCTTTTATGTCATAACCTGAAAAAAAATCTAAATCAAATGATAATTTAATTTATCAAAACCAACTAGAACCTATGTGGAAAAGTAATTGCACCCTAAACCTAATAATTGCTTGTGACTCTGTAAGTTGCAACAATACTAAGTAGATACCTGTCAATGACTCTTGTACATAGACCTTAATTTTTGCTTTAATTTAGTCACATCAAGACTCAAGGAAATATCACACATCTTAATCGAATGTATGTCAGACTTTTTTAGGCCACTCCAAAACTTTTTTGGATTGTTTTAGTCATCCAGAGATAGATTTGGTGGTAAGATTCTGATCTTTAGGTGTTTCTTGTGACAATCAATAGCACCAAAACATGCTAATGTGTGACTTTTTTTCTGAAAAACTCACTCTTCTTTGCAACTGATGGTTCCGAGTAATTGACAAAGGAAGGCGCCGACAGAAACTAAACTGAAAACACTTCAAGGCTGAGGATTATCAGTCACTGTCAACAATAGTGTCAAAGCAAAGAGTTGCACAAGGAGCAGCTCAACTCCTTTTGTCCTCGCGCTCTCCCTGCAGCTGGGCAGGTAGACGTTATTTAACGCAAGTGTCCTTGACTTTTCACAACAATCAAGAGCCAATGATTAGCTGTGATGGTAACAACTGAGCCCTCTCTTATTTTAGTCATCTTTCCAACTTGTTTCCTTTACCCACCAAGATATGTATATTTGTTAAAGCAAGACCTTTAATGAAGCGACAGGAGGTATGTCGTAACTTCTAACTAAATGACCAAAAAGTATCCTGACTGAAACACTGCAGTCTCATATGAGGATTGAATGAGTTCTCCAAATCAAGTTAGTGGACTTATCTAAAACACAGCAGACTTTCCTGGAAAATCACCTTTTAACATGATTTTACTGACTACGCTCACTTTGACTATGTGTTAAAACCAACAATCAAGTCTAAGGTCAGTGCTGTACACACAGCAAATAAACAAGTCAGATCAGGTGTAGAAAAGGAAAAATAATAGTGATGCAATGATAATTTAACTCCTATGTAAAACATGGCATTGGGCAGTAAACATTTCTTTCTTTCAAAACTTTAAAGCTACATTAAAACCAGCTAAAGTCCCTGTAAACACTGATTTACTATAACAGAAATGAATGGAGAATTCTTGACGTGTGATTCTGTCATAATATATCTGACCTTTTATGTGTTGGAGAGTGTGTTCTTCTGTCAAAGTTGTGAATTATGCTGTATTGCATATCAGTGTGTGTCCTTGGTTGGAGATGAGTTGTTTGAGTAAGGGAGGGGGATTCAGCCCAATCCTGATGGAAACTGGCAACCTTTAAATCACTCTAGTTTCGGCCCTGAGGTCATGGTAAAATCTGCGCTTGCAGATTGAATGAAAACTCACTCTCCCTGTCAGTCTCTGTTCATCTGTCACTAAGAAGGGAGGATCATTAAGTGAATAGAAATAGATAGAGGGAAATATAAAAAAAGACTTAACTGATACAGTGAATTGGAGGAATGAAAACAAAGAGTGAATGGAGAAGAAATATGGACAGAGACGGTGAGAGAGAAGGAAAGGGAGAAAGGAATAAATAAGAAATAACGACTGTGAGGATTTGACAGTGTTGAAAGGAGAAAGATGAATGAAAAGCAAAAGGAGGGAGTGAGATTGGAAGTGGAAGAGTTGAGAGTTATTGCAAGACGGATTAGAGAAGAGAGGGAAGGTCGCAAACATAGACACTCACATACATCTTATTCAGAGGCCGTCACAGGACCGTCTCTCTTTCTCTTCTCTGTCCCATTTAATCTTTCTTTCTGCTTGCTAAATATTTGGGGAATTTCCTTTTAGACAGTTACCTTGCATAAGAAAATGTTAAACACTTGACTGTCCCTCATCAATGTGGGGATAGTGATTTGAGATGAAGATCTTCACTGTGTTTTTTCACATCCAAGTTGTTTTTAAGTTGTACCTAAAACAATGGTGGCTTTGCAAAATGTTCTGCAAAATCGTGCTCTCTGCACAAATTGCAGCCCAAACCAAGTTGAGAATCTTGAACTCTTGCCAGTGAAGCTTTTACCTGTCAGGAAGACAAATACATGCTTTCCTTAGCGTCAGATTTCAAAGACTTTCAGAAAGACAATAGGAAACAAAAGAAGACTTTTATTTGGGTTAATAATTTCAATGATTGATGATATTAAGTTTTTGGTCATGTTTACATCTTTAGTGCATCTGTCTCCAGGTGTGGCTATAAGGGAAAGCCCTGTTGATGCCGCTACCATTTTGCTCTTGATATCAAATGTCTGAGTCAGTGACTCATCAGATGCCTGTCTGGGTATTAATGACTCACACAAACAGAAAGGGATGAACAGTGTACAAATAGATCCATTCCTCACCCACACACAGGGAAATTATTCGCTGATTGCTGTGTGCCTATGGTTTCTTAGCACACACATTTATGCACGCACACACACGCACACCCCCACATGCACACCTCCAGGCGCACACGCACACGCACGTAGACTGAGGGCATTCCCATGTGTGAGTGACTCAGCGTCTGTTCGTAGCAGACAGACAGAGGAATGTAAACAGCAGTAGCTGCTAGTTGAAATCCCTTCAGAATGCAAGGCATACTATAGCCTTTTGGTTTTCTTTGCATTGACACGACAGATACCAGCCACTGTTTATGCTCTGCTTTGATGCTTTTGTGCATTATGTGGCTCTTTAACATCACCCTGCTGCTGCACATTCTTTCCAAAATTATGCTAAAGAAAGAGCTTTTGAAACATAGCAAAATAAAATTTGAAAAATAGCAAAAAAATAAATAAAATGACACCTGAGTGACAAGTGAACAATCATGTGAGAATTGATTAGAGTTTCTATATTCTTTTGTCATTTCTTAAAATGTAAATTTAACAGGCATTTAAAGCCCTAGTGTTTAACAAAATGTCACAACAGTATGGTATTAGACAGATAATCAGTGAAAAGATCAGGCTCCTCTGCCGAGGGAGCAAGGGTGGTGTGAACAGCACATACATAAGCTTGATTGACAGCAATAAGACACACCATGTATTTCTTCAGACGTCAGCACTAGCACAGGAAGGAGGTGGAGGAGTTCAATCTGTCCACTGATTATTTGTCTCTTATTTCACTGTCTCAAAATGGTGACAGATTTAAAAAATATATGTAAGAAACATTAGATTTAAGCATCCCCAATGCTGCTACCTTTATTCAAGAATTTTTCAGCACAACATGACTTCAAATTATACTTGGGAAATGTTCTCCTTTGGAGATTTTTCCTGCCTGAAATATTCAAAACAAACAATGCATATATTCATGCATATTGAGGTACACTTAATGTTTGAACTAGTATGGAGTTAAAAATGTTTCTAGAAATGTATTTGAGTTAAACATTTTATATATCTATGATCAAATAATTCTTAAGCTGCTATTAGTCTGTTTCTCATTATGCTACTCAAGCCGGCATACTAGAGAGATATTTCACATTGACCTAAACAGAAAAAAATTAAAGACTTTTTGCAAAACATGAATCCTGTCATGTCTATGAATGTGTGTGTTGCTTACGTGACACAATTTTTGAAAAAAGGAATGTGTTCTGTGATAAACTATCTAAAATGTACAATGTGTTACCTCTTAAGGAAGAAGTAAATTGGTTTTGTTGTAATTGTGGTTGCTTCTTTTTTTGCATAAGTGTCCTAGATGCCGTCTATGAGTGCCTTCAGGTGGCAAGATAGGTATTAGATGAATTATTGAGAAAGTAGGTCATGATGACCTGCTGTTAGAGCTGACTCAGGAAAACAAATGTTTCTACCAACAGACAGAGCACCTTAGCTTTACATAAATACAGAATTAAATGGGTTCATAAAAACATGAATATAAGTACTACAATACTGTTTATACATGCTTCTTTATACAGAAAATATGAATGTATATAGAAGCTCATCTAGAAACAAACATAAATCTCTTTATCTTTTTCAAAGATATGTATTATTTCTATTGTGAAATGCTTTAGGGTTTTTGATGAGCTGTAGTTCAGTAGCAGCAGCCTCCCCAGTAGTGACTGCTGCATGTGAGTTAAAGTGAAGACTGAGGGGGAGAACTCTGCACCGTTAATTGTTCTGTCAAAGTCTGTGTGTGTGTGAGACACCTGTGTGAGCACAAGT
Organism: Phalloptychus januarius; assembly: GCA_902982915.1. Classification (NCBI taxonomy): domain Eukaryota; kingdom Metazoa; phylum Chordata; class Actinopteri; order Cyprinodontiformes; family Poeciliidae; genus Phalloptychus; species Phalloptychus januarius. The sequence goes on along the minus strand of CADWAE010000066.1, from coordinate 1,334,799 downwards.
TCCCACTCATTCATTCAGTCATTCATCTCCATCCGTGCTGCTGCAGGTGCTTCAAACTCAGTCCTTCATTCAGAAAAATAGGCTGTGGTGGAAAAACAAAGGGAAGGATGTTGCACTTCAGTGCGGCATTGAATGGACGCATTGTGTCGTTGCAACGCTACATCCACCACACGTTTCTCACACTTTTCATTTTATTGTGGACGGAAGGCTCAAGCTCACAATGTTGGGAAACAATAACTGAGTTCACTTCCACTGAACATATTGCATTTGGTTTGTAGTGACACAAATCCAGACTATCTTTTGGTGAGCAGCTATCAAAAATAGGTCAGACTCAATAGTTCTCAAGTGTGGAGATGATCCCTCACTGAAATCTAACATATCTAAGAAATAATTCACCAGGCAGTACATAATTTTGGAGACACTGAAAAGTGGTTATTGCATATTCATCCCCTCCCAAACAAATCATTTGCTGCAGTTGCAAGTCCAAGTCTTTTTGGATATGTCTCTGCCAGCTTTGTGCGTCTTTATATGTGCATGTTTTTTTTTTTTTTTTTTCCAAAATAGTTGAAGATCAGTCAGATTGAATGTATGATATCGGTGGACAGCAATTTTCAAGACTTGCCAAAGATCGTGTTTAGGTCTAAACTTTAATTCAGCCATCAAAAAACTTTACAATTCAAAGTCATTTTTACTTTTGTTTGTGTAGTTTTAAAGTGTACATAACTGGAAAAAAAAAAGAAAAATGCCTATCATATAAGTTAAAAATTTTGTGGTTAAACTGATCTCAATTTTATTCCATTTTTAGGTTTTAGAATATAAATTCATAAAAAAAATTACTATTAGAGAAGGGATGTATTTTCTTGGAAGAAATGCTCCATATTTTAAAAGAAGACAAATAGGTTAATTGTTTGGAGCCATATAAGGGAACTTTCTAAAATGTTTTTTCTTATAGCAATATTGTAACTCTTTCTTGGTAATTCTATGTAAAACTCAAAGTCATTTTTTCTCCAAAAGTTGACACTTGTTTTTCTAGTGCTGGTCAAGATTAATCCCTGATTAGGCTGCTCCCCACTGTGCAGCTCTTTAATAGCACACATCATGTTCACTGCTCCACTTCGGTGGTTACGATGTTGTTATTTGGACTTTGCAAGGTGTGACTTTTGCTCATGCATTGACGTAAAACATGGGCCAATCAAAGAATGCAGTGTGCTGTCAATCAAATTGCTTGTGCACAATACATGGCTTAGTGCGGCTTGTACGTTCCTTGAAATGTTTATGAAAAACAGGGAAGAACTGCATAGGATCTGCAAACGGAGACAAATCTGGCCAGGGCAAAGTGAGGCAGAACCAGTTAAAGCCAGCTTAAACGGTAGTCATAGTGATTTTTCACTAATCCTCCACTTATAGAACATTTCAAATTCTTATACAATAGTTCAGCATCTACTAAACCTTTCATCCCCAATCAGGCATGTATGGCTTGAAAATGTGTAGATTCTGAGAGTTAGTAGCTAAATAACACTGACCTGATGAAATTTATCTTTCATGACTTCACACAAATTCAAGATTGACTCAAAGACATAAATAACACTTACCTAATATATGCTGATGTGTACTCAGTTTTACCTTTCTATTCTTCATAGATGAGTCGCAGGTGTCCCATTTAGGTCCCAGCTGCATCCTTCTAATCTTCATGGTCTTCCTTTCTCCACACCCAGGACACTCATGACCACATGTGCCAACCTCCAACCTCAGCTTGAGTCACCTTGCCCTGGACTAGCCACAGCTCAAACCCCTGGCTCAGTGGCCCCGGCCTCCACAACTCCCTATGCTTAACCCGCAGGCACGCTATCCTAAGCTAACAATTAGCGGTTACTCTGTGATGAAACATATGTTCTGAAAGGTATTACAGCATCTCTTGGATATTTGAACCCTTCTTTTTTTGAGTCCACGAAGAGTGTTCTTGCAGAGTTTTAACTTACTGATGCGCAGGATGATTAATGTGCGGTCAGACTTGACAGAAAGCAACACCAGAAATTTTTAAACATAGATTTGTCTGTCATTTAATTTTTACTGGTGGTATGATTTCACTTGGCGTGATTGATGCTCCCACAAACACACCAGCACTGACTAATAGTCAACAGAAACTGAAGTGACAGTTGACAGATTTACAATCACTTAATCTTAGCTGACTCAATGGAAAATAATGATAAGGTAACAGCATTTTGACATTCATTTTGGAAAATGGTTGCTAAAAATCTTACATTACATAGTTACATAGTTTCTAAATACAATGAAATTATTCATTAGTTTGCATTGTGTAAATAAGCGACAATCTTAAAAATAATTTTAAGATTCAGTTACAGAATATTGCTTGATCATTTAATCAATTGATCATTTTATCTTTTTTTGGCTCTGAAGGTTTGTTTTAAAGTGCCAGAGTTATAAACTGTACATTTTTCCCATTTCAGTTATTTTTAAACAGACCGGTGAGGATACTTATATGTTTACAATAGAACTAATATTATAATAAAATACTAATATTATTTCCACCAGAAATATTATTAATTATTACTGATGCAAATGTTTCTATGTAAAATCTATGTAAATCCAAGAATAATTCAAAGTATATTAATACACAAACATGCTCACTTACAGGAGTCAGCGTACGCATATGCTGAGAAAAAGCGTCTGAATGTTACGATCCAGGCCACCAGCTAGCTTTATTGAGAGCTCTAATTCAAGCTAGTCTTATTTAACTGCATCTATTTTAATTGAGTTTGTTTATAGTGCCAGTGCAAAAGAAATATTTATTCAAGGATCTTTGAAAAAGAAAAATCAATTCAATTTGTTGATACAGACAGATTTCAAGAGAACTCAAACTTGATACTCACTTTGCATTGAGAGAAATTATTAAAGCTTCAGGTACTAGATTTATGTGTTTAGAATGTTGACATGTTTTCCCTGATACTCTCTCTCTATGAAAAAAGTTGGTTAGTTCTTCATATAGAAGCTTTAGCTTTTGGAGTTCAAATGTTATGATGTTTTTTCAAACCCCATGACATTATATGATGTCATTTTGACATTCAAACTAATTTTCTGCTTTGAAGTTTCTGCATCCTGCAGCAAGTGGGACACACAACCTGCAAATGTCCTGAGCATACTCATTTATCAAGCTGATCAAAACATGCACATACAAGTACATCCATAACGCAGCAGAAGGCGTTCCAGGCCCAAAACAGAATCTGTGTATGTCTAATAAACAGGCCTATAAATAACACAAAAGGAGGAGACAAATAGCATTTCTGGTGTGGTTTTGTGTTTTGTCGCTTGAAGGTCCTGCAGACACACAAACATCCCGAAAAGTAATTACCGTCTTCACGGGACAATGATGACTGATGAGTCCTCCCCTCAAACAATTGCAGATTTAAGAGGGGATAGACACATTGTCTCCCGGTTTTTGTTTTGCCCCATGTGGATTTGCATTCAATCAAATGAAAATTATTATAGAAATGCCAGAAAGAAAAGAAAATATTACAAAGGTTTTCCCAGGCTATAAGGGATTTGTAATCCTTGGTTCTATATCTATTCTCTTGGTCTTCTCCCATCTGCACTTGAAGTTTAATAATTATTGTAGCCAAAGAGACTGTAATGCTGCTGTTCAAAGTAAATCATTCTAGAAGCAGGAAAACATGAGGTCATTTCTCTATGTTGCTTTAGTATTGATCATTTTTGTCATTTTTCAGCTCTTCCATTCAAAGCAACATCGTTGCATGTTTTATACCTGCTAACTGCATTTAAAATTATGCTTTGCAAAGTTTTTTTTTTTCTGTCAATGACAGTACAGTCATTTTGATCATTCATCCTGCTTCTCTCCCTCCCAAACGTGACAGAGCGGCGCCCACAATCAGCTTGGCTGTTCACGCCGCTTTAGAGAAGTGAGTGACAGCAGGGAGAGAGAGAGAGACAGTGTGAGGCATGAGCATCATTCCTTTTTTTTTCTTTTTCAGCCCAGCTCTTGATGTCTTTTTGAGGCTGTGTCCATGCCTGCAAAGCTTGAGATTGAGGCATGATAGAACAAGGAAGCACATTCCGGTTGCTTAGATCCAGGATCTTGTCTTTCTCATGATATACATATGGTAAACATATAGATGCAGATAGGAGCACAGATGGGGTTTCTCCACTACAGGATGTTGCTATACCAACTTTACTGCAAATAAAACCCTAATCCTCAATCAAACTCTTGCTTCAAGATGCCAAGGTTCTGAAACTCTTCCACTTAAACCAAAGACTGACCTCAACCTGAAGAGAACAATCCACCTCTTTCCAGATGAGAATCATGCCCCCTGACTTTCATCCCACCTGCCTCACACTTGAGTCCAAGCATCACTATAGTATTTTAAAAGTCAAGTCTTACACGCCAACAAAACTACTTAAAAGATGAGACCCTTAAAACCTCTAGGTTACAGAAGATCGTCATCATTTCTACTTAGATACCTTAACAATGTCATGATCTGCTTTAACATTCATGTTGTATTATTGTCACAATGAATTTGTAGAGGAAAACTTGTCATATGGGGCCTAAAGTTTTGGAAAACTTTAGGCCCCATATGAGAGTTCTCAGAAATTGCATCTTTTGGTACTAAAGTCTCAAATGACTTCAGAACTATGACGACAGCAAAATGTGCCTGACTGAAAGCTTGAGACTCTGCATTCAGAATTATACAATGAGTTCAAATAAACTATAATGTCATAGTTTAAGCAAAATTGATGTTTGTTGTGCAGATTTAACTAACAAAGAGATATTTTGACACAATAATGCTTCGGATTAAATGAGGGTGAGTATGCCTAAAGGAAGAGAGAGTGACTCTGGGATATAGTGACCTGAAGGAAGGGGGCTTTCATTGTTTATGATGGTAAACAGGAAACTCACACACAATGAAAGAAATTCAAATCCTTTGATTGTCAAAACTGTGAGAAAACTTGGCATCAGTCTTTCATGAGACACCTGCAACAACGACTTTATTCATATCCAAACCATGAAAAAAGTTGCATACAATGAATTGTGGCATGTATTCTGATAAGGCTGGTTTTAGAATATTGGCTAGTTTGTCAGAATAAAAGTTCTTCAAACTTGCTTTTCATAAACTCACATTTCTATGTTAAAAGTATTTTTTTAAATTAGTCTGAAATAATATCCTGGGGCTAAAAGTGTTTTGCTCCATTCGTTGTGGAAAATCCTCATCGATAACTGAAATAAAGACTTTAAAACATCTCTCAACAGGTTATTAATTTGTATAATGTGCATTCATTTATAGAATAAATCTAGTCCATTTCAAATCTATATATACTCCTTGGAGCGACACATGAGGATGTGAATGTATTCAATCATGGGATTATGAATGTGTGTTTGTGAGAGAGAGTATGTCTGCACTCTGAGAATAGCTCTGAGCAGGAAATCTAAATTGAGCCTCGACCAGGAAGAAAAGTGTTAGAGGAACAAACAAATCAGGAAATGTTACCCCCACCTCACAGCCCCTCGCTCAACATCCCCCTCACACATGTACGTGCCATCTCAAAGATTCAGAGACAAGTAAACAAATCTGCATTCACTTTTACGAGACCCTTTTCATTTTAAAGTCTTGTGAAATGGTGGTTTAAGTGGTTTAATATTTGCTGAATCCTCACTTTCTTTATCTATTTATCAGGTATTATCCAGTAGGATAACAGTATATATTTAAACAAATGAGTAGAACTAACTCATCCATTCAGCAGAAAACCCTCCCAGTCCTTGGCTGTTGATTTTTTCTAATTGAACCAAACCAATGAAGTGGCTCACACACAGAAGAGGAAGTCAATTTCATTTTTTCCCTGAGGAAGCCTGCATGTGCGCATGAGACAGGTTCTCAGGCCCGGCGCGTACTTCCTCCTTCTTCTCCTTCTCCTCTAACTCCTCCTCCTCTTCTTCTTTTGTTGTTTGTTCCACCTCCAGCTGGACTCCAGACAGGAAACAGATGCTGTCCCCCTCTCTTCCTTCTTTTCCCCTATTTTCTTCCTCTACTTTTCAATCCTCCTCCTTACTTTTTCCCTCACCCTCCATCTTCACTACATTTCTGCTTTTCCTCTATCCTCTTTTTCACCTATTTGTCTTCCTCTGTTCCACCCCTTTTCCTTTTTGTTGGACCTTTCCTCCAAACTTTCTTCCTATTTTCCTTCTCATTTCATTACCACTTTGTTTCTTGACGTAGAGTGTTGTATATTCTTTTAGTTTCCATTAAGATTAAATTTGTGAAACACTGATAAAACATTTGAAACTATGTTATTTATGCGCCTGGTTAGATGTGTTCTTTTAATGTAACATGTTTCTTCTGACAAAACATCATATCGATATTTTCAGTGTTGCTATTTCAATTAAAAATTAGGGTGATGGAAAGGAGACCTTATTACCGCAAAGACTTGGGGCTCATTGTGGAAATGTTTGTTCTTTTTTCATAAATAATTTTTGAGTGCACTTTTTAGTTTTTTTTGCATATCTTTTCTCCAACTCTTTTTTCCTAACAGTGCATTTTACTTTCCCCTTCTTTGTTGTTTTTATTCGTCTACATTTGTATGTTATTAGTTACTGTTCATCATGGCTACATTCAAGGTAACGTACAAAAAAAATAAAATTATTTACATTTGGATTCACCAAATAATGCAATGCTAGAAAAGTTTATGACAGAAAAAGGTTTTTTTATTGTTATAATTTTACACAGTGAAATGCATCTCAGTAAGCTCTTAGAGCCAGATAAAAATATCTGACAGGATAAGACTTCATTTCTAAAATATCTAAAGACAAGGATGCAAGATAAACAAACTGATCCAAGTATCAGCAGACAAATTATTGATTTATAAAATCTTAAAAATGTTGCACAACACGTTTCATGTACCAACAAACTTAAATGGAAAGCATGCTTAATGTTTCTGGAAGCTTGCGTGTGCATGTGTGTAAAAATAAGCAGATGTTTCGCTGGCTATGTGTCACCCTCTAGTGTACAATGAAATGAATTTCTCTTGTATGAACTCCTAACTTTTAGTTTTATTTGCTCATCCAACACATACTGTACAAATACAGAAACAACTTAATCTTTGTTCTCTTCACACAATAAAAATATCTGTTATCTGGTTACATATAGATAAGGGCAGTTTCATATTTATTCAAGCTTAACTTGCAGAGATGCACATTGCAGACATGGCTGACGTGTTGTTTAAATTCTTCCCTAAAGGCCATGTTATGAACATCTCTTCTTGGAGCAACTGTGCTGCATGTATAGCTTGGTATCTTGTGTCCACTGTGAACGTTCTTGTAATTGAAAAAATGGAAACACTGAAAGGAGATCAACTTAATCTCTGTCTGCACAGGTGTGTGCTGCAAATATAAAAAATAAACCACAGCAACGTGTGTGTGTGTGTGTGTAGGTCTCTTGTTTTGCGTATACCAAGTAACTCTTCCAGTAAAATCAGTCAGATATTAGTGAATCAGAGATTAGACACTTTCTGCTTAAATGAACCCCCTCTATTGCTCACATACATATGCGCACGCACACCCCCCCACAGACACACACACGCATGCAGGCCGTTTTCTGAAACCAGCGCAGCAGTCAGAGGAAGCGTCCACCATGGTCAGCTATCATCTGATCCTATCTGATCAGTCATCTAGTGGTGAGGGAATCTGCTGGTTTTACCAGGCTGCTGCTGCTTTTACCTTCCAGCCATATATTTTTGTTTTTAACAAACTTTCCTTCATTTATTTTCTCTGCTCTTACTTTTGCTACCCCTCTTGTCTTCCAACTTTGCAGCAAGTATTTATTCCCTGACTGCAGTACCACGTCAGTTTTTATATGAATGTTCCTGGACATGAAGAAGGAAATGTTGGTTTCATAACATTCTCAAGAAAAAGGAAATTGATTTAACATTTTTGTTGAATCTTATGAAACAGAGCAACTTCAGTAATGTTGGTAAGACAAGTACTGTTGATAGCTTTTCAGTTTCTTTTAGGTTGTTTTTGTAAATAGTATTATGATAAGTCATTTCTTTGACTTATCATAATACTTCAGTCAGGTGGAGTCCCTCTTTCCGCCCTGGCTTTGGGGTTACCTGCTGGTCAGGGGCCAATGACAGAACTCATATATCAAGTCTTTATTAGGAGGAAGTCATTATGTTTCTGTGATGACCCAGCCTTGACCCTGCTAAAGCTGCATTAAAATCCTGGAGTCAGAGGGTCAGGGCAAGAGGTGGGTGGCTCACGCCTGCCAACAGCCAATCACAAATGACAAGGGCTCTTATTTTAGCTCTTTAACACAGGTTCCAAAGTTTTCTGCAGGGTGTTCATCGGTGATGTGTTTTTGAAGGCTAACTGCAATGTTATAGGTAGGTCTTACAAACATGCTTTCTCCACTAAAATCACTACCTGGGAGGGAGAAGTCAAAAATGCAAAACAGAAAAAAAATCTTAAAAGATAAACAAGGCTTTAAACCTTTATGCACACACTATAGAAAACGAACTTTCAAATGGTTATATACTGATCTGGCTCTATTGTTTACAAGGCAGTTAACAGTCATAGAAGTTCAGGCATTTACTGATAGTTTCCCAGTCCAACACTTAATTTTGGTTGATGCATGTAAGCAAAGTTCTAATAATTAGGAAGAAATTGTAATTATTAATAACACAATAGGTTTTGGGTTTGAAACCCAGGCAAAACCTTTCTGCTTGAGGTTTGCAAGTCCTCTCCATTCATTTGTTCATTTCTGCTGGCAGCCACAGTTTCCTCACACAGTAAAATTGCCACACATAAGATTAGACTCTTTAATTCGCCCCAATTTGCATGCTTGAGTATGATGTATGTCTTATTTTTGTTGGATTCTTGACTTTTTCCCAATGACTTCTGCAGATAGCCACCAGTAACTCTGCAACTATGAGTCCTGATGGGCTGAGGTTGTAAAGTCACAATACAGAAGACAAAAAAAAATCCCTCTATACTGAGCAGGAGGATCCAGCTGGGTATCCATGAAATCAAAAGCAGATTCTGGACCCAAATTAAGGCTCTTTCTGGTGCTGACTCTAGTCCACTAATTATAAGATAGCATCTGAGAGGAAAGCTTAATGAATAAAGAATTTCCTTCAAAGGTCATTTCTTTTTCCAGGCCACAAAATTATTGAGTTAGATTTTGCAAGGGAACTTCAAACATGGGCCATTGAAAGGTGGAGGACAGTTTTAGTCTCTGAAAAAAAAATGTGTCTTCACATTCCACATGGCTTGAAGAGTCACAGTTGTAACAAGCAGATCTCACTGTTTCTCAGTGCTGCAGTTGAGGAGGCTCCATCATGGTGTGGGAATTTTCTTCTGTCAACCAACAGAGCTTCAGGGTGTTCAGGGACATCAAATCATGTCTGCTTATGTGGAGATGTTGCAGCATGCATCAATCTTGACTGAGGGCCCTTGTCTCTGTAGTGATGAATGAATCTTTCAACAGTACAACTGTGTAATTCATAACACCCAACTGACAAGGGATTTGTAACTTCCTCTGCGGTCTTAAGATTTTGATCTGGTGTCTAAGTTAACAAACTGAAAAATGATACACTGGATTTGATCAGTATTACGCCTTTTGTATTCTCTTTATTTATATAGTGCCAATTTGTGACATGTCGTCTTAAAGCACAAACGTCCTAAAATTTTAAAACTGGCATTATAGTTATAGTTTGCATAGCTCTCTCAACCTTCACACACTAATCTGGGTATAGCAGATGATGCAGGTTCCATCCAGAAAGACAGAAAACCACAAAAGTTTCTCTTTCACTTCACAATGTTATTGTAAAAGGTATAAGAAACAATCAGGTCTTTAGGAAACCCCCAGATTTGTTAGATCAACTGCAGGATCCAGGTTTGTAATTAAATGAGGTTTTCTTGTTTGGAACATTATATAAAGTAAGAATTTTTCATTGATCTTTTGTGTTATTTTATTTTATGTACATAAAGTTCTGTGACAACTTCACTGCTGTCAGTGCAACATCGCTTTGGGTTTTGTTGAAAGTGAAAATGGCTTGTAGAACAAAACATGCAACAATACTGTAGCCCTTAAGGGTTTCGGGTGCAGGCCTTGCCTCTTACTAATTGATATTTGTGACCTACTGTATAACACAAACAAATAAGTATTAAGGGGCGGCTTTTCAAAGACAATATGGGGAACCTAAAGTAATTTACATTAAAGAAAACGAAAATAAAAATAAACTAAGGGGATAAAAGAGTCAAAAACCTTGACAAATGAGCAGCTAGCAGAATGAATTGAAGGACAGAGAAACCCTATTTGTATTAATGATGTAAACAATAAAAGAAATCTGCCCATTGTCAGAGTGTAATGGTCCAAATCTGGTAATGTTCTTAGTGTGATAAAAGGCAGTCTTGGTGTAGAAAACTTAGATTTAAATATAACATAACACCAAAGTTTAATTAGATCTGAAGTATTCATTCCCAGACCTCAGTGTGGCGCAGTTGGTAGATCTGTTGCCTTGGAGCCAGAAGATCCCGGGTCAAATCCCGGGTCTTTCTGAATGGAGTTTGCATGTTTTCACACGGATTCTTTCCAGTTACTCCAGCTTCCTCACACAGTCCAAAACTTTACTGGTAGGTTCATTGGTCTACCTAAATTGCCTTACGTTCAGGTAGTGTGTGTGCATTTTTTGTCCTGGGTGTCTTTGTGTAATCTTGAAATCTTGAGACTGTCACCTGGGACTGGCGACGCCTTTACGGTGTACTCCATCTCTTGCCCAGTGATTGCTGGAAACAGGCACCAGCTTCCCTGTGAGGCAGGTAAAGATTGATGGTACTCATCTCCAGTGTTTGGAATGTTATTCTTTCTCTGAAGGCCATTGTGAATAATTATGTAGAGCTTAAGTACAGTTTTGCAGACTGTACACTTGATAATTAGAAGACTTGTTTTAAATTGTCTTAGCAAATAGCAGCCACATGGCCTCTGGGAATGGGGCCAACATAATTACAGTTTGTTGACCAATAACAGACATTAAAAGTCAAGTTTCATCAGGGAAAAGTATTCGGGCAATTGAAGAAAATGCCAGAGGAACCCATCTAAATGAAACATTCCTACTTCAACTTTTTTAAATCCTTTAAAGGCTGGTTGACAAAACAGTTTTTAACATCAACAAGAAAAATAAAAACTTTGCATGTAAAGTGTCATGCTACACTGTTTAATAGCAAACCTTTTTCAATGGGTATCAAACATCTCCCATTCACACAACAACCACAATATAACTAGTTAGGGAAACAAACTTTTGACCATTGGGTTTTGTTGGGCGGTTCTCACTTTCAGTGAAGGACTGAGTTGCGTATGAATGGGGCAGCTGAGGGGTGTGAGTTTGATAGACAAGAGGCATAATGTGGCGCCGGGCATCCACTTACCCTCCATCTCCCCTTTTCACCTCTCTGTTCAACTTCCTTTGTCCGGATCCCCTTTCTGAGGGTCAAAGTTCAACTCTAGGATGCCCTCCGTTCCTGATAATACACGCATTTACACAGACTGGATGTAAGAGTTCTGCCCAGCATCGGACTCTGGCAGGGATTGCGAAGGCCGGCGAGGTTGACAGCCTCCATCAGTCTTTAAGCAACCTACTAAAACCATCTGTATTGAGCGCACATAGAAACCTTTCCCCCTGGGGTATTAGTGGCCTCACTTTGCCCTGAATCAGAGCTGTGCTGACCGGTCACAATGATGACAGAAAACGTGATACTCCTGCGGTCCTGGTCTGCTGCTTCGAACTGATAAGTTTCACACTCTTCCAATGTTTCGAATTGTTTCTCATTAAGGTAATACTTCACTTGACCTTCCATAATTTGACTACAAAATCTGGGATCTATGTTTGTAGATTTGACAATTGTAGCTTTAATCAGCTGAAAACAAAAGCTAACAGCATGCGAGTGAAATAGACAAAAGTCTAAATTAATGTGATGCTTAAACTTCTTCTCAATAGTTCTTCATTAGATACATATTAAACCATATTAATTTAAAAATGTAAGCTTTAATCAATAGTGACTTCTTTTGTTGTTTTGTGTTATTTTTTTTGTCATTGACAACAAAGCCATCGTGGCACAAATCTTATTTTTCAAAATTAAGTGTACAGGAAGTAAGAGAAAGATTGCAGAATGTCTTTGAGTTAATCAGCATTTGATCAAAGGACAGGATGTAGAAACTAGCAATTAGTGTAGGTAAAGTGATTTATTTAACATTTCAGACACAAGAGTATACAAGAGTATATAGTTTCACTTAATAGTGGGAGGTTGTTGCATCTGAATGGTAAAAGAAGATACATTAAACAAAAGAAGCTCCAACGCTAAATTCCAGGGGAAAAAAAGGAGACCTGACTTGGCTGGCTGTCTCAAGCTCCCAAAATGATCACAGACTACATACAATTTTTAGGAAATGCATCATTTCACTTTTGCATGAACCTAGGAATATGTGAATGTGTTTCCTTGGCAGATGTTACATTTCTAATTACTTGCACATTTTCTCTGTGGTATTTAACATTATGCAATGTATTATTTTAATCTTAAAATTCATATAACTTTAAATTAGATATTAACTTTTGACAAACTTAAGCCAGACTTTTTGAGATAGATTTTCTCTGTGAATTAAGTAACATTTTTTTGCAAAACAAAATAAATGGAAAATACAGAAGAAATTTTTATATTCCTTACTGTTTGTCCTTATTGTAAATAAGGAGACCTTATTTTGACACATCAAGTATGAAAATTATTTTTGGAACAGACATCGAACAATATTGTGTTCAGAGTTTGCAGAAATGTGGATGTGCTACAGGTTGACACCACCCCTATGCAGTGCTTCCAGTTCTTTGAGGAAATTAAAGCAAAATCAACAGATCTCCCCAATTTTTTCTGCACTATTGATATTTGTGAGTTTATTGCACATTTTCTGCAAGAATAGTCAAAAACATTATGCTAAAGTGATACTAACCCTAACCTGCATGTGGCAGTATTTTTTTTACTTCTATTACTCTTCTCCATTGGACATACTTGATGTCAAGTTATAGTCTGTGATTGATATGGAAAGTAACAAAATGTCACATTTACGATCTTTCATAAGTGCAAGTATTGCAAAATTCCTTGTGAATATTTGCAAAGTAGTCCCACACAATGAGTGATTTTGATGCAAAATCATGACAATATTTATGAAATCCTTGAGGGGCTTCCTAGCATATATATACTGAGCAAAACTGCAGTTGGCTCAATGGGAAGAGTACAAGTGTCTGTGTCTACCAATCTGTGTATTAGAGTATGAGTGTGAGTGTGGAGAAGTGCATTTGGCTGGTGAGAAAAAATAAGTCTAATTAGAATGACTAGACAAGTGGTATCTAAGTTCATTCCATTTACAACCACAAGTTTAACAAACGTAATTCTTCTCACAGAATCAGTTTGTCATTGCTTCCTTCCAGCCAACAAAAAGGTCATGAACCTTATTTAAGGTTCAAATGATTCTGAAAGTACCTACTTGATTCATCACGGTTGACCATATTTGGACAAAGCAGCATCACTCGCCTGTTGAGAAGCTGAAAGTGTTTCTCTGGAAACGTCTGTGGTTGCGATGGATATGTTTTGTAACACAGGTTCATTAGGTCATTTTAAGGGGAAGACCCAAAGTAATTTCACTGCTCTTACATTTCTTATATATAGTGCTTCAAATATTAATTGAAGCACTGTACTCACAGAGTGCTGCTAAGTATAATGTATGTTCTTGAGGTTACCCATAATTTGTCACATCAAAAAGCTTCTTTGTTTCTTTTTTACAGCTGTGTGCATATTTTCTCACACTTAGGAAATTCCCAGCAACAAATACTGGTTTGCACTTTAGAGAAAATCTCTCCACAAATCCTGTTCAAGGGGAAACCAAATGTCTATGGCATAAAACTAAATCTCTAAATCCTGGAGGCTCAGGGCTAACATTTATGTGCAGACTTCTTAATGTAGTTAAGAAGTCTGCAAAACAAAACATTGTTTTTCCAAAGCTAGAAAGTTGTGTAATGTTTAAATTAAAAACAAGAATCAGACAATTAAAGCCAGCTGAATGCTCAAAAGGGAAAAATTTGTATTTATTTTGCATATGTTGTAAACAATAGTGTAGATGCACAGTGGTAGAGCTGTTGCCTTGCAGCAAGAAGGTTCTGGGTTCGATTCCCGGCCTGGGGTCTTTCTGCATGGAGTTTGCATGTTCTCCCTGTTCATGCATGGTTTCTCTCTGGGTACTCCAGCTTCCTCACACAGTCCAAAAACATGATTGTTGGGTTAATTGGCCTCTCCAAATTCTCCCTGGGTGTGAGTGTGTGTGTGCATGGTTGTTTGTCCTGTCTGTCTCTGTGTTGCCCTGCGACAGACTGGCGACCTGTCCAGGGTGACCCCACCTCTTGGCCAGAACGCTGGCTGGAGGGTCATATAAAAACAGAAATCTTTAACTTGTTTGAGATTAAAAAAAACATTCAACATTACTACATCAGAATAAGAGCCTGTCTTTACATGTAAAACGAGCCACATTTGCAAATTTACAGACCACTGAATTTATGAAATCAAGGATTAAACCCAATGCTTCTCATCAGATTTTGCTCCTAATCTAGCAGGATGTCCCAGCTGGGACTTTCCCATTTTTATAAAAGTAACAATAGTGCATTTGTAATGATTTCTCATACTGGTCTGGTGCTAAATATCAGGATGGTATTTTTGTTGGTTTTTTTAAATTACGGGTTTTACAGTAGCTGCTTGTAATAAACTGCTGATATTTCTTATTTCCCTTCTTTCGAGATGTTTATATCACCAGTCAGCCATAAAAACCCGGTTTCTGTAATTCATTTTGACAAACTGTTGCTAAGATATCTGTGGTTTGAAACTATTTTTAAACAGAAATGAGAACTGTTCTGACACCACTTGCAAACTTAGCAATCTGAATATTTCCTAGGTAAAGGTGAAGGAGCTACATTAAGAAACACCAGTTTACCAACACACTTTAGTGTGTTTTTTAAATAAAATACTGTATTATTTCAATGAGCACATATTTAATACCACACATATTTAATCAACGCCATTCTGCTGATTAAAAAATGCAAGGTTGGTGCTGTGAAATAGACATTTATATTACTTTTGAGGAATTTACTCTTCAAAAGTAAACACTGAGGTCTGAAAGTGGCTAAAACGTTTTGTAATACATCCATATATTTCATAGACCCTTTAAAAAGATGTTATAGAAATTGAAATAATACCTGAACAGCCTCCTAATAAATGATGACTGAACTCCCACCACACATCCGATAGCCAACAAAGGTTAAATATTAAGACAGTATATGCAAGTCTAACATATCCTTCATAATTTGCCTAAAAATTCTCTTCAGCTTTGACTATTAGAAAATTAAATGTAATCATGTAAAGTGTCAACATAAATAGGATTTTTTCTCTTGCTATTATTGTTGTTACCTTCTTTTTTTCTCTGGCTTCACATTCACCTCCTCACGCACATACTCACGTTTATTCAGTGTCAACACATGTAATGGTGGCGCCTCTCTGCCAAAACCTGAGTGACACACATCCGGAACTTTAAGTATAACCTTCCCTTTTACCTTTGTGTTTTCATCTTGTTATTAACATTCTGCGGTTGGACAGTGCTGCGTGCATTGTCTGAGCTCACTGTGACAGTTTGATGAGCCATTAGTCAGTATAATTTATCTGTGTTCACTCTGCTGCAGACTCCCTGTCTGCAGTGGGATGGCATGCCTTTGTCTTGACTGCTTGAGTTTGTCAGACACACTCTTACGTAGAAACAGTCAGGCGCAATTTACGTAAAAAGGAGTGGAGTCTGTAGTTGTTGAGAATAACATAATATCATGAATGGCAGACTTACAAAGCATTAGAAGTTCTATATCTACTCAAGGTGATGAGTTGTCAGGTGAATAATGCATGCATCATCTTCTGCCCCAGCTTCATGTATAGACTATCACAGAGTTAGATTTTCTACCATCATTTATTTTCTGTTTATTCTACATTTAGTTCTAGGGATGTATTCAATGTATTTTTAGTAAGAGCAAAGGGAAGAAACTGTGAAAAAATGAAGGGTTATTGAGAAAAATTTTAAAAATATTCTATATTAGAATTTGTGTTTTTGAACAAAATGCAAATTCTTAAAGTTGTGGTAAGGCAATATTTCATGTTTTATATGAAAGGTTATATGCCATCTAACAAATTTACTAAATTACTGTTTTGTATTATTGTGCTGATGGGTGTGGTAAAACACCTGTGGAGGCTTAGATAGAGTTGCATAAATCACAGCTCAGAGTATTTAGTAGTTTTAGGGTTAGATACTGTTTTGGAGCAGCAGGGGGGAAATAATATTTTTGTCAAAGTGCAATAAAAATGTAGATGTCACATGTTAATTATCAAAGCTTAGAACCATTTTTGGTCAAATTTAATTAAAAAACTTCAGAATTGGTGTAGAATTGAGGTCTGAGATTCGGGTCTTTATCTTATATAATCTGGAGCAAACTGGTCCTTAACATGACAGCTTGGTTCTGACCATGACTTTTGTGAAATCGAGCAATATAAAAACTAAACTGCATTGAACTAAGTTGAAATGAAGCTCTATAATATTAAAACACTAAATATCCCTCAAACTGAAGACTATATAAAACATCTTTGAGCTGCTTTATAAGAAAATATTTAAATTACATGGCAAAATGAGTAGAACCTGCTGTGATGCTTAGAAGAAAAAAGAGCTTAACTAGTTCATTAGATTCTATTCTACTAACTTTGACCAATTGTTTCCAAATTTAAGATTGTGAAGTTGAAAGAAATAACAGGCAAAAATTATTATTTTTATTTTTAAAAAAAGGAAACAATAATTTCATATTTTAGGTGTTTTTTAATCTTCTCACCAATAAACTAAAGCACTTGTTTTATTTAATCAAGTAAAGAAAAAAAGACATTAAAATGTTCTTTCTTGGACTTTGTTATTCAGGGAATCTGATATTTCCTGGCAACGAAATGTATTTATCTCCTGGCATTCTTTAGTGCAACCAGAACACCCACATAATCACTTTGCAAACACATATGTATATCTGCAATGTTTGAGGTGGAGTTCCTTTATGGAGCAACAGTGCCTGGTTTGGACGTAAATGAGAGATGAGTCACCAGACAGAGCCAGATAAGAAACATATAGTATCAATATGAGTTACATTCAGGATTAGGGCTAACCTTGGTGGAAAAGGTTAATGGATGCCAACACAATGCAAGTTCATAATACATACATAAATGTTATACATGTAATATCAATGGGATTTTGCTTCTTTGTCGTTCAAATTCTACTTCTCACACATTGCCGTAATCAGTGTGTTGCTCAACAGCTGAACATGCAATGAAGAGAAAAGCTGGAATACTGAAGTGAGAGGCAGGAGGAGGAGGCGCTCTGTCTGGTAGAGGGCAAACTTCCACCTCGATAAGAAAGGTGAGAGGTAAACATTGACTTAATTCCTATCACTCCTTGTCCAAGTCCATCTTTCACTGCAGAAACTATGCAAACAGGAGGGATTCCCTGATAACTCTCTTTCACTTCAAGTAGTTTTAGTCTTAGTATTGATAACACGAAGCAGATTCCAAATGTTGCCAAAGTTTCCATCTTTCTCTGAGAAGACGCTTCACTTTTTACCATTTTGATTTCTTGTCGCTAAAGGGTTTGAATTGTTTGCCCCTTATTTATTGATATGACATATTTTTCATCAGTTATTCAGTATACTCTTAAGAAATAATTATTATTAATCTCAATTAACCTTTTGATTTCCTAAGCACTAAGATGTGCAAATACCAACTTTCTTCAAAGAGTTTAAAGCTTATTTTGTGCTGTGCTGCTGGATGTGGTAGCTCAGTCCACATCCTGCTTTTTACAAAAAACTCAGTGTTCCAAAAATTTGTTCTGCAGTAAAAATGACTGTGATTCTCCGACTGTCCACCTACTGTTGTACGGATAATCGAGCCTCAGTCTGTGGTTACTTTTGATCATTCGCTCAGACTCCTGGTCACAAACTTTTATATCACAAAGCAGAGTTTGAAGCAGTAAAACTGCAGAAAAAGGTTTGACCTCAAACAAAAGAAGTAAGGTAATACAAGATGACCCAGTCAGTCTGTTAATGGGTAACTGGATCGGTACATAGTCTAGCTTTCTGCATGAGCTTAATGCAAAATTGTAAACAAACACATGCTTGAGCAAATAAAAACTATTTGTAGTAAAGCAAAACTCACTCAAACAGCAACATTTTCTGAAGTTTCCTTTTTAAGGACAAACTGTTGATCTACAGCTTAACACTGTTATTTGTGTATGCAAAATTATTTATATTAGTAAAGTTTTGTTGTGTTGCACTTTGCTCATGCTGAATATTCTTGACACATCATTAAATGTTTCTGGAGTTTTAGTTTAATACTGTTAGTTTACTACAAGATGCCACTATCTCAAAAACAAACTGCATAAGAACAGGTGAGGTTAAAATAATACTGTTTTTCTTGTTAAATATCTTTGCTTAATAAAAGAGAAACAATCATTAAAAATAATCCAACTTCTTTATTCTTAAAAAGTAATTACCTCTGTGTTAATCTCAGAAAACATCCTATCATTTTGGTAATGCAGCTAAAATAATGTCATTGGGTTTTATTGAATGTAATAGTTATTTTGTCCATTTCTTTTGCCCCTGACTGCATAGGTGAGTTTGATCAATATGTTCCTTTTGATTGGATATTATATTAATATGATGGAGGGAATCAGCCACAGTTGAACAAAATAAAATCTTGGAGAAAGATACATATTTGGGTAATGGCACAGAGGCCTTCCAGCCTAAAAGACAGGAGTTCATTGCTTTTCCATGGAATATTACAAATGGTATCAAAAATTTTCAATATGTTGTTTTTGTTTAATTTAAATAGAATTGTATTAGTTCATCAAAATAGCAAATGTAAACAAATGCTTGCACATAAGTGAAGAAAATCACATACTGTTGAATGTAGGTTTCAGTGTGGCTTTCATTTTGGCCATGAAACAGTGGACCAGATGTTTACCCTGGAGTATAACTTAATTACACAGTTGTGGCTGATTACAAACATTTATGTGCACATGCAAATACTTTCCCTAAATGGTCAAACAAAATTTCAATTTCAATTTGACAGGCACGGCTAGTGGGAAGGTACATTTTTAATCAAACTCTAAATGTCTCAGTAAATTGCTATGAATCATCTTTAACGTCACTTAATAACCTTTCAGTTAGGTATGTGAGAACTTCTGAACATATTTCAGTGTAGTTTGTGACAACAGATGTCATGCAACAAATCTGTTAGGTATCTGCAACGGTTGAATTGTACCAGGAAGTGGAAATGTTCAGTTAAACTGACAGTTTCCTATTTTACATAAATGAAATTATAGTTATCAGGAGTTAACCTTGAGTTTTATAAGTTAAATCAGTTTTAAACAATTTCAAAATCAAAATTCTTCTCAAATACAAACCACAAAAAGGAAATCATTACAAACAAAACAAAAAATACAGAAAAAGAGCATAGAAACAACTAAAACAAAGTCATTATGAAATAAATGATCTCATTCCACCAGAAAACATTTGTAGGTAAAAAAAAAATTAATATGCTTTAATATTTCATCTGCAGATACATCAGACAGTAGATATTAATACGTTTTATAGATGACTATAGATGAGGTTTTAGTAAAACTGTATTAATGCAGTGTAAGCACCTTTTCATCGTTTTCAGCTTTGATAAGCATACAGTCTTTGTCGCCATCTGCTGGTCACTTAATGCAAATGTAAAGGGACAAAAAGCACCAGAGTATAAATCTACTCCAGGGAGAGCAAGAGATAGTCCTTGTTCATAACCAACAGCTTTGGGTGAAGTTTTGCATCGGGGGATTGCTGGACATGTTTAATTTTTTTATTTTTTTAAACCTTGAGGTAAACCTGCATTATTTTCTTCAAAACAGCCCCTTCATTGTTCACATTTTACAAGTTATGGTTCAAACAAGACTGAACATGTGTAAACTAAATCTGTTACTTCTTTACCTTCTTCAGGTGAAGATTATATCAGTTTAACAAGGCAGCAATTTGTGCTTTGTTAAAACCTTCATGAGCATAAGAGCAAACAGAAATGGAAAAAAAAGAAAAAGAAAAAACTAACTTAAGTTTAAAAGGAACATACATACATTTAAAAAAATCAAACCATGGCATTTTTAGTAACAGCATTAGTATGGCAGTTTTTAGTAATATTGTCACTAAATCAGCCTTTTCAAATGACTAGATTACTGCTTTCCAAAATCTCCAATGCATTGATTGCAGTTAAAACAACATTGTAGCTCATATTAATGGTAAATGTACAGAGAAATGTGGGTATATTCCTGTTTTTGGATCTCTGCACTGGTTTCCTCTTTAATACATTTTAAACAGCTCTACTACACAACAAATGTTAGCTTGATATGCAGCTGCAAGATCACTTGGTTTGTTTAACCAAGCCGAAACGATGTTGAAATTTTAAATCCAAGTTTTCCAAGTATGGGGTTTAGTTTGTTATGTAGACCTTGTTTTATAATTAATTTATGCTCTTGTACATTTACCTTTGTTTAGGAACAGGATAAAGCTTTTATATGTGCTTTTGTATGGAGGACACTTTTTGCTCCATGTTGCATTAAATGTCCCATAAACTGACTTTACAACACTAAACCTTTGGGTCCCTCAATTAATTCAACTCAAAAAGTGGGCCTAATTATACCAGTAAAGTGAGCAAAGATTTATTACCTTACTTACAAAAATAAAAAGTACATAAAAAAACTGCTTCCCAAATTTTAGATGAGAGGTAAAGTTGTGGCTGCATTCTCACTGTTTTTGTTTTAATAATCTTTATACATCCCCCAAATTGGATTCATTCTCCATTGCAGCGATGCAGTTATGGGCATATTTAGTTCATTTCTATGAGTGAAATTCACTGTTGTGTAAAATGTAGTACTATTCTGTATTTTCCAGGCAAATAATGGGACTACCAAGTAACTTTATGTTCTAAAAATGTATGTATAAAACACAACTCGAGGGAAATTGATGCTTTGAAATTGGGCCTCTGTCTCTTTAAAAAGCCCCTTCTCTTCCTGACACTGCCTGCAGCACAACAGGGTTTCTCCATTAACAAATGTTCTTAAGCGCGTTAGTTTCTCTCCCTTACACTAGGGGGTGCGTATGGTTTCCATTAGGATCAAAGACCTTTCAGATCTACTGAAATGCATGAAAAAGACACAGACCAAGTTTCTACATGTTGTAGATCAAGAAAACCAGCTTTTTAACCAAAAAAACTCATGGACACAGGTTAAACACTACATTTTATTAAAGATGGCAAACAAATGATGGATAGATAAATGTAAGTTATTGACCATCTTCCAAGATGATGTGTGAGGATTTACACCACTTCTACATCTGCAGATTCTGTCAGATTCAATGTCATGAACCAACTTTCCAGCTTTACTTTGAGCCCTTTACTTTGAGTTCTCTTTAAGATAATCCACAAAGAACTCATTGCAAGCCACAGTCAGCGCAGCGACCAGCACCACAAACTCCTGGAAGTCCACTTCACCATCTTTGTTGTCATCTAGGCCAGTCATAATCTTCTCAACCATAGCGGGATCATTTGAACCCTTAAAATAAATAAATAAAGCATTTCATCAATCTTTACTCAACACAGGAGACAGTAAACTTTAAGACAGTCCTTTCAATATTGTAAATATTTATATATATAGTTTTATATATGTAATTCTTTAGATTGTTTGTGCATTGTTCGTGCTATAAAAATAAAATGTGCCATACTTTCAGCAGCATTGTCAAGAATGTTTTTATCATAATTTCCTGGGAATTTAACACCTAATTACCAAGCAGCTTGTTAAGAGCAATTCTGATTCCATTTTATTTTAGGACTGTAACATCCAAGTTAAATTAGAAGACAAAAGACTGTGTCAAAGTTAAGTTTTTGCACTTTGAAAAAGATGGGAGGTTTTATTTTTTTTATTTTTCGAACCCACATTCAGGAATTCTGAGAGTTCCTCCTGCAGCATCTTCTTCAGCTCCTTCTTGTTCAACTTGTACTTGTCACCTTCATTTCCTGAGTAGCGGTGAAAGACCGTGATAAGGTCTTTCATGGCTCCTTGCAAAGTGGAAGACATTGTTGCAGTCCTGTGATCAAGGAGTAGAAGACACATTAAGAACACTTTTCTCTTGGCAGCAAAGGGGGAGAGGGTAATGAACAAATAGAGAAATATGCTGCTGTATTCTCTGCATGGAGTACCAACAGCAAAGGAGCTAGTTAGTTGTTAGCATTCATTTGAAATCTACAGTATGCATGCACTCCTGTCTGTAACTGACCAACAGTTACAGACGGTTACAGAGTGACGTTGGTCAGTCTGTAACTGACACAATTGTGTCAAATATTCAAATATAGACAATTGTGTTTCAACCCTTGTCGAAAAGAAAAAAAATCTCCATATAATGTTTCCAAAATTTCAGTTTTTAAACACTGAACCTACTCTGACATAGACTTATCTTGACATGCAGCTTTAGCCAATTTTGACAAGATGCCAATTATCACAAAGTGGGTGAGTAGTTTTCTACAAACAGTACAGCTTCCATCAAATGTTCTGAAAACAGAAGGGATATAATATTGAGCAAATATTAGATTTGATTAACCAAGTGAAGAAATTAGCCTTCATCTGGTAACATGCTAGTAACGGCAGCATATTTTGTCATTACAGTTTCCAGTAGCTAGTATTAAGTTTACATTCATCCTGTAAATATTGGGATATTTACAGATGAATGTGATATTTCTGTAAGTATCACAGAAATAACTTACATCTGTATATTTAAGACATACGAATGAGAGTCACTGATGTCAAGTAAAGTCAGAACAGGTTAACTGTCTAACCTTACATCAGCCCTTCACTCTGACACCCGAGAAGTGGATTCTGGGGTCATCTCACCTCCCATCAGCAAGAAAGACAAAGCCCAGACCCCCTGCAGGGCAACTTGCAAAGTAAAATTGATTAGAAATAAATAAATAAAATCAATCGTAGCTTGTATCAAGTTCACTATGTATATGTATGTATGTATGTATGTATGTATGTATGTATGTATATATATATGTATGTATGTATGTATGTATGTATGTATGTGTATATATATGTAAATGAAAATATATATATATATATTTTAATTCCATCATATAAAACTGATGGAATTACATCAGTGGCACATAAAAAAGAAATAAATGAAATTAACCAGCACATTATATATATATATAATGTGCTGGTTAATTCCATCATTTAAACTGATTATTTCAGCCTACAGCCCAACAATCAACAATGGATAACTGCTAGTGTGAATGTGTGTACAAACTCGGGGAACAGAGTTGAAAGTTTCTACAATGCTGCTTCTCTGAATTATGCAACATCCCTGCTAGTTATTTGCAATAATTGTGATTATTTATACCTGACTGATTCGAAGAACAAATTAGAGTTTCTAACTGTGCAGCGCAGCGTTGGTGATAATTAAGCTCCTCAATGTGAACTGGTGCAGTCTCCAAATGCAGTGGCACATAAAAAAGAAATAAAAAAGCAGAGGCAATTTACTTACCTCAATAGTGGTGCAAATAGTTCCTGACCGAAGTGTCTTCTGCTGCTGAGTTTTACTCCCATCAGTTTATATGGGGTGCTGCCTTTCCAAGCCACAATCAGATAAGCACCTCCCTCTGCAGAGAAGCACCGCTCCCTGCTGCACAGGTGTGTTGCAAGACCATTTAAGGCAGTTTCTGACCAACAAACTGCTTTTACTTTTTATCAGGCAATGGACCCAGATAAGTGAGGAGGCACAGAACTGCAACTAAGAGGAAAAAATAGAACTACATCATATTATAATTTGAAAGCTGTATTATTATAAAAATATAAATTTGTACAATGTACTATTATGTTATTACAATATAGCTTGGATATAATAAATAGTGGAGGGCCATCCATTTGGCTTTACCGATTGTATGACATTACACAACCCACAGATACCACATACAAAGAAACCACACAATAAACAATAAACATGAATGCGACCTGATCTCAAGGATTATTTCAAGCTTTCATGCTTCTATTTCATGTTTGTGTTGAACCAAGGAGAGATTTTGCTGCTGAACATCTTGATAACCATGTGCAAACCGAGAAGGAAGTTAAACCACACGGTGCTTTCCAGGAGGAACAATGAGTCTGATCCCATTGAGGTAGCAATGGGGTCTGGAGGGGCAGAGGAAGCTCCAAACTACATTCAGGCGGGTTACGTCTATAATAACCAAGAGACATTTTCAGACCCATGCAAGGTGATGAAATTCTTATAAATATATTGAATGATCATGAACATATTTATAACTTATAATAAAACAGCATATTGTATGATAAGTGTATTGTTAGAACAAGAACATTTTCACATTGAATCAGCCCGACATGATATAGTGCTATTTTTATTTTGCAGCTCTTCTCTTCTGAAGGGAGTAATTATTTAAAATGTTATTTTTCCTTGCTTTAAATGTTTACAATTTTCTGAACATGAGACATTTACCCACAAACACGTTTATTCTGGAGATTTTACCCTTGAGGTTAATCTTAATCATTTCATAACAAGATTTGTGCTCCAATACCATTGTAGTGGGGTTCTTCTAAATTAAATCAGAAGGCAAACTTTTTAATGAATTACTAAAATATGACACCAATTTATAAAATGACTCATTTCATTACATCGTCCCGTTTTGCAAATGGCTTCATTTAATTTGCAACATAGGCGACTTTTAGTGCTTCACTTAAGGATACAGGGTGCTGATCAAACCCTTAAGCATTTGCATTAGCATTTGCATCGCTGGCCTCTGTATAAAGGTTCCATATTTTCATTTTATAACAGGAAAACCAAACTAAAGTGGAGCTGATATCCTTAACAAGATTGCTGTTAAAGTAAACACGGCGAGTGAGGTCATTTATGCAGTTTTGCATCTGCAGCTATGTCCTTTAAAGTCATGGAAACATATACATACCCTTCACATGTCCAATTTTATTACAAAAATAACCTCACTAAGATGTACGGTAAGGTACATCTCTATCTTGTTATTTTTTTGTAAATATTCAGTTCAATCTAAGTCATGTATTGTCCAAGTATAAAATAAACTGAAGTATTAATACACATCAGAAAATGCTCTACATGTGCATTCAATAAATCTGCATTGTTCATTATTTTTCCTTTAAAAACAAAAAGGTTGATTTTTCAGTAACATGACTCACGTAATCATGTTAAGATTTTAACTTTCACTTTAATCAACAGCTGCTGTTCACAACAACAAAACTCTAAAGTAAATTATTAAATAAACCTAGTCTTGTTTACAGTTTTTTTTTGTTGTTGTTTTTAATCGCAAAGAGAATCAATCATTTTTCCAACTTTTGTCATGTTCTCTTAAGCCTCACTTAAGCCTGATTAGCCATCTCTTAAGGCTTATCAGTCAGCCACCAAACACTGTCTTACAACACATTGAGTGTATTTATAATTTTTTATTTTTTTTATTGCTGATATAAAAGAATGAAAGCCAGACAGCAGGACGCAAAAAAAAATTACTTCCTGAAAAGATGAGAGTGTATGCTTTCTGGCAAATCCCATTCCATGGGAACAGATTACTTGATAAAAGATTTCTAATTTTGATAGTTAATTTTGATAGTTAATTTCAATTTTGGGCCAAAAAAAATAAGTTCAAGCATTTATGTTCCATCCATCCATTTTCTATACTCCCTTTTCCCTTAGTGGGGTCGGGAGGTGCTGGTGCCTATCCCAGGCTAACGTTCCGGGCGAGAGGCGGAGTCACCCTGGACAGGTCGCCAGTCTGTCTCAGAGCATTTAAGTTAAATACCTTAAAATACTTCTTGATTATTTTGAGGTGGATGACAACATAGTTTCTCTTTTTGTAGAGCAGAGAAAAATGCTTTTGAAACCACAGAACAGGGATTAACCAATCATCTTGAAATTAAGGTTACTCACTTTAACCATCAATACAACAATCCTTGAGAATTTGAAAACATTTACCAAAGTTATGGGGTTAGGCGTGGAGCTGGGATGTTCCAGCTGTTTCAAATAATCTGCTCCCCTACCATAACATGGGGACAAATTAATTTACCAGCAAGTCTTGGACTGTTTATTCTTCTCAACCTGGACTACAAATACAAACACTTGTAAATTAATTCATTTCCATGTTATGAAAGGGGAACAGATTATTTCAGACAGTTGAAATATTTTGTTCCCTTCAGGTAACTTTGGCAATTAAAGAGCAAATATTTCCAAATCAGCAGAATTTGTTATCCATTATTAGTGGAATGAAAATATTTAAATACTTGCTGGTAAATTAATTTGTTCCCATGTTAAGGAGATAGAACAGAATATTTCAAACAGCTGTAGTACAGAATAAACTTTAGTATTGCTTTACAGGTCTTGTATTAATTCCTTTGTATAGTTTCTTTATTCTTGCATGCTGTTTTTTGAGTCATTTGATTTTGGTCTCGTAAATCGGTATTGATATTTTCCATTTATCTGAGTCTTACATGAGTACAATATACTCTGCCCACCTCTAATAATGTTCTGTGACACAATACATAGCACATGGCACACATTTCTTTATCTACATGTTGAATTGTTCCTTCGGACAGCGTCTTCAAATTTAATTGCTCTTGAATTCAAAACACAACTCGACACTGTCTCACTGATTTAAATAAAGAAAAACTCTTTTATATATTTTATTTATTAGCAAAGTGAAACAAAATAGATGCACAACAGTCTCTTGTAAACAAGTATAACACAAACCTTTTCCTATTTCCAAGTACAAAATTTTACATCAACACTGCATAGTAAGGATTATGAATGTATAGTAACAAACAAGCCTCTGGAGTCAGGCACATTCTGAATTTAAGTATTCAGAATGTAAATTGTCTCCATAAAAATCTAAACAGAACTTAATGTTTTAAACAAAAATGCTTAAACAAAGAACAATCCATTGTCACATGCATTGTAAAATGTGATTTCTCTGTTTCTTTTGCAGTTTTATAAAATGTTTTGTGTCAATCACTGAGAAAAAAGGGGATTAATACTTATTTAAAACAATACAAAGAAAAATACAAAACCCACTTTTTCAAAATCCACAATTATGACTGGTTAAATTGCAATCTAAAATTACTGAGATATTAAAACAGCACATGTAGATGAAAATACAAAAGCAGTGACTTGCAACAATAATCAAACACTGTTTGGTTATGCACATAAAAATAGTTTTATTTACAATGCCTTTTAAAGTATAAAACTTTACACCTGTGCAATGACTACTTGCACAGTTGTACTTGACATTCTTTCTTTATTATTTGTAATTTTTTTTAACTACATTTTTGGCAGAGTGTGCTGTAGTAGATTTACACAGTTGTCTCTGGGCATGTGATCAAATATCAGCAGGGACATTTGTGGAATTTGCAGATTTGCCCTCAGCGAGGACAATCTTGATCCTTTGGCCTCCTCTTTTAGTGTGCTAACATGACTCTTAGGTAAATCGTGTCTGATGTCATTATATGGGTCCTGTAATGGACTGGCTAGCTGCCCAGGATGTTGCTTGATGACTTCTAGAAAGAAAAGTAACCCTAGAAGTTGTATGTTTCTTCTCGGAGAGATTCAGCCTTTCTGTAGAATTTCAAGTCTTAACAAGACTAAGTACCAGGCCCTTAGGACAACATTTCTGAATGAGAGGTGCAAGAAAAGAAGTGAAAAAAACCTTTTGTTTCATTCCATCATATTTCCCTGTTTTCAACGGAAATGCATTAAAAATCAGTCCAGTCCAGTCAACAACCCCCTAAAGGTTTGCAACATAGCACTGAAGTGTTAACACTGAAAAATAAAGAAATATGTATAGTTAACTGATTTCTCTGTCTCTTTTTTATCCAGCAAGAACATAGAAGGTCTAATTTGAAGTGACCTTTTAGGGTCCGTCAGTAGAGGACAAGGCCTGAGATAATCTAAACGTAAAGGAGAAAAAATGACCTCATATTTACCCTAAAGGGATTTCTTATATACTAATCTCTCATCACAAAATCAGAAAGTGGTGGGTCCTGCTATCCACTTGATGTTATCAAGACAGACAAGTACTTGCCAAAAAGATATTATGGAGATGTGATTAGTTGCATTATATTTTGATCACTGTGCCTCTATATTTCTTTGATCTTGTAGTTCAATTTCAGTTTTGTGAATAATTTCATTTTGAATTTCATTTTTGTAGCCTTCAAGAGGTTTGTCTACTTCAAGCATCCTTTCTTCAACAACAGGCCCAATCATAGAAAATTGTCCAGAGGAGTTTCTCCTCCTGATGCTGTTAGTCCCCTCACGAGTCATTGTGGGTTTACCCAAAACACTCCTCAGCTGTGCCCAGAAAAATGGCTGCTGGTTGACCTGTTGGGGCCACTCCAGGTATGTTTTGGTACTCAGCATCTTTTTGAGCTTGCAGTATTTGCTGGGCAAGGAACTTGGATCAATGGGCTCCTTCACCACCAGAATGACATCACTAAAGGTCTTTCCCATTGCTCTCTGCTGAGCAAAGTACAGCTCGTAGTTGCACCATTCACTGTTCACAAAGTGCCGGGACAGGACAAAAATAATCTGTAAAACACAACGTTAAACTTAATAAACTCTTTGTTAAAAGAAATGTGGTTTAAGAAAATTACAGAAATAATGTAGCAAATAAAAATACATGTTCTGACTTTTGGGCCTAAGTATTTGATCTTTCTGACTTGAAACTTGACAAATCTGAATATAAATACAATGCAACATAGGCTAAGCATTGGATAGTTAGCTCCAAGATAGCTGCTTAAAAGCATAAAACTTACAGTCTGTGTGATTTATTTATTTTTTTTGACTGAACATAATTACAAATTACTCAGTTTGCACGTGTTTTGATTGAATGATATATTTGTAGAAGCCTTCTTTCAGCCATCTGACCAGCAGTATGCAGCCTTCCAACTGAAGAAAACCGTGGACACTCCAGTGCTTTCTCTTTGCCAATTAGCAAGCAATAACCTGTTGCAAGATTTTTTGTTTCTTTTTGTTCAGAAAAATCTGCCAGCTGGAGCACACTGAACTCTAATCTTTGCCAATTCATGAAATGCGATTTTGACTAGCTGACATCTAAAACTGTGAACTGTGAATTAATAGTTTTAATAAGTAAAATTTAAAAAATATGAGCAAATCAACTAGCTTGGAACATTGCTAAACAATTTTCACATTCCTTGATCTAAAGCATTTTGCTCAGAACAAATCTGCCTGGTCACCTTGATTTCTTGCAAAGCTAATAAAAAGCAGATAAGGATTTTATTTCTTTGACTGTTCTTAGCTGAAATCAGAAGTATTTTTTCTTACCTTACGACTGCTTTCAATGTTCTCAATTATGTTGTCAATGATCCATTTTCCTGGCATAAAGTCCCGCTCATGAATACACAGACGATAGGGGTTCTTGTTGTTCTCCAAACAGGGTAAGAGCTGGTCCCTCACCCAGTCAGCATCTGCGTGGCTGTAGGATATGAAGGCATGATAGTTGAAGTTCCCAACGTCCCCTGCAAGATTTTCTTTGTGCGCTCTGTATTTGGCTTGTATGATCTGATATGTGGCTTTTGTGTACCATGGCAGGTCAAAAATATAGCAAATTAGAACAAATATCAAGATCACTATGGCAGTGATTGTGACAGAAATGACGATAACAAGTCTGATGTCACATGCTATTTGACCAGGAAAGTATTTGGATATTAAGGTATTGAGGAACGGTTCAGGGTGATAGCATCTGTAATTCAATGGCCAGTCAGTGAGATTAACCTTTCCACTTGCAATGGTGTCCTGGACAAAAGCATGAAGCTCACAAGTGCAATGGTAAGGATTGTTTCCTGCCCTAAGCCGAGAAAGTTGAGGCATATGTTGAAAGGATGCCTTGCTTATCAATCCAAATGAATTTCCATCCAAAGTTAAAAACTGAAGAGATGGGGACTCCCACTTAGAGGGGATGAATTTAATTTTATTCCCACTCAGTAACAGAATTTTTAGGTTTGTGGCTTTTTTAAAGTAGGCCAAGTCCAGCTGGTCCATGTTGCAGTCGGACAGATCCAAGTAAGAAACAGTGGTAGGTAGACAATGAAATGCTTTGCTTGAAAAGTAGTTGTGGTGTGCAATGAAATGAGTTATATTTTGTGTCCAAACACAGTATCGACTTTCTTTTGCAGATCCCAGTTTGTTGTTGCTAAGATCCAGTACCTGCAGCTTCCTGAACTGCTTTGTCAGAGACGACAGGTCTTCTAGACTGGCCAACTCATTGGTGCTCAGGTTGAAGGTGAGTAGATTTGGCATTGAACCTTTGTAATTACATCGTTTGTTGTAGAGAACATCATTACTCAATCGATTGTTTGAAACATCCAATAACTCCACACCTTCCATCTCAGCCCAGGAGTCACAAGGCACGCTGCTGAAGTACACATGCTGAACAGACAGCTGCTTTATTCTCTTGAACCAGGTGAAGCGCCAATCAAATCGCAGCACATCAGGATTGCTGATATACCTGTAAAAAATTCAGATTTATTTAGAATTTTATTAGTACCGTCTACAGATTTATCACCCTTGAGCTAACTCAAATTTTGCAACATTAAGAACAAAAAGGTAAATATGTATTTCAATGTCATTTTGGATGATAGACCAACTCAAAGAACAAATTTGTAAGGTGGTGTGCATTTGCATCACCCCAGCATTTTGTCATTTTTGTCATTCTTTGAAAAAAGAAAGTCACGCTTCAACCATTTTGCCTCTTGAAGCATCTTCATAAAATGTCTTCTGTTTTAATTTATTATGATCTGCTAGGGCTTCGGCAAATGTTTTGGTACCAAATGTATCTACAATTCTTACTAGATGACATGACCTGAAAGGTTGGGCTTTTGACTGTCATCATATGCTAATTTTAGTCAATATATTAACAAGCATTTCATAATGCCAACTTAGTTCTAGATTTTCCAACATTTCTTTAACACTACATCTGTGCATATTATTTGAAAACACTTACCAAAGATCCAAGTTATCTAGACTCAGCTCGGTTATGCTAGAACCTGCTCCACTGTCGACAAATGTTGGTGAACGGGCAAAGTCGATGTACTGAAGTCTAAGCCGTTTGATAGGAGTCACTTGTAAGTTCAGTAATGCCATCTTCAGGAGATTTTCATTGAACTTGCCTCTGTGAAAGATGAGCTGAAATGCTCTGACGTCTTTTAAGTTCAGGAAAATATCTTCATCACCCATGTAGTATGTGAATTCAAACAGGTTGCGGAATTGAATGGCACTGAGTGTCTTGTTGGCGAGATCATGTAGCATAAGATGGAGAGCATTTGGCCGTTGATCGATCGCCATGTCAAAGCCCATCTGGTTTGTGTGGATGACTTCTAAACTTCCTGGCTCGTAGTAACTTAAATTAGAGGAGCACTTAATGGCAAAAGCTTGTAACTGGATGTTTTTTAGAGGCTGAAAATCTTTTTTCTTTAGTCCCATCACCAAAGGGCCACCCAAGGACAGAACTTTGAGACTGACTAATTTAGAGAAACTGTCTGCTAACGTTGCATGTCTATAAAGGTTATTGGACATGAAAAGCTCCTTCAAATTGAGGAGGGAGGTCAGAGGTGATGCAGGAATTTCATGTAATGAATTATTAAAAATGTTGAGATGCTCCAGTAATGAGTTATTTTTAAAAGACTCATTGGCAATATGTGAAATGTTGTTGTACTGCAGCAGAAGGATGCGAAGCTGAGGAAACTTCTGGAAGTCAGCTGCACTGATAACATGAAGCCCATTATAAGAGAGGTCAATGCTTTCAAGTGTAGCTGGAAGTTGTCTCCATGGGACAAAATCTAGTTGTCTTCCCTTACAGTCTGCTGACAGACCAAAGTTGTAAATCCGACATCGTCCTTCATCAGAGATAAATGTGGAAGGTGAATATGGATTTGGTGAAAACTGAGATGACACTCCAAGAAGGAGAGCGCCAACACTGATCAACTCACCAATCATGGTTACAGATCTAAAAAAGAAAATAAAAACATTATTAATTATTCCCTCTTTGAAACTTCACATCACTCTGCATGCATGAAAAGACATGCATGTTTTCTTTACTGGAGTGGTGGCATGCTCCACTCCAGCATGCCACCACTACAGTATGCTGGAGTGGAGCATACTGTATATTGTATGCTCCAGTATACGGTATACAGAGCTCTGTATCCCAAGAGCTCCCAAGAGCTTTCCCAAGAAAGCTTGGGAACTTTCTTGGGTAGTTCCCAAGCCATTACCTCAGGAAGTTAAAGAATACCTTCAAGATCTACTGAACAGAGGCTGGATAACTCAGTCACGTTCTCCATATGCATCACAGTGGTGTGTGTGAGAAAGAAAGATGGGGCTCTGAGGTTGTGCTGTGACTACCGGGAATTAAACAGAAAATCTGTCCCAAAAAAGCAAGGTAGCCTCTCATCAAACACTCCCATTCACTGGACACAGAACCATCAAGAGACACTAAACACACTTATTGACAAACTCACTGAGCCCCCCATCCTTGGGTATCTAGATCTCACCCAACCATTTATTCTGCATGTTGATATTTCCCAGGAAGAGTTGGGAGCAGTTTTATATCATCTGGTACGGATCTAGAACACTGACCCCACCTGAGAAAAATTATCACATGCATTTAGGAAAATTGGAATTCCTAGCACTTAAAATAGGTCTTTGCTACTGAGGTCAGGTGTTGCAGTCATAGTTATATTGTGATGAACATAGGTGATTAAATAAAGATCATATTTTTTTTCAAATTCAGTTTTGCTCACTTTCAAGCTTATAAAGCAGAGCGACAGGGAAACTCCATGAGACAAATAGATATATTTGCTTTTTCATGTCTGAAAAAAAGCTATGATAACTTATGTCATGTTTATAGATCTGCTGAGTAACACTGCCAGTGACCTTGTCCATCTTAAATACTGATAAAAGAAGATAACATTGAAGTTTGACTCGCTAATGAAAGGGGAAACATTCATCAAGCCATTTTCTACATGCTGAGTGTTTGGTCCAAATGCAAACAGTTTGGATAATTTGTTGGAGCAAATGTACTCAACCAGTAGCTTAGGAATTGTGTGAGGGGGAATTTTGACACAAGCGTTTTATTTCATTTTATTAAAATAATTAACATGTACAGGGTGAATGAACATTTGATATACCACTGATCATCAATTGTGAGAGAAAATCACATTGCACAATTTTAAATATCTGATTTGCATTTTATTGCATGATGTTGTTTTAGGTACATATGTAACTTGTTAACTTTAGTGAATTTCATCATGGATGTAGAGTTGACAAATGTGCAACTGACATGTGATACCATCTTGTCAGTGTGGGTAAAATTCTCAGAAATGTTTCAGACACCCTGTCGACCACCTGGCAATGTGTACCTAATAAAGTGCCAGTGAGTGGCTTGAGAAAATGTTTGTACAAAATCCTGTAGCAGCATAAACCAAACTTTAAAATAAAACACAGTACTCTGAAACTACACTGAAGATAAAGTCTAAGATTTGAAACTGTTATGCCAGCGATTAATTTACTGGCTATGCAAGAATAAGAAACAAATGCTTCATAAATGATTAAACTGTTACATATCTGACATGGTAAGAAATACGTCATTCTTGAGAGTCCAGATCTCTATTAATGCATCAGTTATCTAGTTGTCAATAGCCAGGGGCAAACAGTTCTTGGGTTGACATGTTTTTGCAGCATTATGTTGCCAGGCCACCTTCCCCTCTTACAGAAGAAAGATTTAATAAAGCTGCAGACTTATGTCACTGATGTTCTGTATCCTGGTTTATTGAGGCTCTGTGTTTACATGCTATCCACAAACACAGCTGCGCTTACATTGGACCGGTGGACCCTGAAAAACTGAGCTTTCAGGTAATGATGTTCATCTTGTATAGTAACAGAGGCTCAATATGTTTATGTACTGAGGTTCTTCCTTCCATATCAAGATGATTGATGAAACAGATTTTTACATAGCCATTTTATCACCAAATAAGCTTTTAACTGAACCATTCAGTAGCAGTTCTGGTTTTCTGTTTGGTGTTGATGTCTTACTTGACTCTGAACTTCTGACCCATTTACAAATCTTTTTTAAATATTTAACAGGATTTCTTTCAGAATTGCTCTGTACTTAACCAGTTTAACTATCTTTCTATCAACTCTTATCAGTGTCTGCACATGTACTGCAGCAAAGCAGCTCATCATTACTATACTTCCACCTTCAGATTACAGGATGGGTATGCTCAGAGTGATATCCAGAGTTAGTTTTCCATCAAATTTTAGTCTCATGTTGCCAGAGCACCTTCTTTCACTTGCTTGTTGTGCCCCAGCATGCTTTGTGCCAAACGTTAGACACGACTTTTTATTGCTTTCTCATAACAATAGCGTTAATCTTGCCATTCTTCTATAAAAGTCAGGTTTGTTGTGTACATGGCTAACAGTTATCCTGTCAACATATTTGCCATCCTAACTTGTGAATGTCTGCAGCTCAGTTAGAGTTGCTATTACTCTCTTTATTGCTTCTCTAATGCGTTTAGGCTACGTCTTTATAGATTTCTGAACATTTTTATTTTCAGAAAATAAATTGAATGCTTTTTCCAACATAGTCACCATCAAAGTGACTTCTTAAAGCAATCAGCTGCAGTGCATTTTATTTAAGATGACCAAATTTTAGAGGGGTAAATGAAAAAAGGGTAAAACAAACAAAAGAGATGTGGTAACTTTTGCAAGATTCTGTGCAAAAGTTACTAGTTTACATAGCAGACTTTGTGTCTGGTATGCCAGAACATAATTCAAAGTTTCATTGCCTCTTACTGAAAAGGTTTAGTATCACTGTGTGCAATCAGCCAAAACAATGTTTCACTGCCTCATTGTTGCCATGACAAAATAATAACTCTTCTTAGGTTACATTTTGTCATCAATTTTGATTACATCAATTAATTTATGAAATGGGGGTAACTATATCTATGCCTCTTAATCCCATTTCTGTCTTTAGCTGCCAGAGCTCTGCAGTTGCACAGTCTGGCTCATTGTTGTGGCAAATAGCAGTGATTTAATTAAAATTGCCAGTTCAGTTTGTTTCACCTGGGCTTGTTCTATTTTGACAGCGGAAAATCCCCCTGAAGAAATGCTTGTTAACATTTTGGGTTTTGTTTCTGGACACTCTGGACAGTTTTTTAAACTTTTTCTGAGCAAGAGTTTAAAAAAAGCAAACAGCTAATATAAGTGAAGGGAAACAACAAATTCAGGTTTACGCCCCATAAAAAGAAACAAAAACTCGCCATGTAATTTGACTCATCATGGGCCATTGTCTTTGGGGTCTGGATGTATTAACAAGTTGGTGAACAACGAACAATGAATCAGTGAGTAAACCCTGATGCATGAACGGGAAACAATGACTGAGCAGAGGGCTAAACAAAACTCTGTTTCAATTTTTTTCAACCAACTGCCTTGGAACTTAAGTGATCCTGGAAAACATTTTCTGGTCTAATCAAACATGGAAGTTTGAGTTTCATTTCCAGTAAAGAGTGATGCAATAAAATCAGCCATGTTCTCTGCACACAATTTTAAAGTAACCTTTTAGAATTTATCTCTGTGTCAAACATCTGTATAATTCTGCATACTTTCGGCCCATGTCCCCCTAGAAAATGAAATCTACAATGGAACAATGAAATTTAACCTGGTTAAATACTGGAAATTTTTAAGCAAGAATGAATTAAAGGTTTGTGGATATTATGTAGGAAGTATAAATGTTTCCAGATAAGGATCTAAAGTAGGGATGCCCAAAGTCTCAGCATGTCAATGTTGTTCTAACGGGCCATCATTTGATCCGGGTGCATTAAACCAGGGAGCGAGCCAAAACATGCAGGATGCTGGCCCTCCAGGACCGACTTTGGGCATCACTGATCTAAAGTGATGGGATGTTACACATATTTTTGATGACTTTGTAAGTAGCATTTAGAAAAAAGAATGCCTATCTGTCAGCAGTGCCCAAATCTGGGATCGAAGCAGGTGTTTGTCTTTCTGACTTTTCTTTATGTTGTGAATTTTCCAGTTTTGGTTTTTATTGGATGGTTTAATCAAGTCATATTTTGAACCAAACTTTGTGCCAAATACACCAAATTCAGAAAGGAGCTGCACCACAGAAAAAAAATCAATAAATCAGGTAAATCCTAAAATATTACCTCATTAGAAAGTGAGCACAAAGTGAAATTTCTATCCTGCTGATCAATCTGATGAATTTGGAAAATGTAACCAAAAACATTTGTGTATTTGTAGTGTGGACCAAATTGCCACACTAAAAACTCAGTCAAATCGTTTTTCTCTAGAAAGACAGTCTTGTCATCAGTAGCATGTCTTCATAAACAGAAATGTTCAGAGTCTTTCCTGAATGAGCAGAACAGATTTGGATGAAGGAAGTGAAAATGGCAAACCTCTTTTCTTGGCAAGATTGAGGCAATTTTGAGCAACACAGTCTTTAACCCCAAGTTACTCAAGATGAGCTGCCCATTAAGGGGAAAGTAGTGTTTGCTTTCCACTTTGTTATTGAACATAATGCTGGTCAATGCAGGTCAATGCAAAGTGACACTGTATTCTAACAGAACAGACTATATCTAATCAATGAATTGACCACCATCTGTCACCTGTAGTTGTACAGCTGGTCCATTGCAATTAACATTTCCAGTAGCAGAGCCTCTGATAGCTTCTATTACCAGATGAATATGGCAACAGAATGTTATTTTACTTATTTTCTGTGCATATAATTTTAATTAAACAAAAAGCTATGTTTAATTGAATTTGTGCTTGGTTATTTTTATGCTTGCACAATTCTTCAGCAGATCTTGATGTTCATCAATTGCCCAAAAATCTAATGCTGTTGCTATGAAGATTAGAATCCTGTAAATCATCACATACTCAAGGGTAATTTAATTAAAGCTGTGTTTTATATATGGCAGGTAAGCATATGGGCACTGTAAATTATGAAAGGAAGCAATGGAAAATAAATTAGTAAAATGATTAGGAGGAAAAAATGCTAAGTGTATTGCCAATGCATTGTCAGCGCATGTTTTTGAGTTCTCTTGAGTCAGCACACAAGGGGTAGTCCCCAACTATTAATAAACTTAATCTTCAGTTTGATTTGAGCAGCACACTCTTGAAAGCATTTTTCCTGCAGCAATGCACCGCTTTGACAAAACATGCTCTGACAGAATATTACAGCGCTATTACAAATATACCTTGTAGTAAACTTCCACCTCAGAAAGTGTCTCTCGTTTTGTCATGATAACAGGCAGCAGAAAAATCAACGTCATTAGGGTGAAATCTGTCATAGCTGTGAGATACTTTCTAAAACTTTAAGATTAGTTTTCTAAACCATGCAAACAAACTAAACCAGATACTACTTACCAGGTAGTCTGACTCTTCCCTTCAGTTTTGAAAATGTGTTGTAGTAAAGCACCGGGTTATTAGTGACTGAACTCTGGAAGAGTTAGCCAGGAGCTGCTCTGTTCTGTCAGCTCACTTAATTTTTATGTCTCCCTCTCAGGCCCCCTCCCACTGCCTGTCTTCCCATTTCACTCTTTTCCGCACTGTGTGCGAGTTGCTCAGGAATGTAGGAAGTATCAGTGAGGAACTGCTTTTCTTCCTTCCCACTGTTCCAGATCCTACTAAGAGTGAACTTTATCTGTTTATCTGGCAAAATGTAAAGGTAGCTGGTGCAATACTTTTTGAAAGTCAATGTTAACCAAAATGTGAACTTTCACACTGTTTATTAAAGCTGTCAGGGCTTAAAAATATGTGGGAAAATATTAATTTATCGAGAACAGAATGTGCAAAACATTGAAACCTTACATGAGCATTAAATTACACAAAACTGATTTAAACACATGCCCAGAAATAAGAGCTGGTGAAATTGATAACCATGTGAAATGTTTCTGGGCATGTGTTTAAATCAGTTTTATGTCATTTACTGCTCTGCTTTGTGATGTTTGTCCCATGTATTTATCATCTTGGCCAGGTCTTTGCGAACGAGAACTCAGTGAGACATAGATGCTTACAGATAAATGATATACTTTGGCCATCATATGAAATAGAGGTCATAAGTATGGATAAGTCGGACTGCTATATTTACAGGAATTACTGGAAAACTTTGGGACAGTCTTAAAATAGGAAAAAAATGGGAGCCAGGTTATTATGTTCACATGACAAGACATAACCACAAACATGACCCACATCTGTGGGAAATCAGAGTAGACATGGCATATTGTGCAGTTCTGGAAAAAAAACAAAAAACACTTTTCTGTCTCTTTGGAAACCAGAGTTAAATAACAGGGAAATATCCATAAGGTTCACAAAATTCAAACTATGCTTTATCTACAGTATCAAGAGTGGATTTTACTCATTTCAGATTTTACTCTTTGCACAGGTTCTATAAAAAGTGTTCAAAAAGAAGAGACGAGAACGATGACGTCTATGAGTACAATCTAAATTCTCCAAAGTGTCAACAACTATTTCTACCTACATAACTGAAGCTATTTTTGGTTGAAGAATTCCAGATTCTTTAAATCAATAGCAAAAGATAGTAAATGCAAAAAGGTGTTTACATGAAATATTTAAATGCCTTATGATTAAGATAACCTTTCTTTCAAAATTAAGGTTTTGGAAAAGTGCACTTAGGATGCCAAACAGGAGTTCCCCATAAAACATAGTTTTTATTATTTTCATTATAATCCTATGTTATAAGAAACTCCTTGATGTTTCAGGACTGAAACTCTTGTTGCATTCTATCATGACTTTTTCTCAACACTTAGAAACATATAAATATTTTTTTTTACTGAGCAGGTCTCCAGGTTGGTCTTCGTGTTGTGGTTTGGCACGGTTTCAGGTGACGTTTATGATCCTTTCAGCCCTTTAAAGGTAAAATGAGCAACCTTGTACTACCAAAGCTGCACAATCTAACTTCAAAGTGAAACATAGACTTTGCATCTCTTTAAATCAGTAAGAGCCGTTCTGCTTGTTGATCTGGTGTAACAATGTTTTTATCCTAAGACTGGGTGAGTCCATGGAAAAAATTGCAACATCCTTCGCTGTTACAGTAAATCTGTCTCTGCTGTCGGATTGGGTTAAAGGTTCCTGGAATTCAAATGTTGCAGGAAGGAAATGCAAGACAGAGGGAAGGCGGCTGCATTTGGATATTCCACTATGAAGTTTTAAAGGTGACTTGCTTAAAGTCTGACTCATTTAATGAGCTACAGTCCCTCTGTGTACATGTAAGATCATGAAGTCTGATGACTGAACATAACTAATCTCATAACTTCTCAGAACTACAAGGTCATTAAGATTCTCAGCACTCCTAACAGGCACAAAGGAAACATTTCTGTTTCAGCTGTAACACCTGGTAAGGCCCTGCATATTAATCTAAAAAAACAAAAACAATACCGAGACTCTGCTTCTCTGTTGACCTTATAACTGAGAGACGAAACAGCAGCCATATTCAGAATAAGTTAAATGTTGTCTTAAATCAAGCTGCTAGTTGATTATGAATGTACAATGCAGTCACAAAACTTCACAGTTTTTATCTGGATTTTTATTTTTTATTCTTTCGGGCAAATACAAATTGGAAAAACTAAGACTTGTCATGTTGTGGAGAGGCTTTCCGTTGGATGTTACAGGCAAGATGGTTGGAATTGATGGGAAAGTTGAATGGGGTTAAATGAAGGCCAATCCAGACCCGTGTCTCCAACGTCTAAAATCAAGACCTGGAAATTGAAAGCTGAAACAATATTACCAACAATTGATGGAGTCTGAAGGCTTGAGCTGCTCAGCTCTCAACAGCAAAGTCTGTTGCTTTCTAAATAAATCTGGGCTACCACTGACTTGACATATCTGTTCATTATAAAAGGTGTTTAGGTGAGAACTAATAAATAACGGAAAGTGAGGTGATGGATATTTGGATCAAGAAGCAAGAACAGGTTTTAGACAAGGAGAATAACTAAGGATTATAGGGAGGAAGCTGTTGTAAACATTGTAATGTGAACTCCTGCAGGGTCAATCTCACCTGACCACCTCCAGACCAATCAAGAGTCCAAACCAGTGATTCCCAGCTGCAGACAGGGACTTAATAGCTCAGCAAGGCAGTTGGACCAGTCAATGTCTAGCCTGGTGTGCTGAAACGCAGTTATGTGGAGTTTTTACATAACCTTGTCAACCTGAGCTTGCACCTGTTGAGAGTCCTAATGCTTTATTAAAAAGAAATAATCCTACAGCTTTAAATCTCTACAGACCAATACCGCTCATAAAGGAGGTCCTTGGAGCTTGTCAAATAGGAAGGAGGATTACCAATTTTTCACTTCTTCTGAACAACTGGAGAAGTTAAAAAATTTCATCAAGGTCCAAGCAAGTGTTTCTGTAATATTTCCGTCAACAGAGAGAAACAGTTGGCTGACTCAACTCCACTTGAATCATATTGCTGCTTGCATGATTAAAACCAGCCTTTGCACAAGTTGTCATCAGCTTTTTGAAGCTTCATGTTGTGGCTTTTGGAATATGTTCTGCTATTTTTTGCAAGGCCATTGGTCTCTGTTGAGTCATCTTTGATCATTTTTCATATGTTCTGACTCATTTGGCTGCATGATTTTTGCTAGAAACCAAACTGATTCCAAGCGCACATTCATTCACGATGGTGGTTTGGGAGGACTTTCATTCTGCTCTGAATTCTCTGACTCTTCCAATTTAATCAAAGGTTCTCTTCATCCACTGTTGATTTTGGAAAGGTGACACATGCTAAAAGAAAAAGTACTTTTTTTCTTTTTTTTCCTGGAAGTCTCCCACTTTTTCCTCTAAACAACTTTAGAAAATTCAAGAACCTTCTTTTCCACCTAACATGGATTTATTAAGAAATAAAATGTATGTTAGACTTTCCTTTTATTCAAGTTATTTTCTTGAAATTCAACCTTTATCCCAAAAGATATCAGCTTGAAATAGCTAACCCCAATTTGGGAGTGTCCAGGGTCTGCAGGTTTATAGTTGAATAATAACGCGAGAAGATCAAAGAATTCCCAGAGTTATGCCTCGTTATGCATGAGTTGTTCAATATTCTGAAATTGATTTTGAACGTTTTCTACCTTAGAAATTGCTCTAGCTTAATACAAGTTAAATTTTGCAAACAGTAATATTGAAATAAAATAAAAAGATACTTTTGCATGTCCTTTAGTGAAAGAAGTATTTGACTCTCTAATGTAAGCACTTTGTCAACACTAAAAGTAATCAATACTATTTTCAGACTCCTCATGTTACTACTTGTTTGTTTCTCTCCATTTACCTTGACAGCAGGTAAAAACGTGCCATAAAGAGCTGTCAAATGGTAATGTGAAAAGGTTAAACATCTGCAAGGCTGGGATCAGATTGTCAGTCAGAAGTTCTATATTTTCTAGCGACGGTAAATGACTTTACTGCATTGAGATGTCAATGACAGGGCCACGTACCATAAAATCCTGGACGACAACCTGTTCTGTTAGCCAGAACACTGATGATGGGTCATTGTTGGGTTTTCAGTAGGACAACAACCCAAACCTTCTCCACAAGACAACAAAGAATTGACTAAAGAAGAAGTACATTAAGGAGAAAGAGGCAAAGCTGCTCTCTGGATGGAATTCTTCCTGAAAATCTACGGAGGTAATTAACACTCAAAAAGGACTTTGGTATTTTCTCCTACTCTGCCAGAATGCATTTTGAGATGCAAAGAGACAAAAGTTGTACATTTAAATGTCAGTGCAAAAGGTTACATGTGAACAGTTGAACAATCAGGGGAAAATAAGAATAAAGCCAACAAATATACTCTAAAAGACATAACTTCATTTATTACACTTTTTATTTGAACCATTAGGGGTGTAATTAAAAAATGTGCTAATGAGGTAAGTGTTGAAGAGGTGTGAAAACTCATTAGCACACTTGCTAATTAGCGCACGTGTTAGACCAGCACCCATGTTGAATTTCATTTGGTGAATGCTGTAAATAATTCTAAAACTAATATACTGTATAAGTTTAAACAAAAAAATTCAAAGTAATGAGATTTTTTCACAAAAATGTGTTTTTCATACACTGCTGCAAAGCGTTAATCTGTTGTTGCAACACAATTGGCCTGAGTGTCTGACAACATGTTTGTGCTTTATGATGGATAAAAAAATTCCAAATAAAGACTCCCACAATTTAGGAGTTGATTTTGTGATTAAACATATCCCAAACATATCTCAAACAAGATTTTGCAAGTCCTATCAGGACATCAACCTTTAACCAGCAGATGGTGATGCAACCTGCTTGTCCGATCAGGTCCCTCCACCATTTTGGATCTTGGCATGTGTAGACATTCCTGGTAGAAACGGGTTGTTGGTTCATAGATTTGGCTTGAAGCAACCATCACTACAAATGTACTGGCTTGCATTTACACGATTATGCATTTCTGTAACCTGGTAGGCAAATAAAGTTTATGCAAGGCAGAAGTTTACATAAAAAGCTTTTAAAACTTGTATTCACACAAACTCGCAAAAGTGTGAAAAAAGTCCCAAATAAACAAACAAATCATTTTCATTATACTTATAATTTTATTAATTTTCACTGCACATGTTCAGGGAAACACATGTCAATATGAATTTGTTACATGAATATCTATTGCACTATAGATATCTGTTATTTAAAAATACATGTCATGAAATGGTATTAGAATGGCATGGCACCAAGACAGTATAAATCTCTTTTTCATATAGTAGAGTTTGGCACATTGCTATTAAAAGTAAATCTACCAAGACACAAAATCATGGGCACACATCATGTACAGTACTTGACACTCAAAAGCCCCACAGCGAACAGAAAAGCAACCCGCCTACAAGACTGATTAATTTACAACAGATAACGGGATCCATCACAATTCTGCCCCTATTTGAAAATCAAAAGTCTGCTTTGAAGGAGATTAGCATTTAGCCAACTGGCTGACAACTACAGATGCCAGGAAAGCGATAACGTAATCTGAATGTAGCAACTGCCAAAATCCATATCAAAGCAATGACTCAGATGAACTTCTTAGGTTGATTGATGGCAGCAAGTTCAGGAAATTCTGTAAATCCTAAACAGAGCAGTAATTGTTGTTTAAACAAGTATTAAAAATATTCCGGGTGAATAAAAATGTTGGGCAATGAGCAAGAGAGAATCGATTCCACCCTCAAATCAAGTCTTTCCTTCATGAGAGCAAACCTACCATGTATCCTGATTCCTAAACTGAAGATGTAAGCAGTAGTATTGGCTTCAAACATGGCATTTTGATCATTCATATTATACAATGTTGATTTATTTTTTCTACTCTACCGATAGTCGCTGGGAAACTGAAAACTGTCAGGAGAAGCAGAAGGTTAATGCCTCAGTTCTGCATAGCATCCTGCAGGTATTAGAAGGGAAGTTGGAGCTGAATAATTGTGAAAAAACCCTCTGTAGATAAAGTATGTTTGTACATTATTATTCTACTTTCAGCACCATCACCTACCAATTAAGGATGTTGTGATGTAATTCTGTTTCTGGTATATTTAAATGACTGGTATTGGGATTCCTTTCTAAAGTCTGGTCTCAATGATTGAGTGCTTTTAATGGATTTAAGTCTGCCTAGTTACAACTAGCCATGTGGTCACCCCTTCAAAAACTGCAGCCTAAAATTGTGTGCAGGCCAGAAAACAAAACAATATTTTACACCTGACACATTACTTTATGTTGACTTTTCAACAGTGCAAGAAAGACTGCAGCTTTTGTTCCCATATTTTTCCAAGCATCCTGATCTGAGCAGTGTGCTGGTATGAGGACAGCTGCAGGTAGTGCAGATAAAACCCAGTATTTTATAATGCTCAAAGTGTTGAGTTAAAAATAAAATTTTGTGCATGCCATCATGTAATGTTATGAACTGAATTATCAAAATGGCAAAGAAACATGCTAGCATTAGCCTAGCACTTTAGCAAACATTGGCAGCAGGAGTATGATATTTGTTCATTAAAGGCTGCAACTGATAAAACTCATGTTTCTTATTTTGAAACATAAAACTGTCCAAAATAAACTAATTTCTTGTCAACGTTTTAGTCACAGACACTGCTGTATTGGGTATGTCACTGGTGACAAAGAGAGGCAACACTGATGAGGTAATACTGAGGAAATGTACTGGTTCTTATTATGGGCTTGGACTCTATGTTAAGTCTTTTGTGGCTCTGGTTTGAACTGGAGACAAAAAAAACAGATTGAGAAGTCACTTAGTGTCAACCAATAGTTGAATTGCCGTTTTATGAATCTTAATATTACACACCAATAATCTGCACA
Organism: Phalloptychus januarius; assembly: GCA_902982915.1. NCBI lineage: Eukaryota > Metazoa > Chordata > Actinopteri > Cyprinodontiformes > Poeciliidae > Phalloptychus > Phalloptychus januarius. The sequence continues at coordinate 1,290,186 of CADWAE010000066.1, read as the reverse complement.
GCTGCTAAATCTTATCTAATCTCATACGGTTTATTTGAAAGGCCATAAAGCCATTTAAAGCACCGCATCCCTGGAAAAACTAAATGCCAATGGACATCATTATTAGGAGTATCTCAGTTTGGCATGACATAGTTCATATTTACATATTTGCCTAAAAAAAAAAATTTTTTAAGTCTTTCTATTCATTAGTATTTCTATAAGGAAAGACTAATGAAAACACTACCAAATTATCAACCACATATCAATATATTGTTTTGGCTTTCACTGTAACTACAGTTACATGTTAAGATAGAAGGATGTGGATACTTTCAAGTAGCTTTTGTTTATGTAAGCTGTTGTTTTTCTTTGTTAATAATCAGTTTTGGGATACATGGAAATTCATGCCATCAGGCTCAATCACCAAGCTGGACCCCACAACCCACTTTACTCTGCGTCTTGTGATAACAGCATCTCTAATCTAATCACATGAACACATACAGCAATCAGCAGTTAAAATTGCAGCATAAAGAGGTTATTTGTAAAAATGCCTCAAGCAAATCCATGATTTTTGTTTATTTTCCGCCAAAACTCTGCAGCAGGTTGGAGTAAAACAGCCTCTATTAAATGTTGAGTAGCACTTGGCTGAAGGCTAGAGTGAGTTTCCGACCATGGTGCAGACAAAGAAAAACACATAGTATTCATTAAACCTGAAGTGGTTATTCTTCAGTTTGCCTGTAAGGAAGACCGATGTTCTGGGAGGACTTGGGTTTTATCAGACACAAAATGTTATTTGTCGCAAGGAAGAAGGGAGTTTTCAAATGAACATAAATGAAGCAAAAAGCACCAAGTGAACAGTGTTTAAAGATGCCTTGCTTTCCCTATTTTTACCCTTTTATGTCACAGTCAGTGGCTCACATCGGGGGACAGCAGAATGCACGCAACTAAATGAGGAACACAATGCTGTGTCACACACTCATTTTCACAGTGGAGAAGAAGATTGCAGCCCGCATCTCTAATGGCCTAAAATAAATTCTTTAATAGAAAACATGACAGGCTGGCTCTGTTGTCTGATTAACAATTAATGACATTTCTACCACTGTGGACGGATGATCTCAGATTCATGTACCTTTAGTGAATGATAATACTCCATTGCTGGAGGACCTGTTAATCCAATGCATAATTCATCACTAAAAAAAATACTTTAGTCAGATAATCAGTCTTTATAAGGTTTGGCACAGTGTTTGATATTTTAGGATTTATGATTAATAGGATGTTTTAGTATTTAATATAGTCCAATCTATCCTTTTCACCATTTTTGTCCACTGTCATAAAAATTAATATGATGCTGCAGTGATGGGATTTAAACCTTGCCTCTTGTTTCCGATAGAAAATGCTCCTGTTCATCTGTGATGGCCTGGTAAGCAAACTGTGAACTCCTTACATTCAAAGTAAAAAGACCAGGAAATGATCTTCTTTCAATTAATGATGCCTTTTGTTTTAGAGATTTAAAATAAAAATATAAAAATACAGTTGCTGTGGCTAGGTGTCACGTTCAAATAAAAAAAATTATCAAAACAAATGCTTTTATATGTAGGCAGCAATGGTAGAAATCAGCATTTGCAGTGAGAAAGATATTATTCGAAACACGTCGTCAGTCGGTAAGCCTTTTTTTCTTCTCCTGGAAAACTATAAAATGTATATGAAATGTATGGTTTCACTTAGTTTCAACTGTTTCTGTGTTCATCTAAACAGCTTTACTGAAATGATTTTAACGTCTTGCTCACAACTTTAGGCATTGTCTGGTACAGTGGCGGTTTTTGCATAAATTTTGCATAACAGGAACAGAATTTAACTACGTTTTTAAGAAAGCTATGAATCCCACGTTGTTTGTCATATTTTATTGTTTCGAAGTACAGTTTCACCAATTAAGTCAGTCTTCTCAAGACTCTGTACTTACGTCAGTGTTTTTAAATATCAGTAGGTCAAAACTGATTTGAACGGGACGACAAAAATTTCAGGTTGTTAGGAAAAAACAGTGATATAGCCCTTTAGTTTGGAGCTGAACATCATCAACTAGCTGTGGAGCATCGCCATGGTTACTCACAGTGCTTAAACTGTGCACAACATAGGAGGGCAAACAATCTCCACTGACATGCAGATACACAATAAACCTTTCTCATGACAAAAGGGCAACCTGGGCAAAGAGCAATTTCACCCATATCAAAAACCGCCACTGGTTTTGATTTACAGAAATCATTTTTCATTTAAAAGAAAACTGCTTCTCTTTGACCAGAAGGTATCTGTTCTAATTTCCCGATTCTGGCGTGTATTAATGGATTGTGGGAACGACATGCCATCATCTGCATAAAAAGATCATTATCTCTGGTCCTAAATTTAAATAAGAATGATTTTTAATTGAATGTCACAGGTTACGAGGACAGGATAAATGAGAGATGATGGCATGATGAAATGAAAAGAACATTGCACGAAGCTGTGAACAAGGCAAAGTTATGTTGTTTGAAACCATCTGCTGCCAGAAACTGCCCAGTCTGAGGAGGAAGTGCTGAGACACAGTGATGTTCGAGGCTCATCCGCCTACTTTCCATCTAAAAGCTGTCACTTCCTCCCAGCCACATTGTTAGACTCAGCTGCACTGAACACTTCCTCAAGTCCAACTGAGTCTGCAGTTTTCAGCCTCAACTGCAAAATTGTGCTTAGGAGTCCATGCCCCAAAAGTATTAAGGCTTTTAAAATCTCAATACCAGACATTTTTAGGTTCCAATGAGCTAAGACAATAAAGTTGAACAAGAGGAATGAAGAGATGTAATGAGCATTATTAAAGGTTTACATATCCACAAATAAGCACAATCAAGGTAATTTCAAAATATGTAGAGAAAAATTTAAAAGAATTGGCCTGGTATTGGTGTTTTTTGCCCAACTCACTGGATATATTCATCTTTTTTAGTAAGAGAAGAAAGGTTCGTAAAGCACCACATCATGGTTGGATTACATTAGTCAGCAAAGTTGACTAATGCTGACTAATGTAGCATTCAGCAAAGTTCTGAGTATTACAGTTTTTATCTCATGCAATCAGTTGCAGCTGTAGGTATGTTATTTTTGACCAAGATATCCACCTTATTTTTAACAGAAATATGGACACGAATGGTGTTTTTTTGTGCTCGATTTTTGGTCAGGCACTTCCGGTCGCTGGCTAGCTAACTCTGTTCACCGTCTTCATAATAACTAACCTAACATTACGGCGTTGAGAATAACTGGTTCAAAGGAAAGAAATATTTGGAGCAGAGGTCGTTTAGTCACAAATCGCATTCTAGAGCTGAATGTGGATGTTTGGCGCCCAATGACCTTCATCCTCTGCCGAAGGATGAGGAACCCCTTCGCCTGTGGTTCAAATCTTTAGATTTGAGAGCAACCGTATGTTTGCTCTTTTCATTTAATGGACAGATGATCAATAGAAGACCGGGCAATGAAGTCCCAGATAAAATCTCATAGGAGACATGTCAAAGAGGTTATCACAAGGATGTTTAACTACTAATGAAGCTGAAATAAACTTGTTAGTTCTGTTTGTTTTCCTCCTAACCAGAGGTGGGTAGAGTTCCCAAAAGTTGTACTCAAGTAAGAGTAACACAACTTCAACATATTTTTACTTAACTAAAAAAGAAATCACTCAAGTAGAATTAAAAAATAAATTGATAAAAAGCTACTGAAATATCGAGTAACTGGTCAAAACACAATGTTATCTGACAGAGAAAGTTATTTATAAATTCTGGTATTTTAAAGGTTTATATGAAAATAATTAATTGAAATACACAACAAAAGTACAGCAAAACAAATTCAAGTAGAATAAAATCCTTTCTAAATGTAATTATTCAGATATAATAATTCTTACATTGTAGATATGTATGCATGTTTGCGTGAGTATGCTCTGAGAGTAAAGTGACAACATTTACTGTTTACAGTACTGTCCTTACTGTATATTCACTACCAGTAAATGGCACAAGTTCAGCAGTAAGATGGGGAAAAAAAGAAGCAGAAGCCTACGAACAAATCAAAGTCTTTAATGTAAACTTAATGTAAACTGTAGGTGTGTTTCATTGTTGTCCTCATCTTTGGGTAAAACACGTTGGTTCTCTATTCAATGAAGTTACTTGTATTGGATAGAATATCCCAAAATTTTACTCAAGAGTAACAATACTTCATTATAATATACGGCTCAGTAAAACTATTCCTGAAAATACACTTTGTTCAAAATGTTACTCAAGTAAATGGAACTGAGTAAATATAATTATTTCCTTCTCGCCCCCTGCGCTTGAAAATGAATACTTGCTTTTACGCAGGGCATTTGTAGAAAGTGGAAGCAATGCAATATGATTATTTAAATGAGCAATAATAGAGATGATGGTCTTATGTGGTTTTGTGTTTTGCAGAAAATTAAACTGATTTGCAATCTAATTGCAGCAAAGACACATCTTGTAAGTTAGTATACACTGTAGTGACAATTTATTAGCCTACCTTCGATAATATCACCACTGCAGGACTGCAGGACTTCCCCTTACCCGCGACACCAGAGCACCCGGCCATCTCCGCACCAACACAAAATACTTTAAAATGTCCTCATATGTTAAATGAGGTCACTTCTTCATGTCATCATCCCACTTGTGAAATGTTTGAGAGTGCACTAACCTGCCATTTCGATTGTTCAATGGACCTACATTTACTCCCATGTTCAAAAATAAGGTGGATAGGATAGTTTAAACTTTTTATGCTAATAGTTTCTTGATAAAAACCTAAATAACAAAAAGGTTCAGTTGTCAGGGCAACCATGAGTGCAGGTGCAGTGCGAACCTAACTCCCACAATGGCTCCTTGTTTATCCTGTCAGTTGGAGCCACTACAAAAGAGAAGATAGCATCAGTGTTAGCTATAGTTAATGAAGCCCTAGGGTCACCACAGCAAGCAGGGCTGAAAGGCCCAAGGTGGAGGCAAATGAAGCAGATATAAGCCCGCCATCGTTCACCAGCCTGAAGGAAACAACTTCCACCTTGAATCCGTCCTCAGTGGCCATGCAGCGGAAGACACCTTCCTTTAAGGGAGTGTTAACAACCGGGCCCAGTACACAGAAGTCTCCGGAGAACAGGCACGGGTAGTTCCTTTTGCAGTTGTCCTTCTCCCAGCGGTAGGTGGCGTGAAAGGAGTGAACGGGGCAGGGCAGAAACACTGTGGTGTTTCTTCCTTTCACCACAATCTCTCTGGGCGAAGTTTGCCGCAGCTTAAGTGCTGAGAAGAAAAACAAGTAAGAATGACTTGTCCTAAACAGACAGTGCATGGTGAAATATCCTCCAGTGGAACTGAAGTAAAGCAATTCTGCAAAGAACAGTTTACCAAAATGTGTCCATAGTGATTAAAATGACTCATTATCTGATTTTATGAATTGTAGACATTAATTGGGAGCACAGCCAGATTTTAGCTTTAGGGGGCAATAACGTTTTCAAATAAACCCAGATTGGATTAAACAGCTCCTTCTTTAAATAAGTCAGACATCATTTGAAAACTACTACTTGTACTCCATCTGGTTATTTTTAATATTAACATGTTTGATTTAAACATTTAAGTTGATAAAAAAGGAAAGGTTGAAGGAATCTAACATTTCATACCACTATGTCCACATTGTAGAACCACCTTTCACAGTAATTACAGCAATTGCAATTCCAGACTGACAGTATGTTAGTCATTGCCCTGCTGCTCAAGTCTCAAGTCTTTGCAGCCTCTGACATGCTTTGATGCAGGGTTTCCCCAATCCTTCTAGAGGAGAAGGTGTCACCATGATGATGTTCAGTGTTAGATTTCTTTCACACTTTGTGTTTTATATGTAGGACATGGTGATAAATGTTTTTATTTAACTACATCACATCTGTCCAAATGTTTGATTTCCAGTTTCTGAAGTCCGAGCACCTATTGATTGACATCGTTTGCTAAAGAACATGAAGCTTCCACCTGTTTCATAATTTCTCCCTTTCAATGTAGTAACAGGGGGAAAACCGCAAAACTTTAACAAGATAATATAATTTTAATTTATCAAATAATCACTCATTTTTTGACTGTCTCACAATTTTGTCTTAAAGGGGGGCACTATATATATATATATATATATTCCAGGCACAAAGTGCCATTTTATAGCACAATCAAGTAACGATGTTACCTCCAGTTATAAATGCTGCATGTAACTATATTACTTAAAAGAAATAAAATTTTACAATTTGACACATTCAAATCGGCGACCGTCTCTTTAAGAAGCTCCTGCACTTTCCGGCACGACATCTTCAGCACGTCATCACAACAATGTTTCTCCATTATGCCGTTTGCAGTCATTTTTAGGAGTATCCATGCTACTGTGAATTATTTAGATCCTTTCTGCCCACGACATCAACATCTGTTATGACTCTGATGATTCCTGGATGATCTGAGTTAAGACAACATTTAATTTTTCTTTGGGATAAACAAAGTGTTCTTTCATTGAATTGAATGAGACTAAACTACATTGGTTTTCAGGAACCGGAACCAGTGACACAACTTTAAACAATGTCAATCATCAGATTAACTAAGTGCCTTTAGTTGTTTTGCACAGTCAAGGTTGCATTGGGGTATGAGAATTGAGACAGGGCAAGTCATGAAATAGACAGATACTGTCCCTCTGGGGAGTTTGGACACTGCTCAATTATATGATAGTTATCTTTGTTTTCTGCTGTAGTTGCACAGAAATGCTGCCACTTTGGTTTAATTAAGACGGGGAGAGAGTGGGAGAATGTAGATAAGAGCTCACCAGCAGCTTCCTCACAAACGGAGGAGTTGGAGCTATCGAGATTCTGAATAAGAGTTCTGAGAAGAAAAAAATGAGAGAGAGGGAGCGACAGAATTAGGAGCAGACAATTATTTCACAAAGCGGCTAATGAGTCTCTTTTTTTCATAAAGCTGGCATTACTCATAAAATAACCAGAGCCATAACAGGAAAAATAGAGGGAAAAAGAGAAATTATTCATATGCTATGTCATTGCTATTGTTTTTATATTGAAAATATAGAAGACAAAAGCTTGACAGTCAAACATTGTTTTACATTTGAGAATCTCACTCTTCAACGTTTGTGACTGTCTTAGTATTTGAAGCTAGTTTCACCATTCTAGATGGAGAATGTCACGCAGACCGCAGAGGCATTTCCCCTGAGAGTCTTGAAAAGGGTTAAAGAAACTTAGCTGATGAAAAATCTAATCTGTTGGTTGCAAATAGATGAGCCAATAGTGCTGCAGTCATGACATCATATCTAAACTTACCCAGTTGTGACGTTGTATCCGGGCGGGATGGCGATGCACTTCCTCCTGGCCTTGTCCCAGCCACAGTATGGATCCCTGGAAAGGATGCACTCTCTGCATGTGTGGCCATAGCGTCTGCAGTCAGCCAACGGCAGACGCTGGACTTCCATGGCAGTACCGACATACAAGTGACCCTAGAGAGAAAAAGATTCAGCGATTTAGTATGCCACTGAATGCCGCTAATTTTTGTTGTGCTAGATCAGTGGTGTCCAAAATTCAGGGCTCAAGGCGGCATTCTGCATGTTTTAGTTCTTTCCCTGGTTCATCAACCTGAATCAAGTGATGGTTCATTAACAGGCCTCTGTAAGCTGTGACATACTGAAGGAGATGAATGGACCATTTGAATCAGCCAGCTGTTTTGGAGCAGACACATTTAAAACTGCCAGGACAACCATGAGGCCCGGAGCTGGACACCAATGTGACACTACTGTAACAAAACATAAATTTATTATAAATCTTTTTACACATTTTCACCAGGACTGTCAGTAAATAAGATTTTAAAGTTTTTATGTAGCCACTTTGTATGAACCTGACCGTAAGCAATTGCATCTCATAGAGTCAAGTTTTGAATTTATGCATTCAGTTTTCTATCACATCTCTTTGGTTTGACTGTTGTATTCAATCAAAACATTATGAATATGTGGATGTTTAAGCTTTATATCAGTGGTAAAAAGGAAAGCTGCATTTCTCCCTTTTCGCTGACAGAATCGGGTCACATGAAGGAGACATTGATACAGAAAAGATTTTCTTTGCTATGTTTTTAAAAGAGGTTTCTGCAGCTGTTCCTTTTTTCTGTAAGACATAGAGTATCATTAAAGATTACAAGTATGACTTCCCCTAAATAAGCCTTTACCATGTTTTATAGAAGCATCACTTGTACCTTTTGTGAGTCGATGGCCATATTTAGAACAGGCCCTTCGTTGTGGAACAGAGAATACTGAGATATGATGAAGACGTCCTGGATGGTGTGAAGAACCTTGAGAACTTTGCCTTGATCTGCAGAAATAATGAAGGAGAACACACTTGACATAGATTAAGGAGGTCAGATGTGACGTTTTTTAATCACATCAAAAGAAAACCCTTTGGTGTCAATCAAACTTTAACATTTGATGGATTTTACTTTTCTTTTCTTTGCTTAGCTTAAGTGGCAGTCATTACTATGCAATTTGACGGATTTATAACCAGTAATTCCAATTTAAAAGGCTGAGTGATGCATAAATTAACATTAATGCGCATGTGTCACACAATGTTTTCATTTCAAACACGTAAAAAACCTTTTTATGTATTCATTTTTTTCTTTCTGGTATTTTTGGGGTAAATTTTTTGTGTGTATATATAAAAACAGTCTTGATATTTTTTGGTCTGATATATTTAGGTGGCAGATGTGAATGACTGTTTCAGGTCATGAAAAGTTTATTCTAGGTTAGAAGTTTACTGCCTTAACTGGGATTTTAACCTCTGCATTACCTATTTAAGATAAATGAAAATAATAATCCAGAAGCAACATGTGATTGTTTTCAAACACACTATCATCTTAGCAAAGTCAGTGAAATACCTATACATCATATGTGGCAACAAAGCAGGAAATTGTAAAAGGATTTCAAAGTGAAAATTGTGACAACATGCAATCATAAGAATAAAAATGTCCAATGTTAAATAAAAAAAAGTTTAATTGGGGGAACCAGCACAGCAAACTTTGCTGTTTCCTAACAACCAAACCTGACAGTTTCCATCACTATCACCATTCTCATTGTTTCATCTCTGTTTTCTATTTGAACTGTTAATTAATTCATGCTCGTTTCAATGTGGCGATGTTATTCCAGTTTAAAACATGGCATCCTTGCAGATAATAGAAAACAATTTGCTCTGATTAATTGCATGTTTAATTAATTACAGCATACAGTGATAAGAAAAAGAGAGTGCCACAGTTCCCAATACGATCACAGAAAAACATGGTCTGCAGCATACATACAAGATAAAGAAAATATCTGTTTTACAAGGAAGAAAGGCACCAGCAATGATCTGATAGAAAAGCTTCAACCATAAAATGAAGATTTAATAAATGGGCAACTAAGGCTTTCCATTAATCTGGGAAAGCATTAAAGAACATTTGCAAACAACTTGAAGTCTGCTATTCAAAATGAATTTAGCAAAAAGAATCTGATTTAGTAGTTAGGATTATTAGAGTAAATGTCCCAGCAATGTCACCTGAAGCTCAAAACATGTAATCCTTGGAAAAATTGCAAAAAAATAAAAAATAAATAAATAAGAACATAGATCTTCATCCTATATCCCACAGATCACATGTTGCATGTAAGAAATAATGTTATTTTAGATAGGGAAAGACTAAACCTGACATATTTGTCCTGTATGCACAGTGTCATGATCAGAGAAAAACAACACATTTCAACACTTCATACAAACCATCAGCACAGACATGTGAAATGCTTTGCATCCACAGGACCTGAAGACATTGCACTTATTGAGCCTGCCACAAGAAACTCTTCTTTATCCAAAAGTATTCTCAAGTCAAATCAGGAGTCATTTGTCCAACAGTTCAAACTTGACCCAAACTGAGTCAACAGAGCAATGATTCCAAACCCATCAGGAAATCTACAACAAAATGGCTGTGGTGTTACAATGGCCCAGTCAAAGTACAGACCTCAGTCTGATAGTAATGATGTTGGAACAACCAGTGTCTTCAGTAAACTGTAAAGGATTTCTAAATAAATGATCAAATTCCCCTAAAGGCAATTTAAGACTTTTAAAGTTATGCAGAAAACAGCTATGTCAAATTATAAGCCATTTCACAGACTGATCAACTTAGTTTTTCCAAGAACAAAGTGGCACTCATTGAAAGTTTCTTTTCTCCCATGGCTGTTCAAGTGAATGCATCTTTTAAAGATGTAAATACGCTTGTGGAAGCAGCATGTCACTGCTCGAACAGAGTGACAAGGGAGCTGAAACTCATTTATCGGTCTGCTGTCTGGATTCAAAGTTCTGCTCTAGTGCGTAGCAGGCTGGGGGGAAAAGCAAGATAAACCTCTGACTTAATGAAATGTATTCAAGTTGCTAGGTTAAATTACTGAATTGTTTTTATTGGCCAATTTCACCATTTGTGTCCATTTGTGTTTTTGTTGTCAGCAACAAGCAGTGATTTTTAACACTACACAAATTATGCAGCCCAGGAAAGAGGATTGCATGAAGTTTGTAATTTAAAACAGAAACATTGTGTTTTGTCTGTTCTGTGAATAAAAGTGCACAACGTTCCAACAGATAAAAAGATGCAGCTGAAATTCCAGACGTAACTGTACAGCTTTTACTCCGTTAGTCAATAGTGCATGCACTCTCAGTTTGAAAGATGATGAGTCATTATTTTCAGCTATGAGCCATCATTTTTTTGCCCAACAGCCTGTGCCCCGGCCATCTAAGCAGCCACAGCTTACACTGTTCACAGTATCTCACTCTTGCCGCCATTAGTTGCTATTTTCCTGCAGGGTTTTATTTCTAATAGCTTATTTTTCTTCTCACTTCTTAACAATGCTCAATTTATTGTCTACAAACAATTTCTTCTTGTCCAGATAACCTGTCAGTTTGATGTAAAAATGAGTCCCAGGTTGTTGTTGTTTTTTTTGTCACATAAAGGATTATTTTACCTTCTCCACTATAAAAATGGGTAACTGCGATACCTTTTATTGCACATTTTCATTTTCTGAATACTCTGCCTGTCAGACACTTTCTAATTTATAATCAGACAATCAGGTTCTTGCTGTCACTTGGTTTTCTTTTGTCTCTTTTTTCATGGACTTCAAATTCTTCTGTGTTGTCAAAGATAAATTTCTCCATTATTTCCTGTTTATTCTCATGATTCTTTAATCCAGTCTGCAGCTATTTTCAGCTCTTTTATCAAACCAGCATATCAGCAAAAAAAGAAATAGCTGAAAGGAAAAGGTGACGTTACTGAACTCCTGCGACATCTGCTTGGTAAATCTTTTTTTAGCTATATTTATCCAGGCAGAAACTGCTGAGGGGACATTTGCTTAAAGGTAAAAAGCTTCACACTTTACCTTTAAATCTCCACAAGTACACAAGTTTATTTTTAATTAGTTGAAGACAAGAAGCTCTGGAAGCTTTTTCATAGCTTTCACTCAAACGTCCCCTTATTACAGAAATAGTCTGTTTTACTTCTCTCAACTTTTATATTCTTTCCCAACTGAAATTTTGATCATCTAGATGGGCCTCTGCTGTGTGACCTTCCAAGCACAGCAGCAAATAAAGGATTTAACTTCTAATCTGAAGTCAGGCTGAAACCGATGCATATCTCTGACATTTCTTCAGCCCTGAGGAAAGCTTCTGTATAACCTCCATGGCTGAAACACTCAAAACCACTTTGTGCCCGTGGAGATCAATCTGTCACTGACTTACTGAGGCAAAATACATTTTTTAGTATGGGTCCTTATTTTTTTCACCTCTAATACTACTGGTGGGTATATTGACAATTTGAGTTACTCTGCAAGTTTTTACAGGTCTACTATTTTATTTCAGCTAATGAACTTCTTAGGGCTCACTGCATCTTTCAGCCATCGAACTACAATATTGCTGCTCTTATGTATCTTTGATGCAGCTCTTTCCATTCTCTTTAATTTAGCTAGTGTAATTAAGAAGAATCCAATCATGTGTCATAGAATATGGTGGAGTAGGAAATGTTGTCAAAATTGTTTATTTTTAATAGATCATGTGATAAAAAAAGATGCCTTAATAATATGGTGCACTTCTGGTTTTAGTGGGTGTAAAAAGATTGAATGCTACAACCTGTCTTGCAAAGAAAAAGTATTAAAATGAAAACAGAAAAGCAAGTTTTAGCTCATGTTCAAGGTTTTTAAACAGGAAAACTAAATAAAGTCAATTTTCTGAGGAAAATTTCAGAAAATTAATTAATTTCAGAACAAATTTGCTGCCAAAATTGTCTGCACAACATTTCATTCACAGCCTCTTTGAATTAAGATAAAAATGGTAAATTTATACATGCTCAGTTTAGTCTGAGTCCAGTTTGCTCAATTATGTATTAGCTTGTGATTTGGAGCTGCACTGTAGTTTATCTGATAAACTACGGTTTATCAGTCTGCTTTTTATGTCCATTATTTCTCAATACATAATGGACATGTATTCAGAAAGACATGGAATAATTTCCATAATTATTTCCATTAATTATGGAGATAGTTAATGGTTGATCACAAAAGGTATGCATCCTTATGAGTTAAATTACTTGCTTTAATAATTTAATACATCTGAAAGTAGAAAATACTTGTATGTTTTGGAGTAAGAGAAGTGCTTAGGCTATGTCACATTTGACACCTGTAATATGTTAAAACAATGTAAAGGAGTAAAGTTAATATGCTGTGATTATTTTATTTTAAAGAAATCTGGCTAAAAGTTAAACCAACCCAACAGAGTCAGAAACCAGTCACAAAATCTCTGACTGTTTCATCTCTAAGTTACAATTTTAGTTTTACTGGTTTTACAATCATATTCTTCTGATGAAAACAGCTATTTTTCAAAAATCAAGATTGCAAACTGAAGAAAATGTCAGTGAAATAAAAGCAGGCTAATTTGTTTGGCCTTAGTCCTTCTGAAAGGGTTCTTCTGCATTGCTTTTAGGAATCCATTTGCACGTCTCTTGGCTCAGCCTGAAGTGCAACAAAAGCTCTAAGAGCTTCTTCTAAAAAAGATTATCTGTGAGCTCTCTGTCCTGTTGCATTGCCATACCAAGGAACAAGTGAATCTCTAAACTAATGCTACTTGTTTAAGTCCATGTTTTCCCTCAGTTATAATAGACAAGTAGATACTTAGTTTGGCAGAGGTCCCATGTGAATATTTCCTCACATCCACCCCTGTGAATTAGTTTTCATATTGCTCTCAAAGTTTAAGAGACATCACTTGAGTGTGTTTCCGAGCTTCCACACAAATCCCTGTGGAATCGCATCAACTTTATACATTTATTTTTCATGAATGCACAGATGCCCATGAGCCCTGTGGTAAAGTTCTGTGACTCACCTCTTTATGATACTCTGATAAAATGCAGCTTCAGTGAAATTAATATCTGTAACAAGATACCAACAATTTCAATTCCCATCCCATTCCATTGTGGTTTAAAATGAATCAAGTTAACTTTATGAGGAAAAGTAAAGCCTTTGCACCAATTATTTCTCTTTTACAACATTGTTCAAAGAAAACACATTATGTCCTTGTTTGCTTTAGTGGCTACAGATAAAATAAAAATATGAACTGACTTTTTTAAAATCAATTTCATCCTTTTAATTATTTCCTGGGTTGTGATCAAAAGCTAAAGAAATGAATTTAGTCTAATACTGCCTCACCCTGCCAGCTTGGGTCACCATATCCCGGTGGGACCAGTACAAAGGTGTTTAAATCACAGTAAACTGTGCTTTTACTTATTAGGAGCATGGCGACACTTTGTTAGTTTGTCCAAAGGCAGTGTTCTTAAATGATTTATTTTGGTTTCCAAACCCAGGAGACTTTCTGGTTAGAAACAAGATTTGTACCTAGCCACATTACTTAATGGGTGAAAACTCAATAAAGGATTTGTATCTACTTTATGGCAGTTAGAAAACTTATTTTCAAAGTATCAATCATCATCTGTTTTCAAGACCCAATTTAAAAAATATATATTTAAACATATTCTATGGTCCCCATCCAATAGAAATGTAATATCTGATAGATAAAACATATCTGATGCAATTTGAGACAGACTTACAGTTGAAACCATAAGTTTCTTCTCACCGACATTAAACCTGAGTAATTTGGTTTTTGCTTTCTCTTTTCTCCTGTTTTATAAGGCAAAACCTAAACAACAAAACCACAAAATCAAAAAGAAAAACACAATCCTAATATGAATTTTTTTACCGATATTGTCAAGTTGTTTTCACTTTGTTACACATCAACAAATTTCTTGCAATGTTTTCTCTTTATTTTATGTTGTTTGACTTTGAAAATTATTACTGTTTAAAAGTACTATATGAATAAACTAAAACTGAACCTACCAGTAAAAAGCATTTCAGTACCTAGATGGGCTGAAAAGGCAATCAGCGAGGAAGAAGCAGCTGCTATTTAGACTTTGGCCAGAGGGTTAAAGCTCTGACACAAAACGGACAATGATGCCAGTCAGACCACCTGCTTTTAAAAAATGTCTAAGCAAAATGTCAATGTTTTGAACTGATCATCTTGTCTTGAGAAATAATGGACAGCACTGAAAACTAAATGAGGTCAGAAAGGAGCAAAAGGTCAAAAGTCCTTCAAACTATGATGCAGAGTTTTGGAAGAGATCCTCAAATTAGACCCAGTTATAGATGCATTTTACTGAATACAAAGGGAAAAAGAAAAACATGTTTTTAATTTTTCAGGTATTTAGGAAACAGAGTGCATGTGTGCTTCTGTCTTAAACTGTATGACAAGTTGTCTTGTTTCACTTTGCAGGCCAGTATTACTAACAGGTTACAGCTTGAGCACTCAGTGATGTTTGCCTTGTGGACTCGCATCTTACAATTTGCTTTTGCAAAACCTAATTTTTCAGCTTCTTTTATGTTTCTGAAACATATTTGCTGGACTCTCCCTCAGTGGTGAGGAGTTATAACCACAGGCTGCCAAAATGTCCTTTTTTATCATCGCTGGACTCCATGCAAACCCACAGCTGCTCATTTGATTGGCTTTTACTTTCTGAATCAAATCCTGTTTCCCTTATTTGACGCTGAATAATTTCATAGAGGTAACTTCTCTCCATAATTTGCACAAATATAAAAGGCTCTTTGAAAGTAATTATGATGACTGATGAGCTTGACTTGGTGCATGATGAATATTAACACCTTGCACTCTGAGTGAAGGCAAGGTAACATTAAAAGTGTTTAAAATAAAAATGCCTACATCTATGGTTGCAGAAAATAAAAACAACAAAGATAGAAAGTACATTTCTAATCCAATGTTTTCCCTGGCCTCAGTTCAAAGAGTGAATCAAACTGTTCTACTTTCTTTTTAGGCCAGCTTAGAAATCCACAGCTGTTCATTACTGTCCCTTTCCACAGCTATAACTGACACAGTTAGTAAAGCCCACAGTGAGCGGCCATCAACCTTTTCCTTTTTTCTTAACTTTACATTCGTTGCTAAAAATACACCCAACCCAGAAAGGCCTGATGAATGACAGGAACACAGCCACTGTAGCAATGAGAGAACCGACAAACATCTTTTTGGTGAACTTCAGAGTTGTGACACATTCAGAACATACATGGCATGATGATACAAGTTGTGATGGTTGCCATGGTAATGCTCTTGAAGCACAACGCCATTTTTAGATGAACTGCTACAAGCAACAGCTGTGCCTCCGAGTCACTGCTTTGACCGAAGAGAGGTGACAGATGGCAACTCTAATAAATGTATGTGGACACAATTTTGACCCCACATAAGTTTTCAAAAGATAATTTTTTGATAATTCTGTAGTTTTAGTTCAGTAGTTATGTAGTGTAACCAGCATTTCCACATCTCTAGACTTTCATACATTCTCTCTCTTGCACTTGTCATTACACACCAAGGGTTTTGTCACACCTGATAGTCTGGTTCAACTGGAGACCAAAACTGCAACATTTGATACAACTTCAAATGGTGCAGTTTACTTCCACACTGCACTGTGTCAAACAAACCAAAAGCTTAGACTAACCTGTTTACCTCCTCACCTGTGGTGGCGCTGTGCCAAGACCCACTGAAGGAAACAACACAAAAACAATTGAAGAAAACACTAAACCGCAACTCGCTTCTTCACAAAATGTAAACAAAAATGCAGTGGTGTTCAATATTAGCAGTTTTAAGATTTTTTGTTGTCTTAAATGCTCGTTAAAGGCAACAAGCATTTAACCAGGCTCATTGCCTGGTTAAATGGCAACGAGCCATTTAACCCGCTGGCACTAGACTTTTTGTTTTGGTTGTATTCATATACTTTTGAACTAAAGTTCAGTTGAAGTGAACCAAGAGCAAGGCTTGTAGAGTTTAATTATATATTCACACCTCTCCAATTGAATTGGACTCTCTAGGCAAACAAATAAAGTTTGATTAAAGCGGACTAAGTGGGGCTGGAGTGAATGCACCCTTAGATCCAGTAAAAACCTCTGAATGTCCAGTGATGTGTGGAAAATCAATAACTTTACATAAAAAGACATGGATGGCCTATAGCTAAGGAGGCCAGCTAGTTGACCAATCAAGGACTCAAAGATTTGCTCTGCTATGAAATAGAGGTAAGAGATTAAAACTGATACACATAAAACAACTAAAGGTAATACTACCGGGATCAATTAAAGTACACATTCTACATTATCAGCAAGTAAGAGAATGCTGTGTTTTTGGTTTTTAACATCTCTATAGAAACATCTCTGAATCCTACTGCAATTATTAGAGGTGCTTGACGTGGATCCTTTGTGTACCCCATATTCTGATGCTGTGGTGCAATTCTGCTCTGATGCAAATGCAGTAAAATACATGTTGGTAACTAAGGCTGCCCACAGTTACGAGACCTTGAACACAGGATGGTGAAAAGACATCACTAGCCAAAAATTGACATGCCTTTCTTAGTTACGTTCATCTGATCTGACAACTACTTGACTAATAGTATCAACATAAGTTTATTTCTCTGTATCTCACAAATGCTGCCTCCTCCTTAACACGAGGTACTAAAATAAACATCCCATAAATTCTCCTCTATTCTAACTGAAGTAAGATTTTCTAAAACGTTTTGTTAAAAAAAAAAAAAAGTTACAAAATTTTAATTCTTGACACTAACACTGTAACAATGATCTCCTCTTTCAATGGCAGTTTATTCAGTCTCCAATCAATCAAACTGGGTTCAGAACAAGCACATTTCCAGAAAGAACAGGCATAAAATGAGTCAAAACCGTCAGATTTTGAATGGATCTTTTTTCAACAAATGAAAACTCTCTAAACAAAATGTTACACACATAGCCACTGTAATCTTTTTGACACACTAGATGTGCATGCATACCTGTTCCGAGGTACAGCACAGTGTAATGCTCATCATTGACTGCCAGGACGATATCCGCGACTGCGTGGGTGATTTGGTCATCAGTGGGGAGGTCGAGTGGATTCACACCAACCGGCCGAATTACATCCTCAATTTCAGGGTAGTATCTGATCACGCCAAGGTTTTTGATGTTGTTCTGAGTGTCTGCTGGTGATAGACTTTTACGTACACACTGAGGAAAAAGGGGGAATAATGGATTTACATCAGACTGGATTGTACAAAAAGGAAAACATCCTTGGACAAAGAGCTCAAAATTGCTTCTCCCTTGTACCTTTTCTAAAATAGCATGTTAGTCACTAAATTACAGTCTGACTCATGCTTTTACACATATTGTCTCTGCATTATGACAAATAAAGGGGAAAAAAAGGCAAATTTTCTTACCATCCCGGGGCGATTGCCACTAAATGGGCTGCTGTAGCCTTTCAGTTTAGAATTAGAGAAGGCTCGATCAATGTCTTCGATGGAATAGGCGCAGACCACTGTTCTTCCCCTAAAGTGGAGAAAAAAGTTAATTAATCCCCGAAAAGGTATTTAGGTTGTCATGTGGGAAACTTATTTTTTCAACCTTGAAACAAAGAAATTGGAAGCATTTTTTTACCACCATAATATTTAACATCTTTTTCATTTCTGTGCAAATCAGATTAGTTTGTGGTGGATTAGTCACTGCTCACAGTCATTTATTCCTTCCTCTTTTATATATGAAATATCTTCTTTTGTTTCCCAAAAGTGCATCTTATGAAATAAAACATAACTCAAAACTACATTTCTGTCAGTAGTTCAATTCAAAAAGTGGAACTCAATGTGCATTATGAGGGACTGCTTCAATGCAGAGGACTGAAGGGGTTCAGGAAGTCCAGATTGCTTTAATGGCGGCCTTCAGCTTCTCTGCATTGTTGGCAGAGAAGTGTTGTCAAGTTTGTCTTCTTGACAACACTCCACAGATTCTCTATGAGATTCAGGTCAGACTAATTTTCTGTCCATGGCTGTTAAAGCAAGTATTGGTGCTTTTAGCAGTGTGGGCAGGTGACAAGTCCTGCTGCCAAAAGTAATTTGCATCTCCACAAGGCTTGTCAGCAGAGGGAAGAAGAAATTACTGGTAGACGGCTCACTGTACATTTTATTATTTCCAGATCCAACCCAACATTATATCTTTAATTCAATGAGCATTATGCTGGGCCATTCACTCGCTTCCAGTGGATCTAACATGTCGTAAGAAGCAGCATTCCAATATCTTATATATGTGTTTAGCTTTCTTACAGAGCCAATCACACAGTTTAGTAGAATTAAAAGGTTGCCATGGTTGCACCTACCATGCGTTGGAAAAAAGGCCATACATGACCCCTGCCCTCTTGTCCTGAGCCGTCAGGACCACAGCCTGCTTCATGTTGTTGTACTGCTGCTGCGTGTTGCCTGCACCACACATCACCCGAGCCTTCATAAAGGTGGTCCAGGAGTCGGCCAGGAGGTTTTTGATGCCCCCTTCATCCACCTGAAAATAACAGAGAGGGGCTCTTATTAACAATGACACAAAGGGGCAGCCGGGTTTCCAGGCAGAGTGCGTTTCTGATCACTTTTGTTTATTGTCCATGTCTCAGTTCTGTCCCACAACACAGAGCAGAAAAACCTCATTTCCCTCTGAAAAGAATTATTTCACGATTTATTTTAGAAAACTTTGGATATTAAGTGCAAGATGTTTATTATCTACTTCATTTAGAGTTCAGTGATTAAACATGTACTTATATTTTTTATTGCAGTAAGCAGTTTCTGAAATAATGATAACAGTTTCTACTGAGATGCATACATTTCACATTCTGTTTCAGTGACTTTGTGAAAAAGGAGAAAACCTGTTTCATGTTTTCCTTCTGGACTAATCTCAGTCATATCAGCGGTTTTGGAGTTTGAAGGAAACTGTTGAACCTTGAATATATTTTCCCTTTTGCTTAGAGACACTACAGAGCTGGAACAGGTGGACTCATTCATGTTCCTCCCAGAAATAAATCCAAGAAATGCTAACTAAAAAAACAAATCACTTAAGAAATTAACACATTTCATAAAGAGCTGAGACTTATTATTGATCAGTAAACATGAAAATATACCTCTTCAACATTTCTTCATTACATTTAAGGTTCTTGATTTGAATTTAGAAGACGAGTCATGGCTCACACGGAGCTGCAGGTGTTTTGCCTTTGAGAGTTAATTAGAAAAACACCTGATTTGATGCTGCTGATTGCAACGTTTGATTAAAAGCATCCTCCAAGCAAAGCAGCACTTTTTCACTCTGCAATGACAGATTCAGTCTTTGAGCGATTGTAAAACATTAAAATTATTTTATAGGAAATGTAGCGTAATTCGCACCTGGATGTCCATTGCATCTTCAAGTGCCTTACCATTTAGTATTTTTTAGTTGTTTTGATTTTTTAATTAAAACAACTAAAGTGGTGCAGAAATAGAGATTGCAACCTGTAATGTTTTTTAACTCATCTACTGGTGTTATTTTCAGTCAAAACACTTCATTCAGAAAGGTTCTCCCACATTATTGCTTATTTAAATGAATATTTACACCTCCATATATGAACAGCATTCAAAGCTACTAACTGTGGTTTAGCACACTCAAAATGTTTCTCTGTGTTTTAGCACAGAGAAAAACTGCTAAACCACAGTTTTTCTCTGAATTTGGGTCTGTTCTAATCCCAACCATGACAGTATCATTTGAAATGTGTTTTATAATAACTGTTTTAGATTTTGAGGTGCCCAAATGAGTAGTGTTCATACCTCTGGTATTCAGTATGAACTGTTCTGGAGAATAACTGAGTTGTTACGTTGTTTACATTATTGATTGAGCTTAGAAAAGCTCAGTTTGTACCACCTAAGAGGCAGCATAAAGAGGCACTCAGAAAGGAGAACATTTTATTTCTTGCTTGAATGACATCACCACAAACAAACACATTGTTGTAAATTTTAACAGGGCATGATAATCAACTTCGTCAGATTGGGTCATCCCACTAATACCCTCTGATGAGAAAGTCTTATGTGGTAAATATATTTAATGAACAATAATTTAAGAAAAGACAAAAGCTTCAATTAGTCTGAATAATGTATGCTTTTTACATTTTATGTTTATGTCATCTTTGACCTCAGTCTTGTGAATAACTCACTTTTGTAAAATTTATTGCGATCCCGATTCCCTTCTGGGTTTTTATTTTAGTCTGACACCCCAAGATCAACACTTGGCCCCTTCTAGGCCTCTTTAAAAACTTTCTGGATGTTCAGCAGTCTCATGGAGCTATCTAACATAACTTCTATTATGAAAGCATTGGTAACTTTTCAGATTTTGAACATGATGCACTAAGTTATGCGGTGTGAAGAATTGCAGCCAATAGAAATACCTGTTGATCTGATTTTAATCCTAAATGATTCAGCTCCCATCTGTCACCTAAAGTTTCTGCTCCAGACAACAGACTTTGGTCACAATATTATCATACATTTGCAATATCAGCACAGTAATTCAGCACAAAAACACTGTCACACTGTACAGCCCTGGAGTTTTCAATATTTTTTTATTGACAATACATTTGCAAGTTTAGAAGAGAAGCACATTAAGCACCTTGATTTTAAGTTTTCTGTTGGATTAAATAAAATTACACTGATAATGTATGAGACACTGTGAAAGTAAGATTTTTTTTAATTACTGGGAATGGGGGAGTGTTTCTTCAAGTCAGAGTGAAGGTTTACATTTTCTCAATCAACCATGAGTGTGCCACCAATAAGTGTCTTTTGTAGATCTCTTGCTGTGACCCAGCTAGAGTCTGAACATTTGTGAAGAGGACTAAAAATGGAAGAGTGGGAACATTCCCAACAGGATTTGAAGCCACTGATGCTGCCAAATGTTTTTAAAAGCATAGACATGAATTTAGATGTTTGCATATGCTGTATGTTGGGCTTATTTTTAACAAATATAAATTTAGAAAATTTTGAATTTTATGCTTATTTTTATACATTGTTTATAAATTTGGTAAAAACTGCATGCAGACTCTTTACCGTGCAGATTCGACCTATGCGGGCCCGGTATGGCTCCTCATCCACTCGGGCCGTCTTGTTGAACTCCGTGAAGAAGAAATAGATCTCCTCTTTGTACTTTTCCGAAGCAGGGATTATGGATGCTCCAGCAAACTGAGGACCTACAGGTGAGATTTAAATACATCCACAGAGATCAAATACATCAACACTTAAACTAAAAGCATTACTTCAAGTTTTATGCAGTTATTTCCCATCTTAAAAAAGAAACGTGAGATTCTGCAGGAGGATAAACTGTTGATCTGAGTGGAAACACAGTTTGACAGCGGTCGTGAATACACCTACATGGTTTTGTCCCTATGGGAACGATAGTAGATGATTTAGAGAGCGCACCACCCACCATCTCCATATGCAATTATCTAAACGTGTATAGCTTCTGCGTGACTCCCTCCCCACCTACTCACTCAGCAGCCAAACGTTTTCCGTCTTCAGGAGTTTCTGGGAGCCAAATGTACGCTGGATCGAGCCGGCGTGACGTCCCACTGATGACATGGCCGAGTACAGACTCCCATCTGAGACAGGCAGGAAAAACAAAGGATGCACAGGAGGAGAAACGGTGAGTGGCAGGTAATAAAAAACAGGGCACACTTGACGAATCAGTACAAGGTTGAAAGGAGATGGAGCGAGAGGAAGAAGAGAATTGACTATGGCGAAAAAAGGAGAAGACAAAGAGGAGAGGACATTAAATGCAGAGTTTAGAGGAAAAAAAGTGGGGCCTGCAAGACAAAGACAGAATATAAAAAAAAAAGAGCAGAGAATAGGGAGCCAAGAGCAAAGTGAAGACAACATTATAAAGCAGAGCAGCCTTTGCTTCCATGAACTACAAATGACCATGTTGTTACAACCCAATGCAGAGCTCTGTCTCCATAGCAATGCAGAGGGGGAAGCATTTGAAATCATGGCAGTAACATCTTAATCAGGACTGATCAGTATGTAGATGCCACCGAACTCACGCAAAGAGCTTGACTCATTGCATGAACAATCAACCCCCCCATGTGGAGGAGCATCCTGCAGCACAGCGCAAACCCTCACTGATTTAAGTACCTCTTCAAACAGCCCATCTGCATTAGATGGCTGAAGAAACATACAATTTCCAAGTCCCTCTTCATACACAATGACTACTGAAGGTCAGTTTAATTAGATACAGCCCTATTTAGGCAATGTTATGCAAGACTTAATACATACACACAAGGGTTTCATATGAAGAGTCTTATTTTTTTTTGTTCTGAAGCTTTCTCTGTCTAATTTGCAAATGCAAGTAAATCCAGCCTTGTATAAGAACCGTCTTTACATAAAAAAAGAAATCTAAACTAGATTTGAAAAGTACTGAGTACAAATCTTTACAGAAATGGGTCCGATGTTGGTCATACCTCTCACATCAGGTCCGGGGATCTGTCGACGTCGAGTTGTGCCAATATACTGAGTTTACTAAGATTAATCTAATCTGCATTGTCTAAGTCTTAACTGGGGACCCAACAAAACCAGGGGAGCAAAGATGATAGGATGAAGCAAAAATGAAATTGGTCTCAAAAACTTACCATAGACTGTTTAGTACTGTATTTGTTTGGCAGTTTTTTATCCCTCTATGTCTTATAACCCCAGCTTAAGTTGGAACATTTTATTAAGTTGCTGTTGTAAAGCCGCTTCTATGCCGAACAGACAAACTGAAGGTTATTTTCACAATCTCTTCTCCATGGCAATATTATAAATTTCCACAGAAACACCTGACCACAGAGTTGATGTAGAAAATGTTTAACTATAGAAAAACCACTGGAACAATCCAACTACAGAACACGCTGCAGTATTTTTTAAAAACATCCAACTTTGTGATGTAAATTGCGACTTTAGTAACTGCAAAGGGTTTATTGAACTCAAAGGTTGGAATTTCTCAGAAGCAAGAAAGATGAATGAACTTGTTAAAATAGACTCCTTCTGTTGGCCCTGACCTCGACATAAAACATGGCTGCCCTACTGATAAAATGGCATTCAATCTCCAAGAAATAGATTGGATTTTCTACTTGTTTAGTTTTTAGCTTAATAAATCTGTCTTGTACATTGTACCATGTTACTACCTCTGAACAAATGTGCTGGTACAGGGTCTGCATACGTACAACTGCAGCTCAATTCATTCTTACCAGAATTCTTGCCTGGTTACTGTGCATAATAATGACTAAATCCTATCAGTTTTCTATTATGCATTTGCAGCACATTTGAGAGATATAATAAACTTAATGTTCAACTGGAGTGCAATATTTCATTTAGATACACTGGTCGCGATTTTCGATTCTTGTCTTCAACTGTAGCTTAAGAAAGCCTTTGATACAATTAAGTCATTTGTTCTTATGTTAGGATTAGTCATCTGCCAAAATGAGTCGTGTTATTTATATTGCAAAATGACTCAAGTTACTCAGCCCACAGTGGATTTTATAACAAATCTGTTTTTAGTCAAGATTAATAAACCTTTTATGAGATTAAGTTCATATTACAACCAAATATAACTTAATAATAAAGAAGCAAACCATCATTTGATGAGTCTAAATAACAAATCAGAGTTTTCAGTACAGGGTAACATAAGGACTTTTACAGTGAATCTGTATAACCAGCAAAAAGCATTTTACACTTAATAGTTTGAGGGACCTGAGAGAAAAGAAAGCTTTAGTCATCTTCATGACATGAATAGAAGATGATTATGAGAGCATGATTGCTCTTGGTAGTCCAGGATTCACAAGTGTCACGTCGTTGCTCCTGACACAAATAGGCCAAGTTAATATGAAGAGCTGAAGGTGGCTTTTCTCCAGAGTAAGACAGGTGCCAAGGAGATTGCTTTAGAAATAGATTGAAACACTTCTAGAGAACCAAATCGATCTACTCGTTAATTTCTAATTTCTACTGCATTAAAACGCTCACTGACTGCCCAAATAATATTTATCTTGTTCATCTCTATGCCTCAAACAAATGCAAGGGAATCAGATTTAATGTACAGAAAAAGCAGATAAATAGACAGAGATTCTCCATCAGATATAACTATGGGCTCGGCATTAATATTATTTCAAGTCAAAAGAAACATGTTGGTGAATTTTTAAACTAAATATGCAAATATGCACTCATGTACACTTTACAGTACATGAGTGGTGAAAAACTAAGACTGAAGTTCAGTCAGGAAAGGCACTGCCAAAGCTGTTTGCAAAAAGTAATTTCCAACATAACATGTCTTATTTTATTTTGAAAATATAATAATTTCATCATTTTAAGGCAGCATGGAGATCCTAAGCATGACTTAGAGAAGTAACATTGTATCCTTCTGGTCAGACATGTTGGCTGTATATTTTAAGTATTTGCATGATGATTTTATTTGCATTTGACAAAATGTAATGTTTACTGCTTGTTTCATAATCTGTTACTGTAAGATGTTTATGTGGGGTAAGGCACTTTGAACTACCTTGTTGCTGAAATGTGCCATACAAATAAACTTGAACTTGACTTGACATGCAAAGAACATACATAAAAATATACATCATTTCAACATTCACCATCCCTTGGCCGCCATTTGTCTTACTTCCACATTTTCATTCTGTTCCCTGCAAATGTAACTTCATTGAACAAAATGTTGGGTGTAAAATGGATTCAGTAAGTGTTCCTAATTTACAACCAATGCTCCAAATCACTCAGATTTTTCATCAGCTGTTAAATGACTTTGAACTTGTACCGCAGAGTCTAATGTTTTGCAGCAGTTGCTTCCTCAGATATTAAATTACAAATAAAATCTTTGATGTTTCTGCTCTTTTCATCTAAACCTAAATTTTTGAAAGGAAAAGAGTTTTCATTTTTAAGAGTTCATTACCTGCAGGCAAGTTGATTGACTTCTGCGAAGGGAAGGGAGGTGAGATATGAGAGGCTGGCGCGATCATCCCACCACCTTGGACGTCTGTCAGCACCGTGTCATTTACCTGCAGAGGAAAGGTGCAAGATATTGGAGCCTCCTTGAGGTCTGTCTCATTACATGTTTTACCCTTCACTCACTGGGTAAACTTCAATTTATCTGTGAAAGATCATATTGAAGTAAGAGCATTTTCTTTGAGTGTAAATAACTGTTAGCCTTCATTTTATGAACTGAAGAAATAAGTGAGGAAATAGATAAATGCTGTTTGCAGCTGCTCTACAGATGGCTCAATTTATTGCAGAAAGCACTTATGGCAGCAGAAACAGAGACAAGCAAACTCAAAGGAATTTATCTGTAGATATTTACCAGCATCCAGCATCTGGGGCTTCCAGCATTCGTCCCACATACTATGAATGTGTCATTAACTTTCTGAAGGACGGTGATGAAATTGTCGCACTCCATCTGTTGGAGAAAAAGAAAGTGAGTGAGATAGAAAAGGGGAAAACATCAAGGAAGGATGCAGAGGACATGGGAGTAAAATATGCTGATTCTTTTAGGGTTTAAGGATTAAAGAGAAGGGGAGAGAAACGGAAAAGGGTGAAAAGGAGATTAAAGAAAAAGAAACAAAACAAAAGACAACAGAAAGTCTACCATGGGACTCAGTCAGTGGAAAGTAGAATAGAGGGATGGAGAAACAAAGCAGAAGTGCAACAGAAAACAAACAGATTACTGGAGAAAAACGGGCTGCTGAGAAAAGATTGGAAGCCATCCATGCTTGGCACTTTTGGCAGACAGCAGAAAAGGCTTAGACCTGCAGTACAATACTGCAATGCTGCATATGCATCGCATCATCAATAGGAACAAATAATGGCCTGCACTGTACATGAATGGATGCAAGATGAATATGGTTACAGAATTATTCTTAATGAATAATCAGTTTTTAGGAAGATTTTTAAAAATGTGTCTAAAGAGGTGTTTGTTTTTTCCCATGTTGAAAGTAATGAGAACATCAGTTTAGATACATATCCAGCAATGATAGAGAAGCTAAAATCGAGAACGAGGATTGGACGTGTGTAGGTGGGTATGTAGGTGGCTGGATAGGTGGTAGAGTGGGATGAGATTTTATTTTACTAGCTTCTTTTATTTTGTGTCCACACAAATTTCAGTTTTTGAAAGACATAGTTGCTGGTGCATGTTTGGGCATAGATTTTTGATGTTCACGATTACATGGAGAGCTGAAGTTAAAATGTGTGAGCTGTAGAGTCACGGTTGCACCCGACACTAGGACTGATATTTTCTACCTGGCAAGACAAGACAGGTTTACATGTTGTAGGGTCCATACTGTATGTCACCTCTTAACCAAATCCTTTGACATTTCTGTTCATTTCACATTTTGTATGATGTTTTTGAGCACTTGTGCAACCAGCTTAAGAAATTCAAATAAGGAACTGTTAAAATATAAACCTATATCTCTTGAAAAATATATGTTTCTAGTGGATAAATTGCAGCTTGTGGCTATAATATACTGAAAGAGCTGAGTGAGTGCAAGCCATTGTAGTTGTTTGGATTTAAGCAGTGGATGTTCCATTTACTTAAACAACTATTTGATATTTCAATTATCTGAGACAAAGTTTGGCTTTAATCCTCTGATAACAGACACATTGACTGGGAACTATAATGAGCAAAAACATCAGAGTCCCCACACACCTTCTGTAAACACCCATGTCCACAGCATGATCACCAAGAGTAAAAAAACACATTACAGAGAAGGTTTTACACTGATTAATACCACCTGGAATTAAGAAACCCGTCTTCAAAAGTGGAAATGTTTTTATATCAGCCTGAAAAGCCCCAGGTGAGATTTGATTGAGTCATGCAGACTTTGTAGGTTGATTTTCTTTTTTTTTACTCACATATTCAGGAAGAACTGTCACGTTCAGTCTCAAGAAACAGTGTGTGGGCTCCTGATAAACTTATGCAGAGGTAGACAGAGAGTCCCCACATGCAGAATGCTTGATTCATCTCCACCTAACCTTCTGCGGGTGAAACATGCTTGTTTTGCTCACGTTTTATCTGAATTCCATGTTCCACAAGTAAATGCATTCTAACCATCTATTTATTCTTCAAGTTAATGTATAAGATATAAATAGTTTAATAGAAATAAACAACAGAAGTGTTAAAACTCTGAACTCGAGTCTCTCTCACGACTCTGTTGGGTCGAGCCAGAGATGAGTGCAGACTGAGCACATCAAACACCCAGACAGGACGCAGTCGCAATCAAAAAGGTCTGACTTTCAGAGTGAATGTCAGAGTAAAGGGTGAAGTCAATCAGACTGTATGTGTTGGACCAAATTCCCTAGTCCTGGTATATTTTATGTTATGCAGTGGAGTCTTTTAATTGTTAAATCATCTAGGAAAATATTGTCGGGTCAAAAAGGATGCAGTTAGCATAAAAACATTTCACTCATATCAAGGTTTAACAAATGTTTCAAACCATTATATCATGTAGATCTTTGATCTTTTAAATTATAGTGTGAAAGTGTATCAGTTTTATTAACCAGATGAGTTGATAAGAAGAAATTCTTATTTACATTAATGACCTGGAAGAGAAGGAAGAACACATAGAAAGATCAAGCAGCAAAGTTTTACAGTAAACAAAGAGCAATACTGTTGAGGTCATAAAACAATAAAAACACTGTGATTTGAGGTTTCAGATCTTCTTTAGAATATCTCTAAAAGTTCCTATTGATACTGAGCACCGTTGTATTATTTGTCCATATTTTGATTTTATTGTGAGAACACTGACCATAGTGTGTTGGGCAGAGCATGCAATAGTGGGAATCAAAGATAGGGCAGAGATAAACCTATTAGACATTTGTAAGCAAACACATACCAGTGAGTTTTCCTTTGTTTTTAAAGGATGATCACTTAATAGAACTGACATCGTCTACTACGATGTGCGTAAAAAGAGGTATTAGTTATAAAACCTAAAGCAGAGTGGTATGAATCATCAACTTTATGAACTGTAATAAATGTTTCTTTTTTATTCATGTAGCTTTAAATTCTTTCAGTAGTGAACATCAATGCAAACAGCTTTTGAGGATTCCACATGTGCTATTTTGAGACAACTGTTATACTTTCCTAAAGGCATAGGGAACGTCTGGTATAGATTTATTTATAATGTAGCATGAGTTGGAGAGGGGGCTTCAGAACATAGTCAGTGGCTGACCAGCTCACGGTAGTCACCACTGACACCGTGTAGCTGTGAGTAATACCACAGCCTCGGGATGACACAGCTGTCAGAGTGAGACGCTGGTTTATTAAAGCTGCAAGCCGAAAACATGCAGCAGTATGTGTGTGGACTGAAAAATTGTATTAAAGCTTTTGTTTTCCTACGCTTCTGTGACATTGGTGGCATACCGGTGTCAGAAGCAGAGCAGGTTCAAACTGTAACAAGAAGATTAATCCTAAGCAAAAACAATGAAACATGTCCTGCTAAATCCTCACCCACATAAAACACAAGAACAATCAGCCACAGGATACTGTTAGATTAATTTCCTAGCATGAGTGAGGTTGATGCACCAAGCAGTCAAATCAGAAGTCATAATCTTCAGAACAAAATAAATGTTAAGTTCCAAGACTGAACTGGAAGCTGTATTCTCTGGTAATATATGTATTTATTCAGGGGAATGCAGAAGCTATTGTGAGAGGAGGCACCAACATGCATAATAACACAATGTATCCTGAGGCACTGACATGTAGAAGGTCCAGCTACTTCTCCCACCAAGGACTGAAACCATGAACATAAAGTTCAATGCCTTTATTCTCAGAAAAAATTATTGTTTTAATGTGTTTTCAAGTTCCTAGTAAGAATTCTAACTTGAGTCTAAACAAAAATAATAAAATATATTTTATTTAAATAAACTTGTCATGTGTATGTTATAAGGATGCATCCTACTGCATTAGGACTGAATTTTTTTTTTCTGACTCTAGTACTGGTACCTGAAAGTACCTGTAAAATTTGTACATGTACACCTTTTTATGCTCTTTTAATTAGTGCATATTAGTATAAAAGGTGTGAATTACACTACGCTCTTTGTTTCTGTTGCCATATTTGAGTTGTTTTTGCAATTTAATTCTAAATCAGTGGTGCAGGTGATGTCGTTCTCTGTACTGTGATCTATGGACTTTAAAGAAAGGCTAAAGCTAAATTATTCCACAAACATTTGTATTGTGACCTTCAAAACTTCCATTAATTGCCTTTCAACACTTCAATTATTTAAATCAAACCATATAATTAACAGCACTTATGATGATTTCACAATCTCTAGTTCAGCTGGTGGTTAAAAGCTGTGTAGCATTCTGTTGCTTCTACTTTTAAAGTTAGCATAATTCCTACCATTATTTGCCTGGTGGTAGGAAAAAGTTCATGAAGACAGTTGTGACACTTTAATGATTCTCTCAGCTCCCCTCACTGCCCTCTGCAGAAACTTCATCCTACATTGAAGTGGATTTACCACAAGCTTTCTACTAAAGTTGTTGGGAATCCTGTGAAGATGCAGAAAAAATGAGGTATTTTCTGGGACAAGTTTACATATTTTGTAAAATGTATCTACCTTTACTAATTCTTAATTTCTCTTTTTCTCTCTGACAACTTGATGTAAATTATTCAATGTAATTAAATGCTCAGTCAAGTGTGCAGTGTTTGTTTTGAGGTAAGCCCGTCTCTTGTGTAATTGTATTCCACCTACATAAATTACCACTTGTTGATGTCTTTATGTATCATTGTATGTTTATCTAGTTCATCCATGTCTAGAAATATAGTTCTTCCGCAGTCAAACGGTGTTAGAAAAGAAGCCTTATTGTGCTGAATATAATGGTAATGAGAAACAGCATGCTAGTGAGACAAACGCTCTGATTGAGCTGGTTAGGGCTGCGCAGAAGCAATGGAGGTTCTGACAGTGAGGAGGAGTTTTTACCTCATCTGGAGAAGCTTTTGCCTTGCAGGTATCAATTGCAGTCTGATCCGATGCCGCTGGGATCTGTGGGAGGAAGGACGGCTTATTTTGTGCCAAGTTATTTCACACTAAACTCTTTCAGTCTCACAACAGCCTCTAGAACACAATGCTCACAGATGACATTCATATTTCTTGCTTTTTTTCAGGATGTGAGGCATTTCATTCTTCAGATTTTTTTATTATACTTCTCATTAAATGTGTGCTTTTCTTCAGCATGCCTTGACATTTTCATGCTGAACATCCTTCAAAGAAAGAAGCAAATCTGCAGCACAGCACATTATTCATATAACATTACAAAGGAAATCTTTTGATGTATTTGGTTCATCATTGAAAATCTGACAATTGTTTCTGGGCCTTTCATGCCCAATCTACCATAAATTGTTGCATTTTAAAAGAAACATTTTGGTTGTTTCATTTTTACGTACAATGGATTGGTGTTCGCTTTTGATGCTTATGTGTAAAAAAATATTGACTTTCCTTCCACTTCCACAATGTAATTTCAATTTTTACAATAGAGGTTCTGAAAAGTTTAAACATCCCTGTTAAAATGGCAAGTTTTTGTGAGGTACAGGATAAGACCAAGATAAATCATTTCCAGATGTAGAGTGACATTTATCCTGGATAATTCAGCTTTTAATCAGTTTGAAGAAAAAATATTTAAAAAATACAACAGTTAACACAACCCATAGGTTGAGATAAGTCCACTCATAGACTAATACTTTGAAGAAAAATGTTTTGATTTAATTTCAGCATCCAGTCTTTCTTGGAATTATTGACCTAGCAATAATTGCCCAACCTGTTGATCAAACTGTGAGATCACCTCTTGTCCTCCTTTAAGTGACCCTAAAACTTTTCTGTCGGATTTCATTCTGAAGTTTGAAAACGTTACATTTTCTTCTGGTAAAACGATTCTGTTGTTGATTTTGATGTCTCCTTGTCCTCAGAGTGAAGCTGGAAATTATTCTGACTGTCCTTCAAAGTTTTATAGATGACTTGTTTTGTGTCAACACTGATTGGTAGTTTTCACAATTTCATCTACAATGACAGCATGTTGAGTATCACCTAAAGAAAGCAGACCATGATTTCACAATACCCAAAGTGAAATATGGGCATTTAATACCCACAATACTATGATTTCAAATTTCTTTGGTGAAATGCTGGACAGATTTGTGCCAAACTTTCCTTTTAGACTTATGATTAAAGATTTGATTAAAATATGTCTGCATCCTTTTTGTACTCTTCTCCTAACTGAAATGAGGTACTTTCACTCCTTCATAACCTCTGAATGCTACAACTTTAGCTGAATGATGCAAATAAGCAATAAAAAAAAAATCCTGCTAAGACAGCTCAACTGTATTTCAGTTTAATTGATGACATCTGTGAACTAAATGTTGAAACTGAGTCAAAAGATGATTCAAGAATGTGTTAGTTTAATGATGTTCATCTTTATGCAGCAAGTTTATAGCTGCTGTTTATTCATTCTCCAAAAGATTTTTTGGTTGAATTTTACAGGTTAAATGTCACAATTTATATGAAAAGTCTTAGAAATGATTAATCAAGCCTGACATTTTAACTTGGGTGTGTTCACTTTTTAGACATTTGTCCCACTCAGAAAAATAAAGCAATCATTACTGATCTTTTTATTCCTTTTCATCACATTGAAGGACAGCCCAGCACACTCAGGCTCCAAAGATATTAGAAAATATCTCTTCATTCTTTTGGCCAGCTAGTATAGTGTTGTAAGATACTCAAGGGAGTAAGCTTGGGCATATATGTTGACAACATTAGCTCAGTTAAATATGTTCTCCCCTCTGACAAATAGCTGCAGCTTCATTATTGTATGCATGACCTAATTTTCACAGACTTCTTTGGATCTCAGCTGTTGTTCAGGGTCAGCAGAGGGTCAGCCATTATATCTCCCTCTGCATACAAGGCTCACCATGTCACATACTTGAACAAAATGGAAACCATGATTAAATTCATCATAAAGCAAACTCCAAAAGTCAATAGTAGAACGATTTTGGGGAACAAAAAAACATTAATGCAACTGTATGAACTTCAGCACTACTGACAAACTGCACTTCCTCTGAAACTGATCAGATTTAATAGTTCTGAGTGGGGATAAAATGCAAATAAATAAGAGCTGAAAACTGCACAATAAAGTCAAAAGTGAGAGTCATTAAAATTTTATTGGGAAATAAAGAGAACATCTCTGAATTGTTATATCATATCTTCTAAAAAAAACAAGTGCTAGATAATGATTGAACATTTCTTTGCCTTCAGCAATTAAAAACAAGAGACACAACCAATCAATTTATAATCACAGTGTTAACCAGCGTTGAGAACCTCCATCTTTCTCTAACCTTAACCAAAACACATTAATTGTCTGAATCAGATTACCTCTCCCTAATTCCACTGTGTCCATTAATGGAATTTATTTTATTTAAAAATGCTTTGTTAATCACAGTCAACTATTTCACTTCTTAAGGAGCAACATAATTGTTTCTATATGCAAACAGCTGTTGATTTGAATACTAAGCAAAGAATAGAGGACTCCCTTTGTTACTTTTGCTTGCACTCATCATGCTAAGCTAACAGCCTGCAGGGAAAAAAACAAACAGGGGAGGCATTAGCCTTCTCATAATGCTCCACAAAAACAAACTCAGCGTTATTTTCTAACGACTTGAAAGAAAGATTAATTTAGCTCTGCTACTGAGAATGAGTTGGAAAGGTCTGTGCATTCACTCAGTGATTTATGCTCGACAGCAGCACAGAAACTGAAACTGAGTGTTGTTTGACTTGAAGGCACTTCACCTTTGAAAATTGGGTGGCAATAATTCAATTTTACAGTTGACCACTTGTTCATAGTGGGCCTATGCATACGTTTTATTCACAAACTGTGACAGTGACTAATTGTTTTGAACAGACTTTTCCCAGAATCATGACTGAAGTAATATTTTGAGAAAATCAAACTTCTTTTATCTTGTATCTGGTCTCTTGTTGTGTCAAGATAAACGTCATGGTAGCTTGAGAAAACCAGCATTTATTCCTAGAGATGAAAATTTAGATTACGGTAATGAGTAGTTTTTGTGTTACATCCAATTTCACAGTTTAGTGTTGCTGCCGTCCTGAGTCCTGGGGGGATCTTTAACAGTCCATTGATGCATGACCCAAGATTTTCATCTTGATTTAGGAACTTGCACTATCAGTGGCAGCTTGTGCTTAGTGGGTACCTGAGCGAGTCATTTCAGTGATCACAGACGACACCCTCCTCTATGAATTTGCTTCAAATTCAAATATTTGCTTACAATAAAGTTACTATCCTTTTAATGTATTCTAATGCCTTTTAAGCAACAAATGTCTGAACAAAGTTATATAATTTAACTTTGCTCAGACATTTTGGGCTTATACAGCTCCGTTATAACTTATGGAGTTATACAGGTAACTTAATCAGAGCTGAGAAAACTCCCATGTGAGGCCCCCCAAAGTTCCAACTTGGGGTCCCTCTTATTTGATATATTCATCCTCCTGCTATCTACAACATGTAACGCAATTAGGTACCGTAACTACACAGATGACGACACACAGCTCTACATTAAAACCCATCCAAAACCATTAAAGTACTGAACAAATGCGTAGAACAAATAAAGGTGGGTCTGAGAAATAACTTTGTTCAGTTGAATAGAAAATAATTATTTTTTTGGCCAAAAGACGATTGATCCAGAGTCAGCCCATAGCTTCAACGCCGACAGCAAGAATTTACTCATCAGACATGTGATTGACCATAACAAGAATAACTTTAAACAAAGAGAATTTGAAAATCAGTTCAGTTGAATTTACCTTCATGTCAATAACCCTTTTATCACTGAATGTCAACACGTAGATCATTGCTTGGCCGCCGACATAAAGCGTGTCACTTCCTTCCTGGTGGTACATGCTGATGTAGTTCTCAGGCTTGTTGAAGTGGAACCTGGAGGGTTCTGAGTGGGAGAATGGAAATAATTTTAGTCAAATATTCAATGTTGTGACAAATTTTAAGAAATGCAAGTAAAACATGATACATCAACTAAACATCTTTTAATAAATAACAGATTGTGCTGTCAGCAGATAAGACCAGAAATCTACAGACATTGTCTTTATAAGAATACATATTTGTTTGGTTTGTCAGTTTAGTAATTGTGATTTTATGTATTCCATCAATTTTAGGCAAGGCTGTACTACTAATCACTATAGTTGGTACTAAGACATTATTATTTTAAAATTATATGGCCCATATCTAATGAAGTTGTGAGTGACATCTGCCTTCAACATTTGATCTGTTGATTCCAAGTTGCATGACAGATGCGGGTGTGAAATGCTGGTCAAAGTTGGGCCACATGTCCTGTCAATGAGACTTACCCTTTCTGAAGAGTGTCTATGATTACTACATGTAAAACTCCTGACCTGCATTGTAATTACAACTACAACAACAATATAGGAACTAGGAAGAGGACACAATGTTGGCTTCTGTTCAAAATAAGTTAAAAACAACTTTTAAATCACAGGAAATTAATCATTGACCACTGAATAGATTTTCAACACAATAACAAAGGATTACTGCATGAAACGCAAATGAATTTTCTCAAAAATATAATAAAAAGATTATCCAGATTTATCCAGCCTAAGCTGCTCTTGCAGGTAAATCAGAGTCCTGAAGTACTCATTGCAAAGCACCTAACAACAGTTTCTTTGTTTTTTATTTGATCTCCCATCAATAAATGGAACCAGCTGAGTATTTCCTGGCAACGAACCAGCCACATTTACAGGAACATTAGCTCCAACTTCACTGCCCTTTCTGGTTTCTCATCATCCCAGTCAACTAGAGAAGTTAGGTGCTAGAGGAAAAGGGCATGTGGTGGGAGCATAAATATCACTGAAAAAATCATGTGGGCAAATCCTATCACATATTCTCTGTCACTAAAGACACCTCCAGAAGGCTTCAAAGTACATCTGAGCATCTCTGAATCACACTTACCTACACTGCAACTGTGCCTTCACTAAGAAATAGATTGGAATCACTGCTGCTGTATGAAATATGTGAGTAGCTATGTAAAGAATTACATATTCAGAGAGCTTTTTCCACATATAATGATAAATGCTCGACAACTAAAGGAGGGTAATCTAAAAATGATTACCTTAAACTTTCAAGACTTTAATCAATTTTGAAATTTATTTATCCGTTTATTTTCCTGGGATGTGTTTCAGGAAATCTCTTGCCTTCAACTTACATATCAGACAAATGATTACTTCCATAAAATTTATCTTCTCTCTTGTAATAAAAAGGACATTCAGTCTGACAGCAACACCAGAATGAAGAGAGAGGAGGCAATATAGGTTGCTACCCAACCAGCTATGTTTCTATGGAAACAACGGCCTCCTTCGTTGACGGGAATCTAATTGATGAAACTTGTTGTTCAGACAAAATGAGAAATACCAAAGGATACGCAGTGTGGCGTTTGGCTGTGGGGGAAATTATGAGGCAATCAAACAAACAGATTTATTGCAATATTTACTTTGGCAGTTGACACAAGGGGTGTTACTGCTTCCTGGTCATGTCTCTGTTGACTCAACGTTATTTCAACCAAAATAAATGTCTGAGACAAATTTACTATAACCTCAAACCCAATTTTTAAAACAATCATGACTGTTTTTAACTAAAGTTATTCCCTAAGAGCTAAAACCAATAACTAAATAAAGCTAAAGGACAAGAGCATGTGAAATCACTTCAATTAATATGTTTGCCAAAATGATGATTTTACTCAATTAATTTTAAAAAGTTATCTAACAAATTTTTTTTAACAGCTTTATTTTATGGATGAACTTTACATACTTGTGGTTCACATTAGGGCTGAAACAATTCCTCGAATGATTCGAGTACCTCGATTATTAAAATTCCTTCAGGAAAATGTATGTGACTTGAAGCTTCATTGTTATGTAGCGCACCGTGTTCCGGCCGGATGATTATTTGTGGTGGACAGCTCTCTTACTTCCGCCTGTGAGTTATTGTGAAGTGCTAGCAGCATGGTGTTAAATTGTGCGGCGTTTTGTAAGAGTTTGGGGGAGAAATAAGGTTTGCTGAATTTTTGGGTGCGATGGTTGGACAACGACAGCTTTTTGTAGCGTCGGAATCGCGTCGTCCCGGTTTTGGAGCGAACGGTAGGAATGGCGCTCAGAGAGAGAGAGACATCCGGATAACCGTAAAAATACCTCATAGAGTACTCGATTACTAAAATATTATTTTACAACAGCCTTAGTTCACATGGTGTTTAACATACAGACAAGTCCAGGCCCAGGTCTCCATGGCTTGGAAGCTAAACTAGGGTAAACTCTCAACAAGCATATTAACATGAACACTTAAAACAGTGGAAATTCGTAAATTAGAGTAAGACATGTTTTCAAAGGGATTGCATTTTGTATTTCTATGTATTTTGAATGTAATAATGTGACAAAGTGGTTCAGTTTTGTTTACCACTTGTCTCTTTAACATTGCTGTTGGAACTTTATTTCACTCGGTATGCCGAGTTCTTTTGTGGTAGCAATGTGTTGCATATTACATCTATATATATGTTTTAATTAAAGCCAACACTTCTGCACCACTGGAGGAATATGAATGGTAAATTTCTGGTAAATACTTTTTTTCTCTTTGTACTCACCATTGTTTGTCTCCGAGACGCTAAAGCCTGAACAGGTGTATGGGAGGGTGGTGGTGATGTCACTGATTGCATCACTGGGTTCTACCAAGTGGAGTGTTTGTTTTTTTTCTTTAAAGTGATCTTTTGAGTTGCTTTGTGTTAAATGTTTTTGTTTTTTTCTGCTGACCAATTAGTTACATTCATGGGCTTGTAAATTAGATTAATAATTTTATTTCTCTGTTTAGATTTTGTTGTTTGGTTTGACCTGTTCTATTATGGTACAGTCTAATGAAGTGCAGTTGTGTTGCCAATTTGATATAAGACCAGTAAAATGTCAGTGTTAAAAACATGCTAAACAGTAAAATTCACCAGATGAACCCAGAACTGACAGCTGATGTGTTTTTTTGTTCACCTGTTTTGAACAAGCCACACTACAATTAATGACATTCTTCTTCTGACTTAGCTTTCCAGATGTGTCTGTCCTTTACACTCATTTTAAATTATAAAAGGCAAAACATTCACAATTAATTTATGAACGGAACGGTATAGAGGCTTGGTTTGCTTCAACATACCAGGACATACCACAGACTAGAAGGAGGGATGCAATCAGGTTTAGAGAAAGGAAGATTTGTTGTCTCCTTTCAAAACATTCAAGAAAAATAACTGAAAACTAATGAGAAAAGCAGCCAGATTCCATGGAAAAACATTTAAAACCTATGGAAAAGTGTTTACAACTGCTGTTTAAACTGTTTTCAAAGATGGGAAGGTATGTCTGAACGGAAGGAAATGATAGATGAATCAGGACATTTACAAGCTTTACAGACTACTCAGAAATATGATAGTGCTTTATGTGCAAAGCTGTGGTGTTCTTTGCTTTGTTTCAAGACGGTCATAATATTGTTATCCTTCACTTGAAGCAGTCTCTTGTATAATCACCAGATCAAGTCCACAGTAAGTTTAACATGCACTGAAGCTCATGTGAATGAGGAAAGGTCAATATAAAGACATACAACATGATTCCATTACATTTATCCCTGCAATATTTGGCATCGCATCACTGTGTTTATCTAGTAATACCAAACAAAACTGACAATCAACATCTGAAACTTTGCTTTTAGAATGAATATATCCATCCTTGCTATGTCAGTTACTTGTTTTGTACCAATCTTGCTTGAAAGAACATTCAAAGTTAGTCAAAGTATGTTTCTTAAACTGACCACTGTTTTTGTTTTCCAAAGATTCTGAGGAAATTAAATGAGACTAAAAAATAAAGCTTGTTTTATTATATAGAGGACATCAATATACAAATTGAAGCTGAAGGGGTTCTGCTACTTCACAGTTTTCCAAAATGTCTGCTCCATGCTGTCTGGGTGGACTAGAGGTGGCAACTATAGCAGACATTAAAAGCCAGAACATTTTCCCCTTGAGAAAGGCAAACCACTTAAAAAAAATTACTGCAGGAGCACAAATTGACCAATTTATGGAAAGCCGGACATTTTTGTGTTCGACTAATGCATTAGTTTAATTACAGTATAGTTTGATCTGCTTTCAGATGTTTCCATAACAGTTTTCGAACTACATTTCCATTACTCGCATTCTGACATTGAAAAATATTTTACAAACATGTATAGAAATCAAATGTTTGCCATAAAATGTCTAAATCTTTTAAATCAATTTTCTTGAACAGAGTTTAGCCCCAGAAGGCCGGACTTATTTTAGATGTGTAAGCAGATTCTTAATTACACAAAACATAGTTAAATAGTTTTGTTTTACTAAAATCGCTGGTAATAAACTTACACAAGAAACTGAAGAATTGAAATGAAATTTGGTTGAATTCTATACAGATATACAATAAGTAATATTTCATGCAGTTGATCCAACTAATTATAAGCCTGTTAGTAATCTTTAATAATGTATTTCCCAATCTCTCCTGTTTCTGCCAGTTATAAAGCTACATCTGTTAGCTCAGTGCTACCAACCACATCAGATGCCCAGCAGAACACAAGCTTTGGACCAATTTGCACTTTGAAAGCCAAGGTTTGTACTGTTTAATGATTGTGTGTGTTTTCTGTATTAAGATGGAAACACATCATTGCATCAGTATGTTTACTGTGGTGAGTTCCCCTTAGAGATCTACATTGAAGCTGAAGGTAAGCCAAACATTTGTTTTGGTCATTTAAGTTGAAGTGTTGTACAACCAAATGAATTTTGAATATGTTTGACTTCTGCAGGTTGTATTTTTGC
This sequence comes from Phalloptychus januarius, assembly GCA_902982915.1. NCBI lineage: Eukaryota > Metazoa > Chordata > Actinopteri > Cyprinodontiformes > Poeciliidae > Phalloptychus > Phalloptychus januarius. Next base: position 1,250,843 of record CADWAE010000066.1, on the reverse strand, counting down.
ATGATGTCTTATTCCTATTGGCTCTCTGCTGGCGAGCCTCCCTTGACACAAAAACCTTTTTGTGAAGAGCTACTCCTGTATAAATTGGTAAGAACTGTGGACCTGATGCAAAGTTATGGATTCTAACTTTTCTACAACTGAAAGGCTTCTAATTTATTTATTTATTGCAAATTTGTTCATGTAACAAATCTTTATTGTTACATGTTACATTATTTCTGTGTTTCCAGTGGTTTTAAATATTTTGCCCTTGTCTTCTTAAAATTGTGATAATGTTTTTAGATCAACCTCCAAGTTTTCTGTTGACGGGTAAATCTATAAAACTCATTTAAAGTTAAGGTTTTCATCTGGGCGAAAAGGTCAACGCAGAAACTGAACATAAAAGGTTGATTCTTTTATTTTACGCATTTTATGTCTGAGTACATTTTAGTGTCATTAATGTCCTTTTTGCCTGTGTTTTGGGTTTTTCCTGTTTTTCTCTGGTCCAGAGGTAGGTGTGCACAGCAAAGCGAGACTTTTTTTTCTATTTTAATCTACTGGGTGCCTAATCCAAATCCTAATCCTAGAGCAGGTTCAACAAAAGCAAAGCAAAAAAAAATCCACAAAGGGGTCCAAATAAATATTAAACACAAAAGCTGTGGTTTAGTTTTAATGTGATTCAAGCTGCACACATCTATTCATATTGACAATAGCTGGATTTTATGTATATGCATAAATTAAGCACTAAGATATTTATCCTACAATTCTACAGTTCCCTTTAGACTCCCGAGGCTTTTTAAAATACACCAGTAAGTTGTTTTGCTTGCATTGCTTTTAGTTTTACTCCTCTGGATCTGCCACTCACTCCATTTTCAGCAGCCGGGCACCATTTCCCAAGAAAAAAACAAAATCTATTATGTCCATCGCTAAAAGGGTTCCAGACAAAGTAAGATGAACAAGATGTTGAAAGGATGAAGAAAACAGCTACTTGAAAGTCACTTCTTGTGAGATGTTGATCATAAAAGATCAAAGTATCTTCTTGATGGGCATGATTGGGGCTCTAGGGGTAAATTAACAGTATCAAGAGTTATGCCAAAATTTTGTTTCAACAGAAGAAAAAAATATATAGTCCTGATTATGCCTAAATAATATATCAAAATATTATTTCAGTTGTATTTTTTTTACCTTTAACTATTAATTGTAGTTTTGCCAAGTATAAACAGCCAATTAATTTGGCTGCGAATGTGTTTTCTATAGAGTGTTTTGCTGTTCTTCTATTTATACAGTAACACTAGGAGTTTGACAAGCTGCTAGCTGATCTATTAGTTGAGCAATCTCTTCAGTAGCCAGCTACCTGAAGAGAGCTGGCTACTGAAGATAGCCAGCTCTACCTGGCTACCTGAACTGGCTACTCAGCTCAGTTATTCATCACTCAATGACTTTAACTGAGTGATGAGTGCTATTTGTTTAGTTTCCAACTAAGCAAACATTGCAATATGTAGCAGCCATGTTGAAACATTAATTACCAGAAAAACATTTTCTAATTAAAACTGAATAATCCAGTCAAATTCAGTTATTGCCAATTAGAAGTACGTTATTTAAGGATGCTCAGCTGCTTCAATTAAGTTACTTTGTAGCGATCTGCTTCTAATTACAACTTAGAATAAGTACTGAGGCAGCGTAAGGGAGAGTTATATGGACCTTAAATATTCTGATAATATTCAGTTATTATAATGAAATGACAGTGACAATAGTACTTTAAATCCATCACAGTTTCATCAGCAATGTGTCTGTCAATGTATCACTGAAAACAGTTCTAAAACTATTCCAGATAACCTTTACACCAATTAATATTTCAGTAGAGCAAACAAAAATCTAAACAGCACACGACAGCTTTGCTCAGTCAAATATAGTGACAACAGTTAATGCTCCCTATATAGCATAAACAACTGAAAGAGCAAAACGAATTATCATAACCTGGCTACATAAAGAAAACACTAATGTGGAGAACAAATTGAAACCAATGACAAACAAGCAAGACAAAAATCCCTCAAGGATAAATTCTGGGCTCTCTGCCCTTTTGCTGATTGTCAGAGGTATGCTGATGACACAATGAGTTGAAGAGATGAAAATGGTTCATTTTTCTCAATAAAATATATTGATGTTTCAACTGTTTTGACATCCCAAATGCTTCTTTTTTTTGTCATATTCACACTTTATGATTAGGATTACCAATTATCAATCCTGATTAATAAAGATACTTTATGCAATCCATAAATCTAGCCTTTATGCTGCTGTATCACTTTTGTTTATGCCATTGTTTTTTTGTGGTGCCCTTTTTGCAACACATGCAAACAAGTTCATTTGTATCTATTAATGAAGTGTGTAAAGCACACCTGCCATTAGAGTTGGATTTATTGCTCCTGCACTTTCATAATTGTTTGTTGCACTTCGAGCTTTCTGAGATATCTTGCTTCTCCTGAGGTTTATGCACTTACAGTAATAGACCTGAGTGAATGCAGTGCAGTGTGTCTTCTAGCTCTCAAGATCCCAAACTAGCCTTAACACGGTGTCTGAAAGATATGAGAACCTCCTTAATGTCCTTATTTGACTCAAGGGTGCCAAATGAGAACATCAGAGTTCCTTGGGGCAGACTGAGGCTTTCGTGGATTTACTCTGACATTCTCTACCTGTACTTCACAGTGTGTCCCTGCGCCTGCAAATGCATTACGGGTTTGATTGATATGACCCGCACGTTCAGAGACGTCATCTGGTGATGCGTTTTTGTGTGCTGCCCCATCCAGAGGGAGGAGAGCAATCCAGATCCAGATAACTTGACACACAGCCACATCGCTATTGATTGCTGAATATATTAGAGGTCTGTGTGCGGCGTAAAAGTGCGTGAGTGGAATGGATAACGGGGACTGGGCTCGAAATTTTCCACTCATTCCGCTCTTGTCCGTTCAAGTTCTCTTTCTGGACCAATATATATGCAGATATGCATGTTTTCCTCCCTGTTTTACTGTACAGCAGCCTTTTCTAATACGAGCCTGATTCATCTGCTGCAGTGTGAAGCAGCTGCCGCGTCCCGCATTGCAGCTCCGCAAGGACACGGCAGCTACAATGAACGTGTCAGCCTCCATAGACTCGTATATCATAATAATGACGCTTCCCAGCGATGCCCGGCCGCTCTTAAAAAGACACAGCCTTTCTGGAGCAAAGAGGCGCCATGAAGCCCCTTTGGCAGAGAAGAGCTGCTTTATTAGTGCCTCTGGTCCTAATCTCTCAGTGTGCGTCTGCAGGATGTGACAGTGTGGGAGGACAAATTCAAGCATATTGACCTGGGCATTGCAAAAAGATGTGGATTTAAAGAAATGGAACTCTGAGTTTGTCAAAAGAAATGACAGAAAATCCACAAGTTGCATGAATAGCCCCCGATTTTATGGCACTCCACAACTACAAATGCAAAGAAATCGAAATAAGAAACACTAACCTCATTATAAGTATTTTGACACAAGGTTAATACGTGAATTTGATTTTGTAAAAAACAGTTTTTCTTAAGGTGCAAATGCAATTAGATGCTTTGATAATTATTGGGGGCCCTGAATCCTGGAACGGGCGATTTACACTCGGGTTGGCTGATGAAGAAAATGAATGAAGTGCTCCGATTATTCATTTTCTGTTTGTACTTTTCTCTTGAAAAACAAAGAAAAATAAAATGAAAAAAACATTTGAGACCATCAGCTAATAATGTATGCTCCGTTGATTCATTCACTCATCTCTCCATCCAACCATTCAGCCATTCATGCGTCCATGACAGATCCAACTCCTAATGAACATGACGTGCAAGAATAAGCTTGCAGGCATTAATATTAAGCTGCATTATCAGGCTGAATATCCGAAACGGTACAAAATAAATGTCTTACCGTGCACAATAAATTTCAGGCGAGGTGACTTTCCGGTAACCACCGCGGCCAGAACCGACAGGAGTATAAAATAATTCATCTTTTCGTGCGGATCTGTCGATCACTGTCGGTTTGTACGATTTGTAAGCTGATTCCTCCCTGAGGCCGTCCTGGTGAGGTTCCCTCCCCGATCTGCGTTCCAGAGACGCGCCAACGTTCGCTGGTCCCGGTTCTCTCTCCTCCGCCTCCTTGCCAGCAGTCAGGTTCGGTAAAGTCGGGGTGTCAGGCTCCACCTCGGAACAAAAGGCGAAACAGAGGGGGGAGTGTCGCCTGTCAGCGTGGGAGAGGAAATCACAGCTGGGGGGATTGGAAGTCACTGTAAATCTTTTGGTTTGGTCACTGATGTGGGGAGCGACGTCATACCTGTTGCTTATAAAGATGATTTTCACTGATAAGTTTGTTTTTGACAAAGATGCATTTTACAATGTTGTCTACTCGCGTTATGAATCTCATATTTGATTTCAGCATATTTATTTGAAAGACAGAAAATTCCAAAATAAAATATTTATTTCCTTTCCCCAAAATCATATTGACAAATTATTGTTACCAATCGTTTTCATACTTTAAATAACCCCCTTTTGCCAGTATGACATTTCACAGAGTTGGAGCACACGGGGAGCCATTCCACTGTGCCCTGAAATGTTTTAAAAGAATTACGCTCAGAGGATGGAGAAGCAGGTGGCATGGGGGGGAGACAACAAGGTCCTGAGTTTTCCCAGTGCATCTGTGGCTTCTCTCCAGGTACTCTGACTTCCTCCCACAGCCTAAAAACATGCATATTAGGTAATGAAGTCTTTCTAAAGTCCCCTGACCAAAGAATATAGGTGTGGTTGACTGTTGGGTGGGTGGATTTCAATTGGGGGCTAAAAAGCTGATTTTGTCTCTGATTAACCATATCCATGTTATATTTTAAATTATTACCTTGTTCAAATATCCAGTAATAACACAATTTTCTGATAGACTCCACCAGATTTGTATCTGAAATGTCTTGGTCTCTTAGGGAAGTAAATTAAATTGCAAATATCGACACAGAGTAATGGTTGCAGTTTTATACAGTTGGAACTGTGATAAATTAGGTTGGATGATGACCAAGAGACATTTTTCTCACTGAAGATGGTAAGAGACATAAAAAAAATCACTGTTAGTAAAGCTGTAGCAAATTACTGTAGCACAGAGTGGTGTTCTGTGGTCATTAAACAGATCTTGTCCACTAGATGACACTGAGCTTTTGAGAAACAAACATACCAGGTAGAGCCAGTCTGACCTCATGTGAAGCAAAGTCTGATCATGATAGAGCCTCATGCCCACTGTTAAATACCATAAAGTATAAGTGAGACTGTGTGCCTGTCTCTCTTCCTAAGGTCATAAAAACCTTGATCAAGTGCAAGATATAAACCCTTACAGGCTTTTTTCTGTCTCCAAGGATCCTTAATTGATTGGCATGTTATCTTGTCTTCACCAGTTTGTTGAGTAACTAAGAGAAACAAAGAGTAACCATTGTTTTCAGATCCCTTGGGAAATTTGAAAAACATGTCCTTTGCCTTAATTTTTCCTTTTTGAATTGCAATTTATGTTTCTATTTTATTTATTTAATTGTTGTCTTCAAGATACCAGAATTTACACAAAACTTTATTTTTGTCTGATATGATTCTTAAAATTTTATTAGGTCTTATAATCAGTTACTCGGTACTTCAGTTGCATTTTTTACAGATTTTTTTTTTTACTCTTAATTGAGTAATTTCTTGGATGGCTACTTTTTATTTTTACTTCAGTCTATATACGTTGAATAGTGCTAGTCTTACTTGAGTTTTGGAGATTCCACCCACCTGTCAGCAACACAACTCAGGCAGGAAATTATCCACGTTTGGTACTAATGGGCCCAAAAAGCTTTGAAATGATTCCTCACACCATTATGCAACTATCAACAGTTTGAACTTTTGCTACAAGGCCGGATGGACCAATGCTTTAACGTTGAGCATATTCTGACACAACCAAGTTTACTTTGAAAGTAAAATAAAAACTCAGTACACTGGGTAACGTTTTTCTTTTGGTGCCTAATTTTGGTGAGTTGTGGAAATTGTTGCCACAGTTTTCTGTTCTTAGCTAGCAGGAGAGACATTGGATGTGCTCTTTTTCTGCTGGAGCCCATGTGCTTCAAGGTTTAATGCATTGTAACAAGAGGTTGTTTGAGCTCCTGTTGTCTGTCATTTCAAACCACTCTACTCATTTTCCTTTGACATCAACAAGGTGTTATTTGCTCTCTCAACTGCCCACTGGACATTTTCCTCTTTTTCTGATGATTTTATGCAAACCTAATTGTGCCGAAAAATCTCGGCAGATCAACAGTTTCTGAAATATTGAAATATAAAACTTCAAAATTCATGCAACGTCTTTAGTGATCTTTTATAGATACTAAGACTCCCACACCTATGGCTAAGTTTGATTTTTGCCTCAACATCCTCTGCTGTAATGTCCAGTCAATATGTGCCAATAGTGCCCAAGTGCCTGATTTGAAGTGGATCAGCAGTTTCACTCTGCTGTGCTTGCATTTGTGAGCAAAGCTGACTGAAACATATGAAACTAAACAACTGTAAACAATTAATCTCTGTTGATGGTACTAATAAAGTTGATTCCTTCAATTTAGTGAAACTGATTTCTTAAGTGATAATTTTCCCTGATTACTTTTTCCACTGTAAAAACAGAGCAGAGGGATTTTCATTTCCCCTTCCAATCAGAGAGCACTACATGTCTTACAAAGGTTGAAACGTCCCAACTACTCCAGCCTGAGTTAGTCATTACATATCTCACTCAAAAGCTTTAATTGTCTCCACATGTTGCCACTGAAATTAAGACTTTTAAAACCTACCTGGCCTTATGCGGCTTCCTAAATCTAATAACTGGTTGTGACATATTTGACCTTCAAGCATTTGCAAAAAATCTGTTGCAACTATGTGGAAAATGTTAGTTTACTCTTTTAGTGTTGCAGAATCTTTTTAACTTAACCACATTGAAGGTTTGTTGAGTATGAATAGCTTCTTTACTTTCAATTTGATGTAAGTCTGAACTTTGAGTTCAAAATCTGCACAATCTTCCTTTTGTTTTTTTAAGCTTTACAAAGTGATGTCTGTATGGTGTGCTTGTTTGGATCATTGCCCAACTTAGGATTACAGCTGGGGTTCTGAGAGATATGTGCGAGTACTGAGCTTGTGTATGAAGCAGGTGTGCTAGAAGAGCCCACCATGTTCAGAGTGATGATTCATTTTTGTCATTTTATATTTATATTATATTATATACCCAACAATTTTGTCAGCCTGTTCATTCATCTGCTCATCCATCCATCTTTGCTTAAATGAGAGGATTATTTCCCTGGTCTTCAGGGCCATAATTAAATCGAAGTTCTGACCGCTAGGTGGCAGCAGAAGCAGAGTTTTAAAAATATTTCATTTCAGCAGGAAGCGAATGGAAAACTTAATCTTCTGATGTTGCTTGATAAATAATTGATGTGGATATGCTCTGTTACATTCTGGAGCTTAGTGTGCTGATTTGTATTTGTATTATTTAACTTCTTTTGGTAGGAAGTCACAGTTAGAACACGGCAGTCATTGGTTGAAACATTAACCACTACTAAAATATATTTCATTTTTTCATTTAATGAGAGCTGACTGGATGGGGTCACATAAATATTCCAATTGAAAAAAAGAGTTTTGCATATTTTATTCATCAAGCACCCAATGCAGCACCTGAGTGAAAAACAGGCTAATGCAGTGATCTGTTGTAGTGTGATAATTGTAAATAGGGCTTTTCAAATCTGAAATTGACTGAATAATTGTTTATTGCAGTGAATTGGTATTTTACTCATCTGCCACATTGCTAAAGTTGATTTGTTACGAGTTAAATTTCAAATAATTATTTTTTGCACAATGACTCAAAACAAATAACTTTTCTAAAAAATAATAATAGAAAAACATCTGGTGATATCTTAATCTTTAGACAATACAAAATTGTAATGGAAAATGGCACAGTTCAATGAAAAAAAAATATCAAAATCACACATCAGTTTGTCTCAGGCAAAAATAAATTAAATTGTGGAAGGTCTTATGTTCATTGTAATTAACTTCAATAGATCCTCCTTAATCTAAAGTGATTCAGGCTTAGGGGTTTGCCGTGTTTTACTTAAACTATGAAGCAACTGAGGTAATTTACTCCTGCTTGTTAATTCAAATGAGGCTACCTAATTGTGCGTTCAGCACAGACTGCAGTATTAAGTCAATACATACCACAGGCTGCAGGATTAGACTGGTAATAGGCAAAAAGATAATATATTAATTGATAATACTTCATTTTTAGTGTTATTACATAAACATGGCAGATGAAGAAAGACAAAAATTGTACTCAAAGTCTGCATGATTGTGATCATCTTATTAAGCTCTCAGCACATCATGCAAAGTAAGAAGCAGAATAAGACTGCTGCTTCCTTACATCTTGCATTTTAAGCCAAAACTGTCTATGAAATTTGAATAACGTTGAAAGCCCTCAGTATGAATAAAGCCAAATCTCTGGTGATATATATATATTTTAAACAGACCATGGCTTTACATGGTCTGTTTAAATTATATATTTCGCTCGCAGTTTTACAGTTAGGTTGCATCAGACTTGGAGGAAAATCTAAAAATAACTAAACTAAAAGCTGAACATTCAGTGGGCTTCTGAGCTGACACGCCTGATGAAGACGATGTAAAGTTATATAACAAAATATTGCATTTTATAGTTTGAATAATGAATTTGAATTCATTCTCTGAATTCTCAAGCATAGCCAAAGAAAAACAAAGTTTACTGCACTTCTAAACTGTCACCTTTTTTAACTTTTCTCATTTCTTTTTTATTGTATACATATATATTAATATATATATATAAAAATTCATAATTGTTCATGCAATTTTGAATTTCAAGAAAGAAAACAATTATCACTTATTATTCTGACATTTAGCAAATAAAAATTGAGAAAATATTTACTGTCCTTAAACAGGAAAAAATTTAGACTGATTTAACCTAAAGTACAAGATGATGAATCTGTTTGCTGTATACAGCATTTGTAAATATTTGGTTCATCTATGATTTTCTATCAAATAGATATTTTTAATTTGCTTCAATTGATTAGTAATGTCCCAGCCAAACGTTTTGAGCATAAATATCATAAATACATTATATTTCTAAAAGAATCGTCACTAACATAACAGAGGAAACACCTCATTCTAGCCCACAGCAGATGAGTAATATTCCTGGGGGTGTTCATGCCTGTTGAAGTGTTGGGGTGTGGTTTATAAACACCACTTTAATCTGCTGCTTGGCTTTCTGTCCAGTGGGAGCAAATAGTTGTATTAAAATAGATAATATTACAGGCCAAGCTAGGCCGAAGGATAGCACCCGCCAGACAGACCTATATAACAGATTGAGACAGGGAGAGGTAATCCTAAAGGGTTTAAATCTCCGCTCATACACGTGATTATCTTTTTTTTCCCCCTTTTTCTGGGTTATTCTGGGCAACTGCATGAGACGAACAAAATTATTTGCTGCTCAGTGGTTTTGCTACGAGCACCTAAAGTCTCTTAACCCTGCAAACATGGGCAGCTACTACCTTAATGATTATTTCCCACTGCTTTCTCCCATATTTCGTTTTTTTATTCAGAGTCAGCATTTAAGGACTTGGAGCAAAAGAGGCAGAAAATGTCGGTAAATGTCCAAAGAGATTAATGGTATTTCAGTTGGAACACACGTGGTGCCAGGAGAGAACGAGCAGCAAATACAGTATTACTGTGTACACATAATCCTTCATCTTTTTAGAAAAAAAGAAGGCACATATTTGTTGGGTGGTTTTGTGGTTTAATGTTGCAAAAGGACAACATAGCTGGTTTGCATTTTCAAACTGAAACGTACATTTGTCAAAGTGGCATCATATGGTGAGGATAAAGCTTCTCCATTTTGCAAGAAAATGTGCTATTTTGGCAAATTCTCAAGTTGGAATTGAAGACATTCAGAAAATGTCTTCATAAAAATTAAAAGCACTTGACACAGACATTGAAGATTGAAATAATCATTTAATAACAGGCTGAAAAAATTAAATTTACAGTAACTAAACATTGTTAGTGCATGTGTGCCACATTAAAATCTTTTCCCCGCTGTGGTTAAGCACTGTTTTTGTACATAACATTGTGAATCAACTAAATTAAGCACACATGCACCAAGAGTGGCATATTTGAATGACACTAATCCCCAAAACTAGATAAAACGATGCAATAAACATAGGACACACATTGCCCCTGACCTAAATAACAACAAGACAATATTGTTCAGGTGAGCATTCTCTCTGTCGATGGTGAGAATGTTGCTGAGGCACATACTTCTCTGTTTTGTGTAGTTACATTATTAAAAAAAAACATTTCACAAATATAAAAAAGAGAAATGTTAGCATGCTTTGACAGAATAAACAGTCCCCTAATATTGTAATATGGTGAATTTATGTAACAAAAGGAAAGGCAGATTTTTTTAAAAAAAAAGTCTAAAATCAGAAACAGGAAGGATACATTCCCTATGTACATTATGGCTTGCTTTCAGTGGTTTGACACTCCTACATCATGATTTAACGTAAGTGCTATAAAGAAAAAAATATATAGCTGGATACTTGTTTTTTTGTTTTTTTCTGCAGCCTTATAGATAAAACAAATCCATAAAATCACAAAATGTTTGGTTTAAAAGAAGAAATTATTTTGCTGATCTATATGCCATAGTTGGATACAAAAGCTTTACATATATATTTTTTTCTGTTTGAGAATTAAAGCCAGTGTAAAATTGATAAGTCAGTTCTGGCATGTGAAGATAAGATTGAGTACATTGACAAAACATGAATAATTAAACAGCATCAGGTCTGGTTTATATTTTTAAAGCAGTAGATGCTTAAAATTAACCACAGCTCAATAAAAGAGGAGTTAAATGTTAGTTTTTTTATATATAAAAAGAAAGCTGTAGTAAGCACATGCTGATTAAAAGTACAATGTGTTAAAACAAATAAAGAGCAAATGGATTTTATTTTATCAAATGACACAGAAAAGATGCCACTGATATAATTTTCAGCTCTAAAACTCACAGATGGACTGGCATGATCGAAAATGTACCCTAATTGCTTTCTCAAGGACCGTTTCAACGCTGGTTGCTGTCTTTGAGCCATATAGTGGAAGTACTTCATTCAGAGACTGGTCTCATCACCTTATATCTCTTTAAATAAGTTTCATAGTAAACCTGCCCCCGTCACCTCCATCCCCTCCTCCTCCACCAACAGAAGAGCGAGGAACAAAGTCAATAGTTGCTGTGTGCTTGATCTGACCTTTGCTCTGACTCCAGAAAAACATGAAGACAAAACAGATGGCCACAGAACTAAGGAATGACAGAAATCCCATGGTAGTGGCAATTATCAGGGTCTTTGCATCAAAAGGATATGGCTTGCCCATTTGAGCTGAGGAGTTGGCAGCTTGGGCAGTTGAAGGTTCAACCCAACCTTCTTCTGTGAACAAAGGGATGGATCTGTTACGCGGAAGGCCCTTCACATATAGACCCACAGTCAGGCTGTCATTGCCAGCCGCATTGCCTGCCAGGCACTGGTATGTACCACTGTCCTGAACCTGGGCAAATCGCACCTCCAGAGTACCATTCTGTAAAACTCTGATTCTTCCTGAAGGAGAGATCACAGTCTTCTGAGAGGAAATCCAGGTGATAACTGGTAATGGGTCCCCATCGACCTTGCAGGAAAACAGAACGGTGGTACCCTCTTCCACTCTTGCCTCCTGCGGCCTGCGGTCCAAGACACGAGCAGGGCGACAGGTGAAAAGCTTAGGGAGTTCCTTTTCTGAGAACTCTCTGAATTCTCGATGTTTCACCGTATCAGGAGAAGAGCAAGTGGGCTGATGTCCATCAAAGTTCAGGCGCAGCCTTCTTCGGACCACCCACAGAAGCCGACAATCGCACGCAAGGGGATTCCCATCCAACCGCAACACCTGAAGGTTCCCCACAGAATGGAAAGCACTTTCCTCCAACGTAGTGAGCTGATTTGATGTCACATTAAGCATACGAAAGAAGGACAGTCCCCTAAAGGCTCCTGGCTCTATTTGTAGTAGACTTGACCCGGCAAGATGCAACTCCTGGAGTCTCAGGAGATCCCCCAGCAGGTTGCCTTGGATGACAGTGATAGGATTGTAGGACAAGTCTAGGAAGCGTAGGTACACGAGATGACGAAGGGCTGCATAAGGAATTGAGCTTAGGTTGGAGCTACTGATGACAAGTGAGGTCAAATTAAGACCAATTAGACTGTTGGCGGCAATTGAATCTAATGCTGGCCAGTTCGAGATCACGAGACTTCTCAAATGGTGGAGTCGTCGGAAAGCATTGTTGGGTATTGCAGAAATAGTTAGGCGTGTCATGCGAAGTTGGGCCAGGCTCTGGAGTTGAGACAAGGCTTCGGTAGGAATGGAGGTCAGGTTGCTGCGGTCTAAGTTGAGCTCTTGCAGATTCTGCAGACCAAAGAAAGCTCTTTGTGAGATGAAGACAAGGTCATTTTCCCCAGTTTCCAGCGTTTGCAGGTTGACCATTTCTTTGAATGTATAGTCCAGAAAAACGAGAATCTCATTCTGGCTCAAGTCCACATAGCGCAGACTAGACAAGCCAGAAAACACTCCCACTGGGAGGATCTTGAGACGGTTGTTTTTAATTCGAAGTGTCCTAAGGTTCCTAAGGCCCAAAAAAGCCTCTACTTCAATCATGGAGATTACATTATCACTGAGGTCCAACTCTTGAAGTTGCAGGAGGCCAGAGAACTGACGACGTCCCACAGTTTTAATCCTATTGCGGGATAAATCCAAACGTCTGGCGTCGTTGGACACACCCTCTGGCACAGAAGTCAAATATTTCCCAGAGCAGACAGCTTCTCTTGCTTCAAGTCGGCATGTACACCGTGAAGGGCAGCCTCCTGCAGATACACTCAGACCAAACTGTAGCAGGATGCTCCACACCCACCATCGGACAACTGACTCCACAAACATCTTACACCCTGCCTGAAGAGAAACAAACACGATGTCACTGCATGAGCATAGATCTTTTTATAAAAAAAAATTTGAGCAAAGTGTAAATACAAACCGTTTCAGACTTGGAGTGCAGATTTTCATAACCAGTTATGCAGGAACCATGGCTGATTTAGGTCCTCTGTCGGGAAGTTTTCTGGTTCAAAAGCATTTCTCCTAATGTGACCTAGATTAAATAAAGAAGAAAAACAAGCCTAAGTAAAGTGCAAAATGACACTCAGAAACAGAATTTAGAGTTTGTTTTTGTACACACTAGTTTCAATGAAAAGGCTGCAAACTTTCTTAGAATAAACAGAAAAGTATAAATCCTGTCCATCCCATTAAGTCTCTAAATTAAAACTGTGACAAATAAGATAAGTTAAGAGCATGAAACAAATGCAGCCTTCTAAGCATCCTGTTTTCCCTTAAGTGCTAAATGACTCATTTTTCAGCACTCTGCTACATGAAAGGCTGAGGTACAACTACAAGCAGAGTTTAAATTAAGGATAGCCAATAATTTCACAGTTCAGTTGGCAATGATTCAAACCTTCTGATCCCAAGAAGAAAGCAACTAATAACAGAGATTGACATTCTTCATTGTAACTATATAAACTAAATGACTTCTGTCTCTTGATATAAAGAAAATAAAAAAATGTACTCATGATCGCATATAATCTGCTCTCGTTGATTATAAGTCCAGTTTATTTCTGTGCACAACTATGAACTTTTCTTGGCTGAAAACATTTTTCATAATAATGCCAATTGCAAGTATGTAAAGGCAACTGAGAGTGATATGATGCACAAAATATAGAAAAAAATGCAGAACAAAGTTTTGAAAGAGTCCAAAATATTTACAGAATTTTATGCAAAAAGCAACATGAAACAAAACCAATAACAATGAAGTGTGAAAAAAGCTCGAACAGTAAAGAAATACATTCATATGGAAATTTTCTTGAATTGTTTCTTGAAGTGTCTGACCTTGTCAGCAGCATAAAAATGTAATGAGAAAAAAGATTTAAAATTTTGACTTCCTTTAAAACAACCACTGGAATGACTGGCTGAAATACAACAAAGCTTCAGGAATTTTATGAGTAAAGTAGCACCAAGTCGCACAATTTATACTCTAAACATAAGCAACACTTATTCACCAATTAAAAAGAATGGACATATATCTTCCAAAAACACACTCCGAAGTCCAAAAAATATTCTAGAAGCAGTTTAAATCTAACCTGGAGCAGCCGAAGCTTCTTAAACGTCAACATCAGACATCAGACCATTCCCAGAGTGTTGCCCCAGCCTCGCTGCAGCCTTTCCTTTTGGTGACTGCTACCAACACTCCCAGAGCTGTGCAGGCTTTGTCTCATCGCTGTTCTCCAAGCAAACACTTCTTATACCAACTGGGAGGGAGTGCTGACTCACGAGCCAAGACTTGCACTTTTAAACTCACTGCACTTGTGGTTGAGTTATACATCAAAGTGCTGGCAAACCCCAGGGACTTTTATACAACCCTCCCCTAAGATGGTGACAAGTAGCCATTTACAGCTGGTCCACATTGACAACAGCTTGACTTATCAATCAATTCAGGCTCAACAACAAAATATATCTGTTTTTTATTATTAGGTATGACCTTCTCTAATATGAGGAGACAGAATTCTTCTGCACATGCCTTGATTTAAAAAAAGAAAAAGAAAAAAAACATCTCTATAAAAATCAGTACTCCATGGAATACCATAATACTTAATAGATTGTCAATAACACAGAGCAGCTCTTTAAAACCAATGGGTTTAAATGAGCTTAAAATGCCTTTCCTAACTAAGTTGTCAGAGATGGAGCTTGGCAGGTGTGTGAAATCTCAGCCTGGACCAGTTGCTGAGCCCTTTCAGCTCATCTTGGATCAGGACCACGCCTTCTCTGTTTTTTTACACACATCATAAAGCTGCAGTCCACACAAAGGTCACCACATTGAGCCACAGTAGGGGCCGACCCGTCCATCAAATCAAAAGGGGGACAGGGTGAATGAGAGAAATGCATTTGGAATTTTGTCATTTATTTCTCTCCCTGCAAGGAGCAAAGTCAAGAGTTTCACATTACGGTGTTAATTATTTTAACTATTTCTTATTACACAGAGTCCTTTGCTGTTTCCATTGCTGATGGAGATTGAAAATGGAGAGGTTGCAAAACAAGCTATTATTGATCTCAAGATGTGACAAGAAAACATTTTTGGAATTTAGAAACCTGCAACATTTTCTGAAAAATTTTGAGAAATATTTTTTAATGCAATTACTTAATTAAACAGTAACAGAAATTGGTAATGCCACAATTAGTGGCACCTTGAGCAATCCTTATAAATTAAATACAATTTTGACTGTATTAAACTCCTTGTGTTTAAATCTAATTTGTCACAAAACCACACATTCATAAGTCCATTTTCAAAATGGGAGAGGTGGGAGCACATGAGGTTTGATTTCTGACCTGAAGACTTTTTCTGCAGGTCTTCCTCTCTTTTCTCAACCCATTTCCTATCTCAATATTCAGAATATTTGTCAGTATTGCCCCAAAGTCTTAAAATAAGAATGTTTTTTTTATGTCCCTTTTTAAACCTCAGGTCCATTAAGGTGCTATAGTAGATACAAATCACCAAAGTTTGGCAGGACTTTCACACAATAACATTGGACGTCCTTGGAATAAAAGAGAAAATCTTCATTCCTGAAAAAAAATCAAGAAACAAATCAAGCTAACCGCTTGATAATAAAACCTTTGTTTTACTGCAGTAGAGAATACCATGAGACCTGTCCTAAAAAACATCTTAGTTTAACTTATTCTGCTTATTTATGGGACATTCTCCAACTGACGTCGACTTTTCCAATTTGTTCTCGCTGCTCTTTCCTCAGACAAAACTCATCAAGCCTCTCAGCTCGGGCCAGTTATCGCATTACATCAGTCTCTGGCCACTCGCCACCAAATGTTTAGCCTGTCTTCAGGGCCTGAACACAGACTGGGCTCTACATCTCCTTATGCATCTTTTTATTTAATGATAATCTTCAGCTTGGTGTAATAAATAATAATGGTGAAATTAATGAGTGTTTCTTCTTTTTTTAAGATGAAAGTCATTAAGATTTGAACATTTAGCAAACTTAAATAATGCATTTAAAAAAGTTAAACGAAATAAGAGAGATGAAACACTTTTGCTGCTCTTTTCTCAGTGCTCATATTCTCTGCTGTGTTACTGCCAGGAGGAAGCAAGGTGTTGCGATTCTCTGTTAAATCAGCCTTTTCTTATTGCCAGCGTTATGGCCTCATTAGTCGTGAGAATAAAAGACTCTCTCTAAGCATTGCTTCTTTAAGTGCAGCCTTATCTGTCCTTGCTCCTTGTTACTAAGTGACTTGCAGCGAAAGGTGAAAAACTGTGACAAATGTTCAAGAGTGCAATTACTGAGATAAATTCTTGAGGCTTCCTTTGCAACAGGTCCATTAAATAGGAACATGACCTCACCGGAGCCCCACATTCAAACTGCTTTGTTTCCTTTTGACTTGATATGCCCTGAGCATGACTCCCTGTGCTGAGCTGCTCTGTCCTGACTGAGATTGCACAGTCTGAACCCAACGGGGCTTTCTGACACTTGTCAGAGACTATTTTTAGCTCATCACAGTGAGAAAGACAAGAGCCTGTCTCAAATCCCCAATTAAAACGGCTGGAACAAAACAACAGAGCCAGGTCTTTGCACTTAGTGTGCTTTCTGAGCGTCTGTTTGAATTGTGTGTTTGTCTAAAGTTTGGATGGGGAGTGTTTGTGAGTTTTCGTTTTTCCTTTAGGGGCTCTGGCAGCTGCTTCAGTGTGACAGCCCTTGGGATCTTCTAAATTCAAACTGCAAATATTGAACTGTTTGCCAGCAGAACAGCTGTTGTGTGCAAAGCAGGCAAACAAAGGTCTCGGGGGTTCTCCCTTGGATTTGTCTGGGGGGGAAAAAACCTATAAACAACGTCCAGTCATGAGTCACAATTACTGTATGCCAAACAAACAAGATCTCCGAAACAAACCATGCAGAACTTGTTTTATTGGAGCAAAGTTAATGTGGTTTAATTTTCACACCACATCTTAGACTGTTTCTATAATGGTTCAATCCAGCTGAGCTGCAAATTGATCACTGAAGGAAAGTCTTATTTCCCTAACTGCATAACATATTCCAAGTGAAGCATGAACGGACAGTGACTCACCATATAAGCATTGCCACATTAAGAGATCTTTATTTACACACTGAATCAATCTCAAACTAACTGAAATATCTCAAAGAATCATTGTCTTTATGTGTTCTTTGAAATGTCAATTTATTTATTTTTGCTTTTTCACTTTGACAATGACTCCCGTATACAAATCCCAAAAGAAGGACTGCAGGACATCTATGCCCAACTTTCATTTCTTTATGAAAATGAGACTTTAGACAAAAGGATCAGTTCTCCTGACATGAAGTTGAAATCTGGGGTACCAACTCCAAACGTTTTAAGGGTCTTTTACGGCTCAGATATGTCTTGTACTAGTTGTGTAATACTGGGGCAAAGAACTACAACGTCTTTACAAACTGTGTTTAAGAGGAGCTAAAATTGAATGTTGGCTTCAGTACTGAGTGCTGACTGACTGTTACATCACTTCAGAACACCAAATTCTGATGCAAATGTTCCCCATCCATTTTCTATACCCGCTTAATCCAGATCAAGGTTGCAGGGAGTCAGCGGTAAATTCCAGCAGGCACAGAATGAGAGGCTGTGTTCACCCAGGACAGGTCGGCTGTCCATCACTGGGCTAAAACTGGCATGTATGAGACAAACAACTTTACCCTTTGCTCACTGTGTCACCTCTCTGAGTTTCTGCCAATTTCTGCCTTCATGTTCTTTCTCTATACATAATATAGAGAAAGGACAGGTCTCAGGTCTTATCTGTTTAGGTAAGACTCACTTCAGGAAGAAGATTTAGGGAGTAGCAGCTGCCTTTACCTCTGGTCACACTGGTTCTGAACTCCTGGACCAGGATGTCTGTGTTCAAAGTTTTTCATTTGTCTTTTCTGCCAGTTTGTGATGACTGTGTATGTTTTGCAGCACTCATTTTGCCTTAAGCATTGGGATGAAACGGACCAACATGCTAAATCTCCTTTGAAACTGGTTTCCTATTCTACTTAGCCAGATTTAATTGCAGAAATTCTGGCTTTGAATCCTTTACAGATTTCTGTTGTCACTGGCTTTATGATCCAGCATTTGACCAATGACATCACAGGTAAAAATTGGGCATCTGTTGCTGTCGTATAATCCCCTTTGTGGTGGTACAGTGCCATGTCTTTCGGTAATTCAGGTTGAAATTATGTAATATTTATGGACAATGTGAAGGTAAAGCCACTTTCAATTTCATTACTGTTTTAAACAGCTGCATGGGCAAAATCCCCAAGTGTATGTGATCATTAGATTATATGAAAATTACGTAAAGTGGATGCTAATTATGTTCCTTTTATGGAGGCTGATGCTTTTTAGACACATTATGATGAGAATTTGCATCATAAATGTTTAGTTAAAGTGGTTCCATTCACAGCACTTTAACTCCACACAGTGTGTTGGTTGGTTAACCACTTTGCTGTTATTCCAAATTCTGACATCACGTAAAGTGCAGCGCCTGCAATATTAATAATAGCGCAAATAAATGAGGAAAGGGAATTAGTCTTAGAACAGCACCTATGTAATGTGACAAATTAGGCCATCTCAGCTGGCAGAAATGATGCAACGTACATCAGAGAGACATCAGGAGGTCATGCGTTAACGGCCACCTGACTGTTGGGGGACTGACGACTCCAAACCTGAACCGGGTCGTTTGTTACACACAGATAGTAATTCAGGGCAATGCACTTAGTGATCATAGTTGCACTCATCTCTTTATAAAACCTGCTTACTGCCTGGTAATATTTATTAAATCCATGACCTTCACCTTTTAACTGAATAAGTTCTTGTGAGTGAAAAAACAAGATCAGGAGCAAGTACCCAGAGATTTCCCTTTTTGTTCACATATGTGTGAGAACCAGAGCACAGTGAGGCAGAAATGGCTGAGCAAAGTGAAAAGATTGAAATCTGTGAAGCAAATGTAAATTTATTTTACTTTGGGCTCGCCATTTTTAATAAATATACAGAATTATAGTTTCTATTTTGTACATTTCTCTCTGTAGTCTTTATTTTTATTTTTCAATTTTAATATGTTTGACTAAGTTGAATGTGCATGCTTGAATTATCCAATGACTTTTTTTTGCTATTCTAGATATAGATAAATAAAAATGCAGATTTTCTTTGAAACAAGATTAAATAATTTATGGAAAATCTGCCTATTAATGGTTTTTATTTTGTACAGATATTTAAATATTTTAAAAAATGCAGCATACTTGGGTGCAATGATATTTTACACACTATTTGCTGGCATCTGCAAAGCAGCCAATCCAGAGGCGTCATTATTTTCCTGAATACTGATTGGCTGAACCCCGAGGAGTGGAGATAAGAAAGACCATGGATGTTAACTTCAGCAGTGCTGTAAAGACAGTTTCCACTGTGCGTATCAAGCTACATTTGGTATTTGAACAATTAAAATAGGACGTCATAAACCTTTTTAGAAGACTTACGTATTTCAAGACAGTTATGGTCCCTACCTACGCATACTCAAGATATATATTTTTCTATTACAGCATTAAGTTGTCATCATTTTCAAGGAAAATCAATCATATCCGTAATCTGTCTTCATTGTTCAGGTGGAGGTTTTCCTCTGTGTCTGCCGGCATGCTAATCTGACAGAACCTCTCTATAATCCCACCTGATTTTCATCTGAGTCAGAGCCAGGTATAACAGCACAGACAGGAAGGGAAAAAAGGCTGGATGACTGACAGAAGTGCTGAACCAACACTCCTAGAAGTTACATTGGATGCTATACATTTTTAGAATCAAACTTTTTGTCTTGTGGAGCATTTATTTACGTTACAACAGTAACGTAAATAACGTAACGTAACGTTGCTGGTGTTGGATGCTGCATTTGTGACATAATGGAGCTTTATGATATAAATCTCAAAAGCATGAACTCCAACAAACAAAGCAGATGTACAGGTTTACCCTAAAAAAATTGTATTCTTGAATTATGAACACATTTATAAAATGATTTTCTTAAAACCCCACATTACACAATTTACTTAAATGAACAGTGTCCCACCCAACCAACAGGCAAAAAAAAAAAAGGTAAAGCATTAAATTAAATTCAAAAGGAAAAAATCAAAAAAGGTTTGTAGATAGAAGACTAATGCTGCAGTAGGTCAATGCTAAATCTCAAACCAAACATTGAATTATTAAACTGCGTCACTGTCATGAAGGTCTCTGGTTATAATCATAAAAGAACAATTGACGAGGTTCATCCTACTGATTTTCATCATTTGTTTTTCTATT
Source organism: Phalloptychus januarius (assembly GCA_902982915.1). Classification (NCBI taxonomy): domain Eukaryota; kingdom Metazoa; phylum Chordata; class Actinopteri; order Cyprinodontiformes; family Poeciliidae; genus Phalloptychus; species Phalloptychus januarius. The sequence goes on along the minus strand of CADWAE010000066.1, from coordinate 1,230,346 downwards.
CTCAGTCTGCCAGTCTTCTTGAACTACCCTGCAAAACTGAGACCTTTAACACTCTGGCCTTTATCTATTTAAATTAACTGAGGAGAAAGAAATAAAAAACTTCCCTGAAATCAACAGAGGTATTATATATATGTGAGATCATTCCACTTCTGCTTACAGGAAAATAAATTAACTAAAAGTTTCAACTGCTTATGCCTGGATTTATTCATTCTGAGAACAAGCAGGTGGATGGGAACATTGCACAATAACTGTGGGAAGAAATCATTCAAATTATTTATTTGAGGAAAGTGCAGATCTGTTTGAGAAATCTGCTGTCCAACAAATTGCGTTTTGCAACCAAACAGCCGCCAAGAGACATATTTTTGCCTGAATGGGAACAAAAGCCACACTGGGAGGAAGACAGACCAATTTAATGGAGGGTTTTACTTTTAAAATTGTCAGTGCTCACTGTGTAATAGCTCTTCCTTTTGTCAAAATGTCTGCAGGACAGAAAATGGTGTTCATAATGGCATAGAGATACATTAGTTCAGACGAAGAAAGAAAAAAGATACAGGGATGGAGCTTTAGCGGAAACTTTACAGTTCACAATGTCTGCCATCAAACATAACACAAAGGTCTCCGGTGTTGGAAGTTGGATGCATAAAAATGCCTGACCTGATTTCCTCAGCTTTTTGAATATTGTATTTGTCTGCCTCTGTGGTCTTCTTCCAATAAACTAAAAGAGAGGGCACACTTTTGTGCAGCTGATATGGAGTAACATTTATAAAACTGCAACAGTTTAAAGTGATGATTTTAGCAAAAAAATCACCTCCAGGATTGAGTGGTGCTAGAACCCGGATCTCATTAGCTTCAAAGAAAATGTCAAAAAATGAGACAAATGCTTCCCGACAGATAATCCATACATATGAGCAAATCCAAAATGCCGGGGTAATAAAACCTGATTCATTACAGCAGGTTTTGGTATGTTTGGCAGCGTGAACACGTGCCAAGTCCTGCTCAGAAATGAAATCAGCATTTTCATAAAGCTTATCCACAGAAGAAAGCATAACAAGGTTTAAAAGTTTCTGGTAGATGGCTGGAGTGACTTTTGATGCTATATAAGTACAGTACATTTACAATCAGACAGCTGTAGCCAATGCATGTGTTGGTGTTAGCTCTTGGTGGCCCACGTATTTGGATCCTATTAAAAGTTCTTATTTTAAAATGTATTTTATATAAAATTCTTAAAAGCTGAATTTTGAATTTTCACGGGCTGCAAAACAATATGGTTGAAATAGAAACCTTGCAATATTTTGTAGCATGTAAAATATATCTTGTTACTGTGAAAGTTTCACTTTATTGATTAAATTACTGAAATAAATTGCATTTTTAATAAATGTGTACTGAACTGAAATGAACTTGTTCATCAAAAATGTGTTTAAACCCGTATCTCCTTCTACTAAAAATCATAAAGTTAAAAAATAAATTGCCCACGAAAGTTTTTCTACTATGAACAAAACAAAACAGATACATTTGTGTGGAGTAACCCAATTTCCTTTCAAATGTGGAACAGTTTCATACTTCACACATGAGTGAATAAAGAGGAAAGGAAGGGATGTTTCTTTAAAACATGATGAAAGAAACCCTCTAATGTATAGATGCTTTTCATCTACAGTCCAAAGACATCAGCCCCGGGCAAGCATTCATTTCTTATTCCTACTCCAACTGTATTCCTCCAAAAGCAGAAAACATCCCGTCCTTCTATTCATCTACGAGACGACTTCAAATCACGATGTGGCCTAAATCTTGAACAGCAGGTTCAAAAGTGCTGTGCATTATTGATTCCTCCCTGAAAAGATGTTTTCGTGTACCAACGCTCCAAAAGCGGTTAAGACTATGATGAAAAGACAAACAACTGCACATGGCACAGACCTCATGTGCAAATTGAGAGATTTATCCTTTGCAGCTTTAGGGAAAAAAAGTAAAGTGCTGAAGATAATCTCCTGGCTGTTAAGACTGAAAAACATGGAGGCTGGATGTGAGGATGCTTTGTTCTGAGCTCTGATACACCTTCCCTAACAGAACCATCTTGACCTGACCCTGGCATTAAAGCTCTGGTAAAAAGGTCAAAGGCACAGTCAGACAATGAGTTTATAAACATATGCACGTGGGGTGCTGTCGACAGATGCTTTAAGGCTTAAAGCTGCTAAACGTTAGTGCTTTGAATAAAGATTAATATTTGCTAGGAGTGTTTGAGGATGGTGAGTTTCACAACTAGAAAAAAAAATGATGTCTTCGGATTTTATCCTGTCAAATGACAGTTTGACACAGTTTTGCCAACCAGTCTGACAGTATTGAGGACAGCACAGGATACAGTACAGTCAGAAAAGTGAGCAGCTGCTGTGCCAAAGTCTGTGCTTTTCTAAAAGTATGTTCCCTTTTTTGTTCCTGCTTTCAATGTCTCCTGCTGTACCACATCCTAAAGCTGCTCTATTAAATTGAGATCTAATGTGAAGGCCACTGGAGTTCAATGGATGGCAACAATTTTCTGCCACACAACTTTTCTTTTTTTAACCCTGATCTTGACAAATGGTTATGCATGAAAATGTGTCTTGGTTGTTAACGCCAACAACTAAAATCATTTAAGATCCCTATGTTCCCCATTTTGATGTGATGCTCAGTTTGTACTTTAGCAAAATGTCTACAGCACTTCTAGATGTCAAAATACATTGGGAGTGATTTGCTGGACTTAAAAGGAAAAAAAACAATGACTGGATTATGTTGATCATTAACAACATATGATTGGCCAAGTGCTGAAATTAGGATTGACACTGCCAGTCATAATCCATGTTTTTCTCTTAGAAATGTTACAGTTTATTTGATGGTAAATTGCAAAACAAAAACGCTGTTTGATTTTTGAACCTATTTTTTTTAAAACTCAGGATTTTTTTAACTTGTTACATTCTTTGGATGTTTTAATTTGTGGGTTTTTATAATTTTGTTGTGATTTATTTATGATTTTTAGGTCTTTCCATATTCAGTTCATTTCCATGTGTTCATTATTATTACTAAGGTATTGCCCTATAGGTTTATGCCTCTGTTTAGTTTCAATTTATTCGTGTGTCCTGTTCATTGTGCAATTGAATTTATTTTTCTTGATTATTGGTAAGCCTTTTCCATTTTAATTTTTAGGTACTTTGAGTCCAGGTTCAGGTCCATCTGTAACCCATCAGTCTCCTCCTTCAGTTCCCTGCTTTCATATTTCATCTTTTTCATTTGTCTCTTTCCATCCTTGCCTCAGTATTAAAGCTTTTGATTTGTCATTGTTCATTGCTGGATTCTTCTGTTTCGTTACTATGACAGATTTTGCTTCTGTTCCTTTTTCCATGCTCCATATTGTTCATAAAATAACTGTCAGATTCAATACTCTGCCAAGCATGAACTAAAAATGACCCATCTGAGTAAAAAAATATAAAGTTCATTCAAAGTAAATTTAACCTGCAAAGTCTGAAAATATTTAACTACATGAAATTCCTAAGACTGCCAAAACGATGATGGTCAAGAGCCGATGAACTGACCCAGAATCACCTGAAGGCCAGAAAGCTACTGAGCTTTCTCACCTGAAGCTGAAGTAAGTTGCAGTCTAAATTTCCCTGAATAAAATAGTTCAGGTAAATCATTCGCGAAGGAGAATGACATACTTCCTGTGCATAAAATGGCCTCTGATTAAATTGCCCATTTGGCTGAATCCCAGGCGTAAATCCTTGGTTTTCCCTTGATGGTGATCTGCTTCTCCTGAGCTTCAACTGATGTGATGTGTGTCCTGATTATGGTGGGGCAGAGAGGACTAACAGTTTGCTTCTGCTCAAAGTTCAGCTCTGCAACTTTTTTTTTATTTCTAAAAAGGCTAAACCTCGCTCACGGGGCAAGTGACAAACTAACAAGCTGTACCAAGTCTGGTAATGCGGCAGTTTTCTCTGACAAAAAAAGGTTTAAATGGACTTATAAAGGACTTTGATGTAAACACCCACAAGTTAACGCTGTCCCATGAGGAAATGAGGCTGCAGTTGTTGCTGTCTGTAATCCAGCTCAAAGGCAGTTAAAACACAGTCTGTTGCAGCCCTTTTTTGGGTTTATGGAACAAACTATGGAGAGGATTACTGCTCAGAGGCACTCCACAAAAAATAGCTACAGATCTGCACAAACAGGGAAATACATGATAAAATAATATTAAAGCCCTTTTAAACATTCATTCATTCATTTTCTATACACCCTTGTCCCTGGTTTGGGAGGGGTGCTGGTGCCTCTCTCCAGCTAACGGCCGGGTCACCCTGGACAGGTCACCAATCTATTGCAGGGCAACACAGAGACACACAGGGCAAACAACCATGCACAAACACATGTGCACCTCGGGAGAATTTAGAGAGACCAATTAACCTGACAGTCATGTTTTTGGAGTGTGGGAGGAAGCTGGAGTACCCGGAGAGAGCCCACACATGAACAGGGAGAACATGCAAACTCCATGCAGAAAGACACCAGGCCAGGAATCGAACCCAGAACCTTCTTGCTGCAAGGCAACAGCTCTACCAGCTGCGCCACTGGGCAGCCTCCTTTAAAACATGTGTACAGATAATTTTAAAAGAAAGAAACTGCGAGTAAAGATGAATTTGGTATCCTCCTGGAAATCCACTAAATCACTATAACATAAATCATAAACAGAAAGTTGCTAAGAGCATTGACATAATAGTTTGTTGGTGGATTGACTGAACTGGATTTTCTTAAAAAATGATGAAAGGTGATACATTTTCCTGAATACCAAAACGAATGGACACCATTACACCACCACAAAAAGCAGCAGGGCAAAAATATCGTAGCAAATGTTTACTGTTACTACACCTTATATCAGCTTTACACAAAAGTAGGCTTTGGGTGTCAGGTGAGAATGATTAAATTGTTTTGTGCTGTTTGTAAGAAGTTGAAATAAATGTGAATATTTCCATCAGACTGACTGTTTTAAATATAAGATTTTGTTTTTTACAATACAAGTTAAATCCGTCTTTACATTTGTTATTATTGAAAAAGTATCGGAATGTAAGATGATGATGTTTCTAAGTTAAGAACAAACCAAAGTGATGGAAAAATGCATTACATTTCTGCAGAAAAGCAATTATTTCATGAATGAAACTCACCAGCGGATGTTTTCAGGGAAGGAATCATCGCAAATCCTTCATGGCTCTAACGCTCACATGCTCATCCTAGTTCAGGACAGTCTCCCTCTCCCTCCTCTTCCTCCTTTTCTCCACGTTCAACAAGACTTTCCCAACATCTGTCGCACCACAGTGGCGGCAGCTCACTCCGCCCTCCTTATTTCATTAAATCCTTTTCCGAGTGTAGAATACCTTGGGGAGTTCTCGGATAATTATGGCGCTAAAATAATTTAGGTCGGTTCTGTGTGCCTTGTTGTGTGATGAGGTGGAGAAGCGGCTTCATTCTGAGGCGCTGCTGCTGCTGCTGCTGCTGGTGGTGCTGCTGCTGGTGCCGCTCCGCATCTCTCCACTCAGCTGCCAGTCTGGTACAATAACAAAAGTCCCGCAGATTTAAAGGATGGATAAGCGCCGTGCGTCTGGCAGTAATGCTTTAAATCCCGTGGAATACCTTTAAAAAACACCAAAAATCAGATTTGCAATATTGAATTTTAATTTATTGCTCTTTAGAATAAAAACAACATTATATAAATGTGTGGCAACATTCTAAACATTTCTAACAATAAACCATTTGGTTTATTTTGTTAACCGAAAAAGGGTCCAACCGTGTAAAGTTTTATACAAAAGAGTTGGGTTCTGGATTTGACCCAGAATTAAGGTTTCAACACAAAAAAGGGTTGAAGTTAACTGACTAACCTGAAATCTCCAGTTGGATTTAAGAGGACAGGACTGTGGGCTACAACACGTTTTAGTGCCCTAACCACACAATTTTCTTTTACACATGCAAATTACAAATCAATTCAGATCAATACTTGATTTAAATACTGCCAAGTCATAAGAAATTCACTGTCAAGTAACATAGAAACAACCCATAGATGTGACATTATTCCCCTGTGTGCAACCCTCAGCACATTGTGTTTTATAACAGAATAACTTTGGTTCTTCTACAAACTCAGACTGAAAAGTGTTTTTCCTTCTAGCAGACAAAGAGTGTTGAATCATTACGACAAATTGAACCTTTAATTACACAGTACCATGTTATAGTTTTGGTTCAGCCTCACCTTGTGAGAAAATGGTGAGGGGTGGGAAAAGAACTGCCAGAAGATTACACAGAGATCACAGCATTCATTCAATTGTATTGAATACATCACCATCACCATACTATACCAAGCTGAGTATGGTAAGTGTTATTACTTACCATACTTACTATGGTAAGTAATAATAAACTGCACCACAATACATTTTCATCCAAAGTGAATATATGATTGATATTTTGCCTACATTGAGGTAGACCCAATGCAGGCAAAATATCAGGAGCAACATAGTGACTTTGAAGAATTTAATGGAAACTAAACTTACAATCAGATACAAGAACAAAATGTAAGAAAACAGACGAGGACAATGAAAGCAATGACGTTATGCCATACTGTGGAGATGTGATTAGTGACATGGAACAGGTGAACAGCAGGTGAACATAATCTGGGAATGCTAATCATTTTATAAAGATAAGTTTGAGAAGGGATGGTGACAACACAGAAACACAAACAGACCTACAAATTAATGGATAAAAAGCCAACACTAATATGATCTAAATACAATTCTTGGATTTTACCCACTGTGGTTAAATGGTTTTCTCAGACCATAAGCAGATTTTCAGGATGCTTGGACTTTTCCATTTGGTTCCCAGTAGGTGATGGTGGTCCGAGGCTAAACTTCACTTTTCATTTTAATTAATCCCTGTTGCTTCTGGTTCACTGTGTTCTGAAAGACAGCCATGCGCATCTTCATTTCCGCCGCTCAAGGGGTTTAGATCAGCTGGCAGGAGGCTCCACACTATGGCTCTGGAGGAGGCAAGCTGCTTAGAAAAACAAAAGTCACCATAAAAATCTGTGAGGCTGGTCAAAATGGCTGCAGAGGTAGTGTGCAAAACTTTAAAAAATAAAATAAAAAGACAAGGAGGCATCAGTAGAAGCACAATTAATATTATTATTAAATATAATAGTTCAATGGAGACAGCCTGAGAAAGCCATCATCAGTGAGTGCATGCAGAAGTGACAGTCTTGCCCAAAGGTACATTGATGGTTGTCATGTGAAAATACATCTATGTATCACTTGTACCCAAGGGTTTAATTATATCAAAAGCTGAGTTGAGTTTGTTTTGTCTGAGATCAACATCCGGAAGTGAAGCTAATTAGGAAGGAGACATCATGAAACTTTAACTTTGGTTACCAGAATTAGCTCCTACTCAAAACCCCAGAGCTCAGGCAGTGCTGATGGAGAAAATAAGAAGGTTAGTTACTTCTGCACCGCCTTCAGAACTTTGAAGAGCGTATCAGCTGTGCACTGCTTATTGCATGGCATGAAATAAACCCTTTGTTTTTCCTTCACATACGTTTTAATTTCCTTTTCGTTTTCCGTGTGTAGCTTTTGTGCTGTTGGTGAAATGCGAGCAAATGATCAACTTTGGAGAGTTTTCTGATGTTAATTTGTGTTTGTGAACACAAAAAACAAAAATGAATCTGATTTGGTTAATTTTCTCTTGCAGTTAATGTCTGCTCTCTTCTTGTTTGTTGTGAAAATCAGAAAATAACTTTAAAAATGCTGCGATGGGTTGAGTGAAAGTAAAGTTTGCAGGAGTGGAAAATATTTCTAAGGAATCCAGATGACTTTAAGTTGAGGATTTAGGTTGTAATAACTGCTGTTAAAATCCACAGCTTAAAAGAAATGACTCCATAAACTCTGAAATAATTGCTTATCAGGCTTTTGTTGGCTGGCACTGCTTCTTGTTCTGCAATAATGAAGATGGCAGCCTTGTTTGTTTACCGTTGCAAAAAAAAGTGAACAGTAGATATTATTCCTGTAATTGTTGACTATTGTTACATTTCAGTTTATATTTACATATTTATTAGTCTATTTAGTTTTTGAGTGTCCACATTCCCACATCAAGAGCCACTGAAGAATACAACATGAAAAATGTAGGATTGTAGGATTTCTCCTTTGTCTTTGGCAAAAGACCATGAGCCATTTCTCTTGGTAGCTTCTTATGTTATTTACCTTTGAAATATATCCAATTGTCCCAAAATTTGATCTATTTCGATTTCTTTTGCATCAAATAGAGTAACAAACACAAGAAAACATGTTTTTTTTCTTTTAATTATTATTTTTTTAATGCTCTACCATTAGAGTGAAAATGAGAAGTTTGTACTTTAGTCCCACACTAAATGATACTGCAGTTGTTGCAGGAATTCAATAACCCAGGCTCTGTTGAGTATTGACTAAATAGCTACAACCATTTCTGTGCAGTGAACCTCTCTTTCTTTGCTCCCTTTAAAGCCATTTCTGAAACCGAGCACAGTCAGACCATTTAGCTTTTAAGCACATGCTGAGATCCCAGCTGTTGCTTGCTCTAATGAGAATCCAGGGTTATACTGATGGTGCAGATGGCTTGTATTATCAGCACTGCGTTAAAGAGTGTGCTGCTACAAGCCTTAAGCTCATTTCATGAGCTCATTTTGCACATCAGCAATTTCTCTCCAAACTTCAATTGAAATTATCAATTAAAAGAAAGAGGCACAGAGCATAGCAACACTTTAAAATCTAACACTACTGCTAATCTCCAAAGAGCAAATGTGGAGACCCATCAGCATGTGACGGATAAACCACTGAAAAAATTATGAATGTGTGCTCCCAGCTTGTGTTTATGAAATGGGCTTTCATCTCATTTCGTGTGTATGCGTATAGGGGTGGGCGGGTGTGTGTGTGTGAGGGTGTGGGGGTGTGTGTGTGAGTGTGTGTGTGATGCTGGGAGTTACTGTGGCTGCTTAAAAATAAATGCTAATCCCTTAAACATTATAGCACATGTGTGCATCAACTGATAGTGCAGATGCCCAGCAACCATGCCATGTAAAGAGATTAGACAACAGGAATCATGAATGACTTGGTTTTGCATCCAGTTTCACACTGGGTCCGTTGATAATTCTCCTAAGATCATGCAACACACTGCACTCAGGGCCCTGCACATGCAGACTTATTATATGCCCAGATGTCCCAGCTGGATTCAGTGCTGAAGTCATTAATTAAGACTTTGAGCAAGTCATTTTATATTTATTTCCACTGGTAAGAATCTAAAAAATATAATAAATTAATCTTTGTTGCAGTAGAGTAACCTTACTCTAAAGGTGCAGGTTAATCCAGACCTATAATTTGAGCACATGTCTGCAGATTAAAACAAGATATGTAAAATACATAATTTCCTTTTTGATCAAATTAATAGTGCCACCATTTTTGGCACCCATTCTGTCATTACTTTGTTCAACTCTATTTTACCCGAATATGAAAGTTTTATCCATGTTCAGTAACATTTCACAATGTTTTTGCATACAGAGAGAATGATCCTTGAGTGTTAATCTTTGTTTAATCTGTCCAAAACACACTGTTCTAGTTAAAGTAACAGTGCATCTCATGTTTGTGCTAGTGCACCACACAGCCACCAGCGCTGCCTGTATGCCTGCATGGTTCCTGTCCGTCAGACATTTCTATTGTTGTTAATTTGGTCATTTCAAAATAAAATTTTAACATTTTCAGATCTGCATCTCCTGATTTTTGTTTCTTTATTGATTAAATCATTTGCAAACCATATTAAATGTCACTACCATCTATACACAAATTTACTGTTTCATTTGTATCCCTCTCAACATGAATTCTGGCTTATAGAAAAAGTTTGTTAAATTGAAATCTGATCATTTAAAAATGCATTTTATTTAAATAACTGTTATAATATAGAACATAGAATAAAGTCAATGAAGTATGAAAACATGAAATGTGTCTAATTCATTTCACAAAATCCTTATTGGCTCTGCTGATCTTTTGACAGATCTCTACAGCTGGAGTTTGTGTCAGGCTCCAAATTTCTAATTACTACTCAGTCAAATCTCCGGTGATTGAGTTTTGCTTTGAAGCTTGATAAAGCTGTGTATTGAAGAAGCTCTGTACTGTCACAGCTCCTTGTAATTTATGCTTAGGGTCTTTGAAGGAACTTCAAATATAGAATGAAGAACCCAATACTTTGTCATTTAGATTGTTCCTAGAGCCATTGCCAAATATCACCCCCTACAGTTCATAAGAAAAACTGCACCATTAGTAAAGTTTTCTTTTGGGAGTTTTTAATCCTGTTGAACGTTTTTCAAAACTGTAAAACATTTATTAAAAATCTCATGCTCCCTTAACTACAGTGTTACATTTAAAGAAAAAAAAAAGACATACCAATGTTTACTCTGATTACAATTCACTGGGTGTTTTGGTCCTTAAAATACAATTTGGTCACTTATTGAACTTTTTGTTTTTCAAATAAAATAAAATGAAACTGTAAAGTTTGTCAAAGGCTGATGACTTTGAAAACCTTTAATGCAGTTATTTTTCAGTCCTCGGGAAAAGCTTTTTGCATTTGCTTGCTTTCATGATCATATCTTGTCCATGAAATGATTTCAATCATTGGTGACTTTAACTCTTAATATTTTGAGAAGTTTTATCCTTCCACTTCCATGTCTGTTCATACTGAAATTGAAAAGAAAACAGGGCAAACATGGCTCAGACAACAGGAGCCTTTCCAACACTGTAAACACAATTTCTTTGCTTTCCCAAACAATCAAAGATTGGAATGGGAAAAAAATACAACATAGTTTAATCTGCTGGAATCAAAACAAGCCTTTACAACCTCGTTGGTGTCTGCTGGCCTAATCTCTGAACTGGTCAGGGAAAAGTCTACACAGTTCAAATCAGGATTTAAGGCCTGTGGGGCTGCCTCTCCCTCTATCGGCTTGAGGGCTCGATGTTTTCTAGAGCTTAGGCACATTTACTTCAAACCTGGAGCAAAATTAGGGTTACATAATCTGTCCCCAGAGGAAGTCAGTGGTATGGATTCATATAGAAAATGGGATGCCATTCAATTTCCTCTTTGGTGCCTCACTGCTGTGATGTAAGGGTTTTCTGCCTATTCTCATCGTGCCAAATTGGTTTTGTAATAGCAGGAAGCTGATACCCCATGACGTCTGAGTCAGCGAGTTTATCAACCGGAGAACTCTGGGAGTTGAACTGCTTCCACATTTGTGGTGGCGTTTGCTTATATAGAAAGAAACGCTCTACAAATAATTTATTGCAAAGCAAGGGCTTTAATTCCCCATTATTTACGACAACAGCGAGGCTCAGGCTGCCAGTGATCACATTGGAGACAAAAGACTTCCACCATGGAAATATATTCTAAAACATGAGCACAGAGCACTGAGGATTATTCGAAAATAAATCTATCTCCCCATACATAATTTAACACTAAGGTCATGACCCTCTGGGTGATGTCTACTTGAGCTGAGATGGGGTAGCTGGATGATAGATCAGTTTAGAGACAATACCTTTCATAAGTTTCATTATCTAAAGTGGCCAAAGAGGAATCTGAAGGAAGAGTCTTAAAGCAGCTTAGGATGCACTTTCCAGCCCAGAGAAAGCCAGAGGGGCTCTAAAAAAATGGAAGGGAAAAAAAAGGCGCTCAGACAGATAGAGAGCTGTCGGTGATGAAAGCCAGAGCCTCAAGCTGCTCGCCTGCTCTGCACTTAACACAACAAAGATCTTAGCATAACAGAAATCTCAGCACAGCACCCAAGGTTGTGGCTGACCTCAAGGAGCAGGACACAGGAAACATACAGAGAGGAATTTGAATGATATTTTCTTGACTTGTTTTGGAAAAATTCACTCCCATATACTACACTTTAGTGATAGTATGAAACCTTTATTTGGAATAAGTGGGAAATTTGACAGCCTGCTACCTCACACTCCAAATTATTCCAGATCCTTTTTCAAATGTGTCAAGTTAATTAATAAAACGTTCAGCACCATGTTGTTTGATGTCAAATGCCACCAACAAACTTTTCTGGCTTACAATTGTCAAAAAATATGCTTACAGTAAATGAGGAAGAACATACAATGTATTTTAGCTTAAGATCTCTCCATCAATGTTGCAGCAGACGCTGATATTTTTAACTGATTGCTAAATGCATTATTTTCACACGTACTTTTAAATTGATTATGTTTTATTGCAAATATATTTTCCAAAAAGCAAATGTTCATATTTCTGGTATTGTTGCTTAGATATTTGTTGCTTTGGGTTTTGTGAAACTGTTTCTTCAGGCTTACATTAGGTTTATTACTGCAGCTGCTCTCTGGAGCCTCCTGGGCCAAAGGGAAAACACTGTTTAAGCATCTGTCAACCCTGTAAACCCCTAAAACTTGCACTAATGTTAGTTTATCGGAGGTAAAGTAGCCCTTCAAGCATATTAACATTGATTAACTAAATACCAAATTTAGGGAAAAAATTAAAAAAAAAAACTCTGAAAATAAAACAAAAAAAGTACATAACTTCGTTTACTGATAAACTTACTTTCTTTTTTCATATCCAGGGCTGGGAATCATTTAACTATAAATGCTTATAATTTACGGTTAAATTACCGAAAACTGATGTTTAGAAACATTTCTAAACCCAATCTATGTGTCCGCATGGAGTTACTTCCCTTTTTTTTGAGAGCATTGAGATTATTACAAAAAGGTACCAGATGACTGGCTTTTAGCTAAATTAAGAGGCAATTTGTGATGAAGTGTGCAGTAAAAGTATAGACAGTCACTTCATGAAGGCAGTGTGTTTCAATAAAAGAAGAAAACTTAAAGGTCTTGAACAAGGGAAACTTCACAATAAGTAACAATATTGAACACAGAGAAATTAACTAAATATGACAAAGCCTATTAAACATAAATAAACAACAAGAAAATGATTAAGACACAAAATATCAGATCAGACAGCTAAATCAATAACATAAAACAGGAAAACTCATACTGTAGCTCCATTTCATGATATTGTTTGTCTGACAAAAGCTGAAGGATTTTTTTTTCTTACTGAGTTTTTGTCCATCCAACTTCTAAGTAATATCTATAAATACTTCCAGCTCATATATGTAGCCATTTATACAATAATGCTTAATTGTCACTTTACATAAATATTGCATTTTTCAGTTTGAACTTTTTTTCATTCAATCAGTTGTGAATCATTAGTACTAAGGAGTTCATTCAGACAAAAAACAACCTGACATATTAAAGTCCAAGATGTTCAATGTGTAAAGATGGGATAGCCTGTAGTCTGGCATCGACATGCTGCATTCTAATTAAATGCAGCATGTTAGCAGCTAAAAGATTGTTTATTAATTAATCTCAAGTGTTGATGCATCAGTCCAAGCATATTTTATGAAGTGAAGAGGAAAGACGCTGAAATTGAAGCTTTTCCTAATGGTCAATAAGCATCTGGTCATTCAGTGGGAAAAGGAAGGAGAACGATAAAAACAAGGAAGCTTTTTGTATTCTGGTCCTGTGCAAAGGACAACAAAAGGGCAGTATCTTAATTATAAGGGCTTTGAAATATGTCTGTGTAACAATTCAGATTGATCAAAGGAAAGGCTTCCTACTTTTTCTATCTCTGTTTCTTTCTCAGCTTTAGGATCAAAAAGATCATCACATGCATTCATTAAATGCATTTAATAAAGGACTAAGGAACACTTGTGTTTACTGTAGCTGCATCCATTGTGTTTATATGAATCATAAATTAGTTTCTGCTCAACAAAATTTGAAACAGCCAGTGAATTAAAGCCGAAATGCCAAAACATCTGTGATCACAGCAAACATAAAATCACATATGAGATGCAATGTCAAGCCAAAAGAAAAATCTTCTGAATAATAATAAATTCATGAATTTCTTTTTCAAAGAAAAGGTATAATGATAATAGTTGCATACTGAAGCTGGCCCATTTAAGCTTCTACATTTACTAATAAAGAAGTGATTGCATGCAAAATGAACCAGCGGCAATACAGTCATGTATCACTGGACATATGAGGCATAGCGGATGTTCTTATATTTAGATTGTGACTAGATGTTCTGGTCTGCTGCATGACAATAGAAGTCACACGACACATTCATATATACACACATGACTTGCAGGACAAGGAAGTACTTCACCACCAGACAGCAGAAAGACATGCAATATGAATATGGTACCTATTTAGGCCGTGCTGTAGGAATTTATTTACTTCAGCTGTTAATATGAGTTATTCTTTTGTGCCGTGTTGTCAAGATCTTTATGCTAATTTGTCTGAAATAAGGTTCAAATTTGACTGGTGATGAATAAACAAAAATTAAATATTAGCATTTTTATTATTTTTTCAATCTTTATCAAGCATTTTAAGAAATTGTGTTCAGGGTGGACATTGCTTTATTTCCTTTCATGTAAGGTCATTTCGACATACACAGCTTAAACATAAAAATATCCAATTTAAATTAACAAATAGAAACCTTAACGTAAAGACATTTAGATTTTTTATACATAATACTGCTAATGTTCCTGCTCAAACTTTAGAGTCTGAATCTGAAATGATGCAGATGTTTTTGCAAAGTAAATTTCTTCGTTCTCTGAATTGCTCTGCAATAAAATTAAAAAATCTGAAACAAAAAACATTTGTCATCCTTCTAAAATCACCTACTGTCTGCAGTACAAGCAATATTACTTTCCGTATATTAACATGCGCCCAGGAGTTTGGACCGTATATTTGATGTGTTTAGTTTGGTGAGAACCTCCAACTCTGCCACTGCGTTCTGAAATGTTTCTGTTCATTTTTATAACCAGAAACTTTGAAATTTGAGCTTCTGACTCAAAATGGAAAAAAAAATGGTCCTTTTGCGATTCTTTCTGTCAATGTGGTAACACTTGAAAGACTGTATTTTTAGTGGTGGACCTTGTTATAAAAGTCACGAGAATAAATCTTATTTTATTACAAGCTCAAAATACTTACAAGATCTGACCCAGTTCCTCAATCAGTTAGATTATTGCTCTTTATAGTCACAGATTTCCTAATTATATGCTCTCATTAAGATATAGATAATTAATATTAATATAATTTAATGATATTCATTGGTTTTCCATGCAGCAGCACAGAGTTTGCAGCACTTCAGTCGTCTTTGCAAAGTTTTGGACATTCCTGTGTAACCTGACACTTGACATCACTCTGTTCTTTCAGGAAAACCAGATGTAGCTTCCCTGTAAGGAAAAACAGAGAAAAACTCCTCCCCAGACATGGAGTTCCCATTTTACTTCCTTAAAATCCTGCCAATATAAACTCGCACACTGACCTACTTTAGCGACACAAGCACAGAACTTCACACGTAGAAGACTTCTCGAAACTTTTCAAACTTCTGGGCCCAAGGTAAGTCTGCTTTTCATGGATCTACTCATGTTTAGTTTTGTCAAGCCTTTGTGTTGAGCAGGGCTTGTGTCAGAAAAGGCTTTAAGCAAACTGAAAGCACAGATGTTTTGTAACCTACTAAAAGCTGACCGGCTGGTGTAATAAAACAGGCTCTGGTGTGAAATGAAGTTAACTTTAGTTCACTGCAGGTAAAGAATTGCAGCTCAACACTGCATGTTTCAATATATAAATAATCCATGTGAAATAAATTAATTTCTACAACATAGAAAGATCCTCGAGAGGACTATCTGTGTGACTCGTGTAGAAACACAACGCCCACACCGGTAATTAAATGCACATTTGCTTTTTAGGCAAAGCTCTCTATCAGATCACCACAAAGGTGAAGCTATAGCACTGCATATATAATCAATGTGTGTAGGCAGCAGACGATGTAAAGCCATGCACTTCTTCCAAACAAAAGGAAACAAGCTGGTTCCTGCTGTTTGGAATGAAAACCCCAGAAAGTCACTGCCCTTTAACTGGAAACTGTGAACAAATGCAGATTAGATGCACAGTTTCATAAAAAGAAACCTGATGAAGTGGAAACAGAGAGCTGGAAGTGAGAAGTTTTTAAGATAAATATATCTTGGTGAAAAAAACAAGCTTTATTTCACATCATGAGCTGGATTCTTTGTCCTTTTGTTGTACCTATACTATATACAATCAGAGAGGACGTTGTTTTTCAGGCTCCTTTCACCCACAGCTTGTAGAAAAAAAAAGTATATGTACGCGCACATTGTTCGCTCTTTAGTCATCAGCACATGACTAAATTGAAACCAGACAAATGTTTGGAAAAGAGCCAGGTGATGGTTGGGAGCTTTTTTATTTACTCGGTTAATGTTTTTACCTGATGCAATGAATTAAATAAATTGTAACTGCAAATATATTTATTGCCAAATAATGGCGTAAAAATAATATCAACTGGCCAACAAGCACTTGGGTATTAAATCTGGCTGTGATTATTATTTTTTGCTTCTTACGTTCAGGATGTTGTCGTGTGTGTGTGTGTTGCTGCTGGCTGTGTCAGCACTGAGCCACATGGATGAAGCCTTTCTGGAAGCTCAGTGGGAGCAATGGAAAACAACACACCAGAGAGAGTACAACGGATTGGTGAGTGACTGCTAAAACAACTCTGTGTCACACAACGCTTAGTTTCTGATAAAAGACAAAAAACAATTTAGTAAAATGTGTCATCTTTGTCAGATAAAAAATCCAAATCATTGTAATATTCATAATAATCATTGTTCCATCAACTGAAATCACGAGGGAAAATCTAATTAGCCCATTTACTGAATAGCTTTTGTTAATTTGGGTCATTTTGATGATGGGGAAGCATAAAAGCAAGAGTCAGAAATTTCCATCACCTCTTGCAGACCATCTGTCATCCCTATCTGCGCTTCACCTCCAGCTAGAGGTCAGCTCTCTACAGCTGCAGAGTGTGTTAGCATCTACACTGTATTCGAGTGTGAAGATGCATGTTTGCTGTGCCACTCAGTCTTGTTTTTCTGCAGAGAGTATGAGCATGAATTTTATACTACTTTAACTGATGTTGTGCAAACACACATTATATTTTATGTAGTAGACAGATTAATCTTAAATGTTTTTAATTAGCATTCCTTGAAAACATCCTGAAGATCAGTTCTTTACCTCCACAGTTTGTCCACGCTGTTCCTATATGATTGTTATTCACTCATACCTCAATATGTAGTTGAATAGAATCATGAAAAATGAATTTCATGATTCTATTGATTGGCTGCACCAGCATTTTTGTTGCCTATTTTCCTCTCAAAACAAGAGTCAGAGGTTTTGTGCAAACCTAACAGCTTAACTGGTGAGTGTGCTTCTCAGTCAGTGTCTCCAATTCCTCATCATCACCTTTGAAAAATGCATTAGCAGAGAGAAGCCGATGTTTAGCAGCTGCTCCACAGCCCAAAGCCTGTTGGCTGCATGTTGTCCCTCAGACATATGGCTAAATGTAAATATGGAGTTTTCACATAATAAAGTGACTAATTATGAATAAAACAACTGTTTAAAAGAAAATTGTTGGGTAAATTACTGGTTAAATTGTCCTAATTAATAAAATTAGGCTACAATACAGCCAAGCTTTTATCTTCTTTGCTAATTATAATGAAATTTGCCCTGTTTGCCCAAATTGGTTTGCGTCAGGTGTCAGGTTTTTATACAGATGGGAAATAACAAATGTAATCGTTTTTCTTCTGTCCTCTTTTATCTTCCTAAGGAAATACATCTGCAGCAAAATTAATTGGCTCTTGCTTGGAAGAGTGAGAGTGAGAGAGAATGTATTTTACTTCTTTACATACATTGTTCGAAACAAAACGTGTAGAGCTCTTTGTGTTACCATTTCCATATGTAGCAATGGCAAAGGCTCAATGGCAATGGCTCGCTGTATGTAGGTCAGCATTTCACAGAACATCTCTCTCCCATTCACAGCCTGGTTGCTGGTTTTATGCAGTCACCAAGTAATGGATTCACAGACTGCAGGTGTAATAAGTTAGTTGCTATCCAAGCTTGGAAACTGGGAACATGTATTCAACATCCATTGTGATTTAGTCCTTGATAATTTAGCTTGCTTTCTTTATTACTAAAACATGGTTTTCCATTACTTTCTGACTTTATTAACAATAAAACTTAAATGAACTCGTTTCATTTTTAACTAATGTGAAAGTTCACTCTAAAATGTAATTAGTTGATGGAAAATTAAGTTGATACTTTTTTATGCCAATAAGCGTTTTAAAAATGTCTTATAATAATACTTGAAAAACTAAGAACTCAGGAGAAAAGTATGCTTTAAAAGGATTTTCTTTATGAGACTGTAGAGGATGAGTGCAGTTTTGCCTTTTGAACTGACATCAGGACATGAAAGCTGTCTTTGTTTGACTTAGGATGAAGAGGGGATCCGCAGAGCCATCTGGGAAAAGAATATGCGAATGATTGAGGCTCACAACCAGGAAGCAGCACTGGGCATGCACTCCTACGAGCTGGAGATGAACCACCTGGGAGACATGGTATGCTAATGCTATGTTTCTTCTTTCTCCATATATGTAGAGTTGTTACACATGCACATCTCAATAAATTTGTATATGTACTTTTTGACTTCAGTGTTTTATTAGAAAACCACACATATCTATTCTTCTTTTCTCTTTTTTGTGGTTATATGTAATGCACTGCTGTCTGCATTTGTTTATCCAGAACTGTGTTTCCAGCACAGACTGGTAGTCTTCCAGTTATTGTTGGAACAGGTTACAACAGACCTGCCACACTTTAGATTATATTCTTTATTCGTTTAAAAACATTAAAACTCCCTTTAACAAGAGATATCTGTAGGTGTTTTGATTTTACTTACATGTCTTTTGCTGTTGCCATAAAATATAATCAAGATAGTTCTTTAAGTTTTAAAAAAGCAAAAATAAGAACATTAATATTTTTTTAATCTGCTGAAACACTGCTGCTTAATTTGCATTGTATGCTGGCATATCTAAGAAGTGCATGGGTCTTAAATCTAAGTTTGTACAATAGGATAAAGAGTGAAAGAAAATAGTTCCCTGTTACTTCTGCAGTGATGCCACTGTCTCATTTTTCCCTAATGAGGCTGAAACCTCAGTGATCTAAACTCATTATATGAGCACCTCCAAGTTGCTAAATAATTAACAGCCAAATTAATTAAACTGTTTGTTGGACTAATCATTTGGAGCCACTCCAAGCCTTTAGCATGCAGAGGGGAGTGAATCCTGATCAGTGCAGACAGAAAGAGTCAGCTTAGCGTATGAGATAGTGTCAGGTAATTATCTGGTCTTTGCTGCAGAGTTAGAAAACACTTACAGCTGAGGCATTCATGTTTTTTTTAATAAAAAGTAAAAATAAATAAAAAACATGAATTGCTTGAATTGTGTTTTAGTTTACTGTATTTATATTGACCGAAGGCACTATAGATGAAAACCAGACTGTATGATTAACTCTGGGATATATTATAATTTGTATTATACCCTTTGAAATTCATTCATGCCACTGAATTTTTCGTGTAAAAAAATCCTTTTGCAGATTGACTTAGCTTTAGATGAAACTGATTATGTTGCAAGATTAGAGTCATAGAAAGGTGGCATTGGAGGTTTCTATTACATGAAACCATAAAATTAAGGTAAATATTTCAAACATTAGTTTTTCAACACTTCTTTTTGTATACACCATACCCTGCTGTCACTTTTTTGGCCTGATTAAGTGCAGCATGCCAGATTTTGGACTCATTTGTTGGAGGGAAATCATGTACATCCGAATTCTAGATTAAGGACTCATTTATGTTCTTGTTTAAACAGGTGGCTGTAAATGAACAATCCCTTCATATTTTCATTTTGACTAGAAGACATTAAATTAAACGAAGGAGCTCAACAGATGGCTGTGTTCCTTCCTCCTGCCTGTTTTTAGACAGAGCTGGGCTGAAATCTCAGCATAAAACTGATTGGAATGAAAGGAAAACATAATCACTGAATACCAAGTAACCAGCTGTGTGTTATGACAGCCAAATACAAAAGCAGAAATCACATAATATCCCCCGTGCTGTTCTTTTTTCCCTTTTAATTCCCCTTACACACTCTTGTGCTTTATCTTGTTTCGACATTGGTGTTGAGAAAAATGACATTTCATTTCATGGTAACCTGTGTTAAGCCATCTCTTCATAAATTCCTTTTCATCCTCTGTCACCTTGCTGAATCCATTCCTCTGTCTCTCATATCTCTGTTCATTTACCCTGGTCATAAATCTTAAAATGAATCCCTCTGCAAACATGAAGTTTAACCCTTGTGCGCTCTTAGCATTCTGTTTACTCCCCTTGTCCGACGGGTCAAAAATGACCCGCCCTAACAAAAGCCCCAAAATAAAGCAAATTCATTGAATTTTGAATCCAAAATCTATTTGGCACGATGAAACAATCTGTTATTTATCAATTCAGCTCAATTTAATAATTTTTTTATTATGTATTTTTGTTATACAACACAAAAAGACGATCAACAGTATTTTTTTTTTACCACAAACCAAATGTTGTAGCAGTTTTCCTTTACAGAGTAAAGGTTTATTATTTTAATTAAATAAATGTGAAGTTATTACTTCTGAATTATTTATATCGAAAGGGAACAAAAGGTCAATGATCTGGAACTTTTTGGTCAACAGTTCATTCCTTTATATTTTTTTAGGAAGTGAATTATAAAAATAAAAACAAAATGTAGCTTGATTTTGTGAATAATTTAACATCAACTCAAATGCTTGAGTCTGATCAACTGCAACCTTTCTTTCCCTGGTCATAAAAACTAACTCTTTGAGAGACACTCTTTGATTAAGAGTCATCTGCAGCACTTTCATCTTTGAAACATGAATGTAACTATTATGCATTTCTGTGTTCCTGCAGACATCTGAGGAAGTGGCGGAGAAAATGACTGGCCTACTGGTCCCGATGGATCATGAGCGCAGCTTCACCATGGCATTTGATGAGTCCGTATCCAAGCTTCCCAAATCCGTCGACTACCGCAAGAAGGGCATGGTGACCCCGGTTAAAAATCAGGTCTGAAAGCAAAAACAAAAAAAAAATTCTCTTTCAGACAAACTTCTTTTATTTTGGAAGTTATTTCCAAAAAGCACTCCACGTGCTGTTTTAAGGACCATAAAGAGTAAATATATGAAACTACAAAAGATTGCTCATTAAACATAAAAGAAATTAAATAAGGAAATATGGCATTTTGCAGAAAGACTCCATCATTGCTCTGTATTTTATAAATGGATAATGTTTGAGCAAGTCCAGCAGTCATTGGGCTCCCTGCACTGTTCGTAAATTACAGGACCAAAGCATAAACCCATATAATTTAAAATTTTAGGGAAATTTGTATCCTTGGACATTGAGAGAACAGGCGGGAAGATTAAAAACTTATTTTTCTCTTTCTTCACTTTCTTCACTTGGACAAAGTGGAGCAACATTCCCATTACAGTAGATGATGTCTTAATCTATCAATAAAAAAAACTCGTCAAAATAAAGAAAACATCCGAATACAAAAAGATCTAACTTGGATTTTATTTGAGGACCTTTGACCTGTGAAGTTACAAGATAGTTGGGGGTCCACTTTGAGGCTTTTACCTTTACATTTCATTAGTCTTAAGCCTAAATAAGCCATGAGAAAAATCAAGGGTAAAAAGTAACATTTTGACCAATCTGCTGGGTGGAAGGGTAAATGCTAAGATCCACCTCCTAGCTTCTTCAGCCATTTAAAATGGTCCCTTTCCCCTGTTCTTCACAGTTTCAGAGGAGGGTTACACTGTCTAGCTTCATAAACCTACTAGAGACTTATGCCCTGTCCAGTATGATGGGATATTTCCCATAAACTTACTGCAAGAGAGTCGGTAGTAGGGCATGTTTCCACATCATGAGGAAATTAATCATAATCTCTGTCATTGATCATGACAGTATAAACTAATTTAACAATGATCAAAATGAAATATCTGTGCTGTCGTCAGTTACTACAAGTTTGAATGGTAGAGCAGGGCGATAGACAAGGAGATGCACTTGAATCAGAAATGGATGCATTTATCTTTTGTCAGACTGTGGCAAAAGACTACGGTTAGGGTTAGGAAGAAAATACAGCTTCACCGTGTCTTAATTAAAGTGCATCGTGACACAAAAGGCAACCAAGTTAAGGTGTTGGTCGACTAAATAGTTGGCAGAGATATTGCAGTGCCGTAGCATAGAAATGGGGAAGTCCAACATCCATTCTGGTAAATATGATGAACAACAAAAAGCATGTGAGCACGAAAAGAATAACAACACATACCTTCCATGTGATCAAATGCTGAAGGTATTTGAGGAAGCAGAAATACACCAGCTGCACTTTTGTTTGCAAAGCAGGTATACAGACCATAGACAGAAAGGTTTGATTATTAATCACCAAACAGCAATGTTCAAGGTGCTCATCTGGTGAAAACAGCGTCTTTGTAATTGCTTCATGAGTTTCATAGCAACGAGCAGTTTTCTAGGTATCTGAAACGCAAAAAAATACAATAGGTAAGCTTTTATATAAAACGTGGTGCAAATGTTTCAAAAGCATGAAGAACAAAGTGCCCAAGATTTTCTTGGAAGAAAGTTAAGAAGGAAACACAATTGGTGCAAATTATTAATTACCTGGAAACTCATGATGTTGTTTTTAAAAAAATAGAAATGCAAAGTGATAAGACTTCAAATAAATACTTGCAACTAAATGGAGAGAAAATAATATTGGACAGATGTTGCTTGACAATGAAAAAGCTCTAAAGTCATTTAAAAAACGTAAATCAGCAGACTCAGTGACGTTAAGAGAACAACAGCTTGTCAGCTTTGAAATACTGAAATTGATGTTAAAGTGCAGAGAATATTTAATACCATCAAAAATACCTGGAAATACATCTTTCAAAATGTAAGCTTCATTTACTCTAAACATAATGGATAAAGCAATTATCACAGTAAGAGCCCAGTCACATAACAGGAAAAAAGCCTGTGTTCACTGCTAATGGATTTCAGAAACAAAGACTAGGCTGTGATTATAAAATGTAATTAGTCATCATGAGAGAATTGAACACTCTGGGGTTATTTATGCAAACTGTTGTCCCACAGAACAGGAAGTGGACTAAGCATAGTGAAATCTGGTTTACATCTGTGATTCCTGCTAACAAGCAGATCAGCTTCAGAACAATGTCATGTTATCTAATGAACATCAGAGCTGGTAGAGACATGCTGAGCCCACAGCTGGCTGAACATTTTCCCTTTGATGCTTATAGATTACAAAATTCCTCTGGGATGGAATTTTGTTTTCTTAAAATAATGTTAGATGAAGATTGATTTTCAGTTTGCTTTTGTAGAAATATATGAAATGTATAATTCATGTCTCATCCTTCATGTCTGTAGAAGTGAATTTTGATTAACACATGCAGATGTCAAAATTACAAAAATTACAAATTTATGAATCTCCTTTCTTGTTTATTGTTAGGGGAAAGAAATAATTTAATGTTTAACTTTAAAATTATGTTAAGTATCTGCTCTTTATTAATTTGATGTTTTGATTAAAAAATATCGACCCTAATTTGTAGGATATAACTCATTTTAAGAGTTTCTCTCAACTGACCAAAAATGTCATTATTGTAGCGCCATCTTGTGGTTGAGTTTCATACCTGCATAAATAGGTCGATCTAAGCGTCTCATTTTCTTCCTGTCATCCATGAATTATTCAACATTATGGCTGCAGTCTCTGCATACTAACAGCTCTGCTGATGTCTCATCCTCAGCAGATTTTATGCTACTCAGTTATTATGTCCTACTGTTTTGTTTGATTTTAACCAATTTTAATTTTCACCGAGATCAAACAGATGATCAGGGTTCTAAATGAATCTGGTTGCACATCTGTAAATCTTTTATAGAGAGCACTAGCTTGTTATAGAGATCCGTGTGTAGAGGGGAAGCTGTTTAAAAATTCATGGTCAAATAATTAGTGGAAATTTACAATTTTGTGGTGGCGTCACTTCAAACCGCATTACTCCTGTGAGCTTTTAGGAATAATGCTGGGTTAAACATTTGTTTCTCAAATTTTTGAGTTCCAACCTTATAGTGTCTACTTAAATGTGTTTAATTGTTAGATACGTACCACAGACATGCACTTAATGATGCACAAAAGATCCCACAGAAACAATTCTCATTAAGTCTGAAGTCAAATTCATTCTTATCAAACTCTACCCTCTAACGGTCAGACAGTATATTGCAGCCACTACTTTATAAACCATTTCTTGCACTGAAAGTGTTTGATTCAGGTCACTTTAAAATAATAAGGTTTTTGAATTTTTAAATTTGCTCGTTGTTATTGCTAAATAATATTCTGAGCAGTGGACAGTATAACTACATCTGTAGCACTAATTTAACCTTGAGCTCTCGGTTATGTCCTTCCCAACAGGGTTCCTGTGGCTCCTGCTGGGCCTTCAGTTCTGCGGGGGCACTTGAGGGCCAGCTGGCCAAGAAGACGGGTAAACTCATCGACCTCAGCCCTCAGAACCTGGTGGACTGCGTCACGGAGAACGACGGCTGTGGAGGCGGATACATGACCAATGCCTTCAACTACGTGCAGGAGAATGGAGGCATTGACTCCGAGGAAGTCTACCCATATGTTGGACAGGTGAGAAACTCTTTTGCTTTATCTTTTGTATAATCCTTATGGGTTTGTTGTAAAAGCATTGTGAGATTCGGATTTTGTCCATACATCTACTAAGTTCTTGAGGGCTTATGAGCAACCTTTGGTTGGATTTAGTTAAAAACCTCAGTTGACTGATATTTACCCTAGTTTTTGAAACCCTTATTTTGGCAGTTTTGAATGGTTCAACAGGGGAAAGACTTATGAGAGATTCTAACTGTCAGCTTCAAACTCAACATGAAACTGAGTTTGAAGTCACCAGTTCTCCTTTTGCCTGTCAGACATGGCGTATTGATCAGTTCACTTGTCATTAATAAAGAAAGTAGACATTTTTTCTGTAAAACACGAGTTAAAGTATGACCAAGACGTGACTCAGCAGAAATGACGACGTAGAAACTTTCCCACAAAAAGAACAAATGTTTCCTCTTCTGTTTTTTTTAAAAGGTTTTATTGGCTCTAGTGGCCTTTATTTAATAGTAAGTGGACAGGAATGAGGGAGGTGAGAGGGGGGGAAGGCATGCGGCAGGGGTCGCCAGGCCAGGATTCGAACCTGGGACAGCCGTGTCGAGGACTAGGGCCTCCGTATGTGGGTGTGCTAAACCACTGCGCCACCAAAGCACCCCGTTTCCTCTTCTGTTTATGAGAAAGTCAATTGTTTCAACTGTGGGAATGTGATCAGTCAGGTCATGTGAGATGGGCATTTGAATGTAATATCACAAGGTGTTCAAAATAATCAGGAATACATCCTATTCCAGTCAAGTTTTTTATTTTATTTTTTAGCTTCATTTTTGTATTCTTTTGTGTTCTAGTTCCTCATTTTCCCCTTTCAACAAAAACAAAGACGCAGTTTTTCTCCATTTTAAAATTCAACCTGTTCTGACTTTTCTCATCTTTTATTGAATGTGCAGGACCAGCCCTGCCGTTATAACTCATCCGGCATGGCAGCCCAGTGCAAAGGTTACAAGGAGGTGCCAAAAGGTGATGAGCGTGCGCTGGCAGTCGCACTCTTCAAAGTGGGCCCAGTGTCTGTGGGCATCGACGCCACGCAGCCATCCTTCCAGTTCTACCACCGAGGTCAGTGATAGGTTACATCTTTACATGCTTCAGCAAAAGCTTTAAGGAAGCTAAAGAAACACAAAACCAACAGTTAGACTTTTTTTCCACACTTCAATCAGTGGAATCTACAAAATGTGGATTTTAAAGTTTATGCTTTGTATTCCTTCATGATGAAAATGTTTTCCATATTTTACCTGAAGCTACTTAGAATCCTTAGTAGTGCCTACTGCTGACTAGACGTTTATTTAACTAGGAGTTCAGAAATCAGGTCTTATGAAGTCTGTAATTTCTTGAGAAAATATTCATTTTAGTAAAACCCAATTTGAGTATTTTTAAATAAATTCATGCTTGTTCTTAAATAGGGGATATTTAAATGTAGTCTTACTAATGTAGATAATTGATTTGTGAGAGAGAGAAAATTGAACTCACGTCAGGAATATTTTATATCCTATGAATTAAAAGAGAAATGAAATATATATGTTTAGAAACTGTGAAGTTTTATGGACTTTCAGCTCAAGGTTGTGTGTCTCTCATCTGTGACATAATCAGGCATTTACCACGACCAAAACTGCAACAAAGACGACATCAATCATGCCGTGCTTGCAGTTGGCTACGGTGTGAACAGCAGGGGAAAGAAGTTCTGGATCGTCAAGAACAGGTGGGGCTCCTCAGCTTTCTGAAAGGCATCAGGTGGCTCTCGGTGTCTACTAAATGAAAGTTGCATCGTTTGATGCCTGACAGCTGATGTTTTCTTCTGACTAACTGATAAACTGAAACGCTGCTTCACCCTGGTGATCTTCAACATGTGCTGTTCTTTATGTTGTCACGGCAGCTGGGGAGAAGCCTGGGGCAACAAGGGTTACGTCATGATGGCACGCAACCGTGGCAACCTGTGCGGCATCGCCAACCTCGCCAGTTACCCTATCATGTGAACGAAAGACTGATGAAAAGAAGGGAGGACAAGAAAAACTTACATGGACTTTGAAACACAATTTTGAAAATATCAACGTGTTTGCACTGCAGAGTTTTTCTGACACATTGTGTGAAAACAAGACGAGATGAAAACATTGCTGGCAATGTAAGTTCCTCCCTTCCTGTAGTTGGAGAGTCAGTTCCTATAAATGCTCTTTTTTCCTTGTGATCATGTGTTTTGTTCCTTTGTTCAAGCACTTTTCTAATAATTAAAATGCAAGTTGTTGTTTTCTATTCAGATGAATAAAATTTGAGATTTGAAGTTGAAATCATATTTATTTATTCTCTTTCTTTTTCGGCTCAACTCCAAATTCCCATTTTTTACATAATCCACAAATTGCGGAACAAAAATGACCCCTTTTAGGTTAACTAAACTTTCATGATAAACTCTGAAGCCAAATAAAGAGAAAAAATATTGGGTTCTGCATTCAGCTCTATAAATACACCAACTATGACAGTTTTGGGAGGATGTAAAAAGAAAGAGAATTATTTTAAATTCTCGTGTTTGCACGAGAGAATTCTTTAAGAAAATTATTTTCTTAAAAATTATTTTTAAAGAATTCTTTCTTTTATCAATTTCCCATGTATCCATAATAAATAATCTGAAAACAAATGAAACAATCTGCAAAAATCAAAATAAACTAACTTCCTGTCTCATCAACAAAAGTTTCAATTCTCTCTGGAACTTGCAGTATTGCATCAGTTTTGACCTAAAATGCAACTTCCTGTTTGGTACAGCGACCAAAAACAAAATGTCTTTGGACAGAGCTTCCTAAGAATGTTTCACATTTGATTTAGAAATTGACAAAGTCCTGAGTTGCAGTTTATAGGCATAAAACACTTATAGATGTTGCATTGTTTCCAGAATATGATATTATCTGTCATGGCATGAAGCAGACTCCCCGATGCAACAAAATAAGTCAAACACCAGCAATAAACAAAAATGTGAGAGCTAACATATTTGTTGACATTATAAATATCAAATTTCATGTAGGGAGCACAATTACAATTGATTACAGCGGAGATCCTGGACCACTGGCTTCAAACAGGAACTCATATCATTACTGCGACCATATTGTTCTTAGAAATACCAGGACTCCTGTGTAACGCTCATTGCATGTCAATGTATCCATACACTGCTACCTACCAGGCAGCCAGTACAAAAGAAAGAAATGTTGAATGTTTTATAAATGTCTTACTGGTCCTTCTGTAGTATTACATCTGTGCATAAAAAAATATTAACATTAATGAAGATAATTGTTGAAACTTTGACCTCTTCTGACCATAATTGTCTTCAAAATACTCCAACAACAGAACATTTTTATAACCATAGTTTGTTATTGTACTGTAACTTGCAGTCTTTGCAACCAAAACATTGTGTTTTGTAAATTAACTTGAACATTAAATTGTCGTTGAATTGGTTTGAACTGTAAAAAAATGCTCATTTCAAGTATTCGACCAAAATATCATGCCAAAATAGAAATAACATGACATTGTTTTAAAAAGTTGCATGAATGTGTGGCTCATGAACACGTTGAAAACTAAAAGCATTTGTGATTCAAAAATGCATTCTGCACTTCTTTGATGTTGAAGACCCTTTCATGGATTCCTCCTCATAGGTCACCCTGTCACTGACCTCCAGGAACCACTGTGAACTCTTGACCTCTCCTTCATAACTCTTTAAGGGCAAAGTTTCAACTTGACCTCCACACTTTGGTCCAGAGACCACTCAAGTTGGAGCTGAATGTTTTTGTAAATCAAAAAGTTTTTGCTGCCCTTCAGAGCATTTTTAGAGACCTTCTTGACCTTTTATTGTTGCAACAAAATGTTCCTTGTATTTAGATTTAGAAAAAACTAAACGGAGAAGAAAAACATAACCTAACCAGATATAACAATGATAGGTACTCTAAAGCGATTCTAAAAGAAATAATAATTACACACAAAGACAAAATTGTTAATATTTCCCTGTTAATGACCAACAAACGACAATGGACAGAAGTAACTTGAAACTGATGAAGTTTTATTTCCAACTCTGCATTAATAAAATATTACTGCAAAGTAACCAATAAAATTCAGACATTGTTGTTCAACAGAACCATTTAAAAAAAACAACTAATGAAGCAGGACAAAAATAATGATACATGTAACTTAATATTTTGTTGCACAACCTTTAGTAACAATCATTTCTATTTACAAGGCCCTTTCATGACACTCAGGGTTAATTTACAAGTGCAAATCATTACAATTGATTCCCAAATGACTTTCAACACTTCTGCACTTGTCCAGACATATTTTTGTCAATTCCATATGTGCAAACTGCTCCTGCAAGGTTTCCTAATCAAATTCCAACAGTATTTTGTAACCATTAAACAACAGATTAGGGCTGCCCAGTGGCGCAGCTGGTAGAGCTGTTGCCTTGCAGCAAGAAGGTTCCGGGTTCGATTCCTGGCCCCGGTCTTTCTGCATGGAGTTTGCATGTTCTCCCTGTGCATGGTGGGTTCTCTCCGGGTACTCCGGCTTCCTCCCACAGTCCAAAAACATGACTGTCAGGTTAATTGGCCTCACTAAATTGTCCCTAGGTGTGAGTGTGTGTGTGCATGTTTATTTGTCCTGTCTGTCTCTGTGTTGCCCTGCGACAGACTGGCGACCTGTCCAGGGTGACCCCGCCTCTCACCCGAAATGACAGCTGGAGAGGCACCAGCAACCCTCCCGACCCCAGTAAGGGACAAAGGTGCAGGAAAATGGATGGATGGATAAACAACAGATTGTCTAACGAGCCACTTTAAAACATTACAAGAAGACGTGTCTGCTTGGAAAAATAAACATAAGACATGGAGGAAAGACTTGGAAGCATGTTTTCTCTGGGGGTCTGAAATGTGAATATGGTTTGAGACAAATACCATGATATCCTAAAGAAAAATGTAATTCTGTAATGTAGAATATTTTATAGAAAAAAAAACTAAAAATACTAAATATACATAAATATGCACTAAATGTTACTAAATGTAATATATTATATAGATTATTATATTTCAGAAAGCTGCTGTGATGTTTTTCTGCTTACAGTCAATGAAACTAAAGTCAATAACTATTAGATCACATCAGATTAATTATATAAAAAAAACCTTTTTAAAGTAGAAATGGTTTACATGAAAAGTATGTATAAGACCTGCTCAAAGGTTATTATTAAAAGGTGCTTTTTATCTGACATGCGAACCTCGTTGTAATTTATTAATTATGACTAAATGTAAGTTTTGTAAGAATTGCACCTGTTTTGTTCCTCTGCCATTAGAGTCATTTTTCTTCAGTTTAGTTGTGAGGCTGTTAGATTTGTTCTCTACTTTCCTTGTTGCGCAGCTTTCTGTTTCGAAAGAGGAAGAACTGCAGACCACGTGACATTTTCTGCATAAAAACCAAGCAGGAAAATACAGTGAGGAAGTTCAGTACAGAATCAGCGATGTGTCCGGATCAGAAAGGTCAGTCGATTCCGTTTTAACCGCTTCAATGCTGTGAATTACCTTAATATAAAGTAACTTAAGACATCAGGTGCCTGCTGTTCAGAGCCCTGCCTTTACTTTCGATTTTGGGTGCTTAACAAAAGCTTAT